>OX383294.1:0-600000 GCA_947523025.1 Dryobota labecula
AACCTAACCTAACCTAACCTAACCTAACCTAACCTAACCTAACCTAACCTAACCTACCTAACCTAACCTAACCTAACCTAACCTAACCTAACCTAACCTAACCTAACCTAACCTAACCTAACCTAACCTAACCTAACCTAACCTAACCTAACCTAACCTAACCTAACCTAACCTAACCTAACCTAACCTAACCTAACCTAACCTAACCTAACCTAACCTAACCTAACCTAACCTAACCTAACCTAACCTAACTAACCTAACCTAACCTAACCTAACCTAACCTAACCTAACCTAACCTAACCTAACCTAACCTAACCTAACCTAACCTAACCTAACCTAACCTAACCTAACCTAACCTAACCTAACCTAACCTAACCTAACCTAACCTAACCTAACCTAACCTAACCTAACCTAACCTAACCTAACCTAACCTAACCTAACCTAACCTAACCTAACCTAACCTAACCTAACCTAACCTAACCTAACCTAACCTAACCTAACCTAACCTAACCTAACCTAACCTAACCTAACCTAACCTAACCTAACCTAACCTAACCTAACCTAACCTAACCTAACCTAACCTAACCTAACCTAACCTAACCTAACCTAACCTAACCTAACCTAACCTAACCTAACCTAACCTAACCTAACCTAACCTAACCTAACCTAACCTAACCTAACCTAACCTAACCTAACCTAACCTAACCTAACCTAACCTAACCTAACCTAACCTAACCTAACCTAACCTAACCTAACCTAACCTAACCTAACCTAACCTAACCTAACCTAACCTAACCTAACCTAACCTAACCTAACCTAACCTAACCTAACCTAACCTAACCTAACCTAACCTAACCTAACCTAACCTAACCTAACCTAACCTAACCTAACCTAACCTAACCTAACCTAACCTAACCTAACCTAACCTAACCTAACCTAACCTAACCTAACCTAACCTAACCTAACCTAACCTAACCTAACCTAACCTAACCTAACCTAACCTAACCTAACCTAACCTAACCTAACCTAACCTAACCTAACCTAACCTAACCTAACCTAACCTAACCTAACCTAACCTAACCTAACCTAACCTAACCTAACCTAACCTAACCTAACCTAACCTAACCTAACCTAACCTAACCTAACCTAACCTAACCTAACCTAACCTAACCTAACCTAACCTAACCTAACCTAACCTAACCTAACCTAACCTAACCTAACCTAACCTAACCTAACCTAACCTAACCTAACCTAACCTAACCTAACCTAACCTAACCTAACCTAACCTAACCTAACCTAACCTAACCTAACCTAACCTAACCTAACCTAACCTAACCTAACCTAACCTAACCTAACCTAACCTAACCTAACCTAACCTAACCTAACCTAACCTAACCTAACCTAACCTAACCTAACCTAACCTAACCTAACCTAACCTAACCTAACCTAACCTAACCTAACCTAACCTAACCTAACCTAACCTAACCTAACCTAACCTAACCTAACCTAACCTAACCTAACCTAACCTAACCTAACCTAACCTAACCTAACCTAACCTAACCTAACCTAACCTAACCTAACCTAACCTAACCTAACCTAACCTAACCTAACCTAACCTAACCTAACCTAACCTAACCTAACCTAACCTAACCTAACCTAACCTAACCTAACCTAACCTAACCTAACCTAACCTAACCTAACCTAACCTAACCTAACCTAACCTAACCTAACCTAACCTAACCTAACCTAACCTAACCTAACCTAACCTAACCTAACCTAACCTAACCTAACCTAACCTAACCTAACCTAACCTAACCTAACCTAACCTAACCTAACCTAACCTAACCTAACCTAACCTAACCTAACCTAACCTAACCTAACCTAACCTAACCTAACCTAACCTAACCTAACCTAACCTAACCTAACCTAACCTAACCTAACCTAACCTAACCTAACCTAACCTAACCTAACCTAACCTAACCTAACCTAACCTAACCTAACCTAACCTAACCTAACCTAACCTAACCTAACCTAACCTAACCTAACCTAACCTAACCTAACCTAACCTAACCTAACCTAACCTAACCTAACCTAACCTAACCTAACCTAACCTAACCTAACCTAACCTAACCTAACCTAACCTAACCTAACCTAACCTAACCTAACCTAACCTAACCTAACCTAACCTAACCTAACCTAACCTAACCTAACCTAACCTAACCTAACCTAACCTAACCTAACCTAACCTAACCTAACCTAACCTAACCTAACCTAACCTAACCTAACCTAACCTAACCTAACCTAACCTAACCTAACCTAACCTAACCTAACCTAACCTAACCTAACCTAACCTAACCTAACCTAACCTAACCTAACCTAACCTAACCTAACCTAACCTAACCTAACCTAACCTAACCTAACCTAACCTAACCTAACCTAACCTAACCTAACCTAACCTAACCTAACCTAACCTAACCTAACCTAACCTAACCTAACCTAACCTAACCTAACCTAACCTAACCTAACCTAACCTAACCTAACCTAACCTAACCTAACCTAACCTAACCTAACCTAACCTAACCTAACCTAACCTAACCTAACCTAACCTAACCTAACCTAACCTAACCTAACCTAACCTAACCTAACCTAACCTAACCTAACCTAACCTAACCTAACCTAACCTAACCTAACCTAACCTAACCTAACCTAACCTAACCTAACCTAACCTAACCTAACCTAACCTAACCTAACCTAACCTAACCTAACCTAACCTAACCTAACCTAACCTAACCTAACCTAACCTAACCTAACCTAACCTAACCTAACCTAACCTAACCTAACCTAACCTAACCTAACCTAACCTAACCTAACCTAACCTAACCTAACCTAACCTAACCTAACCTAACCTAACCTAACCTAACCTAACCTAACCTAACCTAACCTAACCTAACCTAACCTAACCTAACCTAACCTAACCTAACCTAACCTAACCTAACCTAACCTAACCTAACCTAACCTAACCTAACCTAACCTAACCTAACCTAACCTAACCTAACCTAACCTAACCTAACCTAACCTAACCTAACCTAACCTAACCTAACCTAACCTAACCTAACCTAACCTAACCTAACCTAACCTAACCTAACCTAACCTAACCTAACCTAACCTAACCTAACCTAACCTAACCTAACCTAACCTAACCTAACCTAACCTAACCTAACCTAACCTAACCTAACCTAACCTAACCTAACCTAACCTAACCTAACCTAACCTAACCTAACCTAACCTAACCTAACCTAACCTAACCTAACCTAACCTAACCTAACCTAACCTAACCTAACCTAACCTAACCTAACCTAACCTAACCTAACCTAACCTAACCTAACCTAACCTAACCTAACCTAACCTAACCTAACCTAACCTAACCTAACCTAACCTAACCTAACCTAACCTAACCTAACCTAACCTAACCTAACCTAACCTAACCTAACCTAACCTAACCTAACCTAACCTAACCTAACCTAACCTAACCTAACCTAACCTAACCTAACCTAACCTAACCTAACCTAACCTAACCTAACCTAACCTAACCTAACCTAACCTAACCTAACCTAACCTAACCTAACCTAACCTAACCTAACCTAACCTAACCTAACCTAACCTAACCTAACCTAACCTAACCTAACCTAACCTAACCTAACCTAACCTAACCTAACCTAACCTAACCTAACCTAACCTAACCTAACCTAACCTAACCTAACCTAACCTAACCTAACCTAACCTAACCTAACCTAACCTAACCTAACCTAACCTAACCTAACCTAACCTAACCTAACCTAACCTAACCTAACCTAACCTAACCTAACCTAACCTAACCTAACCTAACCTAACCTAACCTAACCTAACCTAACCTAACCTAACCTAACCTAACCTAACCTAACCTAACCTAACCTAACCTAACCTAACCTAACCTAACCTAACCTAACCTAACCTAACCTAACCTAACCTAACCTAACCTAACCTAACCTAACCTAACCTAACCTAACCTAACCTAACCTAACCTAACCTAACCTAACCTAACCTAACCTAACCTAACCTAACCTAACCTAACCTAACCTAACCTAACCTAACCTAACCTAACCTAACCTAACCTAACCTAACCTAACCTAACCTAACCTAACCTAACCTAACCTAACCTAACCTAACCTAACCTAACCTAACCTAACCTAACCTAACCTAACCTAACCTAACCTAACCTAACCTAACCTAACCTAACCTAACCTAACCTAACCTAACCTAACCTAACCTAACCTAACCTAACCTAACCTAACCTAACCTAACCTAACCTAACCTAACCTAACCTAACCTAACCTAACCTAACCTAACCTAACCTAACCTAACCTAACCTAACCTAACCTAACCTAACCTAACCTAACCTAACCTAACCTAACCTAACCTAACCTAACCTAACCTAACCTAACCTAACCTAACCTAACCTAACCTAACCTAACCTAACCTAACCTAACCTAACCTAACCTAACCTAACCTAACCTAACCTAACCTAACCTAACCTAACCTAACCTAACCTAACCTAACCTAACCTAACCTAACCTAACCTAACCTAACCTAACCTAACCTAACCTAACCTAACCTAACCTAACCTAACCTAACCTAACCTAACCTAACCTAACCTAACCTAACCTAACCTAACCTAACCTAACCTAACCTAACCTAACCTAACCTAACCTAACCTAACCTAACCTAACCTAACCTAACCTAACCTAACCTAACCTAACCTAACCTAACCTAACCTAACCTAACCTAACCTAACCTAACCTAACCTAACCTAACCTAACCTAACCTAACCTAACCTAACCTAACCTAACCTAACCTAACCTAACCTAACCTAACCTAACCTAACCTAACCTAACCTAACCTAACCTAACCTTAGAATGTAGTATGTATGTAAAAAGAAATGTAGATTAAAAGATATACTATTTATAGACATAAGGATAAAGAAAATGTGTTAATGATTGTTAAATATAAGGATATTAAGATATAGGGATATTGAACATGTGAAAGACCCATAAAAAATGTTAAAATAGAACTTAATGATAAATAGCTATAAGTCTATAGCTTGTTAAATTTAAAGAAAGTAAGAAATAGTAGTAACTAAGGTCTCTGATTACGTCAGAGGGACGCTGTAAGGCAGGAGTGTGGTTTTAGCCGGTAAGAGTCCGGCACTGCCCAGACTGGCTCATAAGTGAGGCAGTCTGGGCGTCCATGAGGATTTCCCACTCCTGCCAAAAAAAAAAAAAAAAAAAAAAAAAAAAAAAAAAAAAAAAAAAAAAAAAAAAAAAAAAAAAAAAAAAAAAAAACCTAACCTAACCTAACCTAACCTAACCTAACCTAACCTAACCTAACCTAACCTAACCTAACCTAACCTAACCTAACCTAACCTAACCTAACCTAACCTAACCTAACCTAACCACCACAGCCAGCACTCGCGGGCAGGGAGGTGGAGCGGGTGGTGGCATTTGCAGAGACTCCGCATCCGGCGAAGCATACGGCCATGGAGTTCTTATGCCTGGAGGACCGGACGCTTGTGGACACCCACAATACCCAAGCAGTCAGAGTCTTCACCGACGGCAGCAAGATTGCGGGCAAAGTCGGAGCAGCACTGTCACTTTGGGAGGGTGATGCCGAGACCAAGTCCGTCAAACTTAGCCTGCCGTCGTACTGCACGGTGTACCAGGCTGAACTTCTGGCCATATGTGTAGCCACGCGCGAAATCCTCAAGCGCAAAGAGGGAACCTTTGGTATCTATAGTGACTCCAAGGCTGCACTACAAACAGTCACAAACCAGGGTTCCCTCCACGCCCTGGCCGTGGAGGCGAGAGCGAACGTTGCCGTGGCTTTATCTCAGAGCAAAGATATTTCTTTGTTCTGGATAAAGGCACATGCAGGGCTGGAGGGCAATGAGCGTGCAGACCATCTCGCGAAGGAGGCGGCACTCCGATCCAGAAAAAGGCCGGACTATGACCGCTGCCCGGTCTCATTCGTCAAGCGGCAGATCCGTTTGGGGTCGCTCGACGAATGGAACCGAAGGTACCAGAACGGGGAAACGGCCTCCGTGACGAAAATCTTCTTTCCCGATGCGATCGACGCCCACAGAATAGTGTTAAAGATTAAACCAACCGGTATAGTGACACAGATCTTGACGGGTCACGGTGGGTTCTCCGAATACCTGCACCGTTTCAAGTGTAAGGAGAACCCATGGTGTACCTGTGAGCCGGACCAGGTGGAGTCGATCGCACATATCCTGACAGAATGCCCAGTTTTTGGAAAAGAAAGGTATGAAGCCGAGCAAAGAATACAGACAAGTTTAGGCGTAAACAACATAAATAAAATAATGTCTGAAACTAAATTGAGACAAATCCTTTTAGAATATTGTGTTACAGTTGCCGCAAAAGTCATCCAGCGAAATAAGAAAACCTAAAAATCTATGCTTTTCGAAATATAGACATTTCCCAAAAAGAAAAGATATTTAGATGAAAGCATAGATTCCCGTAAAACAGAAATAAATAAATAAATATATAGCCAAAAATAAACAAACATAAATAAGCATAAATTTAGATTAAACTTTTAAAGGTTAAGCATTAGGTGTAAAATATAACAGCAGTAAAATTATGACAAAGCATAGAATATATAAATAGATATTAAAAATCGAAATAAAAACGTAAATTCTGGAAACTTCATAAAACATAGATTTAAAATCAAAACTAAACTAGGTACAACATATTCAAATATAGTTAAATAAAAATTTAAAACAGAACACAAATTAAAATAAAAGTTTAAAATGGTCTCTGACTATGTCAGAGGGACACTTGCCAAGGCAGGAGTGTGGTTTTAGCCGGTAAAAGTCCGGCACTGCCCAGACTGCCTCACCAGTGAGGTAGTCTGGGCGTCCATGAGGATTTCCCACTCCTGCCACAAAAAAAAAAAAAAAAAAAAAAAAAAAAAAAAAAACCTAACCTAACCTAACCTAACCTTTTTTTTTTTTTTTTTTTTTTTTTTTTACGCTGAGAAATGCATTACGCATGCCCGCTCGTCGGGGGACGAGACGGGGTATGTGGGACTCCCTGCCAAAATGGCAGAATACCCACTAAAACTCAGCGGAGTTCCCTCATCGCCTTGATGGGAGGGTCATGGGAAACCGGCACAGCCTTTACGTCCACAACCCTCCCGGCGCATGCCCGCCTAACTGGCGGGCCCCGCATGCCCCTCAGCCTGGGGGCGATATGGGAATGACCGGGAACACCTGGCCATTCCCGTCCGACACTGGTAGAGGCCTGTGCAATACAGGCAAGGGTGCCCCCGCACCCGTTGCCTGCTGGCCTCCACCTGGGACCTCGCGCCAGACGATCTCGCGTCCAGGCGCCCCTGGTCCCCCCGCAACGGGTCAGGTTAGTGGCCCCGCCGCCTACCACTTTTCGGCCGCAGAGGATAGGGAGAGCGGCCAACGCAATACCGACACTCCTCTTCCTCTGCGGCCCCACCGCGTCCGCCATTCAACGGTGGCGACCCCGTCAAGGCCGCGGAAGGTAGGGAGAACGGCTCACCGCAATACCGGCACTCCTCTCCCGCCGCGGCCTCCCACACTCAGCCGCGATGCCGCCCATTCGACATCGCGGCCCGCCTCAGTTGCGATGTCGCCAAAGCGGCACCGCAACCTACGGCCGCTACGTCGTCGGCTTAGCCGCAAAAGCCCTGACGAGCGGCCCCCTCCTCGGGTTCCTCTTAGCTTCACCGTGGCCCTCCAAGCCACGGCTACTGAGCCCCCCCGCCTCGACAATGCGGGAACCCACCGGGGGGGAACCTAACCTAACCTAACCTTTTTTTTTTTTTTTTTTTTTTACGCTGAGAAATGCATTACGCATGCCCGCTCGTCGGGGGACGAGACGGGGTATGTGGGACTCCCTGCCAAAATGGCAGAATACCCACTAAAACTCAGCGGAGTTCCCTCATCGCCTTGATGGGAGGGTCATGGGAAACCGGCACAGCCTTAACGTCCACAACCCTCCCGGCGCATGCCCGCCTAACTGGCGGGCCCCACATGCCCCTCAGCCTGGGGGCGATATGGGAATGACCGGGAACACCTGGCCATTCCCGTCCGACACTGGTAGAGGCCTGTGCAATACAGGCAAGGGTGCCCCCGCACCGTTGCCTGCTGGCCTCCACCTGGGACCTCGCGCCAGACGATCTCGCGTCCAGGCGCCCCTGGTCCCCCCGCAACGGGTCAGGTTAGTGGCCCCGCCGCCTACCACTTTTCGGCCGCAGAGGATAGGGAGAGTGGCCAACGCAATACCGACACTCCTCTTCCTCTGCGGCCCCACCGCGTCCGCCATTCAACGGTGGCGACCCCGTCAAGGCCGCGGAAGGTAGGGAGAACGGCTCACCGCAATACCGGCACTCCTCTCCCGCCGCGGCCTCCCACACTCAGCCGCGATGCCGCCCATTCGACATCGCGGCCCGCCTCAGTTGCGATGTCGCCAAAGCGGCACCGCAACCTACGGCCGCTACGTCGTCGGCTTAGCCGCAAAAGCCCTGACGAGCGGCCCCCTCCTCGGGTTCCTCTTAGCTTCACCGTGGCCCTCCAAGCCACGGCTACTGAGCCCCCCCGCCTCGACAATGCGGGAACCCACCGGGGGGGAACCTAACCTAACCTAACCTAACCTTTTTTTTTTTTTTTTTTTTTTGTTCCGCTGGGAAAAATGCATTACGCATACCCTCCCGTCGGGGGACGGGAGGGGTATGTGGGACTCCCCGGCAGAGTGCCGGTATACCCACTAAAAAACCCAGCGGTGTTCCCTCAATGCCGTTATGGGAGGGCCATGGGAAACTGGCACAGCCTTTACGTCCACGACCCTCCCGGCGCGTGCCCGCCTAGCTGGCGGGCCCCGCATGCCCCCCAAGCTGGGGGGCTACGGGAATGGCCGGGAACACCTGGCCATTCCCATCCGACACTGGTGGAGGCCTGTGCAATACAGGCAAGGGTGCCCCCGCACCCGTTGCCTGCTGGCCTCCACCTGGGAGGAGTCGGAGATGACTGTCATACTGACGTCTTCTTCGACCCCTCCTCCGCCTACGGAGCGGTGCTGCGAGAGGATCGTCCTCCCGCACGCGCTCCGCCTCCTCCTTCTGCGACATCACTTCCTCGCAGAAGGAGGCGACCGCTGCCCAGGCCCCCTCGCTCTCCAGCATCGAGCTGACAACGCTGGGGAGCGAGAGGTCCCGCCCGACCGCTGCGACCAGACTATGGCGCAGCTCGGACCAGGCAGGGCACACCTCTAGGGTGTGCTGTGCCGTGTCCACCGCCGCGCCACAGTCGTGGCACGACGGGGTCTCCTCCCTTTGGATCCGATGCAGGTGCGATCCGAAGCATCCATGCCCGGATAACACCTGCACCAGACGGAAAGAGAGGAAACCATGGGACCGCTCGAGCCAATCCTTCAGGACTGGCCCGAGCGCGTCCAGGGTTCGGCGGCCAAAAGTGGCAGAGGCGAGGTCCTCCGTCCAATGAAGGACGATAGCGTCCCTCGCCTCTTGCCGCACGGCCTCCCGCTCTTCTGCGGCGGGGAGCTCCCCTAGCGCCTTGCGCCGCGCCGTCCACTCGTACACTCTGGTCAGCACCCATGCCTCAAGCTCCCAAGGAGGGGTGCCGGCCAGAGCGCACGCTGCCGAAAAGCCTACGGAGCGGTAGGCCCTCGCCACCCGCTGTGCAATGGCCCTTTGGGGCCTGCGGATGGCAGTGGCGTTCTCCCTCCTGTGGAGGGAGTCCGCCCAGATCGGAGCCCCATAAAGGGCCATGCTCTTGAGGATGCCGGCGTACAACTGCCGGCATCGCGCCTTCGGACCCCCCAGGTTCGGGAGGAGCCAGGACAGGGCGTTCGCGGTCTTCAGCAGGCGGGTCGACAGCCCGCTGAAGTGCGGACCGAAGCGCCACCTGCTGTCGAGAACAAGGCCCAGATATTTCATCTGGGCCCCGACCCCGATCCTGACGCCCTCCACGACAATGTGGCCGTCAGGGGGGATGCGCTGCCGAGGCCCGTGGAAATACACGGCCTCGGTCTTTTGTAGCGCCACCTTCAGCCCTAGGCGGCGGATCCTTCCCGCCACTAAGGACCCGCCAGCAGAGGCCAGACTGGCCGCCTCCCTGAAGTCCCTCCCCCGGGCAATGAGGAGGGTATCATCCGCGTAGCAGATGATACTCGTGCCACGGAGGAGGGTGCCCCGCAGGAGCCAGTCGAATCCGATGTTCCACAACGGTGGTCCAAGAACCGACCCCTGTGGAACACCTGACTCTGCGCCATATCGCCTCAGTCTGGCCGTCTTATCTTCGAGGAGGACCACCCGGTCCTCCAAGTAGCTGGCCAAGAGTTGGCGCAGGTACTGAGGCACTCCATGGTACCGGAGCGCCTCCAGGATTGTAGAGTGGGGGACGGAGTTGAAGGCATTTGCAATGTCGAACGACACCGCCAACACTCCGTCACCCGCCTCCACGGCCTCCTTGACCTGGCCCTTGAGTAGGGCCAGCGCGTCGACCGTCGAACGACCCCGTCGGAAACCGAATTGGGCGTCCGACAGGTCCGGCCCCACCGTCCCCAAGTGGCTATTGAGCCGATCGGCGATTATCCCCTCGAAGAACTTACCGACCTCATCGAGCAGAACGATAGGCCGGTAAGCCGAGGGGGAATCCGCCGGGCGTCCCTCCTTTCGGAGAAGGCATAGCCGCCCCTCCTTCCAGGGCTTCGGGAACCTCCCAGTCGTAAAACACGCGCTAAAGAGGTCCCGAAACCTCTCCTCCATCTGTGAGGCGGCGATGGCCACCACCCGTGCGGGAACGCCGTCCGGCCCTGGGGCTGTGTTCTTCGCGCGGAGGCGCAGAATCCCCGCGTACAGTTCCGACTCCGTAACCGCGGGGACCTCGTCCTCCGGCGAAACCTCCGCCCGCGGGGGGTCCATCACTGGAGGGGTGAAGTCGGTCCTGGACGGAAACAGAGTCCGAACCACCCCATCCAGCAATGCCGGCTCGAGGGCCTCCGTCAGTGGAGGACCACAGGGGCGCAGTTTGTTCCGCGCCGCCTTGTATGGTCGTCCATAAGGGTCCCTGTCGAGACCCTCGAGCATCTCGGCTCTCGCCGCGTCCTCGGCCGCCCCCATTGCCGACTTGAGGACCGTCTTGGCGTCGACGTACGAGGCATAGAGGCCCTCCTCGTTGGTGGGGTCTCGGGGCCTGCGTCGTCGACTCCGCGTGTAGGCCCTCCTGGCCGCCACGCAGGCGGCCCGGAGCCCAGCCAGCTCCTCCGACCACCAATAGACGGCGCGGCGGGGAGCCGGGCGGCGAGACCGGGGCATACTGGAATTGCACACCTCGGTCAGGGCCCGCCTCAGCTCGACCGCCGCGGCATCCACGTCCAGTACCTCGACAGGAGGTGCGAGCCAGTCCTGGACGAACGCCGCCTCCTGCGCAGCCTCTCGGTCCAGGCGGGTGAGAGCCCACCGTGGGAACGCAGATTGGCCCGAGCGGACCGTCCCCTGGGAGCTCTGGGTGGAGATGTCGAACCGCACGTATCGGTGGTCCGACAAGGTCTCCACCATCTCCACCCGCCAGTTCACGACGTGCGCGGCTAGCACGGGGGTGGCAAACGATACGTCAACCACCGACCCTCCCTGCTGCCGCACACACGTGTGGACAGTCCCTCTGTTAAGGAGGGACACACCACAGGACGCCGCCCAGAATTCTGTGGCGCGTCCCCGGACGTTGCAGGAGGCGGCCGGGTTGCCCCAGGCCGTCGACTTGGCGTTCAGGTCGCCCAAAATGACGACCTGGCGTGGCGCCACTCTACCGACCACTGCGGTGAGGACCTCGAGAAAATTCTCGAAGTCCTGGAGGGGGCGGTTTGGGGAGAAATAAACGCCCACAAGGGCGAATTCTCCCCACGCGGCGGCCACGTATCCCGGTCCCCTCTCTAATAGCGAGAGGGGAGGGGAGTCCGTGGAAGACCGCGCCGCTAGTGCCACCAAGCCATCCCGATCACCCAGCCAACGGCCAGGGACCGAGTATGGCTCGGCAACCACCGCCACGTCCACCAACCACTCGGCCATGGTCTGCATCAGCAGGTCCTGGGCCGCTCTGCAGTGGTTGGTGTTCGCCTGGAGGATGCGGTAGTCGGAAACCATTACTCCGACATCGCACCCTCCTCCTCAGCTACCGCCGCTGGAGCTGGAGCTACAGCGGCGACGACAGCGGCGGTGGTGGCAGCAGGGCGAACCTGCGCCGACACTACGCCCTTCCTCGCAGGTGGCCGGCAATTCTTGCCCCCCATCCTGTGCCCCGCGGGGCGGCCACTGGCGGCACACGCCGCGCAGCGAGGCGTGGCGACGCTGCACGCGGCACTCCTGTGCCCCTCCTGCCCGCACTGGAAGCAGGACTCGCCCCAGTCGGACTTGGAGGGACACGTGGCCCGGGTGTGGCCCGGCACGAAACACTTGAAACACCGCAAGGGCTGGTCCTCAAGCGGCCGGACCACAGCCGAGCTGAAGCCCACCAGCAGCCGTCCCTTGGTCGCCTTTAGAGCGGCCGCAGCCGCGGCGACTGGGCACTCGACGCGGATGGTGCCCATGCCGCGGCGGCCTAGCCTGATGGCTCCCCCTCTCACTGCGCCAGCGTCGCAGCCTCCAGCCGCCGCAACGGCCGCCACCACATCCTCTTTGGTGACCGAGTCATCAAGATCGGCCACCTCCAAGGCTGCGGTCTTGACTGGTCTGGCGACCGTTGCCGCATCCGCGATGACCTCCCGCAACTTTGTTGCGAAGAGGTCCGCGTTTGCGCCGCGCTGCTCCCCCCCGAACTCAAAAATTCGGGCTCCGGTTAGGGTGCGGCGGCAAGTGATGCCACCGATCCCCAGCCGGGAGGGGTCTGCGTTGGCACGAGCCCGTCTTAGTACGGACTCGTACGTCTCGCCCCGCTCCACGGCCTCCGGGGTGATGGTCACCACGACCGCCGCAGTTTTGGGAGGAACCAACTTCCTCCCACCCGCCGGAGCCTTCTGGGCTGCCGAAGCAGCCGCAGCAGGCTTTTTGCCCTTTCCCCTCCTGACCACTTCCGTCCACGTCTGGTTGGACGGGGTGGTGGAGGGAAGAAAGGCGTCCTCCCTCTGCGAGCTCGGGGGGGCCGCTGGAGCAGCAGGCGCTCCCTCCGTGCCCGTAGCAAGGGTCTGAGGGGTGGTCCTCTTTCCCTTGCCTTTGCCCTTGGAGGGCTTCGGGGCCTGGGGCTGCTCCCCCGATGCCGGGCCTGCTACAGGCGCAGGTTCCGGCTCCTTCGCCGTGCAACGCTTGTCCGCCGCTAGTGGCGGGCGGAGTCGCGTCTCCGGCAGGAGCCGGTCCTCAATTCCTGCGAAGCAGGCTCTGGTGAAGGCCCTCTCCTCCATGACCACCTTTCGGATAATATCCTCAAGGTTGGAAGAGGAGGAGGAGCCTCCTACCACCGGACCAGGGGCAGGGGCAGGTTGGACGTGCCGAGCCGTGGTCTCAGCCAGCTTCTGGTGCAGCTGGCTGACCTCCAGTTGCAGGCGATCCACCTTCGCCTGCAGCTGCCGCGTCTCTTCAGTGGCGGTGCGCTGCACCAGCTCCGCCACGATGCCATGTAAGCTCACGGCCCGGCACTTGAGGGCCTTCTGGAAGGTCCCCTTGAGGTTTGAGGACCTCGAGGCGACCTCCAGAACCTCCTCCTTGTCTTCGAGCGCCATGCGCTCAAGTTCCGCCAGGGAGTGGCCGGAGTACAGCACACTTGATGCACCGTAACCGGCCCTCGACCTGGCGGCCCGCGCCTGACGCTCCTTCGCGGCAACCTTTTCCTCCAGGTCCTGCTGGAGCTGCGCCCTCTTGGCTAGGCCGAGTTGACGCTCGGCGTCCAGCAGGCCTACTTCATGGGTGGAAGTCGACGGAGAGGTCGAGGCCTTTTTTGACTTCGGCCTCTTCTTCGACTTCCCAATAGACTCCGAGGAGCCACCGGACCCGGGCTTCATGAAAGCCCGCTTCCTCTGGAGGCGGTCACTTCCAGCCGCCGACGTGTCCATTGCAGACCCCGATACGTCGGAGTCCGAGACCTCCAGCTCCGCCTGTAGGCTGGATAAGCTGGCCGCAGATGGTGCGCGGCCAGCTCCAGCGTGGCCCTTAGAAGGGCCATTGGATTGGGTCCGAGCATCGAACCCAATGGACTCGTTGTCCGAGTCTGCAAGACAGTAGAAGCTAGCCGCAGACGATGCGCGGCTAGCCTCCGACGCCGAAGCGCCCTCGGACTGGCCCTGAGAAGGGCCTTTAGGTTGGCCCTGAGAAGGGCCTTTTGGTTGGCCCTGAGAAGGGCCTTTTGGGTGGCCCTGAGAAGGGCCTTTTGGTTGGCCCTGAGAAGGGCCTTTTGGTTGGCCCTGAGAAGGGCCTTTTTTAAAACGCCCGGAGGCTTCCCTCAAGGGTCGAGGCATAGCCTCCAGAGCAGGTCGCAGCTTGCCGACACGAATAAAAACAGATTAAAAGATTAAAATATGCTGCGATTGCACAGCGCACTTTAGCCACCGGTCTGCCACTCCGTTACGGTGGTCAGACACGGCGTTGCCCAGGGGATACTGCGTGGAAGTATGCGCTGTGGGGGATCCCCCAACCTAACCTTTTTTTTTTTTTTTTTTTTTTTTTCCCGCTGGGAAAAATGCTTTACGCATACCCTCCCGTCGGGGGACGAGAGGGGTATGTGGGACTCCCCGGTAGAGTACCAGTATACCCACTAAAAAAACCCAGCGGCGCTCCCGCATCGTCTGTATGGAGGGAGACTGGGAATCTGGCAGAGCCTTTCCATCCAGTCCCCCGCCGACGCTCGCCCGCCTTTTCAGCGGGCCCGGCGCACCCCTCCTGTCGGGGAGGGGTAGTGCGGCTGGTGAACAGTGCAATGCAGGAGAAGGCGCCCCCGCGCCTATCTCCCGCTGTTCACCATCAGGAGGCAGAAGGCGAGATCGCCTTCTCCCCCACGCGGCGGCCACGTATCCCGGTCCCCTCTCTAAGAGCGAGAGGGGAGGGGAGTCCGTGGAAGACCGCGACACAAGGATGCGATGTCTGACCCTACCCATCAATCAGACATCACACCCCCCTCCTCAGCCGCCAAAGTCCCAGCCTCAGGGACGGCGGTGGCAGCGACAGGCCGGATCCGCGCCTGCTCCTTGCCCCTCTTAGGGGGAGGATTGCATTTCCTCCCCATCATTACGTGGCCCGCCGGGCAGCCACTGGCGGCACAAACCGCGCAGTGCGGCGTGGCAACCTCGCAGGAGGCGGACTTGTGCCCGTCCTTGCCACAACGGAAGCACAAGTCCGCCCTGTCGACCTCAGACGGACAAAGGGCCCGAGTGTGTCCAATGCCAAGGCACTTGTAGCAGCGCAGAGGCTTGGCTGCAAGCGCCCGGACCACACCCGAGCTGAATCCTACGGCAAGCCGTCCCTTGGCAAGGACGGCTATAGCTGCGGCGACTGGGCACTCAAGTCGAATGGTGCCCATGCCACCAGGGCCGGGCCTGATGGCCCGACCTTGCACCGCTGTGACGCCACAGCCCCCCATCGCTGCGACCGCCGCCACCACCTCCTCCCTGGTGACCGAGTCGTCTAGGTCGGTCACCTCCAAGGCCACAGACTTCACGGGCCTGGTGATCTTGGCCGCGTCAGCGATGACCTCCTGCAACTTAGTTGCGAAGAGGTCCGCGCTGACGCCACCCTGAGCCCCCGGGAACTCGAAAATTCGAGCCCCGGCCTGGGTTCGGCGACACGTGACTGCGCCGATCCCCAGTTGGGTAGGATCCACGTTTGCACGTGCCCGCATCAAAACTGAGAGATATGTCTCTCCCCGCTCCGCAGCCTCAGCGGTGAGCGTCACCACTACGGCCGCGGTCTTGGGAGGGACCAACTTCCTCTTCGGCCTAGCGGGGGCCCCATTAGCGGCAGGAGCAGCGGCGGGAGCAGCAGCAGTGGGCTTGGGGACCGACGTCTTCCCCTTCCCCTTACCCTTGCCTGTTGTCTGGGACAGGCCGGGAGGGGTGGTGGCAGAGGCGGCTGAGGCAGCCGCCGTCCTCTCCGCTCGTTTGCCCTTTTTGGCCACCTTCGTCCACCCCTGCTGGTTGGCTGGGGTGGTGGACGGCAAATGGGCGTCTTCCCCCTGGGAAGGAAGCTCCAGCTGGCGTGGCCTATTGTCCGCCGCGAGCGGTGGTCGGAGGCGCTTTTCGGGCAAGAGCCTGTCCTCTATACCCGCAAGACAGGCTCTCGTGAAGGCCCTCTCCTCCGTGACGACCTTGCGGATTATATCCTCAAGGTTGGAGGAGGGGACCTCAGCCGCTGGTCTCGGCTCGGCTTGGTCTGGCCGGGCCGTGACTTCAGCCAGCTTCCGATGAAGCTGACTGACCTCTGACTGCAGGCGATCGACTTTCGCCTGCAGTTGCCGCGTTTCGTCAGAAGCTTTGCGCTGCACCAGCTCCCCGACGATGCCGCGCATGCTCGCGGCCCTGCACTTAAGGGACTTTTGGAAAGTCCCTTTCAGATTGGAGGACTTAGAGGCGACTGCCACTATCTCCTCCTCATCCTCCTCGGCCATCAGCTCCAGCTCGGCCAGGGAGTGGTCCGCATAGTAAACGCGGGACGCGCCGTACCCGGACTTGGCCCGGGCGACGCGCGTCCGTTGCTCCTTGGCCGCAACCCGCTCCTCCAGGTCTTGCTGGAGCTGCGCCCGCCGAGTCAAGTCCAACTGGCGTTGGGCCTCTGCCAGACCAATGTCGTGGGTATCCGACACTGGCTTCTTGAACTTGGCCAGCGATGGCCTCCTCGATTCTGAGGAACCCCCGGACCCATTTCCTTCAAGGGCCCGCTTCCCCGGCTCCCGGCGACTAATTGCCGAACTAGAGTCCGACAAAAAGGACTCGTCGTCCGAGTCCAGCAAACAGACGCTAGCCGCAGACGGCGCGCGGCTAGCCTCCGACGCCGAAGCGCCCTCGGATTGGCCCTGAGAAGGGCCTTTTGGTTGGCCCTGAGAAGGGCCTTTTGGTTGGCCCTGAAAAGGGCCTTTGGGTTGGCCCTGAGAAGGGCCTTTTTTAAAACGCCCGGAGGCTTCCCGCGCGGGTTTTGGCATAGCCTCCGTAGGTGTCGTAGCGTTCCGACTTGAATAAAATAGAATAAAAGATTAAAATAAGCTACGATTTCACAGCGCACTTTAGCCGCCGGTCTGCCACTCCGTTACGGTGGTCAGACACGGCGTTGCCCAGGGGATACTACGTGGAAGTATGCGCTGTGGGGGATCCCCCAACCTAACCTTTTTTTTTTTTTTTTTTTTTTTTTTTTTGTTCCGCTGGGAAAAATGCATTACGCATACCCTCCCGTCGGGGGACGGGAGGGGTATGTGGGACTCCCCGGCAGAGTGCCGGTATACCCACTAAAAAACCCAGCGGTGTTCCCTCAATGCCGTTATGGGAGGGCCATGGGAAACTGGCACAGCCTTTACGTCCACGACCCTCCCGGCGCGTGCCCGCCTAGCTGGCGGGCCCCGCATGCCCCCCAAGCTGGGGGGCTACGGGAATGGCCGGGAACACCTGGCCATTCCCATCCGACACTGGTGGAGGCCTGTGCAATACAGGCAAGGGTGCCCCCGCACCCGTTGCCTGCTGGCCTCCACCTGGGAGGAGTCGGAGATGACTGTCATACTGACGTCTTCTTCGACCCCTCCTCCGCCTTCGGAGCGGCGCTGCGAGAGGATCGTCCTCCCGCACGCGCTCCGCCTCCTCCTTCTGCGACATCACTTCCTCGCAGAAGGAGGCGACCGCTGCCCAGGCCCCCTCGCTCTCCAGCATCGAGCTGACAACGCTGGGGAGCGAGAGGTCCCGCCCGACCGCTGCGACCAGACTATGGCGCAGCTCGGACCAGGCAGGGCACACCTCTAGGGTGTGCTGTGCCGTGTCCACCGCCGCGCCACAGTCGTGGCACGACGGGGTCTCCTCCCTTTGGATCCGATGCAGGTGCGATCCGAAGCATCCATGCCCGGATAACACCTGCACCAGACGGAAAGAGAGGAAACCATGGGACCGCTCGAGCCAATCCTTCAGGACTGGCCCGAGCGCGTCCAGGGTTCGGCGGCCAAAAGTGGCAGAGGCGAGGTCCTCCGTCCAATGAAGGACGATAGCGTCCCTCGCCTCTTGCCGCACGGCCTCCCGCTCTTCTGCGGCGGGGAGCTCCCCTAGCGCCTTGCGCCGCGCCGTCCACTCGTACACTCTGGTCAGCACCCATGCCTCGAGCTCCCAAGGAGGGGTGCCGGCCAGAGCGCACGCTGCCGAAAAGCCTACCGATCGGTAGGCCCTCGCCACCCGCTGTGCAATGGCCCTTTGGGGCCTGCGGATGGCAGTGGCGTTCTCCCTCCTGTGGAGGGAGTCCGCCCAGATCGGAGCCCCATAAAGGGCCATGCTCTTGAGGATGCCGGCGTACAACTGCCGGCATCGCGCCTTCGGACCCCCCAGGTTCGGGAGGAGCCAGGACAGGGCGTTCGCGGTCTTCAGCAGGCGGGTCGACAGCCCGCTGAAGTGCGGACCGAAGCGCCACCTGCTGTCGAGAACAAGGCCCAGATATTTCATCTGGGCCCCGACCCCAATCCTGACGCCCTCCACGACAATGTGGCCGTCAGGGGGGATGCGCTGCCGAGGCCCGTGGAAATACACGGCCTCGGTCTTTTGCAGCGCCACCTTCAGCCCTAGGCGGCGGATCCTTCCCGCCACTAAGGACCCGCCAGCAGAGGCCAGACTGGCCGCCTCCCTGAAGTCCCTCCCCCGGGCAATGAGGAGGGTATCATCCGCGTAGCAGATGATACTCGTGCCACGGAGGAGGGTTCCCCGCAGGAGCCAGTTGAATCCAATGTTCCACAGCGGTGGTCCTAGGACCGACCCCTGTGCTGCCCACCAGAGACTAAAGAGCAGTAACAGCCCTTTTGTGATTTTTCGTTTTATTAGTGATTCTGAAAGCGGGTTTCTTAAGCTTTCTATTGAATTAACTTACTTATTTCTAAGACTATTAGAATGGTTTTTATTTAACAGTTTTCACTTACTGCAAACGAAAAAAATTAACAATTTGGCGTGATTTCCCAACTAAAATACAGTATAAATTATACTGCAGATTAAATTTTTAGGTTTCATAACTAAAATGCAGTAAGCAATATAATTTTACAGTTCTTTAGATAGTTTTATATTTCTGGAAAAAAATTTAAAAAAAAATTAATACGCAGTAAAATTTACCGCCATACAAGCTATTTTTACTGCAAATTAAGAAAATACAATTTATTGTCACGAACTCCCAACTAAAATGCAGTAAAATCAAAGCTTGTCGCATTTTAGTTGTGAATACTTAACATTCTTTTATCATTATAAACTGACTAACACGCAGTAAAATACAGCATTACTGCAGATTAGTTTCGATAGCATAATGACACAGATATGATTATTCCTAGCTAAAGTGCAGTTAATGTTTTAAATACTGCATTTTAATTGGGATCAAGTTTAACAAATTATAGTAAATTAAACTAATTTAAACGCAGTATCAAGCAATTGTTGATATGTATGGAAACTTCCAAGAGAAGTACCCCGAATTCAAATGCAGTCTTGAAACTTACAGAGATCACTTGACAAACAAAATGAACATTTCTTTTGCTAAGCTCGGCCATGAACAATGCGAGACATGTGAAACCTTCAACCTCCATAACCTTGATCATGTAAAAGAACCGTGTACTGATTGCCAAATTTGTAAGACCTACGCTCATCATAAAATTAAGTATACACTAGCCCGAGAGATGTACGATGCAGATACAAAGGCTAATAGTCAGCGTAATACTGTAATTGTTTATGTGGACCTCCAAAAAGTAATAATGTTACCTCGCATTGATACCTTTAAAGCAGCTCTGTTTTGCCCCAGGCTTGTGGCGTACAATGAAACCTTTGTACCTCTAGGAAACTTCAAGAAAGGTCACGTATTTGCAGCAGTTTGGCATGAAGGAGTGGCAGGGAGAAAGCAAGAAGACATCACTAGTACATTTAAAGCATTCTTACTAAATAATCGTGATGCAGAGCACAT
Organism: Dryobota labecula; assembly: GCA_947523025.1. Lineage (NCBI taxonomy): Eukaryota > Metazoa > Arthropoda > Insecta > Lepidoptera > Noctuidae > Dryobota > Dryobota labecula. Next base: position 20,191 of record OX383294.1, read on the forward strand.
CGTTTTATGGCTTGATAATTGCTCGGCACAAAATAAAAACTGGTGTTTTTTTACTTTCTTGATAAGTATAATTAACAACTTAGAGATTTCTGCCACAACAATTGAACTCAAGTTTTTTGAACCGGGCCATACTTTTGTGTCCGCCGATTCCTTCCACCATTTTGTAGAGCAGTCGATGGACAAAAAGGGTAAGCTGTACGATTATCAAGACTTTTTAGAAGCTGTTGAAACATCATTGAAATCGGGGAAGGTAGAAGTCAAAAGTATGGAAATAATAGATTTTGTTAATTTTAAATCTCATATTTCACATAAAAAAAACAAAGATATAGATGGAAACCGGGTATACATCAAAGATATTGTACATCTTATGGTAAAAAGGGGAAGTCATAGTTTCTTTTACAAAAAGAACTTTGATGATATAGAATTCAAAGAACTATATTGTCTCAAATCAAAGAACTTGCCTAATTTTACTGTAAAAACTGTTCCTAAAGGCATTGATAGGGAAAGGAAGCGAAACATCTTAAACGTATTAGGGCCGCTTATTCCACCAAATAGATTAATCTTCTGGAAAAATCTTTCTGTTGGTTCTACGTCACAAGAACCAGAAGAATTTAATTTTGATATTGATGAATAATCTTAAACTGTTAATGTGTTTTGAATTTATTTTTAATAGTCTGTATTTTTTATCTTCAAATTCTAAGAAACAATGTGCCTTAAAGTTAACTTAAGACTGATTATTAATAAGTACAACAAAAGAACTAAGTAAATATTTTTCTGATCTGTTTTGATAATTGTATGATACATACATTTTTATTATTTTAAATCTAGTAGTAAGAATAATAAGAGGCTTCAAAAGCTAAACTAAACCAATGTTATTTTTAAAGCGCGTTAATATACTGTTAAAAATTACTTTTAGAAACTAATTATGTACCTACCTAATAACCAAGGCTTGTAATGCTTTGTGTGATGATTGTTTTACTTTAATGTTGATCTCAAGATTATGTCTAGTAGTAAGAATAATAAGAGGCTTCAAAAGCTAAACTAAACCAATGTTATTTTAAAGCGCGTTATACTGTTAAAAATTACTTTTAGAAACTAATTATGTACCTACCTAAGACTTACCAAGGCTTGTAATGCTTTGTGTGTGATGATTGTTTTACTGTAATGTTGATCTCAAGTTTATGTCCACCTTTATAATACTCACCTACATTTACTATCTATATTTTATTGTTAAACATAAAGATACATTATGTTATATATGTTAATATTAAGAGAAAACTGTCAAAGGAGGTTGTGCATTCTGCGCAGGGTCCTTTATTAATTAGATGTTTTTATTTTATTTTTGATATGTAAATTTTACATAAGTGAGTTGAATTATTGTGATTAAATAATAAGAAATAAACGGTCTTTAAAATGTGAACTAGCTATTTTTCTTACTGCACTAGTAAATTGAACACTTTTTTCTTAAAAAACTAACTAAAATGCAGTATTTTTTTGACCTTACTGCATGTTAGTTGGGTTTCTTGACAAAATAACTGATCCAAACGCAGTAATAGGGCTTTTTGCTGCATTTTACTAAGTTTAAAATGGTATTTTTTACAAAAAAGGCTATGCAGTAATAGGCACCAAAAAGAATAAATGGCCATAATAAATTCAGTTATTAAGATATATTTTTTTTTATTGCTTTAACGTGTGAACCTATGCCTTTACAACCTTTCTGCATTCAAATTTTTTTGCTTATACATTCTGTTGATTTTTTAAAATCAATTCTTAACTTTAAATGCGTTTTACTCGAAATCGTGATTTTGCTGTTACTGCACTTTAGTGTATGGTGGGCAGTGTGGAACACCGGACTCTGCGCTGTATCGCCTCATGGTCGCCGACTTGTCTTCGAGGAGGACCACCCGGTCCTCCAAGTAGCTGGCCAACAGTTGGCGCAGGTACTGAGGCACTCCGTGATACCGGAGCGCCTCCAAGATTGTAGAGTGGGGGACGGAGTTGAAGGCGTTGGCTATGTCGAATGACACCGCCAACACTCCGTCACCCGCCTCCACGGCCTCCTTGACCTGGCCCTTGAGTAGGGCCAGCGCGTCGACCGTCGAACGACCCCGTCGGAAACCGAATTGGGCGTCCGACAGGTCCGGCCCCACCGTCCCCAGGTGGCTATTGAGCCGATCGGCGATTATCCCCTCGAAGAACTTACCGACCTCATCGAGCAGAACGATAGGCCGGTAAGCCGAGGGGGAATCCGCCGGGCGTCCCTCCTTTCGGAGAAGGCATAGCCGCCCCTCCTTCCAGGGCTTCGGGAACCTCCCAGTCGTAAAACACGCGCTAAAGAGGTCCCGAAACCTCTCCTCCATCTGTGAGGCGGCGATGGCCACCACCCGTGCGGGAACGCCGTCCGGCCCTGGGGCTGTGTTCTTCGCGCGGAGGCGCAGAATCCCCGCGTACAGTTCCGACTCCGTAACCGCGGGGACCCCCTCCTCCGGCGAAACCTCCGCCCGCGGGGGGTCCATCACTGGAGGGGTGAAGTCGGTCCTGGACGGAAACAGAGTCCGAACCACCCCATCCAGCAATGCCGGCTCGAGGGCCTCCGTCAGTGGAGGACCACAGGGGCGCAGTTTGTTCCGCGCCGCCTTGTATGGTCGTCCATAAGGGTCCCTGTCGAGACCCTCGAGCATCTCGGCTCTCGCCGCGTCCTCGGCCGCCCCCATTGCCGACTTGAGGACCGTCTTGGCGTCGACGTACGAGGCATAGAGGCCCTCCTCGTTGGTGGGGTCTCGGGGCCTGCGTCGTCGACTCCGCGTGTAGGCCCTCCTGGCCGCCACGCAGGCGGCCCGGAGCCCAGCCAGTTCCTCCGACCACCAATAGACGGCGCGTCGGGGAGCCGGGCGGCGAGACCGGGGCATGCTGGAATTACACACCTCGGTCAGGGCCCGCCTCAGCTCGACCGCCGCGGCGTCCACGTCCAATCCCTCGACAGGGGGCGCGAACCAGTCCTGGAGGAACGCCGTCTCCTGCGCGGCCTCTCGGTCCAGGCGGGTGAGAGCCCACCGTGGGAACGCAGATTGGCCCGAGCGGACCGTCCCCTGGGAGCTCTGGGTGGAGATGTCGAACCGCACGTATCGGTGGTCCGACAAGGTCTCCACCATCTCCACCCGCCAGTTCACGACGTGCGCGGCTAGCGCGGGGGTGGCAAACGATACGTCGACCACCGACCCTCCCTGCTGCCGCACACACGTGTGGACAGTCCCTCTGTTAAGGAGGGACACACCACAGGACGCCGCCCAGAATTCTGTGGCGCGTCCCCGGACGTTGCAGGAGGCGGCCGGATTGCCCCAGGCCGTCGATTTGGCGTTCAGGTCGCCCAAAATGGAGACCTGGCGTGGCGCCACTCTACCGACCACTGCGGTGAGGACCTCGAGAAAATTCTCGAAGTCCTGGAGGGGGCGGTTTGGGGAGAAATAAACGCCCACAAGGGCGAATTCTCCCCACGCGGCGGCCACGTATCCCGGTCCCCTCTCTAATAGCGAGAGGGGAGGGGAGTCCGTGGAAGACCGCGCCGCTAGTGCCACCAAGCCATCCCGGTCACCCAGCCAACGGCCAGGGACCGAGTACGGCTCGGCAACCACCGCCACGTCCACCAACCACTCGGCCATGGTCTGCATCAGCAGGTCCTGGGCCGCTCTGCAGTGGTTGGTGTTCGCCTGGAGGATGCGGTAGTCGGAAACCATTACTCCGACATCGCACCCTCCTCCTCAGCTACCGCCGCTGGAGCTACAGCGGCGACGACAGCGGCGGTGGTGGCAGCAGGGCGAACCTGCGCCGACACTACGCCCTTCCTCGCAGGTGGCCGGCAGCTCTTGCCCCCCATCCTGTGCCCCGCGGGGCGGCCACTGGCGGCACATGCCGCGCAGCGAGGCGTGGCGACGCTGCACGTGGCACTCCTGTGCCCCTCCTGCCCGCACTGGAAGCAGGACTCGCCCCAGTCGGACTTGGAGGGACACGTGGCCCGGGTGTGGCCCGGCACGAAACACTTGAAACACCGCAAGGGCTGGTCCTCAAGCGGCCGGACCACAGCCGAGCTGAAGCCCACCAGCAGCCGTCCCTTGGTCGCCTTTAGAGCGGCCGCAGCCGCGGCGACTGGGCACTCGACGCGGATGGTGCCCATGCCGCGGCGGCCTAGCCTGATGGCTCCCCCTCTCACTGCGCCAGCGTCGCAGCCTCCAGCCGCCGCAACGGCCGCCACCACATCCTCTTTGGTGACCGAGTCGTCAAGATCGGCCACCTCCAAGGCTGCGGTCTTGACTGGTCTGGCGACCGTTGCCGCATCCGCGATGACCTCCCGCAACTTTGTTGCGAAGAGGTCCGCGTTTGCGCCGCGCTGCTCCCCCCCGAACTCAAAAATCCGGGCTCCGGTTAGGGTGCGGCGGCAAGTGATGCCACCGATCCCCAGCCGGGAGGGGTCTGCGTTGGCACGAGCCCGTCTTAGTACGGACTCGTACGTCTCGCCCCGCTCCACGGCCTCCGGGGTGATGGTCACCACGACCGCCGCAGTTTTGGGAGGAACCAACTTCCTCCCACCCGCCGGAGCCTTCTGGGCTGCCGAAGCAGCCGCAGCAGGCTTTTTGCCCTTTCCCCTCCTGACCACTTCCGTCCACGTCTGGTTGGACGGGGTGGTGGAGGGAAGAAAGGCGTCCTCCCTCTGCGAGCTCGGGGGGGCTGCTGGAGCAGCAGACGCTCCCTCCGTGCTAGTGGCAAGGGTCTGAGGGGCCGCGGTGGTCCTCTTTCCCTTACCTTTGCCCTTGGAGGGCTTCGGGGCCTGGGGCTGCTCCCCCGATGCCGGGCCTGCCGCAGGCACAGGTTCCAGCCCCTTTGCCGTGCGACGCTTGTCCACCGCTAGCGGTGGGCGTAGCCGCGTTTCCGGCAGGAGCCGGTCCTCTATCCCTGCAAAGCAGGCTCTGGTGAAGGCCCTCTCCTCCATGACCACCTTTCGGATAATATCCTCAAGGTTGGAAGAGGAGGAGGAGCCTTCTACCACCGGACCAGGGGCAGGGGCAGGTTGGACATGCCGAGCCGTGGTCTCAGCCAGCTTCTGGTGCAGCTGGCTGACCTCCAGTTGCAGGCGATCCACCTTCGCCTGCAGCTGCCGCGTCTCTTCAGTGGCGGTGCGCTGCACCAGCTCCGCCACGATGCCATGTAAGCTCACGGCCCGGCACTTGAGGGCCTTCTGGAAGGTCCCCTTGAGGTTTGAGGACCTCGAGGCAACCTCCAGAACCTCCTCCTTGTCTTCGAGCGCCATGCGCTCAAGTTCCGCCAGGGAGTGGCCGGCATACAGCACACTTGATGCACCGTAACCGGCCCTCGACCTGGCGGCCCGCGCCTGACGCTCCTTCGCGGCCACCTTCTCCTCCAGGTCCTGCTGGAGCTGCGCCCTCTTGGCTAGGCCGAGTTGACGCTCGGCGTCCAGCAGGCCTACTTCATGGGTGGAAGTCGACGGAGAGGTCGAGGCCTTTTTTGACTTCGGCCTCTTCTTCGACTTCCCAATGGACTCCGAGGAGCCACCGGACCCGGGCTTCATGAAAGCCCGCTTCCTCTGGAGGCGGTCACTTCCGGCCGCCGACGTGTCCATAGCGGACTCCGATATGTCGGAGTCCGATACCTCCAGCTCCGCCTGTAGGCTGGATAAGCTGGCCGCAGATGGTGCGCGGCCAGCTCCAGCGTGGCCCTTAGAAGGGCCAGTGGATTGGGTCCGAGCATCGAACCCAATGGACTCGTTGTCCGAGTCTGCTAGACAGTAGAAGCTAGCCGCAGACGATGCGCGGCTAGCTTCCGACGCCGAAGCGCCCTCGGACTGGCCCTGAGAAGGGCCTTTAGGTTGCCCCTGAGAAGGGCCTTTTGGTTGGCCCTGAGAAGGGCCTTTTGGTTGGCCCTGAGAAGGGCCTTTTGGGTGGCCCTGAGAAGGGCCTTTTGGTTGGCCCTGAGAAGGGCCTTTTGGTTGGCCCTGAGAAGGGCCTTTCTTAAAACGCCCGGAGGCTTCCCTCAAGGGTCGAGGCATAGCCTCCAGAGCAGGTCGCAGCTTGCCGACACGAATAAAAACAGATTAAAAGATTAAAATATGCTGCGATTGCACAGCGCACTTTAGCCACCGGTCTGCCACTCCGTTACGGTGGTCAGACACGGCGTTGCCCAGGGGATACTACGAGGAAGTATGCGCTGTGGGGGATCCCCCAACCTAACCTAACCTTTTTTTTTTTTTTTTTTTTTTTTTTTTTTTACGCTGAGAAATGCATTACGCATGCCCGCTCGTCGGGGGACGAGACGGGGTATGTGGGACTCCCTGCCAAAATGGCAGAATACCCACTAAAACTCAGCGGAGTTCCCTCATCGCCTTGATGGGAGGGTCATGGGAAACCGGCACAGCCTTTACGTCCACAACCCTCCCGGCGCATGCCCGCCTAACTGGCGGGCCCCGCATGCCCCTCAGCCTGGGGGCGATATGGGAATGACCGGGAACACCTGGCCATTCCCGTCCGACACTGGTAGAGGCCTGTGCAATACAGGCAAGGGTGCCCCCGCACCCGTTGCCTGCTGGCCTCCACCTGGGACCTCGCGCCAGACGATCTCGCGTCCAGGCGCCCCTGGTCCCCCCGCAACGGGTCAGGTTAGTGGCCCCGCCGCCTACCACTTTTCGGCCGCAGAGGATAGGGAGAGCGGCCAACGCAATACCGACACTCCTCTTCCTCTGCGGCCCCACCGCGTCCGCCATTCAACGGTGGCGACCCCGTCAAGGCCGCGGAAGGTAGGGAGAACGGCTCACCGCAATACCGGCACTCCTCTCCCGCCGCGGCCTCCCACACTCAGCCGCGATGCCGCCCATTCGACATCGCGGCCCGCCTCAGTTGCGATGTCGCCAAAGCGGCACCGCAACCTACGGCCGCTACGTCGTCGGCTTAGCCGCAAAAGCCCTGACGAGCGGCCCCCTCCTCGGGTTCCTCTTAGCTTCACCGTGGCCCTCCAAGCCACGGCTACTGAGCCCCCCCGCCTCGACAATGCGGGAACCCACCGGGGGGGAACCTAACCTAACCTAACCTAACCTTTTTTTTTTTTTTTTTTTTTTTTGTTCCGGGGTGGAAAATCCTCATGGATGTCCTCCGCCCTGGGGCGGGCGGAGGGGTCTGTCAGACTCTTACTGACTAAAAACCACCCCGGTGTTCCGTCTCACACCTACGCCGGGGGTCACGGGAACGAACATACTTCCGCGACCCCCGACTGGTGCCGGCCCGCCACTGCAGGCCTCTCCTCCGGTCGAGGGGGGGAGTGAGGTGTTTGACTCCCCCCGCGACGTCTCAGAGGGGCGCGCGTGGAACACTACGCGCCGCCACCTCGGGTCCGATATATGGGGGGCGACGGACGTCCCCTAGTCCGTCGTCCCTGGACCCATTTAGGGGGGCTGGAAGAGGGCGTTGTCCGCCCTCCGCCGACGCCCGGTGCGCCTGCTGCGGGCCGGGTTAGTGGACGAGATCTCCCTTTCCCGTTCCGCAGCCTCCTTCTGCGAAATTACTGTCTCGCAGAAGGAAACCACCGCGTCCCAGGACTCCTCGCTGTCGACCATCGAACGAGCGACGGCCGGCAGCGAGAGGTCACTGCCTACTCCAGAGATGAGGGCACGGCGCGGCTCCTCCCAAGCGGCACACTCTGCCAGCGTATGCCACGCCGTGTCCTCCCGACAGTCGACGCAGTGGTGACACCGGGCGTCCGGCTCCCTGTTTATGCGACACAGGTACTTCCCGAAGCAACCATGCCCCGAGAGCACCTGCGTCACCCGAAACGACAGGGAGCCGTGCCTCCTCCCGAGCCAAAGGTCGAGCACCGGCCGGACCGCCTCGATCGTACCGAGGCCGGAACCTAACCTAACCTAACCTAACCTAACGATAGCATTGTTAGCACCTAACCTAAAGATAGCATTGTTTTAAATAGTTGGAACTCTTCTTTTAAAACTCTAGCGGCTCCGACGAAGTTGGTTCCGTTATCGGAATATATATGTTTTGGGGTGCCTCTTCTGGCGCACATTCTTTTTAGTGCTGCGATGAAAGTTTGCGTTGATAGGTCCGAAACAAGTTCGATATGTACTGCTTTTGTGCACATACATATGAATATGGCTATGTAGCCTTTGCAGGTTTTAATCCCGCGGCCCTTGTTTATCTTTACATCCACATGGCCTGTAAAGTCGATTCCGGTGTGTGAAAACGGCCTCGATGGAGTTATCCTTTCTTTAGGAAGGTTGCCCATCAACTGTTCAGTTCGGGTTGTTGCGTATCGTCGGCATCGAATGCATTGTCGCAGTATTTTCTTGACGGTTCGATTGCCGTTGATAATCCAGTAATTGTTTCTAGTTTCAGCTAGCGTTAATCTTGCTCCACCATGTAAGGTTCGTTGATGCGCCTTTTCAACAGTTAGTTGAGTTAGTCTTCCCTCTTCGGGTATGAGGATGGGGTGTTTAGTTTCCACTGGCAAGTTTGAGTGGTATAGACGTCCTCCAACACGTAAAACTCCATACGAGTCCAAAAATGGGTTAAGTTTCAAAATGGTGCTTCTGTTGAGAAGTTTTCCACCTCTTTTGAGAGAATTTATTTCATTTTCGAAATAATCCCGTTGCACTGATTTAATCATTATAAATAGTGCGTTGTTTATTTCATTCAAGTTCAATTGATGGCACTCAGTTGACCTTCTTTTGTTTCGTAATGCATCAGCGAAACGTATCACCCAGGCAAGTATTCTTGTAATACGATCTATGTTGCTATGTCGCTCAAGTAATGAACCGATTAATTCATTTTTAATCGACGTGGGTTCCGTACTATTAGTCGTGTAACAGTTTGTTAGGAAGCCCTCGTTTGTTGTATAAGTTTTATTTTGAATTAAGGGCTTGTTTTTCTTGCTCCTTAAGCCATTTAGGGCCTTCCCACCACAGGGTAAAGTTGACCAATTTTTGCGGTGGGACTCCTCTTGTTGCACAGTCGGCAGGGTTTTCGTTTGTCTTCACGTAACCCCAGTTTATCGCAGGCACGATGTTTAATATTTGTGTGGTTCTATTGGTTAACTTCTCGTATTTAGTTTGACTTCCCTGAAGCCATGCTAGAACGACCTTAGAATCGGTCCAGCAGGTAATCCTTAGATCGTAATCTTCAAGGATCTTAGTTATCCTTTGCAGGAGTTTCGCTAGCAAAACTGCGGCGCATAATTCCAACCTCGGTATCGTAGTTTTCTGTTTGATTGGTGCCACCTTAGTTTTTGCCGCGAGTAGTATAGTTTCGTACGCGCCGGTGGATGACGTAGTTCGGCTGTAGATAACGCATGCGTAGGCTTTCTCGCTCGCGTCACAGAAGGCTTGCAATTCGATCGCCCTGTTGTTTTCGTTTTTAATCCATCTTGGTAGACTTATGTATTTTATGTTCGGCAACTCGGATTTAATTTGCATCCATTCCTTTTCTATGGAATCCGGTACATTTTCGTCCCAGCCAATATTTTTACAGTTATCACTCCATAGTTTTTGAAATAGCAGTTTTGCTTGTAGGGTAATTGGAGCCAACCAACCGAGCGGATCGTAGATCTTGCTTATTTCTGACAGTAGCCTGCGTTTAGTGTAAGGTGCATTTTTGTTGTTGCTAGGCGCTTCGCTAATAAAATGGAATGTGTCGCTTGCGTCATTCCACGTGAGTCCAAGTGTTTTGCTGAACTCTTGTTGCTTGAAGTTAAATTCGGTATTGTTACTTTTCTCTTTCGTCTGTAGTTTCTTGAGAATAGATGGTTCGTTAGTGGACCATTTCCGTAAAACAAAACCACCTTTCTGCAGTAGTTCGCTTAGTTCCTTTTGCAGTAGCTTTGTTGATTCTATGGTATGATGGCCCGTGATGGCGTCATCCATATAAAACTCGTTAAGTAGCGCCTTTTGGGCCAGAAGGAAAGCGTTGCCTTCATCTTTGGCCAGCTGTTGGAGAGTGCGCATTGCTATAATAATAATAATAATAACCCCACCGCCGTATCTCTACGTTGACGTCGTGGTGGGGCTTGCGCGTTCCGAACTCTGGGTCTGTGCCGGTAGAGTTTACTTTACCGGAACATATCTAGGGTGAAGAGCCAGACCAAGAGAGATACAGAAACCCGCAGGGCAGCATGTGGCGAGCTGTTGGGCAGTTGCGACCCCACGGACCTCATCTCCCGGGAGAAGTCATGTTTCTCATCTCTGGCTTGCCTTTATTGGCCGGCTGGAGTGAACACTGACGAGGAACTGAGCTCCCACCTCATTCTTGCCTTTATTGGCCGGCTTGAGTGGAGATTCGCAAGAGCAAACGTGCTCGGAGGAAGGAAGTATTCCAGTAAGTGCTTGTAGGGATCTTGACCATCTTCCGGGCTCTGGGATTGTTCTGAGAGCCGTGGAATACCTCTCCACTCCTCGAGCACCTCAGGATATGTTGCCCCCTTGTCGCTACGTCACTATGTGCTAGCGACCGTTTTCGGGGGCCCATTATTGAGTGTGCAAGTCACCCCCTGCCATTTTATCCGTGTTTCAAATAAAACATTGATCAGGCAGGGGCCATAGTCCTTCCATAGTTTTTGGTAACCAGTCCATTTTAACCACCCAAACCCATAGTCCAATATCTTTGTTTCCATATCCTGCAATAGTCCTACACCAACCGGGGGTTGTCCTTGGGTGCACTTGCATAGTGCGTACAGGGATAATCGTCGGTTGGTGCCTCATTTCATTAAAAAGCGCCTAACGGGCCTCTGCGAGTTGGCTTCGGCCCCTCGTACGCCTTCCAAAGGTCCGGGACCCCAGGGTCCCGAGATATGTAAAAATAATAATAATAATAATAATAATTTATTTCAGACTTACGTCCATAAATTTGTTAGTAACAATGTTCTTAACCTAGTGTTAGTAAAAGTACAAAAGTAGTCAGGCACTTGCTCTCGTGTGAAGGCCCATCCAGTGCGCCATCAGTACCGAGTCCCACCGGCCAGCGCACGCGGCCAGGATGGCGCTGGGGCCGCCGCGCACCCGCGCCAGCATCGAAGCACAGCGCTTACGCATGATCGCGTGGAATCCATCCACGTGCTATGAATGGTGCGACTTTGGTCCCGTATGTTAGGGTACACAGCTGCATATCTCTCAGTGGTTCTCTCTTGGAGTCTCTCCAAATTATTTTTTGAAGACATTGTTGATCTTGATGAATAAGGATTTGACGGTACATTTTTTCAATGTCCGCCGTTAGAACATATTTATAGCTCCGCCATTTTATGATCAGGGATAGAATGTCCTTTTGAAGATTTGGCCCTTTTTCCATCAAATCGTTTAGGCTGTACCCGGAGTCTGTTTTCAATGATGCGTTAAAAACAGCTCGTAGTTTGGTTGTTGTAGAGCACTCCCTTACTACTCCGTGGTGTGGTAGGTAGGCTTGTACTCTACTATCGGATTCTGTCACTGGTTTCATGTGACCTAATTCGATGTATTCTCGGATGAATCGTTTATATAGTTTAGCGAAGTGTTCTTGTCTCGCCATTTTCTTTTCTAAATGAAGAAATTGTGCTGTAGCTTGAGGTTTCGAGTTACCAAGTTTTTGTTCATAGTTAGCTTTCATCGGCATCTTTACCACATAACGCCCGTTACTTAATCGCTCTGTTGTTTCTGTGTAGTATTTTTCACAGAATGCGTTTTCCGTTGTAATTTCGGGTTCCGAAGGGATGTCTTCTATCTCCCAAAATTTTGTTAAGTTGTCTAGGTCTGTTAAAGTAACTAGACAGTTAAACTGCTTTGTAGCACCGCACAGTATCCAGCCCAACTTTGTCTGTTGCGCTACTGGCGAATCATTGTTATGCTTGATTATTCCTCCTAAGATCACATCGGAGTAAACATCTGCTCCAAGCAATAGATCGATGGGTCCAGAGATGTTGTAGTCTGGATCAGCCAAATTTATATCATGGAGGTGCTTCCAGTTTTCTGTGTTGATCGTTGAGTTAGGCAGATTATTGATGAGTTTACTCATCACTAACGCTTCGGTTTGGAATGTATAATCAGAGTGAATAGACTTGCATTCCAATTTTATCATCCCTTTACTCTTGCCCATTATATTGCCAACGCCAGTGACCGCAGCGTTCATTTTGTTCCGGGGTAAGTTCAACCGTTGAGCAGCGTTTTCTGTGACTAAGGTTACTTGAGAGCCTTGATCCAGTAACGCCCGAAGGATGACGTAATCACCTTCCTTGTTCTTGACCCTTAGTTGAAGAGTCGTTAAGAGTATCTCTTGTTCCCCGTTAACGTGATTAGATGTTTTCTCAACCACCGTGGATGTGGTCGGCTTTGATTGTTTCCCTTTCAGATTATCATCATGGAGAAGGGAGTGATGTTTGAAGTTACACGTGCGGCATGTTTTCGTTGAATTGCATTTATTTCCGCCGTGACTAAACAAACAATTTTTGCACAAGTTTAGGTTACTTGTTGTTTGGTTTCGCGTTACGACATCCATGTTCAAAAATGTAGAACACTGCCTCAGCGTGTGTTCGTTTTTGCAAAGTGGACATTTCCTTAGCGTTGCATGGAAGGTTTTTGTCCACTTTTCTGTCTCTTTAAAGTTCGTTGACTTGTTGTTGTTATAACTTTTATGTTGGTTATTCGTTAAATAATTTTGTTTCCCGCCGTTCTTTTTGTTACGGGATGTTTCTAGCGTTATGAACTGCAATTCCAGGAACTCCATAAACTCTTCTAAGTCTGGGAGCTCTCTTGTGTGTTTCATCGTTTTGATGTAGTCACCGTATGTGATGTCATCCAGTTTGGAGGATAGTAAGTACACGATAAGTGGACCCCATACTGGAATGTTGATGTCAATGTTTTCTAGACCATTTAAACACTCTTTCGTTGTGTCATACAGCTTCTTCATGTTAGTTGAGTTCGGTTTTTCGATGGATGATTGATTGAGAAGTGTTTCTATGTATGAGGTGAAAAGTAATCGCTTGTTGTCGTAGCGGTGCTGGATAATATCTAGACACGAGTCATAATTCTCAGCACTCACAGGAAGATGCTTGATTAACTTTTCTGCTTCACCTTTCAGTTTAGATTTTAGGAACTTCATTTTCTGCGTTTTGTTCAGCGTTGGATTGTTATGAATCATCTCAAAGAATAAATCCCTAAAGGAGATCCAATTGTTGAAAGTTCCGTTGAACTCCGGTAATTCCATACGTAGTGTTGTTTTTTCGTAGTGGGATGTTTCAAAGATTTTTCTAGTTAGCTCTTCCTTTAGGTTGTCGTAGACTTGCTCCCAATGGTCGATTTGGATCGTAGTATGTTGATCTTGAAGTTGCCACTTTTCTGTCATGCTTTCCAGATTAGTTTTGGAGACCGCTCGCTTCAAGGCGTTGAATTTACACATCTGATTACGTAACAGCGATGATAAGTGCTTGTCCGTTTCATCATCGATTTGTTGGTGTACTCCAGTTGTATCAAATTGTGGTGTTCCGAGAGTTTCTAGTATTTTCGGTTTTGATGTCCCCGAAAATCCAGGTTCGTTTATCAACTTGTTTCGTAGTTGATTCATAGATTGCAATGTTTCGTCAAACATGCTTCTTGTTATGATGAAAATGTCCTGCTTAAAGTAGTCATGTTCTCTTTGTTTAGACTCATACTTCTTTAAGATTTCATGGTTCGATCGAAATTCATCCCATAGGGATTGTAAAGCGTCGATTCGCTTGTTAAGGTAGTCTATGGTTTTTCTACTCACAGCATCCTTCTTGTAGTTTGTTTGAAGAGTTTTTATTCTCTCGTAGCTGCTTTGCTGCTTAGTTATAAGTTCCACAAATTCAGGATAGTCTTCTGTCGACATTGTTTATGCCTTATGGCTGCTCGTGGTTGACGTATAGTTAGTGTGTACTCACGAAGTTTTCGGAGCTGAAGTAATCGCAGTGGACGTTATCCCCGCTGATTATTTCTTGTTTGTAGCGATAGACGTAATCTCCGCTGTAGTAACCGGCGTGGACGTTATCCTCGCCGATTGTTTCTTGATAAGTAACTTGTAGCAGTAGACGTGATCTCTGCTGGTTCGTTAGTTGCAGGCACTCAGTGTAGCTCACCCTCCTTTACGTCATGTGCAACGTCTCAATGCTACTGGTTAGACCCGCTTGTGGGAAGCCAACAACACCGATTTGCTAACGTAACTGGGATATACCACGCTAAGCACTTTGCAGATGAGGAGACACGACGACTCACAAGATGATTTGCCGTGTCTTCCGGTTCGAAGGACCAAAAAGATGTTGGGGCTATCTAGTCGTTAACGGATACCCCGGTAGTTGTTATAGTTAGGTAGTTAGTTAGTTCACACCAAACCACTGTTAAGGTTAAAATAGTTTATTTATGGAAATAGTTAAAAGTTATGTTTGTTTTGTTATCTGAGCCGCACTTATTGTTAGGTATGTTATTATTGATCGACTCGCACCTTAGCGCGTGACGGAGTTTTAGTTACGACTGAATTTACGTTAATATTAATTAGGTACGCATAAACGACTAAACGTACTTTTGCTGTATGAGCATTATTGGCTCGTACAATCACTGTTATTTAATAATATTGTAAAGCCAATTATTTTTAAAAGAGTAACCGTGGAGTTTCTTGCCGGCTCTTCTCCATAGGAAACGACTAATTGGAACCGTGCACCTAGCTTCTGACGTTTCATAAGTGCCCATGTAGGTTTATGTGAAATAAAATATTTTGATTTTGATTTTGAACATAGCTACGGACACAATGAGAGATAATGTTTTTGTAGAACTTTTTTAAGTTGATCCTTAGACTTGACATTCAATATCAGTTTCGGGGGTAGCTCATTCAATAATGTTGGTACTACGTACCTTCTAGTGCGCTTACCAAAGTAGTTTGTTATTTTTGGAACAGCAAGTGTCTTCTTCTTAGATAAACGAGTTGGGTAGATATGGATAGGAGCGTGTATCCTTATTAAAAACAAATACGAATGTAAAGAGCTACCTAACACATCCATTACGGGTGTATTTGAATATTGTGCAACAGAATTAAGTCAGCAGGGATTAATAGTTGTTTATATTTATAGGCCACCGAACACGTCCTGGGCCTCAAGTCTGCTATTACAATAGTGTCAGAATGGTCTCTTCATTGTGAGTTTTTGACAGATTTGCCATACAAAAACTGTCAAATACTCACAATGGCGAGACCATTCTGACACTATTGTAATAGCAGACTTGAGGCCCTGTATTAATGTTTTTTGATCATCTAGATAATTTGTTAAAGAAATTGTGTACAAAGGCAAATAAAAAAATAGTAGTATGCGGTGACTTCAACATAAACACACTGAAAAAAAATAACGTTACATTGGACTTTGAGAATTCACTGTTGAATTATAATCTAAAGTTAGTGATTAATCAAGCAACTAGACCAAAAAGCGACACGTGTTTAGATAACTTTGCCCACAATTCCAAACAAAATTGTATGAGCGAAGTAGTCGACTTCGGTTTATCGGACCATACCGCTCAAATTTTAAAAATACCGGTAAACAAAACATGTACACTAAATTCCTGGCGAATTCAAAAGCGTAACTTATCCAGAGAAAATATAATTTTGTTTAAAAAGCACCTTCAATGCCTATCTTTCTCAGAAGTACTTGAAACAGATGACCCTAATGATGCATATAATAATTTTATTGATCTCTTTCGTCTATTATATGACTTATGCTTCCCATTGCAATTAAAAAATGTAAAATCTGATAAAAAAAATTAAATGGCTATCACGCGGAATTAGGATTTGTAGCAGAAAACAACGGAATATGCTATGGAAATACAGAAAATCACCTACAAGCGAGAACAAAAATAAATTTCAAAACTATGCACAGAAACTTAAAAAGATTGTAAAACTAACTCAAAAACCCCAAAATAATTATTTGATAGCTCAATAAACAAATCAAAATCATCATGGCAAATAATAAACAATAATAATAATTTAATTAAAGAACCAATTTTACAAATTAAGGAAGGAAATAAACTAATAAAAGACCCTAGGCAGATTACTGAATCATTTAATAACTTTTTTGCTGACCAAATACATGACGTCTCCAGTAATTTTACGGAAAATACAGCTGCAATTACCAAAACCCGTAGTTCTTTGTTTATGCAGCCGGTAGTCCCCCAAGATATTACACGTGTGATACAAAACAAAAAAATTAAAAAAGTTTCGGATTCGATGGCATTTCAACCGTTATAGTCAAGTTTGTCTCTGATATCATCGCTGTATAAGCTCAGGTATATTCCCTGATGAATTAAAGACTGTGATCATAAAACCATTGCACAAAAATAATGACAAGGAAGACAAGACAAACTATAGACCAGTAGCTCTTATTTCAGTATTCTCTAATATCTTTGAAAAAATCATTTATGAATCTATTTACACTTTTATAGCTAAAAATTACATTTTATGTGAAGAACAAAAGGGCTTTCGAAAAAATAAAAACATCAACATGGCAATATTCGATATCTTGAAAGTAGTCATGAATAATGTGGATAAAAAAAACCCTATATGTGCAATATTCACAGACATGAACAAGGCATTCGATTATGTAAAACATGACACTCTCTTAAATAAACTTAGCGATTATGGCATAAGAGGAAACGTGCTAAACCTAATTAAGTCATATCTCACGGATAGAAAACAGTACACTGAATTATCGAGAATCTGTATTATAACTAAACATGAACTGAAATCCAGTTGCAGAGTAACAGAGTTCGGAGTTCCACAGGGCAGTGTTCTCGGTCCATTACTGTTTCTACTTTATATTAATGACCTACCCCGTCAAATTCGACAGCCAATGACATTATTTGCCGATGACAGTACTGCTATAGTCGAATGCATGAATGAGACGAACTACGGAGATGAAATAAACAGCACACTTAAAACAATAATAGATTAGCTTAATAAAAATAATCTAGTCATAAATTTACAAAAAACTAAAGTCATGCATTTTCACCAGAGGTTACAGCCAAAAAAAGTTATTACTGAATATAATGGCCAAATTGTAGACACAACTTCAGTGACTAAATTCTTAGGAGTGCAGATTGACGACAAATTGACATGGAAAACTCATGCTGAAAATGTGTGCCAAAAACTTAGTAAATCTTCATATGTACTCTATAACCTCTCAAATAAACTAAACATAAATACATTAGTTATAGCCTATCATGGATTAGTTGCTTCATTATTAAGATACGGTGTCATATTTTGGGGCAACTGCAGTGAGAGGGAAAGAATATTTAGGGCCCAAAAACGATGTCTTAGATCAATGACAGGTCTTAAGTCTACTGAAAGTTGTCAACCTGTATTTATATCCCTAAAAATTCTGACATTACCTTGTTTATATATACTGGAAGTTGCCCTATTCGTTAAATTAAATAAACACCAATTTACCTCAATGATTGACAAAAGACAACGCACAGGACCAATGAGGTCCCAGTATAAAACCCAATTGTGCACAGGTGGCCATAAAACAGCTTTATTAAAAAATAGCATCCTTTCCATGGGACCGCTTATATATAATAAATTACCTGAAAATTTAAAAGACCTTCCCATAAAAATGTTTAAAAAACAATTAACTAAACTATTGCTCCAGAAATGTTATTACACAATTAAAGACTTTTTAAATGACAAAACTTTATAGGAAAATGTTATTGATAAAAATGTACGTTGTTTTTGCAATTTCGAATGTTTTAGAATAAAATGATGACATTGTTATTTATTTTATATGCGATTTTTTTTTTTTAATGGTTGTTCTTAAATTATAATTTGACATAACAGATTTTGACATTATCAGATTATCTGAATTCTTTAACTAATAATAATTGTGATTGTTGCTAGGTAATGTTTTTGGAATATTCTGACATTAAGCTTTTTGACATTACACATTACGACATATTATATTCTTCATTTTATGATTTGTGAGAGATTTAATATTTAATTCATTAATTATTTTGATTTGTTTTTAGTCTGATCTGTAACTACATATTAAATTCGACTATGGCTAATAATAATTGTAATAGCTGTATCTATATTACCATTCAATTCAAACATAATATTTTGCATGCCGTAAGGTAAAATGTACCGGGACACTTAATTAAACATTTCAACTTATATGTATACCTTAGTGAACGTAAATAAAGCGTTCACTGGTATACCTACTTTATCAGCAAATAAATGATTTCTTTCTTTCTTTCTTTCTATGCTTACGTTCCACTTTGTGGTCTTGATTATTACATTGTTCAGTCAAGATATTTAACTTACTTTTAAAATGGATATAAGTCCGGTGACACGGTATCGGGCACAAAACTGTTCTTCCCAGACGCGGTGGTGGCGTACAGCGTGGTGCGCAAGATGGCTCACACAGGAATAACCACGCAAATTCTGACGGGGCGACGCTCTCCGTGTTTATTTTATTAAAAAAAAAATCTTTGTACATAATCACCAAGGGTCAGGTCAAGGGTTCTGATAACGTCAGAGGACACATAGCTAGGTAAAGCAGGAGTGGGTTTTAGCCGGTAAGAGTCTGGGCATCCATGAGGATTTCCCACAAAGGTCAGTTGGGGGCTGTGAAGCCCCCAACTGACCTTTGCGGCTGAACTTTGTAGCTCTATGTGAACAGAGATTATTCGGGTGATATATGTGGCAACCGTAGAGTCCATAACTTTACGCTGCTAGCGTCTGGGCACCGGCTGCAAAAAAGTTGGGCATTATAAAGCAGCTTGGGACCGTCCATCATGGAATCGCTCAGAAAATGTGTAGGGCATATCGCACGGTCTCCTTGAACTCAGCACTTGCTCCTTCTTGACCTCCGGGTTCGTGAGGCAGCATCACTTTACGAAGTCAGGAAAGGGGTGCCCCAAAATTTACTGCGGGGCAGGGAGGTTGAGCGAATGACTGCTTCAATCGAGGATCCCCATCCTGCGACACGTGATATCTTGCAGTTTAACAGTCTGGCAAACCAGGAGCACTTGGACAACATCTGCAATGTTGACGTCCGCATATTTACGGACGGGAGCAAGATCGGAGGAGGGGTTGGTGCTTCACTGTCCATATGGAATAGTGAGGCAGAGACCAGAGCCCTCAAACTTGCTTTATCAAATTATTGCACGGTTTACCAGGCTGAACTCCTAGCAATAACAGCGGCAACTAGGGAGATAACTAGGCTTAAGGCATCCTCTTTTGGAGTTTTCAGCGACTCAATGGCGGCTCTTCAGGGTTCGCACCACCCTCTCGCTGTAGAAGCTAGGGATGATATAAAATCTCTGCATCTCACCAGAACAAGGTAGTAAACTTTTGCTGGATAAAGACTCACGTAGGACTACTGGGGAACGAAAGAGCTGACCAATAGCCGCCTGACCAGTAGCAAAAGAAACCGCTGTGAACTCCAAAAGAAAGCCTGACTACGATCGGTGTCTCTGTAAGATAAGATAAGAAATAAGAAACTGTAAAATAGTATAAGGTAATAAACAAAACAGAGAAAACTGTAAAACAGACATAAGAAATAACCTTACGAGTAGACTAAGTGTAAATGTTTATGGAAAGTTATATTATTAAAAAATTGTTTCCCTGTTTTTGCCGTTACACCCGAAAATGAATAAATAAAGCTTAAACAAAGATAGCCAGAGTAGATGATAGTTGGGAATCCCACCCATAAAAAACACATTTGAGGATGAATGATAGAAAGACAGTATTATATGTAGAATAAAAGTACGACAGGCATAAACGCGAGAAATGGAATGAAAGGTAAAGCAGACAGGCATAGGCTCCGATATGTTGGAGGTAGGAGAAAAAAAAAAAACTAACCAACCTGAGCGAACATAACTTTTTTTTTTCAATTACTTTTTAACCGTCGTGGGTTTTTTCAAGAAAGCCACGGCTTGATTCGGCTTGGAAAGTCCTAATGGATGTCTTCGCTCTAGGGGTGGCGGAGTGTTCTGTCAGACTCTTACTGACCAAAAACCACTCGGGTTTTCCTTCGCCGAGGGTCGCGGGAACGTACGATTCATCCGCAACCCCCGACTGGCCGGCCCTCCATTGTGGGTCTCCTCAGATCGAGGGGAGGAATGTGGTGTTTGACTCCCCCCGCGTCTTAAGGTAGTCCATTGGCCCGCGCCGGACGCACCGCACGCACGGCACGCAGCGGATTTTAGTTTGCTTTGTATGATTTTACATAGCGCTGCGTCCATTATCCGCGCCGCCGCGCCGCCTGCATCGAAAGCATTTATGAGCAAAAAATGCGTTGCGAGCCGGTGACGTCACACAAATCAGTTAGCCGCTGACATCGCCCACTGCCGCACGTGTTGTTTTGTTTTACCTGAGCTTATTACAATAAAATAAAATGGATGACGCATTATTGATAATATTGGTAGAAAGGTATGAAGAATATAAAATTTTAAACATCCACATTATTTTAATGTGTATTCAAAATCAGCACTCGCAGCAAAAAACGCCTTTGCTCTCTTGTTGCACAAATAACTATTTAATGAAAGTTTAAGCGAAAACGAAGTAAAAGCACGGGCAGGCAATGTGATGCGACGGGATGGGTCTGGGGAACAAGAAATTTCACGCGGACGCAGTCGGGCAGAAGCTAGTAAATAAATAAAAATAAAAGAGCTGATAATCTTCAAACGGCTGAACCGATCCATTTCTCTTTCCTACTCAATCATTAGCCCCTGGTCACCATCTATCTATAACCTATTCATTGAGACCATTCCAAGGAGCCCAAACTCGATACCTCTGCTGTATGTTAAGGGTAAATTCCAGGTAAAGCTGCAGCAGCAGTTCAAGGTTACTATGTTCTTTTAAAATCATTGAAGCGAGAAGTAACAAAATACCAAATTTCAACTCAATTCGACCCGTGGAAGACGCAAACGTCAATTCATCAACTAGAAAAGAGAACCGATTTTCTTGAATCATAGCTAAGAACACTCTCGATCAAGTCACCTTTAAAAAAAAAAACATCAAAATCGGTTCAGCCGTTTGCGAGCTACGATGACACAGACAGACACACAAATACACACGTTAAACTTATAACGTCCCTCCGTTTCTGTCGGGGGTTAAAAATGAGGTGCTAAAGTTTGTATGGAAGAATTTCAACGCGCTTTCCGGTTAGGCTCGAATAACGGTATTAATACTTTTGACAAATAATATACCTAAACAGACTGACGCAGAGCCTTCTAATACGGGCATTGTTTTCCTAAAAGGAGGCTCCAAACACGTATAAATGTAAAATGTAATTTTCTATTTGTCACAATAAACTATTTTGTAAACGAAACATGATTCAATATTTTTCAAAAATCAACCCTTTTCGGGGTGAAAAGGGAGGAACAGTTTACTTTATAAGGATCTTATTCATAATTTTTCCAAAACTAACAGTTAAGAGCGGTGTAGGGGGTGCATTTTGTAGGAAAAAATACAAAATTACGAAGTCGCCGGCAAAGTGCTAGTATTCTCTAAGGGCGGGTCGAAGTAAATAAAACAATCGGAAATTAATTCACTAAGTTTATAATCGCTGCAAGAACATAAAGATAGTAGGCCGTGAGGTCGGGTCGCGAGGTGGCGCGTGAGCGTCCCGAGGCGGGCGACACGCGCGCCTGCATGTCGCCAGTGCGGACCGTGGGCGTGCCGGGGTCGCCAGGGGCGGCGGGGGCGCTGGGACTAGCGGGGCCACTGGGCGCGGTTGCGGAGGGCGTGGGCAGAGTACTGGTCGCCACCGTCTTGGGACTCGTCGGCAGCAGCGCCTCCTCGCCGCCGCCGCCGTACTCAGCAGCGTTGTCGCCGTACTCGCCCGCCTTCAAGTACACGCGTGAAGTTCGCGCGGGTCCACCCTAGAAACACCCGGTCGCGGCACTGCGGCGCCCGAGACGGGGCGGCTCGCGGCGGACACGCAGCTTATACTTTACCTTAAAGTCCGGCCGGTTGGGCTCGAACTCGAACGCGGGCCGCGGCGAAACTTGCGGCGACGACTGTGGCGCCGGCTCCGTGCTCACCTCTGTGGGCCCGCTGCGCGTGGGTGCCTTCATGGTCGACAGTCGCACCGGACGCGGCACTAGCGCAAAACAAACCATTACCTATACTTCAAAAAATTAAAAAACAATTCAGTTCTCAACTTATCAACAACCATACCACAATATACAAACTAGTTACTGCAAGTGCGTATTATTATAGCGCTGTCTGTTAGAGCGAACATGATCGCCCGCAGATTTGCACGGTGCTCTAGTGAGGTTAAGGCAACGCTCTTTAGAGCGTACTGTACATCACTGTACTCGTGCAGTCTGTGGGCTCACTACTCTAATAGAAGTTACGGCGCCATCCGCGTTCAGGGCGGTGATGGGGCTACCCCGATACTGCAGCGCCTCGGGTATGTTCGCAGAGGCGCGCACCGACTGCTTTCATGCGCAAGCCCGCCGCGTCCTTGGTGCGTCGGGTTAGCCCCAACATCGTACTGGCCATGATTGCGGGAAGGCTGGACTGCCCCTTCATCCGGCATTGCTCCAGCAAACATGTTGCTGTGCCAGTGTCGGAGAGAAGGTATTAATTGTTTTATTTTTTATTATAATAAGTAGATTTGATTTATTTTATATTGCGTTAATTTAATTTATTTTGATTTAATATGATTTGATTTATGTTTTAGTTAAGTTTATTTGTTTTTATTTGATTTGATTTATTTTATATGATTTTAAATGTTTGGCGATGGGTGTTATTTACCTGAAATAAATGAATTTATTATTATTATACCTAGCTATAGGTAGCTGAACCACGATAGATAATAACAGAATAGTACCTACCTAAGTATACTTTGGCTGTAAATTACAGGCGCATTTAGTTACCGGAATCGGTTTGGGTAGGCAGCATAGACCGGGACTGGACCAACGGTGTCTCAGTATCTGCGGTAGTTTCGAAAGTTTCCGTGGGGATCACTTCGATGGCTTGGAGCGTCGTCGTGCCGTCCGCGCTGTCTATGTCCAGAAGGCGCCGCTCACTGCACAGCGGCGCGCAGTCGCCTCCGCTGCGCCATGCACAACAACACAACACTCATACTCAGCCAATATCTACTTGCCTAGGCATGCTTACCGCTACTAGAACGACTTCTAGGATCCAAAATAAGAGCAAACTTAACCTTCCGCACGCGCGTAACGTGTGCGCGCAATGTAGGAAACGGCGCCAACGCGCGACGCTCTGCGCCACGTGCGTGTCACCGCACGTGTTGTCCCGCAGCTCGAACACCTCGCTCGCGGCTCCCGCCTCCGTGCTTCCGACTGGCGCGCGCGACGAGCGGCTCAGCACTCCGCACAGCTTGCCCTTGCACACCACGCCGGCGCCCCAGTCGCTCTGCAGAAAGACACTCGTCACTCTCTGACCAAAAGAGATGCCCTCGGGCCACGTCGGACAGGTACACCTACCGAGCACAGCGTCGGTCCCACGAGGCACAGCGCTGACTCGCCCAAGCTAGGCCAGCCTGGCGAACGCTCGGCGCATGTATCGCCAGTCACCAGCGTCGCGTCCACAATGCGCAGGCGCGGCGTGCGCCCCATAGCGCGCACCACGTGGCAGGTGACGGTAGCTGCGCACTCGGACGGCTGCGTGGCCATAAGAATAGGGCGCGAGCGCGCATCGCCCCCGAAGGGCGCCTCCAACTCCAGCACGGCCAGGTCCATGGCGGCGCCGCTCCAGACGTCATCGGCACGCGTAACTTCCGCACCCGCCGCCAGAGCCACGCGCGCCACGCGTCGCGCCGCACTCGTACCCGGTGCTAGCGCCCACAGCTCGCTCGGCACGGCGCCGCCCTCGCTGCTCACGCACAACACCGACGTGAGTGCGGTGCGCAGCGACACCAGTGACCCGCCGCAGCGCCGCCCACTTGTATGCTCCACTACGATCTACGCACCCGCACATCGCATTGTTACCTAAATTCACTCACACGGGATATGCTCGGAGTTTGTTCTAAAAAGGACGCCATATTTGGATGTCGTTCAATCCTAAAACTGATCCGGAAAACTAAACTGGAGTTACCCACAGAGAGAGAGAGAGAGTAAGCAAGCTAACGTGACAGTGCAATGGACTACCCATGTTTGTCGAAGGACAGATAGCCGGTGAAGGTGACGACCTTAAAAAGGTGGCTGGCGGGACGGACTGGATGCGGAAGGCGGAGGACCGGGTGTCGTGGCGCAGTTTGAGAGAGGCCATGTCCAGCAGAAGACTATGATAAGCTGAGTTGATAGACCCGTACTCAAAATGACGAAAACAGTTTTATTTTATCAAAAGTCTTAAAATCTATACTACTTTAATCTATACTTATAATATTAAAAAGCTGAAGAGTTTGTTTGTTTGAACGCGCTAATCTCAGGAACTACTGTTTGGAATTGTTTTTTTTTTTTTGTTGGATAGTACATTTATCGAGGAAGGTTATATGCTACATAACATCACGCTACGACCAATAGGAGCGGAGCATAAATAAAAAATGTTGCAAAAACGGGAAAAATTATTCCTTTTTGAGAGCTTCCGTTGCGTGCGCTGCTTAAACGGTTTAAATTACGCAACTATCATGTATGATGGAATTGTTCCTCTTTAAAAGATCAAAAAAAAGTCCGCAACTGTATTATGTCTATCTTTTAAGACTAGCTTCTGCCCGCGACTTCGTCCGCGTGAAATTTCTTGCTCCCCCGACCCACCCCGTCGCTTCGCATTGCCTGCTCCACAGAACACTATAATCAGGATAAGAACGACAACTTCATACAAATAAAATGCTTACACGAGAGCACACTAGCGCTTCAGTTTATGCCATTAGAAACTCGTGAGGCGCGGGAAATATGAACAGATCTGTACATACCTACTAATTATTTTTAGTTTAATTTATATCTACAACGAATTATCATTTTGCAGTTTGTAAAGGAATATGTATTTTATGTAATGCATACTTAATGCATTAAATAAAATACATATTCCTTTACAAACTGCAAAATGAAAATTCGCTGTAATAAAAATCTACACTAATGTAATGGCAGACAACAAATGAAACAAAGCTTTTAAACATGTTTAATATATTTATTTTTCTTTTATCAGTATGCAGTATCTCGTTTTTGCAAATAATGCCAGTGTTGGCATTGGCAGCTAAGAAAGCTGACCCCCCCTGGCCTGCTCGCGCCGCTCTTATACTCTTTGGCCGCTCTTACTTCGTTTTCGCTTAGCCTTACAGACATTTTTTTTTCCTCGGCTCCTAAAGGTCCCAGCGTGATGTTAAATAGCCTTCCTCAAGAATTGGGCTATCAAACACAAAAAGATTTTTTTCAAATCCAACTGGTAGTTACAGAGATTAACGTGTTCAAACAAACAGAAAAAATCTCTTCAGCTTTAGTATAGATTTAGTGTAGACTACCTCGCAGAGCTACCGGCCGACCCCGCTACGGCGCCCCTGCCCCTACATGATGCGCGCGCGATACTTGATCATTATTTTGCTGCGGAGTTATTTTAAAATTGTGATACCTCCTAAGATGTTGATTGAAATCAAGTGATGTCAAGGACAATTATGTTTACATTTAAATACTTATGATTAATAACATTTATTTGGATAAGGCATAGATACATTATTGGTCTCGCTGCACTCGACTAGATACCGCGCTATCTAAAAACAATAGCTCCGTGAATGCGGCAACTCATTATTGTGGTGTGTTGGGTGTGTGTAAGTCATCGTCACTTGACATTTTTGTCAGTTGACATTGTGTGATACCAGCTGCTCAACTGTTACCCGATTTAATGGGAAAAATATTTTATGATGTGGTCTATTAGTTAAGTTATAAATGTAGCTCAGAAAATACTTAAAAATGAACAATAAATTAAAAGCGAATATATAAGTATATTTGTGTATAAGTTAGACGTAGGTTTCTTCTTTAGAAAAATGGAAGGTATGTTCGTATAGGTATCAATGATTAGGCCTCATTTTTAATAGTATTTTTTTTACATGTAATATTTATAAATTATTATTAAAAATAATCATGTAGAATATAAGGTGTTACCAAGATAATACTTCTTATTTCTATTTACCCGTCAATAGTGTGAGTAAGTAAGTAAGTAAGATTTTATTTGTTTAAACATGGTGTACATGATACATAATTATATTACATGCAAGATAATAAAGAGATACATAAAAGTTCTAACATGTTTAGCCGCATATCGTGGCGTACAAATTGGTAGGAAGAGATGGTGGTTACACATTATTTAGTACCTACCTATGTGGCCATGTGGTTAACGAACGCTGACTCGATCCAAAAAAGTCGCTGTAACTAGGTAAGATAAATTAAATAGGTTATAGTTATAATAAAATACAAAAACAAAAAAATCTGATTACAAAAATCTCAACCACGGGGATCTTGATTCTTGTATACGCGGCAACACTGAATGGCGTTTAGGGTTTATGTTATTTTATGTTAAAATTTCTAAATTATACGATACTTACTGATGGTATGTGATGCCAGTGTCCTTCTTATTTCTTGTAGTATTATTTTTACACAGTTTCACTACGCAAACTGGCATTTTACTTCGGATTATGTCCAAAACTTAATAAAACATTTGGCACGTACACGTCAACACAGGTTGCAGTATGACAGGCTCGGGTACGCCGACTTCGGCTTAGTATTTGTTGCCGCATTTGACAAGTACACCGGCGGTATCTAGTCGAGCGCAGCGAGACCTATCATTTATCTAAGGGATAAGGATTAAGATTATGTTGATAAAACTCCTTCGCAAATAATGCATTAATTTTGAACAAATTTGATTACCATAAAGAAAGGTTATAGTGAGTCAATCTTAAAAGACAGACATATGCTGTCGCGGACTTTTTTTTAGAACTTTTAAAGTGGAAAAATTCCATCATACATGATATTTGCATAACTTAAACCGTTTACGCAGCGCACGCAACGGAAGCTCTCAAAAAAGGAATATTTTTTCCCGTTTTTGCAACATTTTTCATTTATGCTCCGCTCCTATTGGTCGTAGCGTGATGTTATATAGCCTATAACCTTCGTCAATAAATGGACTATCTAGCACAAAAATATTTTTTCAATTCCAATCAGTAGTTCCTGAGATTAGCGCGTTCAAACAAACAAACAAACTCTTCAGCTTTATAATTTTAGTATAGACTAGCTTCTGCCCGCGACTTCGTTCGCGTGGAAGTCGTAAAACACCATAATATACTAAAATACCAGCCAAATTTTAATAAAACTTCCCTGAACACAACGTTTGTAATTTTGGTCACAGCAGTCAAAATATACAGAGAGTCAGGACTGGTGACGCGGGAGCAAGTGACGTACAGTTCTATGTTCTATGGTAAAGGGTTTGGTTTCCGCACTTAGTCCTTCAGGTGGAACATTGTACATGGGCCATGGCGGCCATCAGTGGTTATTCCACCCAGCCCACCTCCCTCCAGAAGTTAATTACGTCTCCCGGTATGTTTAGAACATCTGTGAAAGATCAGGGTGCCCCGAGGGTCTCTGTTCTAATTTGGGCGACGCCTGTGCATTCAAAGAGCACATGCGCGACGGTTTCCTCAGCCTCCATGCAAGCTCTGCACAGAGGATTGTCCGATATGTCTATTGTGTGGAATTGTTTGTTTAGCGTGCAGTGTCCTGTTATGGTCCATGGTACGGAGCGAAAGTGCATGGGAGGCCGTCACTTCCTTCTGCGAAGCAGTAATGCTTGCGAAGGAGGAGGCGGAACGCGTGAGGGAGAGGTAGTCTGTGCGCCCTCATGCCCCTAGTCGCCGCAGAAGACGCCCTGGGCGGCGGGAATCAATTGGCGATTCCTGGCCACCGTAGGTGCGGGCTTGCGGACGGCGAGCAATGGGCAGCTCGCCGTCTGGTAAGGACCAGGCTCAGGTTGACGGCGCGTTGTGTTCTACGCGTGCCACAAATAGATGTCAGCATGAAATGTGACGGAGTCCGCTAGGACCAATGCCTGCCAGGGTTGCGGGTTTTCCGAAAGGGATACCGTGGCCCTGGCACAAAGGCAACTGAAGTAACACAGGTGGGTTTTAGTCAGTAAAAGTCTGACACGCCCTCCCGCTCCCCAGGAAGAGAGCAGAGCAGGAGAAGTTATTTGATAATTTTCAACCCAAAAAAAAAAGTCCTATAAAGTTCTTCGAACTATCACAATTACAGTAACAAAATGTAAAAAAACCGGTCAAGGGCGAGTCGGACTCACGCACCGAGGGTTCCGTACCATCATAATTGTATAGCTTTATTCGTACCTAAATAGTTATGTGCCCAGAAAAAAACTTCAACTTACTGTGCTTAACCCAAAGCAATCTGCGAGTAGGTAGGAAGGAGGACATTTTGGTTGTGAACCGTGAAATGTTTTTAAATTATCATCGGCGAGGTCAATATTCATCAGAGAATTTTTTAAACACTGCGGTGTACAATATTGCAGTTTTAGGTCAGCGCCATCTCTTGACCGATAATGGAACTAATGTAATTTTTGTTGATGATTTCTGAAAAGTGTGGTATTTAGAGAAATCGTTTTATTTTTCCTGTAATCTTTACATAAACTACTATCACGTAAAATAATTTCAGATCTTTTCAATGCAAACAACGGAGATAAGGGGGGGGGAAAGGTTTTTTTTTTTATCAAATGTCAAAAAAATGGGGCCTAAAAAAATTATGAGTATGTACAAATAGCGCTCTTTCATACGATACCCCACATACCCTAGTAGCCCCGCTTCGATTTTTTAAGACACCCAGTTAAATCCCAGTTGCAAAAAAAAACTTTCTTATTTACAACAAAGTTGGGCAAACGTCATCTAAAATTATTCCAAATTTCAAGTTGGTAGCATTAGTAGTTCTTGAGATATCTAGCTGTGACAGACAGACGGACAGGCAGACTGAGTCGCACCATAAGGGTTCTTTTTTACCAATTTGGTACGGATCCCTGAAAAGAAGCACATAAATACCAATTCTTTGGAATCGAAATCAGATTTGCATTACTTTGTTGAAAGTTGACTGAAATAGCATAATATGTCATAACTGACTGCTTAGATCCATAAGGTATGATAATCATTTAAAATATTAAATCTGTAACTATCTGATAAATTCGTTTCCTATCAGTCTCACGACCTGTATGGGAAAACTTTTTTTCGATTTCTGACTTTTCTAGTACTCAAACCTCAGTTGGTCCCATAGAGTTTTTTGATCCTCGTAAGAAACAGGAACGATTGGCATCAAAAAACTTTTTTGTGAAAATTGCCCATTTTCTTGCTGACTGTACATTTTTTTCAAAATCTGTGAATGCAGATCAATTTTTTTCTAAAAGTTAAGGATAGTCTCTTAAGACCATTCTCTTGTAGCGGCCACGGTTAAGGTACCTGCCCTTATGGACCCATCTCAAAACATAATACAATACTGCTCATCCCCCATAGCAAATAGCGTGATAATTTATACGTAGTAATTTGACCAGACCTATAGGGAATATCTATGCAAAACTTGAACAAAATCTGTCCGGTAGTTTTTGCGTTTAGCTGGAACATACATTCAGACAAACAGACAAACAGGCAAAAATTCTAAAAACTATATTTTCGGCATCAGAATCGTGCCCAAACCTCGTGG
The DNA here is from genome assembly GCA_947523025.1 of Dryobota labecula. Lineage (NCBI taxonomy): Eukaryota > Metazoa > Arthropoda > Insecta > Lepidoptera > Noctuidae > Dryobota > Dryobota labecula. The sequence goes on from OX383294.1 coordinate 49,853, forward strand.
CAATTACTTTTTTTCAAAAATATTCAATGTACAGTTTTGACTTCGCTACGATTTTATTATATGTATAGATATAGATAGATATCGATTTGCCTAACTATGTTGCGAATAAGAAAGTTTTTTTTTTGCAACTGGGGCTTAACTGGGTATCTTAAAAAATCGAAGTGGGACTACTAGGGTATGTGGGGTATCGTATGTATGAAAGAGCGCTATTTGCACATACTCATAAATTTTTAGGCCCCATTTGTTCGACTTTTGACAAAAAATAAATAAAAAACCATTATCCTTATCTCCGTTGTTTGCATAGAAAAAATCTGAAATTATTTTATGTGATAGTAGTTTATGTAAAGATTACAGGAAAAATAAAACGAATTTTCTAAATAACACACTTTTTCAGAAAACATCAACAAAAATTACATTAGTTCCATTATCGGTCAAGAGATGGCGCTGACCTAAAACTGCAATATTGTACCGCAGTGTTAAAATTCTCTGATGAATATTGACCTCGCCGATGAAAATTTAAAAACATTTCAACAGTTCACAACCAAAATGTCCTCCTTCCTACCTACTCGCAGATTGCTTTGGGTTAAGCACTAAGTTGTAGTTTTTTCTGGGCACATAACTATTTAGGTACATATTATTCCTAAGCAGATATAAATTTAAAAATGAGATTGTTAAAATTCTAAAGCATCAGCAGTACGCTCCATAGGCTTTACATAATGTAGATATCATTATTGAAATATACTAGGGACCTGATGACACATCGCGCATAATTTTATTTTATTTTTGTTTTTGTTAAAGATGAACAATATTCTATAAAAGATGTAACAACATCTTTTATGGAATATTGTTTGTCTTTATGTATTTATTTCCTTTCTTTTAGCTTATTTTTCATTGAGTTAGCTCTGCTACAGTTAACGCTTGCTATCAGCTTGTTTTTTTTTTAATTATATAACTAGCTTCTGCCCGCGACTTCGTCCGCGTGTAATTTCGGCCCACCCATCGCGTCGCATCCCGTCTCTTAGCGTTCTTTCTGACTTTTGTTCTTTTCGCTTAGTTCCTAAGGATCATAGCGTGATGTTATATAGCCTATAGCCTTCTTCGATAAATGGGCTATCCAACACTAAAATAATTTTTCTATTCGAACCAGTATCTAGTTTCTGAGATTAGCGCGTTCAGACAAACAAAAAAACTCTTCAGCTTTATAATATAGCTGACCCGCGCAACTTCGTCTGCGTCACCTAAGAGAGAGAGTGGTTAAGTAATGAATTTTCTACTTATTTTGTTACGGAGTTATTTTAAAATTATGATATCTCCTAAGATGTTGATTGAAATCAAGTGATGTCAAGGACAATTTAGTTTACATTTAAATACTTGTGATTAATAACATATTTATTTGGATAAGGATTAATATTTTGTTTATAAAACTCCTTCGCAAATAATGCATTAATTTCGAACATATTTGATTACCATAAAAAAAGGTTATAGTGAGTCAATCTTAAAAGATGGACATATGCCGTCGCGGCCTTTTTTTTTGAAGTTTTAAAGAGGAAAAATTCCATCATACATGATATTTGCGTAACTTAAACCGTTTACGCAGCGCACGCAACGGAAGCTCTCAAAAAGGAATATTTTTTCCCGTTTTTGCAACATTTTTCATTTATGCTCCGCTCCTATTAGTCGTAGCGTGAAGTTATATAGCCTATAATATTTCTAGATAAATGGACTATCCAACACAAAAAGAATTTTTCAATTCCAGCCAGAAGTTCCTGAGATTAGCGCGTTCAAACAAACAAACTCTTCAGCTTTATAATATTAGTATAGATATAGTAATCTGCGGAAAATGCTGTGGGTAGTATATTTGTTAAGTTTAATTTTAATACAACATTGTTTATGCTTAATATACTACTGTTTGTTTTCCCAAATGTAATAAATAAATAAATAAAGCTATACAATTAAGATGGTACGGAACCCTCGGTGCGTCAGTGCGACTCGCTTGACCGGCTTTTTTACATTTTGTTACTGTAATTGTGATAGTTCGAAGAACTTTACAGGACTTTTTTTTTGCGTGGGAAACTATCAAATAACTTCTCCCGCTCTGGGGGTGAGCGGGTGGGCATGTCAGACTTTTACTGACTAAAACCCACCTGTGTTACTTCAGTTGCCTTTGTGCCAGGGCCACGGTATCCCTTTCGGAAAAACCCGCAACCCTGGCAGGCATTGGTCCTAGCGAACTCCGTCACAGTTAGTGCTGACATCTCTTTGTGGCACGCGTAGAACACAACGCGCCGCACATTGCTCGCCGTCCGCAAGCCCGCGCCTACGGTGGCCGGGAATCGCCAATTGATTCCCGCTGCCCAGGGCGTCTTCTGCGGCGACTAGGGGCGTGAGGGCGCACAGACTACCTCTCCCTCACGCGTTCCGCCTCCTCCTTCGCAAGCATTACTGCTTCGCAGAAGGAGGTGACGGCCTCCCATGCACTCTCGCTCCGTACCATGGACCATTACGGGACACTGCACGCTAAACAAACAATTCCACACAATAGACTCTGTGGAGAGCTTGCATGGAGGCTGAGGAAACCGTCGCGCATGTGTTCTTTGAATGCACAGGCGTCACCCAGATTAGAACAGAGACCCTCGGGGCACCCTGATCTTTCACAGATGATCTAAACATACCGGGAGACGTAATTAACTACTTAAGTGAGGTGGGCTGGTTGGAATAACCACTGATGGCCGCCATGGCCCATGTACAATGGTCCACCTGAAGGACTAAGTGCCGAAACCAAACCCTTTACCATAGAACATAGAACTGTACGTCGCTTGCTCCCACGTCGCCAGTCCTGAGTCTCTGTATATTTTGACTGCTGTGACCAAAACTACAAACGTAGTGTACAGGGAAATTTTATTAAAATGTGGCTGGTATTTTAGTATATTATGGTGTTTACGACTTCCACGCGAACGAAGTCGCGGGCAGAAGCTAGTAAATAAATAAATAGGTACATAACTAAACAAGTAATCAAATCTAATAACAAAAAATAAATAGTGAAAGCAATAAAGTCTCTCTAAATATGGCAAAGATATAGTCTGGGATATGGAGAAGGACATAGGCTACTTTTTTACGCAATAGGCGACATTTACGCGGGCGGAGCCACGGGCAAAAGCTAGTAAAGCTAGTAATAAGTGAAACATTTAGGGCGACCATATCGAGTTTCCGTTGCGAATCTATCAAATATATACCATTGATTGATTGATGTATTAAAATTATTATATCAAAGGTATACTCGTATTGCACTTGTAAGTTCCACGTTGTAAATGCTGCGCATACTAATTGTACTGTACTTTGCTTTTTGGAAATAAAGTTATTATTTCCTTTATTCAAATAAATGTACATCTAATTATATTTTTAAATATTAGAATATACAAAATATAAAAACATTTAAAAATATAAAAAATAGTAGCCCATGGGTATCAGGAACAGGGTCCAAGCTACCGGCGGTCAGGGCTCCAGAGAGAGGAACCTCCTAACAATGCGAGCCGTGTCCAGAAGTACCGCTTTCTGAATCAAGCCCTTGATCCAGCTGCCCAACGAGAGCCTCTTTAGGTGTTGGTCGAGGCTCTTGGCAATTAAGCCATTGGCTGAAACGACTATCGGCACAATGATTGCTGAGTCCACATCCCACATGTCGACAACCTCGCGAGCCAAGTCAAGATACTTGATTTGTTTATCTTTCTCGGCTTTCACGAGGTTCTCGTCATGTGGGACTGTTATGTCAATAATCATTGCGCGCCGCTCTATTCGATCCACCACCACTATATCAGACTTATTGGCAACAATAGTCCTGTCAGTGATGATGGATCGATCCCAGTACAATGTGATATTGCCATTTTCGAGAACTGGGTCGGGCACATACCTATAATACGGCACTTCCGATTCCACTAGGCTGTATTTCAGAGCAAGTTGCTGATGGATAATCCTGGCTACAAGGTTGTGTCTATGCAAGTACTCTTCGTTAGCTAGACGAGAACAACCGGAGATAATGTGTCGGATTGATTCTCCCGGACGGTGGCATGCCCGACAAATGTCAACCGTGCCATCCTTCACAATAAATCTCCGGTAATTGTTCGTCATGATAACTTCGTCCATAATTGCACAGACAAAACCTTCGGTTTCCCCAAAGAGGTCACCGAAACGCAGCCAGGCTACGGACGCTAGAAAATCTACATCGGATCCATGTAGGGCCCGAAAAACGAGTCCGTGAAGCTCCTTACTCTGCCATACCTCCCTGCGATCGTTAGTTTCAAGTACTAAAGGCTTGCGCCAGTTGTCTTTAGCCAAGGAGAGCGGGGTGAGGCCCTTGTCCACCGCGACCACATCTCGATGCATCCCCACGTCGACTTCTAGGAAATATTCCCTGAGACTGCATATCTCGCGATTGTGGAGGGTCTTAACATTTAATAAGCCTCGACCTCCACACTTTCGCGGGATATACAGTCTCATTACCGATGACCGTGGGTGATACATTCGATTTGCAGTCAGCAGCGTACGGACCCTTCTATCCAGGGCATCCATTTCGGTCTGAGTCCATTTGAGTATGCCGAAAGAGTATGTCAAAACCGGCATAACCCAACCCTTGAAGGCGCGCACCTTGTTGCCGCCTGATAGAAGACTATTAAATACTTTTTTCAGGCGGCCAAAGAAGCGTTCCTTCAACGATTGCTTCATGTCAGTAACAGTGATGCCTAACGCTTCCGACATACCCAAATACTTATAGGTTTCGGATGCGGAGAAGGCTCTAAGGTTTATTAAATCCGAGAGTTGGGTTCCCACGGATTCCACAATCTCCCCTCGCTTTACATGCATGACCGCACATTTGTCCACACCAAATTCCATCCAGATGGCGCACTGAAAGTTTCAGTTACTTTCAGTTATACTTGAATAAATTATATATTATTTTTTATTTATTTTTTGTAGCTCCATCAATTGCAAATTGTTGGGGGCAAAGAGTTTTAGGTCATCCATGTAAAGGAGGTGAGATATGATATGATATGATATGGAGGTGACCACCTCTCCTCAGCCGATAGCCTAGACCTGAATCTTCCATCAATGTGCTTATAGGATTCAAGGCTAAGCAGAACCAAAGTGGACTCAAAGTACCGCCCTGAAATATGCTCGATCCTTATCGGTTCGCTATTCCTCTAGATATTTCGACATCCTGGATAGCGAAGGACCGTCCTCCATTGCCCCATACACGACATCAGGAAGGTGCGCAGAGTTGCATCTACTTTATACAACTCCAGCACCCTCATGAGCCATGTATGTGGCACTGAGTCATAGGCCTTCTTATAATCTATCCAACATGTCAACAGATCCTTTCGGGAACGACGAACCTGTTGGCTAATGGCCATATCAATCAGGAGCAGCTCCTTAGTACCGCGGGACCCATTCTTACATCCATTTTGAGAAGCCATGAAGACATGATGGAGTTGGTGTCTACATGTTGGTTAAATTTAGCTCTCAAAATAGATGAAAGAACTTTATAGACCATCGGTAAACACGTGATCGGCCTATAATTTTTGGGTTCCGCGGTGCTACCTGATTTATGGAGCAGGTGGGTAACTCATGTTGTTAGGAACTGGGGCAGCGAACCGGACTCCAAGGCAGTCTGGTACTGAGCCGCCAAGCAAGCGTGCGATCTCTGTAACCATGTGATCCAAAAGTTGTGCAGCCCGTCCGGCCCTGGAGATTTCCAGTTAGGCAACGGACGGACTGCACGAGCTACATCTTGGGGGCAGATGGTAATAGCCCCCATTTCTGGTATTGGATTGCAGGCTCGCTCAACTTCCCGAGTCCAATCACCTTCGGTGTGACTGACAGGCACCGACCGGATATTGCGCCAGAAAGAAAACATGGCATCATCATCCGGTAAGCACGGTCAGTCACACCTTGGTCCGGTCGCTCCCAACCCCTATATACCCACCTTTCATCGCTCTGGAAGGTGCGATTCTGAGTGTATCGGTCTACCCGACGCTTATACCTACGAATACGGTTCGCCCATGCATACACTCTCTGCTTCAAGTTTTTATTATTATTATTATTTTTATATATTTTACATATCTCGGGTCCCGGACCTTTGGAAGGCATACGAGGGGCCGAAGCCAACTTGCAGAGGCCCGTTAGATGCTTTTTAATTAAATGAGACACCAACCGACGATTATCCCTGTACGCACTATGCACCCAAGGACAACCCCCGGTTGGTGTAGGACTGTTGCAAGATATGGAAACAAAGATATTGGACTATGGATTTGGGTGGTTAAAATGGACTGCTTACCTAAATGTATGGAAGGACTATGGCCCCTGCCTGATCAATGTTTTATTATACACGGATAAAATGGCAGGGGGTGACTTGCACACTCAATAATGGGCCCCCGAAAACGGTCGCTAGCACATATGTACAGTGACAAAGCGACAAGGGGGCAACATATCCTGAGGTGCTCGAGGAGTGGAGAGGTATTGCACGACTCTCAGAACAATCCAAGAGCCCGGAAGATGGTCAAGATCCCTACTAGCACTTACTGGAATACTTCCTTCCTCTGAGCATGTTTGCTCTTGCGAACCTCCACTCAAGCCGGCCAATAAAGGCAAGAATGAGGTGGGAGCTCAGTTCCTCGTCAGTGTTCACTCCAACCGGCCAATAAAGGCAAGCCAGAGATGAGGAACATGACTTCTCCCGGGAGATAGGGTCCATGGGGTCGCAACTGCCCAACAGCTCGCCACATGCTGCCCTGCGGGTTTCTGTATCGCTCTTAGTCTGGCTCCTCACCCTAGACATGTTCCGGCAAAGTAAACTCTACCGGCACAGGCCTAGAGTTCGGAGCGCGCAAGCCCCACTACGACGTCAACGTAGAGTATACGGCGGTGGGGTTATTATTATTATTATTATATAAAGTCAAAGTCACAAATCGATTAAAATGTATTTATTCAAAATGAACACAAACGTAATAGTAGGGGAGCCTATGAAGGGATTTCGGGATTTACTAAAGCGCGGCAGATTAATATACAGGAGGATACCTTGTACCCGGTTAAGTACTTCCACCAAATATGAACCTTATATATATGGCCGCCCGTCAAGGATAAAGGATCAGATTAGTAAAAAAAAAATGATCATCTGAAATTTTCGAGCGCGTCAGATTAAGTTAAGGGTGAGTTAGTTACATGCTAAAACGTGTATATTCCACTAATCTGACATTTTGAGAGTGACGTAAAGAAGGGGGAGGGCTACAAAGTTGTAAAAAAAATTGTCGGAGCAAACCGGTTCTCCGAAAATTTCTACCGAAGAAGATAATAATTTAAAATAAAATACTCAAAAAAATTTAATTGTTTATAATTATTTTCTTGTAATTACAAGTATTCTACTTAAAAAAACACTCTTTTTTATTTGCATGCTATTTCCTGAGCTTTTTTATTAATTAAGAATAAAACAATAAACATGGCTATTTTTGATTTTATAAATAACGTCATGGGTAATGTGGATAAAAGGACGCCGGTATGTTCCATTTACTGCGATATGACCCAGGCTTTCGATTATGTTAATCATGACATTCTCCTCCGTAAACTGGAAGCTTATGGCGTCAGAGGCAATATACTAAATCTCATAGAATCTTATCTGAAAAATCGTAAACAATATACAGAAATTTCTAAAATAAACATTAACACCAAAAAAGAAGAAACCTATGCATCAAAAAACGTATAGTTAAATATGGAGTGCCACAAGGGAGTGTATTGGGTCCTTTATTATTCATAATTTATATAAATGACTTGCCATTAGTAACTAATTATCCTGTATCTCTTTTTGCCGATGATAGCACAGTCACTATTAATTCTATAAATAAAGATAGGTATGAACATGAAATTAATAATACAATCAATTCAATAATTAACTGGTTAGATAAAAATAATCTAAAAATCAATCTTGAAAAAACAAAAATTATGTTCTTTAGTCAACGTTTAGAAGCACCAAATATTAATGTTCAACACAAATCAAATGTTATAAAAAAGGTAGATACAGCAAAATTTTTAGGTGTAACTATTGACAAACGTCTGAACTGGAAAGCACACACAGAAGAATTAAGTAAAAAAATATGTTCTTCTGCCTATGCCCTCTATAAACTAAAACCTATTCTAAGTGCCAATGCGCTTATAACTGCCTACCATGGAATTGTCGGCTCCATATTGAGGTTTGGAGTTATATTTTGGGGTAACTCTACTAATAAAGAAATCATTTTTAAGTCACAAAAAAGGTGTATTAGGGCTATGTTTGGATTGAAAATAACTGATAGTTGCAAACAGTATTTTATTAAATATAACATTTTAAGTCTGCCTTCCTTATTTATTTATGAAATGGCTAATTTTATACAAACTAATCCTAAACTATTCAAGAAACTATCAGACGTTTCTATTCGTAATCGACGGGATAATAATAAATTATGCGTACCAAGATCAGCCACGGCATTGATGCGTAAAAGTATTTTCTGTTTAGCACCAATCATCTATAACAATATCCCAAAACCTATTAGACAAATGCCTACTGCTCTGTTTAAAATACATTTAAAAAAATATCTCATGACCAAATGCTATTATAGCATATCGGAATTTTTAAATGACCGCAATTAATTAAATGGATTCCTAAATTACGACATTTTCCCAATTTCACCCTCAAATTTTTTCTTCTCCTTTTTAATTAACATTAGGATTAAGTTATCAATCTCCTAGTTTGTTGTATAGACTCAATTTTTTTATGGTTTATTCTAAACCAGAAATATGTTGCTTTGTACGCCATAAATGGCAAAACATGCAGATCTACCTGTTATTTTAAGACCTCGCACATATTATTTGATGTATACTCATGTTTTTACAATAAAATATATTCTATTCTATTCTATTCTAAGTTCAATGATTTAAAAAAATAAAAAAAATATTTTTTAAATTGTCAGATTAGGCGAATCCCTCCAGATAATCGTCAGATTATGAGACAGCACGTCTAGGGCATAAAGATGAACCATATATATCTTAATCTGACGCGCTTGAGTATTTCAAAATGGCGATATTTTTTTTGCACATTCTAATAATGGCCGTGAGTTTGCGTCACATCCTAATCGTCAGATTATTATATAAGAGCATTTTTTTTAGGTTCACTTAACGTCCCACGCGCTCGATATTTTTATTTTTTTATTTTTCAACCCTTAAGTACGACCACCTCCATCATGGAAACAATCAGATTAACATACCTACGTACATTTTTTTAAATACGTAGGACATGCGATGATATCAATATCTGACGCGCTCGAGTATGTCCATGCAACAGTTTTTTTACATTTTTGAAAATCTATAGTCGCTCCCCCCCCCCCCCCCCCCCACCCATGAAAAGGTATATATTATAGGAAATTTGCAACCCAATAGGTCTTTAGGACGCTCGAGTAAATCCCGATTTAGCATCGTGGGCTCCCCTGCTATAAAAAAGATACAATAATTAGGTTGATAAATTGATTAGTATAGATGTAAGTCAATCAATCTGCCTAGCCTTTTCCCAACTATCTTGGGGTCGGCTTCCAGTCTAACCGGATGCAGCTGAATACCAGTATTTTACATGGAGCGACTGCCTATCTGACCTCCACAACCCAGTAACTGGGTAACACGATACCCCTTGGTAAGACTGGTTGTCAGACTTTTTGGGCTTCTGACGACCCTTAACGACTGTCAAAGATCCACGAATGACAGCCGGGACCAACGGCTTAACGTGCTTTCCGAGGCGCGGAGGAGTCTCGGTATGTAAAGATGGTCACCCATCCACTGACCAACCCCGGCAAGCGTAGCTTAACCTGACGGATCGACCCGTGCGGCTGTTATTACTTAGCCACGAGCTCCTCTCGATTAGTATAGATGTAAGTATAGGTAGCTATTTAGTCTAAACTAATATAGAAACATACATAACATCACGCCTGTATTCCCCGAAGGGTAAAGCAAAGGTGTACCTATTCCGGTACAGACCGAACAGAGGTGTACCTTGACTCAGTAAGGTAATACATTATTGACTGTATTTTATTGACATAAAGTTCACATTCTACGTAAGGACTGTTTTGTAAACGAACGCCGAACGACGACGTGACGGACGAGATAGTTGACTCATTGCGTTCTCGACCGTATTTTCATAGACGTAAAATAAAAATCGCACTAAATAATTTGAAGACTGGTTTGTGCAACGAAGACTGTTTAAACCCAGGACGTAAAACGGTTTCATCGTCGCAGAACACAAAACGGTCTTTGAAAACAGTTCGTCGTCGCAACGCCCACTCTTACCATTTTGTTATTCATTTGTGCACCTGCGGCTGCGGAGTGTTTGTGAGTGTTTGTTTTGTTCGATCAACAAATATATTAGCCTGATATCAGGCTGGCAGGCTGTGTTTTAGTTTAGTTAGTTAACCTTTAGTGTTTGTGAAAGTGTTAAATGTATAAAGTTGTGGAGTTTTACGACTATGATGGTTACGGTGGGGAACTCGGTGTGGTGCGTGAAGAATGGATGACGCCACGGAAGACTCATTGCATGTGTGTTACAAAACGTGTAAAAATCGTCGCTGCACATGAACCTTATCGGCTTCAAAATAAGGTTGGTTTTTCAAAACACATCGCTAAAACCAACCTTATTTTGAAGCCGATAAGATTCATGCATAGCGACGCGCGTACAGCCGGCGCTGGCGAGACGCATCGCTCTGAAACCAGCCATAGAACCAACCAACATACAACCGCTTGCCTAAATGTATTATGTGTCGTTGGGCCTACCCATAACACGTTTTCGTCGGGCCTTCGTAGAGCAACGTACGTTGGCCCCATCGCAAGTTGGGCCTTCGTAGGCAAATCCACGTAGGCCATTAGTTGTGGGCCCAACCCGCAAACTGCCCGCCAATTGTATGCATTTGCCAACTAACCAGAGGTATGCTACTAGCGTAAAAACTATCCACAACACCATTTTTCTATACCTACGTACCTACACAAGATTTAAGTAGGTCATTAAAACAAACTCTCGGGGCGCCCAGATCTTTCACAGATGTTCTAAACAGACCAGGATTAGATGTAATTAACTTCTGGAGGGAGGTGGCCTGGTTGGTGTTAGAATATTTGTGTTATACACTGGTATACATTTCTATTTTTATAAGCTGGCAACTTCAACTCTTCCCTGTCATGGCTTGCACCGAAAAGAAGGTATATGTATTTTATAATAAATTATAATAAAGTAGTTTGGTATGTGGAAATAAGCGTTTCTTTAAATACGATCCAATAACAAAATATGGTAGCAGTCCGTGGTTATAAAATATGCAAAAAGATTGCTAAAATATCGCAGGATTAAAAAAGCGTGAAAATTGTCAGTGTGCTGAAAATAAAAAATGGAGCGTAATCAACAAATTGTAATACCCATTTTCGACGGAAAAGAATACGCAAATTGGAAAATAAGACTAACAAAGTTTCTGCAATACAAAAAGTGTCAAGACGTTATTACGAGAAAAATCTTAAGCACTGATGACAACGAAAAATGGACGGACAAAGATGTGCAAGCAACAAACTACATTTACGGGGCAATAACGAATAAGCAATTGGAATATATATCAGAGTGTGAAACGGCATACGACATAATTTGTAAATTTGATTCTATGTATTTAAAAGGCTCAACATCCTTGCAAATTAGTGTTGGGTGACTCAGCACGTGTGCTAGCACAGTTGTAGCTACTCACTTGGATAAAAAGAGTCACTCACTCTTTTTATTTTGATGTGCTAGCACACACCACAGTTAGCTACACCGAACATTTGTACGATCAAGTGCGTGTTGTGTGTGAGTTATGAACGAAACGAGTCGCTCGACTCTCGACACTCACTCTTATTATTTTGATGTCATTGGCCAAAATTCAACTCGTGAAGCTACGCTTTGTTATTTGGCCAATGAACACGCGCGGGCTGAAGTAGTGTCGACAGCCGGACTCATACCGCACGTATTGTGTTTTGAATACGAGTTATTTGAGCCAATGCTATACTTTAGTACTTACTCTGTCCATTAGTGCCCATGATTAATGAGTAGAGTATAGATAGAATGTTAGTATTATTTTAGAAAGCGTAATCTTTCTCTATGAAAAAGGAATATAAAAGTTACATCATTATTAAAAAATCTCTCTTTTATTTATTAATTTAATAAAACAACGTGTTACTTAAATTTTATTTTTTATTTTATAGAAAATGTAGGCTAATAGAAGGACGGTCATCAGTAAAAACAATAAAATTTAACAAAAAACAATACGATATTATTTGAAATTAGTCCTTCACCATAATTATAAGATATTTAATTAAAACTCACAAACAAACTTTAAAATAGGCACGAAAATTACGTCGCGCAAGCGACGATCGCAATCAAGATACAACAAGACATTAGAAAATGTAAGTCAAGGACTCAAGGTTAACTAACAAAATTCGCTATAAGAAAATAATAATAACAAACAACCTAAAACTTCTAGTCGTTGCAAGTTTGCAAGTCTATTTACGATTCTAAGCAAAGGAGTTAAGGTCTAAGTTTAATTGTCGTCTTTTGCTTTCGTTTGACGACGTCACGTAAACATTCTCATTTCTCTTTCCCTCATCATCATTCGCAAAGAGTATGATCACTCGTGCGAGCTGTGTGACGCGTTTAACCAACTAGTCACCGCGTGTGCCTACTCTATTGCGCATGAGTATGTGTGGCATCATACACACCACACTCGCGACTCGCATGGTGAGTCACGCGACTCACGGCGACTCACAGCACGTACGTGCTCACAGGCCACCACAGCCTCGCGGCCTCGCCTCATTCGTGGTAGCACAGTGTGCTAGCACACTTGGTACAAAGAGTGCCTCGCACGATCCTCATTTTAAAAGAGTGTGCTACCCATCTCTATTGCAAATAGTTTACCGAAATAACCTTGAAAATTTAAAGTTAAAAAACTATCAAGAACTAGACTCCTTTTTTGATGATTTTGAAAGGTCAGTAAACGAGCTTAAACAGGCAGGTGCCACTATATCAGAAAATGAGAAGTTGAATTATATGTTAAGAGCACTGCCCAGTGAATATAGTCACATTGGAGACTTATTGGATGTGTTGCCAAAAGAGGAAAGAACTGTAGAATATCTATCAAATAAAATTAAAATAAAATATTTGGCACAAAAACCACAAGAAAAGTCAGAAGTTCCAGACAAATCAAATGCCTTTAAGACTGAAACAAAGTCAGCTCCGTCAGCCCCTAACTCAAATTTATGTTTCATTTGTGGAAAACCAGGCCATGTGAAACGCAACTGTTGGTACAATCGAGGACAGCAAAATAGAAATAGAAATAACAATTATAATAGAGGAAGAGGTGATTTGAATCATCGGGGACGTGGTCGTGTATTTAATAATCGTGGTCAAGGTAGACACACTGATCATAGTGCATCAAATACACAGAATGAACAAAATGTTTTCAAAACTTCAGTTATTCAAAGTAACATGACATCAAGCGTGAGTGAAAATAAGTCAAATAAGAACCAAATTACATGGTTATTAGACAGCGGATGCACAGACCACATAATCAACAGCGACGGGTATTTTGAAAAGTCAGTTATATTGAAAAAGCCAGTGCAAGTGAAAGTTGGAGATGGACGGATGCTGGAGGCCACAAAGGTTGGTGACATTAAAATACATTTTCTTGTTTATGGCTCCAAATCATATATAACAGTAAAAAATGTATTCTATGTAAAAGAAATGAAAGCAAATTTATTGAGTTATGCTAGGATCACAGATAATAACAACACAGTAATATCAAAAGGACAATGGGCAAAAATGTATGACTCAAATAGAAAAGTAATAGCTATAGCACAAAAGGAAGAGAGCTTATATAAAGTGATCAGCTACATAGATACACAAAGTAAAGTACAAGCAAATATAAGTGAAAGTAAATTGACAGTTAAGGAAAAATTACACCGTACACTTGGACATGTAAATTTTAAATATCTAGAAATCTTATGTAAGGAACAGTTACTGGAAGGAATACCTAAAGAAATTGAATCAGAGTATATGAAGTGTGCTATATGTATAGAGAACAAAATGCATAACTTACCCTTTAAAAACAATAGAAGAAGAGCTGAAGATATATTAGAGATTGTGCATACAGATGTAAATGGACCACATAATACAATAGGATATGGTGGTGAAAAATACTTCGTGACATTCATAGATGACTACAGCAAATTGGCAAAAGTTTATTGCATCAAGTCCAAAGATCAAGTTGCAGATTGTTTTATAGAGTATGTAAATACAGTTCAAAATTTAACTGGAAAAATGATAAAAGAATTAAGATGTGACAATGGTAAAGAATATATGAACAGTAAAATGTATAGTTTTGCAAGAGAAAAGGGAATAATGATAAAGGCATGCCCGGCATATGTACACGAGTTGAACGGAACTGCAGAGAGATATAACAGGACTATAATGGATATGGCTAGATGTCTACTAGCAGAAGCAAGACTTAATAAATGCTATTGGCCGGAAGTAATTAAAACAGCAGCTTATTTGAAAAATAGAAGTTTGGCAAATACTATAGTAAGGAAAACACCCTATGAAATATTCTTCAATAAGAAACCAACAATAGAACAATTGAAATTATATGGAAGTAAAGTTTATGTAAGAATACCAGAAGAAAAAAGGAAATCAAAATGGGATAAAAAGGCAGAATTAGGAATATTACTTGGATATGTTGAAGTTGGCTACAAAGTACTGATAAATAATAGAATAATAGTTGCCAGACATGTTGATATTATAGAAGAAGATGTAAAGTTTATGAATAACAATGAAGATACAGATTCAGAGGAAGAAAGACAAGAAGAAGAAAAGGAAATAATAGAAAATAACTTACCGGAAGAGACTCAAATAATAGAACCAAGTTCTGATGACAACTCGATGAATGATGACAAAGAACAAGGAAGAGCAAAGAGACCAATCAGACGTCCAATCAGATTTGATGAAGAATTCGGATATTACTGCATTTGTGCAAATTTTTGTGATGCTATGATTCCAGGTACATTTCAGGAGGCGATGCAATGTGATGAAGCCAATCAATGGAAAGATGCAATGGACCGTGAGATGAGCAGCCTTGTTAAAAACAATACATGGAACCTTGTGAGTAGACCAGAGGGCAAAGAAATTCTAGATGTGAAGTGGGTTTACAAAAGGAAACCAGGTAACAATTTTAAAGCCCGTTTAGTAGTTAGAGGTTTTCAGCAAAAGGATAATATTGATGATACATACTCACCTGTTGCCAAAATGCAAACATTAAAATTGTTGTTATCTTATTGTTGTCAGTTCAGTTTACACATTCATCAGATGGATGTGGAAACAGCCTTTTTGAATGGTAAAGTAGTATCAGAAGTTTATGTAAAACAACCTCAAGGTTATAATGATGTTTCTAATAAAGTTTATAAGTTAAATAAAGCTTTGTATGGATTGAAAGAAAGCCCTAGAGCTTGGTATGAATGTTTTAACGATTTTATTAAGAATCTTGGTTTTTATAGAAGCAAGTATGATTATTGTCTTTATGTAAAAAGAGAGAGCAATGTAACAGTTTATATACTTTTGTTTGTTGACGATTTATTGATTTGTTGTAGAGATATTAACATTATTAATAATATAAAGAAACAATTGCATATTAAATTTAAAATGAAGGATTTAAATAAAGTAAAAAGCTATATTGGTATTGATATTGAATATGATTATGAAAACTCTACAAATGTCTTAACATTGTGTCAGGAAAATTACATAGAGTCTTTAGCTGAAAAATATAATATTAAAAATGCAAAATTGTATAAGACACCTATGGAACCTAACTTGAAACTAAGTAAATGTGATGTAAATGAAGATGTTAAATATAGAAACTTGATAGGTGCACTCTTTTATATCAGTCATGGTACTAGACCAGACATATCTTACAGTGTGAATTATTTAAGTAGATTTCAGAATTGTTATGATGAAACACATTTTAAATATGCTAATATTGTAAATTGTTATGTAGATGCCGATTGGGCAGGAGATAGTACAGATAGGAAGTCGACTACAGGTTTTGTTATTGAATTGTTTGGAAATCCAATTTATTGGAAATCTAGAAAACAAACTTGTGTAACTAAATCATCTACCTTTGCAGAATATGTTGCATTATCTGAGGCTGTAACTGAGATAAATTTCTTAAAAAATTTAATTAGTGATATGTTCATTAAAATATGTAAACCTATTAAGATTTATGAAGATAATTCAGGAGCACTTGCTATAGCTAAGTATGGAAATTTTACAAAAAAATCTAAACACATAGAAGTACAGTATCATTATGTACATGAAAACTATAAAAATAAAGTTATTGAAATTATAAAGATAAACTCAGATTCAAATGTTGCAGATATACTTACCAAATCTTTGGGTAAATTAAAATTTCTTAAGTTTAGAGAAATGTTGAAACTAGAATAGAATGCTAAATTACATATGTAAAACTTAAATAAATAAGAAAGCTAAGTTAGTAGATACATAACAAAGTTTATAAATAAATAAGAAATTTAAAGTTACTAAGTGATTATGAAAGAAAGTTTTAAGTTTGCTTTTATTTTTGTTTATATATTTTAAGATAAAAAAAAAGAGACTGTTAAACTGATTAAAAGGAAAGAGTGTGTAAGCCAGGTACTGGTATAAGTAAATAAATATAATAGAACTTATAAGAATAAGTACATATTATATTTAAGTAAAAGATAACTGTAATTGACGTTGCCTAGTAAGAATTTATTAAAGTAATTAGTAGATGTGAAAATAAAAAATATAAATGTAAGGAGGCGTGTTAGAATATTTGTGTTATACACTGGTATACATTTCTATTTTTATAAGCTGGCAACTTCAACTCTTCCCTGTCATGGCTTGCACCGAAAAGAAGGTATATGAATTTTATAATAAACTAGCTTTTGCCCGCGGCTTCGCCCGCGTGGATGTCGGTTATCGCATAAAAAAGTACCCTATGTACTACCCTCTCCATATCCCAGGCTATATCTCAAAATTCTAACTTAATATTAATTTTAATGTGACTCACTATGTGTTTATTACCGAGCTGGTAATGAGTTGAACTATCGAACTAATGTGCACACTAATAGGGTTGAAAATAAAACCACAATTGTGTACTGATCTAAGCTGGTATTTTTAATTAAAATTGCGAGACCCCAACCAAATCGCGGTAACGAAACCATAGCGAGATCTATTTCGACGTCAACGCCATCTATCGAGCTTGACATCAAACTTTTAACATTTCACAATAATAACTATGGTTTTATGGTTTCTTCATGAACACTATGTGAATAGAAACCGAAACAAATGATTTAATATAGTAAAAGTACTTATGTTCTGAACGTGAATGAGTCTTTACCTAAAGATAACAAACACAAAATCAAAATACGAAATTTCACTCAAATTCTTAAAGCAATCAATTGTACCAAATACAACACGAAATAAAATTGCGACACAAATAATAATTTTAGAATAATTCACGTAAGTACTAACTTTTCTCAGGGTCACGTTCGCAATTGGACGAAATATTAGACATTTATTTTGTACTTGCAACACGATCTGGATGTAGAATTCGATTAATCGACTAATAATTGACCGGTTGACATTTTAGCGGGAACACCACTAAACGAACGAAAAAAGAAAACAAAATACGTCTATACTCTGTGGTCGTGTGGCGGTGTGACGCGATGCTTAATGTAAACATTCATCAAGATTATACGTGCGTAAAGTAATGAGAAAACGGTTTAATCTTAGAAGAATCTTATACAGAATTACTGAGAAATAAGTGTAGATTTCGTATTGAGTGTTAGTTTATCGAAAAGTGATAAATATGTCAGTGAAAAAGTAACGAAAGTTTTGGAATGCACAAATTTTGATCATAAGGCCGCCGTGTTTAGTAATGTTTTTATGATAAATATTCTTGTATACTGTTTGAAATACACGTAAGTAGCTAGCTTATTTATCTACGAACATAATTTGGCTAATAGCTACTGATATTATAGCGTATTGTTATCGTAATCGTATTTCCAAGAGTAAAATTCGGTAAACAAATACCTACAAAAAGTCAATAAAATGGATATAGTATGTTATCCTTAAGAGATAGACATATGCCATCGCGGACTTTTTTGAAGACCTTTTTATGATACACAATTCCACCATACATTATTTTGTTATATCTCAAAGGGTTTAGACAGCGTTTTCGTTGAAAGCTCCCAGACGGCTTATTTTTTTCCGACACCTCCAACAAATATCGTTAATTCATACAAAAATGCATACAAAAACATAACAAATTATATACTAAAACCTTCCTCGAGAACCAAGCTATCCATTGGTGAAAACAGCATGAGAATCGGTGCAGTAGTATTTGAGTTTATCGCGAACAGACAGACAGACAGACAGACAGACAGACAGACAGACGCGGCGGAGGACTTTGTTTTATAATATGTAGTGATAGTGATTATAATAAAGTAGTTTGGTATGTGGAAATAAGCGTTTCTTTAAATACGATCCAATAACAAAATAGTTGGAATAACCACTGATGGCCGCCATGGCCCATGTATAAAGGTAAGCGTCCACAGGCCCGCATCGCACGTATCGGACGCATCGCACGTAACGGATTTTAGTTTGCCTTGTATAAAAACTCATACAACAGCGTCCACTGATCCGCACCGTACGGACTAATGGTGTTCAAAGTTGCTATTTGGAAATCACTTGCTTAATGCTTTATGCTTTATCTATACTAATATTATAAAGCTGAAGAGTTTGTTTGTTTGAACGCGCTAATCTCAGGAACTACTGGCTGGAATTGAAAAATTATTTTTGTGTTGGATAGTCCATTTGTCTAGAAATATTATAGGCTATAAATAACATCACGCTACGACCAATAGGTGCGGAGCATAAATGAAAAATGTTGCAAAAACGGGTCTTTTTTTTCCATTTTGAGAGCTTCCGTTGCGTGCGCTGCATTTGCGTATGATGGAATTGTTCCTCTTTAAAAGTTCAAAAAAAAAGTCTGCGACAGCATATGTCTATCTTTTAAGATTGACTCACTATAACCTTTTTTTGTGGTAATCTAATTTGTTCGAAATTAATGCATTATTTGCGAAGAAGTTTTATCAACATAATATTAATCCTTATCCAAATAAATATGTTATTAATCACAAGTATTTAAATGTAAACAAAACTGTCCTTGACATCATTTGATTCCAATCAACATCTTAGGAGATATCAAAATTTTAAAATAACTCCGCAACAAAAAAATATACTTTTTAAATGCAGTAGTCATTTTGTAGTAGTTTTCTATTGGGTATTGTTTTGTGAATTCTTTTAAAAGTAGTTTTTTTTTTTTTCTAAAATTTTCATTACCTACTAGACATACCGCAACTGGTTTTGAATTTGCGCTAATCTCAGGAACTACTGATTGGAATTGAAAAAATATTTTTGTGCTGGATAGTCCATTTATTGACGAAGGTTATAGGCTATATAACATCACGCTACGACCAATAGGAGCGGAGCATAAATGAAAAATGTTGCAAAAACGGGAAAAAATATTCCTTTTTTGAGAGCTTCCGTTGCGTGCGCTGCGTAAATGGTTTAAGTTATGCAAATATCATGTATGATGGAATTTTTCCACTTTAAAAGTTCTAAAAAAAAGTCCGCGACAGCATATGTCTGTCTTTTAAGATTGACTCACTATAACCTTTCTTTATGGTAATCAAATTTGTTCGAAATTAATGCATTATTTGCGAAGGAGTTTTACAAACAAAATATTAATCCTTATCCAAATAAATATGTTATTAATCACAAGTATTTAAATGTAAACAAAATTGTCTTTGACATCACTTGATTTCAATCAACATCTTAGGAGATATCATAATTTTAAAATAACTCCGTAACAAAATAAGTAGAAAATTCATTACTTAACCACTCTCTCTCTTAGGTGACGCAGACGAAGTTGCGCGGGTCAGCTATATTATAAAGCTGAAGAGTTTTTTTGTTTGTCTGAACGCGCTAATCTCAGAAACTAGATACTGGTTCGAATAGAAAAATTATTTTAGTGTTGGATATTCCATTTATCGAAGAAGGCTATAGGCTATATAACATCACGCTATGATCCTTAGGAGCCAAGCGAAAAGAACAAAAGTCAGAAAGAACGCTAAGAGACGGGATACGACGCGGTGGGTGGGCCGAAATTACACGCGGACGAAGTCGCGGGCAGAAGCTAGTAAAATATAAAGCATTAAGCAAGTTATTTTATATGCTTTATTAAAGCATGCTTTTTATATGCGTAGGTATTTGTTACGGCCCAACGGGCGGGCGCGAATAAAGCAGCCATGCTTTATAAGAATATTACATCGCGCTTATGAATTTATTACGATAAAACGGAACAGTAAAAAAAACCAATGAACTTTCCTTCATAGCAATCGCAAGATTACGCGACCTAATATAACTTAGCATAATTTTGTTTGGCATAATTATATTTTCGCATAATATAATTACGCATAACAGCTTACGCACAATTTTTTTAAGCATAATTTCTCTAACCATAATAATGATTAAGCATAATATTCTAAAGCATAAATTTATTAAGCATAAAGTTCTAAAGCATAACTTTTTTAAGCATAATATCCTAAAGCATAAATTTATTTACGCATAATGATATTAAAACATATTTTTATGTAAACATAGCAAGCATACAGCATGCAAGCAAGCATGCAAGCAAGCATGCAGCATGCAGCAGGCAGGGTTTCTGTCACGGCTCCGGCGCTGCGGGCCTCCGGCTGCCCCACGCGCCTACGCGATTTTAAATTACACTCTAGGAGTAGGACAAACAAGACTACGTGGAGTCGGTTTTGCAGCAATTCGGTTCTGTCACTAACTTTTGTTGCACAGCATATTAAATTTTTAACCAACAATATTATTTAATTGTTACAGAAACTATAGCAAATTGGTTTGATCAGAATTATGTATGGGGCACTACAAGTTCACCGCCACCATTTCCACCCAAAGACTGGAGTACGTATCTACTAGAAAAGGAAAATATACCTAGGACACAAAATCACAATAGATTTGCACATTTTGTGGGAAAACACCATCCTGGATTTTATTCTTTGGCAAAAAAGATCGTTCAAGAAATAAAACATCAAACCATTGAAATAGATAAACTGGATGTCGGAACATCACTTATACCAAAAAAAAAAGAAAAAATACATGGACAAAACCAAAAGAATTGAAAAAATTATTAGTAAAAAAGATGAGTATACTTCTAAACAAGCATATTTACAAGCAATTGCTAAAAATATACAACTAAAATAAATATTTATACATAATTAAGGACCACTGTTTCAATCAGTTAACTTCTATCTGAGGAATAACCGCCATATTTATTTCTCATAATAGAAGTTAACTGATTGACATATTTTTTTATACAAAAACTGTCAAAACATCTAATATATTCTTAAGATAAAAGTTAACTGAAAAATCGTTAATTGAAAAATCGTTTAAGTTACTTAATGTTATGTACAATAAATCATTTGCATGAAAATTGTTTGTTATTTATATTAATTGTATGCCTAAATATTATTATGCTAATAGTCATTAGGCCTACTAACGTTATGCGAATCAAATTTATGCCAAAACAAATTAGTCTTTAAGATGATTATGCCAACATAAAATGTATGCCAAAAAAATTTATGCCGAAGTATTATTATGCCAAAACAAATTGTAGCAAAATCGTTATGCCGAAGTATATTAGGACAAAGAACATTATGCGAAAAGAAGGGATCCCATATTTTGGCTGCTGTGGCCAAAACTACAAATCTAGTACTCGTAGGTAAGTTATTCAGGCAAATTTTATTAAAATGTCGCTGGTAGGTATTTTAGTTTATTAAATTGTGGTGTCTTACGACTTCCACGCGAACGAAGTCGCAGGCAGAAGCTACTTCAGTAATACCTACATATAATGGTAAGTAATGTTACCATGAAAGGTGCAGAGTCACTCTCTTCTTGCTCGGGCTCGCGCTCTTCTCCCGCCGCTACCGCCGCCGCCGGCGCTTTCACCGCACTGTTCTCTAGCATACAAACAAACTCACGTACGTATAGGTACAAGTTCAAAATCGAACGAGATTTGACAATTTATGGTAACTTGATGGTGGCTACCGTACATAAAGAGTGTAAGGATCTTGAGGCGCCTAAATGACATTAACAGGCGTTGTTGGTACCTAAACATTTCAATAAATTGTCACAGAAATTATAATATATTGTGTAAACAAGATGGATGATGAATTATTTCATTTTTAACCGACTTCAAAAAAGGAGGAGGTTTTATGTTCGACTGTATATTTACCTATAATGATGATGGTAGTATGTACAATGATCTTATAGAGAGGTATAACATTGTATGAGTTGGGGGGCGTAGAACCGTGGAATGCAAATAATGTAGAGGAGTTTAAGAGAGGACAGAGCACCGCGCACCGGGGTGATTGTGTGAACCCGTGTCTCCTGCGCGTTTTTTCGGAACTTTACACAAAAACATTGAAACAAAGAGGCGTGGCCATACACATTTGTGTATGCAAACACGATGTTTTTGTTTTCCGAAATAAAGATAAAGATAATTTATTTGTCAAACATGCGTTTACATAAATTGACTAATAAAACATGCAGGGTATTGAACTAATAGATGTTGTGTGCGTCCAAGTTTTGCCATTAACGGCGCACAAATTTTGTAGGTATAGAAAATTACATTTAATTGCATTTGACATAATACTAGTCATTCTAAATTTCATTACAAAATACAAAACGAATACATAATAATTGATGTCAAGATATTATAGGTATAATATAGTCAAAATAGATTAAATTATGTCCAGAATATTCATTATTATTTAGTCAAATAGAAAAATTCAAAATTGATTTAAGATTCACATTATTCCATTATTATTCTTAACTATACTATGTATATTAGAAATCGGAATAGAAAAGTCCTTTTCATTTAAAAAATCTACAACATTGTAATACACTTTACTAACTAAAAAATTTCTCAGCTTATTTTTGAAAAGTGACAAGGGCAGTTCTCTCCAACTTTTAGGTAATTTATTATATACGATAGGAGCCATACAGAATACATTTTTGCGCATGAGGGTTGTTCTCGCAGTATGAGAGCATATCCTGCTATTGTCGCGCCTATTACGTGGGACTACTTCATCTAATTGTTTAAATCGGTGTGGATTTGTTTTGACAAAAACAGCTACTCCTAAAATGTACAGACATGGCAAAGTAAGTATTTTATATTTTTTAAATTAAGGCACGCAACTATCAGTAGGTTTAATTTTAAATGTTGAACGAACGCATCTCTTTTGAGCCTTGAATACAGTGTCTTTGTCTGTTGAGTTGCCCCAAAAAATGACACCATAGCGTAGATGAGATTCTGTTAAACCATAGTAGGCTTTAAGTAATGCCTCCACACTTATTATAGACGACAATGTGTGCAGGGCATAGGCAGATTTACTGATTTTCTAGCACAAGATTTCGATATGTGTTTTCCAATTCAGTTTTTTGTCAATTTGGAGCCCTAAAATTTTTGTTGTTTCTACCTCTTCTATAGGCTGGTCATTGTAATGTATATTTAAGTTACTTTTGCTATTGATCCGTTGACTAAAATGTATTAATTTCGTTTTTGTCAGGTTAATTTTTAAGTTATTGTCATCTAGCCACTTTACCATTAGATTTATAGAATCATTTATGTCACTTTCATAAGTATCAACACTTTTACAAGGTATCGTTATGGTGCTATCATCGGCAAATAGTGTCAAAGGTTGAGGGATGCCTTTCGGTAGATCATTGATGTATAATATAAATAAAGGAGGCCCTAGAACACTCCCCTGTGGCACACCAAACGAAATTATACGTTCTGAGGATTGAAATACAATTTCATGTTTACTTTTCATATTAATGTGGTTAATATTTGTTATTTGAGTTCTGTTAAGTAAGTAAGATTTAATTAGATTGTTGACATTTCCTGTAATTCCATATGCTTCAAGTTTATTTAAAAGCTGCATGGATAACATTCCGCACGGGTAAAGAGGGCAAGTATTTGTTTCATTTTCAACCACCGCGAGTTTTTCTGCACATCGGACCGTTTATGTAAAATCAGTTTCAGGAACACGAAAGAAATTGCCCAATCCAAACCGGTTATCAATCTGTAGCTCTTAGTAAATGTAAAATTTCGAAGTCGTAGATACGGTTTTGACACGAAATTTGTGTCTTCTCCTCGATATTGGATGTTTACTTACTAAAACTGATACCACGTCTTCCTCTTCGGAACTCAATACTTACGACATCTACACAAAATGTGATTTTAATTAGCAGGAGACAGCTTGTGTATGAAAACAAATGTTTATGTGAGGTTTTTTGTGTAATGTTTCGAAAAAACACGCGCAGGAGACACGGCTTAAGACATTTTACAGTAGCAATCAGTTTCATTTGGACAGTTCAACAATATTCATTGCGTTATTGACGTTGTTCAGCAGACAAATTTTTCGAACATATGAAGAAATGGATTAGCAATATATTTTTACACTTGCTCTTAATTAACCGCTTTTAGGTCCATAATGCAGTGTATTAAAAACGCGTGCTTTTTACTTTACGTTACCGCGCCAGTGCTGTAACGCCACAGATAACTATTTACTTGTCGGATAATTGCGCTTTTTTTAATGTAATCAAAGAGACTTCCATAATGCTGGAGCCATAATGCCATATTTCACTTTTTTAGGGTTCCGTACCAAAATGGTAAAAAGAAACCCTTATGGTGTGACTCTGTTTGTCTGTCTGTCTGTCACAGCTGAATATCTCAAGAACTACTGATGCTATTATCTTGAAATTTAGAATAGTTTTAGATGACGTTTGCCAAAATATTTTGCAAATAAGAAAGAAACATTGTTTTTTTTTTTGCAACAGGGACTGAAAGGTGGTCTTAAAAATTCGAAATGCCGCTACTAGGGCATGTGGGGTATCATATATGAAAGAGCGCTGTTTGCACATTCTCAAAGATTTTTTCTTTTTTCTTTAAGCCGCATAGTTTTCGATTTTTGATGAAAAATTTAAAAAAAAAAACCGTTCCCCCCCTTATCTCCGAAGTTTGGATAGAGAAAAATCTGAAATTATTCTATGTGATAGATGCTTATGTAAAGATTACAGGAAAATAAAACTATGTCTCTAAATAGCACACTTTTTCAGAAATCAACAAAATTTACAGTCGTTCCTTTATCTGTCAAGAGATGGCTATGACCTAAAACTGCAATATTCTACACCGCAGTGTCAAAATTCTCTCTCTCTCTCTCTCTCTCTTTTTCTCTTTCTGTGTTATTTTTAGTCCGCATTGTTTTCAACTTTTGACAAACACTGTAAAAAAAATACCTTTCCCCCCTATCTCCAAAGTTTGCATAGATAAAAATCTGAAATTATTCTGTGTGACAGAAGTTTATGTAAAGATTACCGAAAAAATAAAACGATGTCTCTAAATAGCACACTTTTTCAGAAATCAGTAAAAAATTGTATTAGTTCCACTATCGGTCAATAGATGGCGCTGACCTAAAATTGCAATATTCTACACCGCAGTGTTAAAATTAACTGTCGAATATAGGCCTCGCCGATGAAAATTTAAAAACATTTCGCGGTTCACTACCAAAATATCCTCCTTCCTACCTACTCGCAGGTTGCTTTGGGTGAAGCACAGTTGTAGTTTTTTCTGGGCAGATAACTATTTAGGTAGGTACTACTTATACGAATGAAGCTTATGAAGCTATATATGATGGTACGGAACTCTCGGTGCGCGAGTCCGACTCGCCCTTGTCCGGTTTTTTTTTTAATAGTCTGAATTTTCCTTGGTCCCAAAATGAACTAAAAAAACACCTTAAATTGTGGTCCCTCCCGGAACCAAACGAAAAAGACCCTGACTGGCGTTCTATTATTGCGGATTCTCCACTGACCTCCATAAATTTATGGAGGTCAGTGGGATTCTCACTGAACAAATGTTTATTTCTCTATGCCAATAGTACTTTCTAATTCAAAATCGTCGTCAATCAATACAAATCAAATCGTATGTTAAATTTTAGTTTAGTTAGGTAGTATGCTACCTAACTAAACTACAATTTGACATACGACAACACTATGATCGGTCTAAACATAATTTTGTTTTTTTTTTTTTTATGTACAGGCTCTTAAGCGGTTTTGCCAGTGCCTTTATTTACACCTGCGCCGCGCGCGCATCGCTCGCGCGGCGCGTGGAAAACCTTATCCAGGGCCATTTTCCATAAAGTTAATAACAATACAAGTCTGTTTTTTTCCTCGCAAGTGTATTGAAAAACGCCGTATGAAACGCGTGTGCATTGATCATTGCACTCGAGGCGGTATTATTCGCGCGAGCCGCAGACGAGCGCTATAAGGAAGCCGAGAGTGTACCTACAAAGCACACAATCATGTATCATAATGTACTATAAAATAATTCCGATTGTGATTGATAGTGGGTTACGCAATTAAGGTGCAGCACTAACCGCAGGCGGCCAGCGCTGCGGCCCACACCAGCAGAGCCGCCAACAACGCGCTCTTCATGACAACATCTCGCTGCAACGCTTGGAATCAAAAATTACTTCCTACTGCAACTGAGCTGCAAACACGTATCGAACATACGGCCTGCAAAAATTTGTTATGTCACTATCAATCACATAGATACCTATCTGTTGTCATTTTCCATCACATCTCTACCTACCGAAAGATCGTGAAAGAAGTACCTATTGTATATAAAAATATGAAAAAGAAGTTTAGGTATTATGTTATGTACACACGCAGCAACTATAGTCGCCGGCGATTTCAATACTAGACGTCCACACACACGTTTTGACTGCAGATATTACGTCGCTAGATAGCGATATAAAAACCCGTTTGTGGACGTGAGATTTAGAGATCGCCAGCGAGTCGCTGCGTGTTTCTAGCAAGTAACACGCAGCGACTCGCTGGCAATTCAAGAAGGTCTATCCCTATGACCGCGACACACTGAGTGGGTAGGTACCAATGAGGTTATATTATACTAGAGGCGCAACGTCCTACAAAAATATTCCGAAAAACGTAACCACTTACGAGTTAAAGACGTAGCTTTGAAACGGATACATAAATTATGTCAAAATGTCAAAATAATCTGTATGTCTCATTTCTTCTTCCGTCAAACTAATTACGTTGGAACGAGACAAGACATTGTCATCGGAAAAACAGCCAGAGTTGCCAACGATCAACGTAATTACCCCAGAATGAATAAAGATATTTTTTATTGAATCAATTACCTACTATGAAAGATTGGGAACTTTCAATAGATTAAAGATTGAAAGAAATTGAAGTATTTGCATTGATATAAATAGTAAAGATACGGTCGTCCGAACGTTTGCCGGACACGGTCGCCATACAAAAACACTAGCGCCATCTATTAGAACTACGATGTCAATCGGCGTGGTCTGCTCCTAGACGTAAACTTGTAAGAGCGGGTATTTTTCGAGGTACAAAGAAATAAAAAAACCTTCTATTTTTCGAAATTTATATTTATTGCAGTTTGTTTGTGTTATAAAATTTCCATTGGCCTTCGAATAAAACAATATTTTTAAACTTATTTTTTTTAACTTATGACACGACTCCAAACTTTATTTCGCACGGAATCAGAAGGAAATCTGCAAAATAAATACGTATTTTACTGTACTTACAGATTTTTTTGCAGTAAGTACATAAAAACACATTTTAATTTGCTTTTAATAAACAATAAAAATAATTTTATACATAATTAAATCATATAGTAATAATAATAAATCTTTTCATTTCATCGGATAAAAACGCGCGCCGCTGCAATGTTATGTCGCACTTTTACGCGGCTTCGCTTCGTCTTTGCCAAACGTTGAGACAAATTAGAAAGAAAATTGTTTTAAATAATGTTAGAAGTTGATATAATTACATATGTTTAACTTATCGGTGATATGAAATGTTATCAATTGTTTTAATGTGCTTTTTGTCGTAGTTCACGCAACCCTTCACGACAACTTGGCATTTTTGCTTGTAAAATTTTACGACCGCTCCCGAAGACAGCCGAACGCGTTCTAGTTCACTTCGTTATAGGGAAGACCATTTTGGGACCAAGTTCGAGGCGTCATTATAACATGCGGTCCGCCCAGTCCTTACGCAGTAATATATATGTCAATGAGTATTTGATACATATAGGAAGAAAAAAAAAAGTGCGTAAACGTAAATATTATATTTCAAAATATTAATATTGTGTCAAATAACTATTGTTTAAAATGGAATGATATTATTTCAATGTTTATGACAATCATTTATCCATACTAATATTATAAATGTGAAAGTAACGCTGAACCGATCGTCACGAAATTTGGCAGAGATATAGCCTGGGATGGAGAAGGACATAGGTTACCTTTGACGCGATAACCGACATCCACGCGGGCGGAGCCGCAAATGATAAATGATTTTATTTCTGTAAGTAGTAGTTTGTAGTAAGTTTGTACAAACACTTACACGTCAATCATATTTTTAAAACTAGATGAGGTCGGCGTTTCCTATCTGACTACTCTGAGAAGAAAGGCCGAAATAAACTCAGCGGTCACAGTCTCTTTTAAAGTCCAGACATAATCTTGGTCAGATCATGCATAGACCATGTAGATTGGTGTCTGAAATGGGCTTTTGATGAAAGAACCACACAGATTGAGTGGACCTGTCCAGTCAGTGCACAACACTATTTAACACAATGTGATCATAAACAATCTAGAATTTCTCATTTAAAAATATAACCTCACTTTACGTCTAAGCTTATTCATTGCTAATAAAATTATATTTTTTTGTAAGAAGTGGTGATTTATTAAGTTAAAACCTTCGAAATACACGTGAATGTGTTACTTTTCTATTTAGTAAGTGTTTGGGTACTGCACAGTATGTTTAAACCAAACAGACTATAATAATAATTTAGACTTACAGGAACTTACATTCGTCATTCACTAAACTCCCAACAGTCTGGCAAAATCAAAATTGTTTTTACTGGTAACTCTGATGGCAATAAAATGTTTGATAAATGTAATTCGTCTTTTAATGTTTTTTTTTGGATAATCTGAAGAAAATTTAGCAAACTTTCTTGTGAAATGTAACACCACTTGCTTTATTAATCTTTTCAGACCGTGACATGCAAACTTTAACCGCACATTTCACCATTTTGATATTTTTTATCCTTAAGCTATCGTTCACTTGACGTTAAGTTGACAACTGAAGTCAGATATGCCCGTGGACATATACGACGTAGTAATGCGTTGGTGCCGCACATTGCTGATCTAGTCCTATATAAGATCATTGTTTCATTCATAATCTACGAGTAAATCATTCATGTATACTAACGCCATCTAGCAGCGAGTGGCACAAACAGAAGGATACTCTTACATTGTCACTCCCTTGCCACCGTCTTGGCGGGCCCGGACCGGTGTACGTTACCCCAGCAGGAAAGTGTCTCCTAGAGTGATATGAGTGGAACGTATAATTAGTGCGTAATCTGCTGTAATGTGCGCCAAATAAAAAATTGTGCGTTTTGTCGTTTTGGAATAAAACGGAAAAAACGATTCCTGCTGGGGTAACGTTTTTCCAGCAGGAAAATTCTAAACGAAAGGTCGGAGAGAGAAATATTTTGCATGGGCAGAAAGGTTATGTTTGTGCAAAAATGTGCGTCGAAAACATAATTTGTGCGTCTTCAGGTTTTCGAGATATTGCATTTCCTGCTGGAGTAACGTTTTGCAGAATCGTGTATCTCTAAAACCATTATATGTGCGCCTGTAGAATAAACATATACGAGTACCTCTTTGTTTGTGCGTATTTGTGACGGAATTATATTTAAGAAAATATTTATAATTTTCAAGTAAACGCGCTTTTTTGAAAACCCGAAAAAATATCGTAGCGCCTAAATGAGAAAACGTATAAGCTCGCTGAAAACTGTATTCGGTAGGTACTTCGTGGTGCTTTTAATAACCATAAAAAGTTTCAAGAGGGTACATGCATGCGTTATTGAATAATATCGCTAAAAGTCAAAACGACGGTGTCATAACTTTGACGGCAAAATACAAGAAACCGGCTCAACCCAAGATGTGTGGGTCTAAACCAGGAATTAGTGCGTTTAGTCAAAAATATATATTTAAAATATTCAGCTTGGAAATGTTCCATTAAGTAGATATAAACAAAAAACAAAACATGTACACAACGGCTGGTTATCCGACCAAATTCGAATGACTAGAAAAAATCGACGATTTCATACTTAACGATGACCTTCTTAACTTTACACACGAACCGGTTGACACGTGTTGTTCCTGAGTACACTGAAGTAGAAAAGAAGTAAAAAAATAAACTTGTTATTAGATTATATTACATTACCTGTTTCCGTGACTTTTGCACATGATTAAGTACATTATAAAAAGTAGCCTAAGTGCTATTCCAAGGTATATGTTATCTTCTTATTTCCAAACATTGAAATACATTCAGTGTTTTGTGTGTGAACGAAGGACATAGGTAGGTACATCCAAACATTTGCATTTATAATTATAGTAGAAAAAAAGTACTATAAAGACCAAAGTCAAATCATTTATTTCAAATAGGCACGTAAGATGCACTTTTGAACGTCAAAAATTACATAAATAGTTAATTGATTCTAGTTGCCCCTTCCAAAAGGTAGTTATGTATGGAGAAGAATGGGCAAGAAACACCATACTTACTCTTTTAAAATGATAACAATAGTTTGTATACATTCGTTAATAATTATAGGTTGAGACGATGTACCTAGAATAAAAATAAAAAATAATTACCACAATTGGCAAAAAGAATGAAAAGTAAATGACCAAAAACATGATATGCGGTTGTTTAAAAAAATAATAATAAGTAGTTTAAGAAATGTGTGAAAAAGAACCTACAGATACCTGCAGTTTATAGATTAAAAATAAAAAGCCAATTAACATAACAGTAAAAAAGACATAGAGTATCTACTTATATTGATTTAAGCCGTAGGTTAGATAAAATAATTAAGTTTTTCGTCATCAATACGCATTTTTTTTTTATCATATCACGCTTCCTTTCCCCGAAGGGTTGGGCCGAGGTGTACCTATAGTAAACCCACATTTCGTCAGTTATGTTTAAGTCCGTTAATATTTTTAATTAGCCCCCAAAATTAGGTGATATAATTGCCAATAAACATTTGAACGCGACTGTACGGACAACAGCTTAGATTTAATACGTCCAGTAAAGATGGTCATCGTTAAGTATGAAATCGTCGAATTTTTCTAGTCATTCGAATTTGGTTGGATAACCAGCCGTTATGTACATGTTTTGTTTTTTGTTTATATCTACTTAATGCGAAAATTTCCAAGCTGAATATTTTCAGTATATATTTTTGACTAAACACACTTAATTCCTGGTTTAGACCCACACATCTTGGGTTCAGCCGGTTTCTTGTATTTTGCCGTCAAAGTTATGACACCGTCGTTTTGACTTTTAGCAATATTATTCAATAACGCATGCATGTACCCTCTTGAAACTTTTGATGGTTATTAAAAGTACGACGAAGTACCGAATACAGTTTTCAGCGAGCTTATACGTTTTCTCATTTAGGCGCTATGATATTTTTTCGGGTTTTCAAAAAAGCCCGATTACTTGAAAATTATAAATATTTTCTTAAATCTAATTCTGTCACAAGTACGCACAAACAAAGAGGTACTCGTATATGTTTATTCTACAGGCGCACATATAATGGTTTTAGAGATACACGATTCTGCAAAACGTTACTCCAGCAGGAAATGCAATATCTCGAAAACCTGAAGACGCACAAATTATATTTTCGGCGCACATTTTTGCACAAATATAAGCTTTCTGCCCATGCAAAATATTTCTCTGTCCGACCTTTCGTTTAGAATTTTCCCGCTGGAAAAACGTTACCCTCAGCAGGAATCGTTTTTTCCGTTTTATTCCAAAACGACAAAACGCACAATTTTTTTATTTGGCGCACATTTACAGCAGATTACGCACTAATTATACGTTCCACTCATTTCATTCTAGGAGACACTTTCCTGCTGGGGTAAGGTACACCCCGGACCGTCATTCTGTGCGCGCCGGCTCGCCACACCGTCACATGCTGTCTATGGACGCTCACGGCCTCACGCTCGCGTCGCTCATTCTCAGCGGCGACTTGTCCGTGAGACCACGACGGCCACGATGGCAACGGTTAATTTTATCATTCTAATCGACTAACTATGGATAGTTATGAGTAATAAATTCAGTGTAACCCCATATTGGGTAAGTGTTGAACAGTGTCGCTTTTTATATTTTGTGTACCTTCTTTTCTAGGTCAATGCAAGGGCGTGTCGCCTGTTTGGCTAATCACTTTTTATTGTTTAGCTTATTATGCCTTCTGCGTTATTATTTCAATTGCAACCTATTTTTGCCATCAGCTACATTTTGATAATTATATTGTACCTACTTGCAAATATGTGCAAGTCATGTCGTGCTTGTCACTCCATTTGTAAACTCCGTACTGATTGTGACATCCACACACACCACCATCTCATCAGCACCAGTACATCTCGCTTTGCTTATGCTTGGTGTCACAATCAGCGGAGATACCTTTACGGGCATCTTTGGACACGCTGGACGTATGATTCCATGGTCCAAAATTCCGGCTCAACACCTTCAAAGTTTCGGCTTACCACTCCAAAGTAATCCAACGATATCGTTGGAATCCGAGCGCTGTGCTCCAACTACCACCGCCGAGTATCATCGGGCTCCACGCCGGGTACATATTTACCTGCGTGGCCGTGTCGAGCATACTACGGGTCAGGCAAGGTCATCTGCAGACCGTCTTCACTTTTGGCGTCTGCAGCTTGGTGAACCCGCTGCGGTCATGTCACACCAGCTGAGCCAGGGACGTATTGTGCTACTCCCAAGGAAATTGAGGGAATCTTGTGTGACCATAAACTTATTCACCCTATTTGTAATTCTTTGTATAAAATACTTATTAATAGATTTTCTAGTATATCGTTCACGATAATGCTATTACTCATGACAGAATGTAGAGAAGTTTGTACCTACTAAAGGACAACGTTTTCTATAGTAAAAACTACATTATGGCAGACTCGGTTACGATTGCGCGTAGTCGATCCCAACTGAATTGAGAAAAGGCTAGACAGACTGATTGATTGGCACGCAGAGACTTGTAAAACAGAAATTAATGAAATAAAGGTCGGCAAATAAAAGAAGCGTTCATGACCGTTAGTTGTTTATTGTAGTAGATCCCGAAGCGTGCGGCGGCGGCGCGAGCTCGTCCAGCAGCGTGTGCGCGCGCAGCTGGCGCTCCAGCAGCACATCCGCCAGCGCTTCGGCCTGCGCCGGGCACAGCGCCGCGCCGCGCAGCGCCAGCCACTGCAACAGAGCCGCGTCAGGGCGCCCATCGCTCGTCGCTCGCGACACTCACTCGCGACGCTCACCTTGTGCTGCGGGTGGCTGTCCAGCGCGGCGAACAGCGCGGCGGCGACGCGCGGGCGCCGCGCGCGCGCCTCGCTCTCCAGGCGCACGGCGTGCAGCAGCGCGCCGCCCGCGCCGCCGCGCCCGGCGCGCGCGCACGCCGCCGCCACTCGCGCCGCCGCGCCGGGCGCCCACGCGGGCGCGGCGCGCAGCAGCGGCGGCAGCACGTGCGCCAGCGCGGCGCGGTGCGAGCGCGCGCCGCCGCCGAGCGCGCGCAGGCGCTCCTCCGCCGTGCCGTCCTGCTCCCAGGCCCACAGCGGCGCGCCGCTGCACGCTGCGGACGGACGCACGGTTAGCTTCGGGCCCGCCCCCGAGCGAGAGCGCGCGCTACGTACCTAGCGCGAGCAGGCCGTTGTGCGGGAACAGCGGCGCCAGCGCGCGCGCGTACTGCGCCAGGCGGTGCTCGCGCGCGGCCGCGGTCACGAGCGCGCACGCGCTCTGCTCCCAGTAGCGCGCCGCCGCCGCGCCCTGCGACACGAAGAGAGACGTTTCCTTAATGTGAAACATCGCCCACGCGGCGTGCCCCCTTCGCTGCCGCTCTTTTCTATGTTTCACATGAGGCTCCTCACCTGGCAGGGCGACGCAGCGCGCACGTCGCGCACGAGCTGGGCGCGGCGTGCGGGCCCGGCCAGGCGCGCGCGCGCCGACGCCCACTCGGCCGGCGCCGGCAGCAGCGCGTCCAGCACGTGCGCCGCGCGCCCGTCGTCGTGCTGCTGCTCCAGCAGCTCGCAGCGCGCCTCGCACTCCCGCAGCGCGCGCTGCAGCAGCTCGCGCGGCGGCGGCGCGCGCAGCTGCTCGTCGGGCGGCAGCGCCAGCCCCAGCGCCGCGCTGGCCGTGGCCCAGGCGCCCAGCGCCTCGTCGTCGCCCAGCTCGCCGCACACGCGGGCCACGTAGAGGCGCTGGTGCGGCGCCGCGAGCGGGTCGCGCAGGGCGGCGCGCAGCGCGTGCAGCGCGGCGCGGCGCGCGGCGGGCGCGTCGCCGGCCGCGTGCTCGATTCGTGCGAACTGGGCGAACGGCATCGGCGACGTGCCCCCGAACCTCTTCAAAGCGACGCGGGCCTCGCCGCGCATGCGCCGGGTTTCCCTGCGCCCCGACTCCTCCTGTCGGAAGAGTGACATCGCATTTTCAAGAAAGAACTCACGCTCGACGGGTCCGACGTCGCAAGTCTCACCTGCGGGTCCAGCAGCAGCAGCAGCGCGTGCAGCCAGCGCAGGCGCCAACACAACAGCGCCTCGCGCTGCTCGCCCGCCAGCCACTCGCAGGCCGCGTCCCACAGCGCCGTCAGCCAGCTCAGGTAGCCTGCGACAGAGCGCACGTGAGTCGCGTCGTCGGCGACAGTCGACGTCGATGTGAGGAGTAGTCACCGGCGTCGTCCGCGAAGTAGTGCGGCGGGTCCAGGAACTGCGCCACGAGCGCCGCGGCGCGCGCGGGCGCGGGGCGCGCGGGGTGCGCGGAGGGCAGGCGGCGCGCCGCGCGCAGCAGCGCCAACAGCGCGCCGGCGCCCGCCGCCTCGTGCGCGTCGCCGGCCGCGGCGTTGGCGGCGTGCGCGGGCGCCAGCGCGTAGCCGCTAAGCGGCAGCAGCGGCACCTGCGCCAGGCGCAGCGCCTGCGCCAGCAGCAGCGCGGCGGCCGCGGCGGCGCAGGGCCGCAGCAGCTCGGCCACGTCGGCCGGCAACGGCGCGCGCGCGGGGTCGGCGTGCGGCTCCGTGAGCGGGCGCCAGTGCGTCGCGGCGCGCGCGCGCTCTACGCGCGTCCACATCGTGCTCAGTGGCAGGCCGCTGCCGATCACCTGCCCCGTACAAAGATCAACATTTTTCAGAAAGACATTATAATACTCGTAGTCCTCCATGTCCTACCGTCACATGGGCATGCAAATCAAATTATACTCACATTTAAAGATATTATAATTTTAAATAACAATTAGGAAAATTACTTATTACAAAAATCATTTTCATTACGACGGTAGTCGGCGTACCGATCGCACGAGTACACGGCGTTGCTAACTACATAATATTTATTTCTCTAAAACGGCCGCTGGCAGTGATCCTCAAACTTTCTATCGAAGTCAGTCGAAATCACAGATATAAGAAATAAGGAGATATGCCCAGCAGCTAAAAATGTAAGAAACCCCATGTCTCCAGTCTATCCCGTCCACTCGCCACAACACACATGCAGTTCAGTAAAAGCAATAGATACGAAGTCGCGCACACACTCCCAATTCATAAATCGTAACTTACTACACAATCGATTATAAACCTTATCGCATCAAACACAACGCGCATTTACCAAGCACCGTACAACTCACTCACACGAAAACATCGGGCTCTATCGTTGCGCTGTGCAAAAGCCATTTATTTTACATATACATACGCTAATGATTGACTAAATCGAAAATTTATCGATTCTTCCATTTATTATTGAATTAAAACTTTTGTGGGGGACCTGAAAATAAAATAAATAATAAACAGTATACAAATAATAATATAAAATAAATAAACAATATTTTGCTAAAAACAAAATATTATTAAGTAAATAAAAAAATTATCAATAAATGAGAAAACACAGATGTGTAATAAACATTATTTCACTTAAATCTTCCAACTGGGTTAGAACGGTTGACAAATTGAAGAATAAACTACAATAGCAATATATTCATTAGACAATCCACACTATTGTCGATAGCCTACGTTAGTAGATCTGCACAAGCACATCATTAGCTCGCGGCAAGGCAAAGCGGCTGTACTACGCGACGCAACCGCATACACAAAATATCGTTTTGTGATTTTTACATTGCGTTGTCCAGTCACTTAGCGTCATACTTACGTAGTAAGCAATGTATTTGTGGCGGTATCAACACCGCCACATGCGAACTACGCATCAAAGACCTGACGTCACAAATCCTGCATCGCGCTATCAGAGTTTACCGCGCGACTAGCATATATACAACATCCCGACATCAACCGTTGGGCAGTTGCCCACCAGACACAATACCCGTCTGGTCGGAGGATCCTCCCTTTACTATAGAGTATGAGTGAACTTTACACCCTGTTCCTCATGCCTCTAAATTGGTGACCCCGACGTGATGTCATGCCGAGGTCTCATCGCTCATAAGCGGTAGCGGTTTTGGTCGCTACATATTTATTGCAAAAATAATACAGTCGCTGTTATGTATGAAAACAAAAATAACGTAGTAAAAGCAAGAAATATTTTACTACTTGTTTTTCATGATTTTAAAGACAAATATAGTTAAATACTTGTACTAACTTATGGTAAGTGATTCCATGATATACACACGGCTACACGTCAACCTATACTGATTGGACTTTGGACTACTAGAAGTTAAACGCTGCGAATCGTGCGAGAGGGCGCGCTATGTTTTTGTTATTTCGTCTCACTCACGCACATCGAGCATGTGGCATGCACCGCCGCCACCGCCTGCCTGCCACCACCATGCGACGTTTTATCCTTACTATACTATACATACAGATACGTATCATGTTATTTTGTAGACAAGTTAAGCTCGTACTATAAGTTGTTTTTTCGATTTGCGCTGCGCTTTTGAGTGTGCACTATAATACATTCATTAGGTAGGTATTTATTATTATCATTTTAGTATATTATCTATCTATCTATCTATACTAATCTATACTATAATATATATTATATTATATTAATTAATATAATATATATTATATTATTATTATATTGATTATATTATTATTATATTTTATATTATTTTTAATTTAATTTAATTTAATATTTTATAATTTTATTTTATATTATATATATATATAATATATTATACATAATATTATAAAGCTGAAGAGTTTGTTTGTTTGAACGCGCTAATGTAAGGAACTACTGGTTAGAATTGGAAAAAATATTTTTGTGTTGGATAGTCCATTTATCGGGAAAGGCTATAAATAACATCACGCTACGACCAATAGGTGCGGAGCATAAATGAAAAATGTTGCAAAAACGGGTCTTTTTTTTCCATTTTGAGAGCTTCCGTTGCGTGCGCTGCATTTGCGTATGATGGAATTGTTCCTCTTTAAAAGTTCAAAAAAAAAGTCTGCGACAGCATATGTCTATCTTTTAAGATTGACTCACTATAACCTTTTTTTGTGGTAATCTAATTTGTTCGAAATTAATGCATTATTTGCGAAGAAGTTTTATCAACATAATATTAATCCTTATCCAAATAAATATGTTATTAATCACAAGTATTTAAATGTAAACAAAACTGTCCTTGACATCATTTGATTCCAATCAACATCTTAGGAGATATCATAATTTTAAAATAACTCCGCAACAAAAAAATATACTTTTTAAATGCAGTAGTCATTTTGTAGTAGTTTTCTATTGGGTATTGTTTTGTGAATTCTTTTAAAAGTAGTTTTTTTTTTTTTCTAAAATTTTCATTACCTACTAGACATACCGCAACTGGTTTTGAATTTGCGCTAATCTCAGGAACTACTGGTTCCAATTGAAAAATTATTTTAGTGTTGGATAGCCCATTTATCGAGGAAGGCTATATAACACCTCGCTACGATCCTTAGGAGCCAAGCGAAAAGAACAAAAGTCTGAAAGAATGCTAAGCGATAACGAAGTGATAACGCGGTCGAGCGAGGGGATGTGACGCGATGAGTCGGCCGAAATTTCATGCGGATGAAGTCACGGGCAGAAGCTACTCTAAATATATAAAAGAAGAAACTGACTGAGTGATTGACTGACATATCAATGCACAGCCCAAACCACTGGGTCTAGAGATTCCAAATTTCGCACATAGGTTCCTTATGAGATTTAGGGGTGCACCAAGAACGGATGTTTGGAAATTCCACCCCTAAGGGGATAAAATAGGGGATGAAAGTTTGCAATGAGGTTATATTATACTAGAGGCGCAACGTCCTACAAAAAAATTCTGAAAAACGTAACCACTTACGTGTTAAAGACGTAGCTTTGAAACGGATACATAAATTATGTCAATATGTCAAAATAATCTATTTGTCTCATTTCTTCTTCCGTCAAACTAATTACGTTGGAACGAGACAAGACATTGTCATCGGAAAAACAGCCAGAGTTGCCAACGATCAACGTAATTACCCCAGAATGAACAAAGATATTTTTTATTGAATCAATTACCTACTATGAAAGATTGTATTATGGAACTTTCAATAGATTAAAGATTGAAAGAAATTGAAGAATTTGATACATATAGGACGAAAATGTGCGTAAACGTAAATATTATATTTCAAAACTATTAAGATTGTGTCAAATAACTATTGTTTAAAATGTTGTTTTGTGTTGTGTTGTTGTTATTGTTTTGTTGTTGTTGTTTGTGTATGTGTGTGTGTTGTTTGTTTTGTTTGTTTCAATGTTTATGACAATCATTTATCCATACTAATACGAGGGCGGCACTGAAAATTTCAGGAATCAAGGAAGAGACACAACATTACTATTTAAAAATGTATTTATTGCTTTTCGAAGTATTCTCCGCGAAATTTGACACATTTTTCCATACGATGGAACCAATCATTGAAGCAACCATTCCACTCGGAAGTTGGGGTCTCCAAAATGGCCGTTTTGTAGGCGTCCACAGCTTCTTCAGGTAATGAAAATCTCTGTTCACGCAATTTATTCTTTATTTTAGGGAAAGTATAGAAATCATTAGGGCTTAGGTCGGGGCTGTACGGCGGATGGTCTAATAATTCTATGTTTTCTTGCTCTAAAAACTCTTTTGTTCTGTGCGCGGTGTGAGAACTCGCATTGCCGTGATGGAGGATGATGCGGCGGTTGCAGTTCTCTTTACGGAGTTCAGAAACGACCTGTGGCAAACAAATGCTAGCATACCATTCTGCATTAACCGTTCTTTGTCCCTCAAGAGGAATAGTCGTAACATGGCCGGTTTTGAAGACAAACGTGGCCACCATTTTTTTTGCAACACTCCGTGAACGAAGAATTTTTGTTGGCTTTAACTCATTTTCGAACACCAGGATTCGTCACCTGATACGATGTTGTATACAGCATTTGAGGATCCTGCGTGGAATCTTTCGAGAGTTCTGACGCACCAAGTACCGCGAGCCACTTTTTGCTCTTCACAGAGCCAATGCGGTATCCATCGGGAAAACAACTTTTTTACACCTAATTGTTCATGCAAGATTATTTGTATTTGACTCATGCCAATGTCTAAAGTTGCCTGAATTTCGCGGTATGTCACATGTCGATCTTCCTCAATCAGCTTACGCACAGAATCAACGTTTTCTTGGGTGACTGCAGTTTTTGGACGACCTTGACGGGGATCATCACTGAGCTTGACACGTCCACGTTGAAATTCAGCAAACCAGCGATAAATTGTGGTTTTGGATGCAAAGTTAGTAAAAATCGGTTAATAACCATTTATACTAACTTTGCTTGGGTAGTTTTTGAGTTGTTTAGTTTGTACTTAATCTACTTCGTATAGGTTTCTTGTGTCACTCTTGTTTGTGCGGTATAGCAAGTAGTGGTAATCGAACTGTTGTGGGATATGTATCATAACCAAAAAGTAAAAAAAAAAAAAACTTTTTAACAAAAAAAAAAAAAACAAACGACTTTCAAAAAAATAATAAAAAACTAAAAAGTGAAAAATAACTTTCATTTCGGAAGTCGGTGGCAAAAACAGAACCAAGGACACCGACTTCCGAAATTAAAGTTATTTTTCACTTTTTTTGAAATAATTTGTTTTTTTTTTTTTTTTTTTGTTAAAAGTGTTTTACACTCAACCTTAAACACCATACTAAGAAGTGTTATGTGCTGACACCACTCGCCTTCACACACACATTCATAGCGTGTTTTTACACTCGATAACCACAACTGAAGCGCGTGTCGCTTCGTGAGATACACTGAGAAACTAAAATTTCGAATAATTGAATAAAATGTATTTACAACACATCAAATTAATTTTCGGGCTTTGCGATTACTACGTATATCGTTAAACAAGAATAATGGATCAACTCGCGTATTTTATCCATACTAATATTATAAATGTGAAAGTAACTCTGTCTGTCTGTCTGTATGTTACGTTTTCACGCCTAAACCGCTGAACCGATCGTCATGAAATTTGGCAGAGATATAGCCTGAGATATGGAGAAGGACATAGGCTACTTTTTTTACGCGATAACCGACATCCACGCGGGCCAAGCCGCGTGCAAAAGCTAGTTAATTATAAAAACAAATTAGTAAAATAAGTTGACCTACTGCCTATACGACACGCTTACCTGTACTGTGACACTTCGCCACTCGGCGTTGTATGTGCGTGTATAGATGACTAAGTGAAGGACTTTATTTTAACTCAATCCTCATGCGAGTAAATCCTTGAAAGCATCGTTGGGTAAGCACTCACCTGCTTACCCAAGGACTAGGAAAACGAACCCTACACCTCTTATAATCCGCCTTTTTTTTAAATTAGACTTCGAAGGATGTTTTACTCAGACAACAAATAATAAATATAATCTGTCAGGCAACTATCTAAGGCTACTAACGCTACTATGTGGTGATCACTTTTCTACTTCACTCGACGGGCAATACCTTGTCTTCGAAGGTCTGCAACTGCAGCTCCTGCTCCTTGAGTCGCTCCGGCGACTCGCGCGGCGGGAAGGCGGCCGGAGGGAAGTTCATGCTGCACACCAGCTCCAGCAGCAGTACTAGCCGCTCCCACAGCCCCGCCGCGCGCAGGTACCCGCCTGCAGACAGGGTCTCAGTACACACAGGGGCTCAGTATGGGCACACTCACCGTACTCGTAGAGGATGTGCGGGTAGGCCAGCGCGTGCGCGCGCGTGGCGCCCAGCGCGGCGCCTGCCGCGGCCTGCAGCTCGGCGCCCGCCGCCGGAGCCACACTCACCGTACTCGTAGAGAATGTGCGGGTAGGCCAGCGCGTGCGCGCGCGTGGCGCCCAGCGCGGCGCCTGCCGCGGCCTGCAGCTCGGCGCCCGCCGCCGGAGCCACACTCACCGTACTCGTAGAGGATGTGCGGGTAGGCCAGCGCGTGCGCGCGCGTGGCGCCCAGCGCGGCGCCTG
The DNA here is from genome assembly GCA_947523025.1 of Dryobota labecula. Taxonomy (NCBI): domain Eukaryota; kingdom Metazoa; phylum Arthropoda; class Insecta; order Lepidoptera; family Noctuidae; genus Dryobota; species Dryobota labecula. Next base: position 91,616 of record OX383294.1, read on the forward strand.
CCGCGGCCTGCAGCTCGGCGCCCGCCGCCGGAGCCACACTCACCGTACTCGTAGAGGATGTGCGGGTAGGCCAGCGCGTGCGCGCGCGTGGCGCCCAGCGCGGCGCCTGCCGCGGCCTGCAGCTCGGCGCCCGCCGCCGGAGCCACACTCACCGTACTCGTAGAGGATGTGCGGGTAGGCCAGCGCGTGCGCGCGCGTGGCGCCCAGCGCGGCGCCTGCCGCGGCCTGCAGCTCGGCGCCCGCCGCCGGAGCCACACTCACCGTACTCGTAGAGGATGTGCGGGTAGGCCAGCGCGTGCGCGCGCGTGGCGCCCAGCGCGGCGCCTGCCGCGGCCTGCAGCTCGGCGCCCGCGCCCACGTGCGCCGCGCCCGCCATCACGCGCAACCACAGCTCCGTCAGCTCGTCGCCCGCGCCACCTACTCCACCGCTCACCCCTGCCGAATACCACAAGCACACACTTTGTATCCTGCCAGGAGTTCCCAGAGATAACGACAGCAGTATCATTGGCGTAAGAAGAAACTTTTGAATTATTGATATGCATGTTGCAGAGATCATTTAAATATTACCAGAATAGTGTAGGGCCGAGTACGCTGGGGAACGCCTCTGTGACCTCAGCGTCACTACTGGTCAGGTCACCCACCCTAACCCTTTGCTTCCTTGACGAGAGATAGTCTTTAAGCAACTTCAGCGGGGTTCGAAAAAAACGTGCGCGCTTGAACAAAAGATATTGCCGTTTGAAATCAGCTCCGTAAATTAAAATCTTTCTTAAATAAACAAATCTTATTTGAGTGATAAAACCAAGTGAATTAGTGAAAGGACACTCGTATACATATGTGACATTGTTATGAAGGAAAGGCATTAACAACAAGTGAAGTTATAAACAATATAAAAAAAACTGTGACAAATACGAATAAATTTCAAGAAACGTTCATCAACATCGTTCGAACATCCGGAGGCCGCTAAAATGAGGGGCCCATTTTAATGGACCACCGAGTCTCTTCCGCGGACGGGAAGCGACGCTCCGGTTCCGCCCACCACGCCCCCTTGCGGGAGCGTAGCGACATCCACACGACTGCAGTCAGTCGGCAGCCGTCACTTGAAGAAGCAACATTAAAGAAGAAGTACCTCGACCACTGGTTTCATTCGAAGAATCCCGAACAGGTATCTAGTCACCTAATTCGACATCACTACGTAATGTGTGAATGACGCAGCGGTTAGAACAACAGCGATTACCGTGCATTGACTCTATTGGACTCGAGTTCAAATCCCTTAACAATCGCACTTTTTTCGTATTATTTATTATTAAACAAAAAACAAATTTAAAACATTGGAACATAATGAATTTCTTTGAGAACATTATACCTACTTCGCAGTCGACGACGGTACGAGTCAGCAATAGAAACTTTCGATGGATGTAGTTCCAACAATTCGACAATAGAGGGCGCCACAAATAACAGCGTACCAAATATTATGAATGACGAGAATGAAGAAATGGATGACCTCAAACATCAAATTAGTGAACTTAATTCACAGTTGCAGGCGGCTCACGAGGAGATAAATAATCTGACTATTGAAAACACAGAACTAAAGAAAACAATGGAGGATATGAATATTAAACACAAACTTGTAGAAAAGGCAACTAAGAAGTTAGCTAGCGAGATAGGAACACCAAATAAAAGAACTAAGTTATCTACTCCTCTTAGAAAAACTGTACGTAAACAAGACAGAGAGGACTGCTCAAGATATGGGACTCCTGAATTATTCACCTCCACACAAGTAACTCCTCAGAACAAATTGGTTCCATCTACTAAACAGCGGACAAAGAAGACTACTCAAGAAGAAAGCAGCAAACTCTGTATTATAAGTGGCAACCAAATTAACAAAATATTACCTATAGCGGAAAACACTTTTCCGTGTCACCAAATATGTCACTACCTACCTTTTACCAAATCGTGGAATGAAAGAAATATTTTATAACATTCAAACTAAACTAACTGATTACACGAAAATGAATAGTTGTATAATATTTATAGGGGAAGATGACTTCAAACTAATAATTACTTTGACATAATCTATACTATATTATATAATATTAATTAATATTATAAAGCTGAAGAGTTTGTTTGTTTGTTTGAACGCGCTAATCTCAGGAACTACTGGTTAGAATTGAAAAATTCTTTTTGTGTTGGGTAGTCCATTTATTGAGAAATATTATAGGCTATATACATCGATTTAGAATACCCTAGATACACTATCACCTACAAATCAAAGTCGCAAAAGTGTCCCATCGCTAAGTTACAAGTGTGTGCGTCTACTAAGGCAAATCTAAAACACATAATGTACTTAAGAACATTTCAAGTTTCCTTACATACAACCTTATGTGAATGGAATTAAGGTGTGGTTTCGAGTGCGCGCGATGGGCGGTTATGACATTTCAAAATTAGACCATCGCGCAAGTCGTAAAATTTTATTGCTCTCAGCTGTAGGTAAGATAATTTTAAACGATACTATTCCTTAAGCAAATGCTTATTAAGTCAAATTCAGTTTACGCCGCGTTACGAGGGCGGCACTGAAAATTTCGGGAATCAAGGAAGAGACACAACATTACTATTTAAAAATGTATTTATTGCTTTTCGAAGTATTCTCCGCGAAATTTGACACATTTTTCCATACGATGGAACCAATCATTGAAGCAACCATTCCATTCGGAAGTTGGGGTCTCCAAAATGGCCGTTTTGTAGGCGTCCACAGCTTCTTCAGGTGAAGAAAATCTCTGTCCACGCAATTTATTCTTTATTTTAGGGAAAGTATAGAAATCATTAGGGCTTAGGTCGGGGCTGTACGGCGGATGGTCTAATAATTCTATGTTTTCTTGCTCTAAAAACTCTTTTGTTCTGTGCGCGGTGTGAGAACTCGCATTGTCGTGATGGAGGATGATGCGGCGGTTGCAGTTCTCTTTACGGAGTTCAGAAACGACCTGTGGCAAACAAATGCTAGCATACCATTCTGCATTAACCGTTCTTTGTCCCTCAAGAGGAATAGTCGTAACATGGCCGGTTTTGGAGACAAACGTGGCCACCATTTTTTTTTGCAACACTCCGTGAACGAACAATTTTTGTTGGCTTTAACTCATTTTCGAACACCCAAACTCGTGACTGGTTTTTTGTTTCGGGTTCGTACGCATATATCCAGGATTCGTCATCTGATACAATGTTGTATACAGCATTTAAGGATCCTGCGTGGAATCTTTCGAGAGTTCTGACGCACCAAGTAACGCGAGCCGCTTTTTGCTCTTCACAGAGCGAATGCGGTATCCATCGGGAAAACAACTTTTTTTACACCTAATTGTTCATGCAAGATTATTTGTATTTGACTCATGCCAATGTCTAAAGTTGCCTGAATTTCGCGGTATGTCACATGTCGATCTTCCTCAATCAGCTTACGCACAGCATCAACGTTTTCTTGGGTAACTGCAGTTTTTGGACGACCTTGACGGGGATCATCACTGAGCTTGACAGGTCCACGTTGAAATTCAGCAAACCAGCGATAAATTGTGGTTTTGGATGGGGCTTCATCACCAAATGCAGAATTCATCCGGTCAACACACTGTTTTTGTGTTAAACCACTTCGAAAGTCATAATAAATCATCGCTCTTGAATTTTCTCGAGTCAATTCCATTTTCGCAACGACTAAACAAGTTTGACAAAACCTTGTGACAAGACCGAGAATCTTTTTTTAAATAAATAAATGGTATTCGACTTTTAAAACCAAGGAGTTTTCAATTAAAAAGATTTTAATATGACAGGAACAGTGGAAATATTCCATTCCCGATACTTTTAGTGCAGCCCTCGTACAATCGTAAAAAATTTTTGCTTTGGAACAGAAGGATAATGGAGTGGTCTTGAAATTTTACTCAGTACTATGTGCTTAAATAAAACAGGTTGAGGTGGTTAAAATTAACTTATTTTTATTTTATTTATCACAAAATTCTCTAAACTAAGACTAAAAATCACCAAAATTTAGTTTATTCCTGTCAAATGACCATTTCCTATTCTGAAATTGACGAAAGTGACACAACTTAACTATAATTTAGTTTGACAGCTCTAAGATGGTACTGAGTTTTTAAATTTAGTGAAAATGGCAATTTTACTATTCTGAATTTGACGTTTTTAAACTAAAATTTAGATTGTCTAACTAAATCTGATATATTTATAATCGCGATTAAAAAGCTGTGGAATAAAATTAGTTTTCATGAACTAAAATTCACACCAATCACCGACTCTCACGACTTCTGGTGCAAAACCAGTACTGTATATAAGGTGTATCTATTCATACACGAAATATTTTAAGAGAAACATCTTTAAGTCATAAAAAAGCCACAGCCGCGACGTGTTTTTTTTATGGAATTTTTCACTTTTTGTGTGGAAAAAAAAATCATAGGCAAACAAGTACAACGTTGCGAAGCCATAAAAAAAAATACCACGTGGAGTCACGATTGTCAAATTCGATTTAGTTGTGTCAAACTTATTTTTAAATTTAGAGAATTTTGTTTGCAGAATAGCTTTAAGATTCTCATAGCCAAAAGTAAGGAATTTTAGTGATAGTTTAGTTCGGTGTACAAGAGAATCGGCACCATTAACTCAGCACATTTACTTAGTAGTCACAATATGTTATGTAAAAACTTACTGCAATACATGGAATAACCCCTTTCTTTACTTTACGAAAGCCTTTCTTCGTATAATACATGTCATTTTCTGAGAAGTGAGAAGAGCGAACCACACTATTTTTTTTTTTATAGAATCATTTGGCTTAAAAAAATCTTCACTCCTCTCATTAGCTATAATTTTTCGCCATTTTTCCCTTTCAATTAATAATAACTATAATATAAAAAACACCAATCACCATTCAAATAAATTTTGCTCATCTCCGGACAGGCTATCGTTATTCTATGTTAATTCCATATTATTGACATACCGCAGAAAGAAAAAAACAATAAGCGACTCTATTCATTTAATATTTGACTATGTTCCACTTTATACATCTTCCATCTCCTTTCCACTTAATACAAGTGCTGCGCGAGGGAAAAAGCCAACTGCGTAGCGTCAAATGAAGAGACGTATTGAAATAAATTAAAAAAAAATATGTTTTTAATGAGTTTGAAGGCGTATTTTGCCACAAATTCACTACATTATAAAACTATTATCTAGTACTTACCGAAAATACGATATGCCATCCCTTTTCAACGTGATTAAAGTATTATTTTTGCACTTTTTTACGGAGCACTTTGGCATGTTCACCCGAGCGCAACTGTGCTTAGAAATAATTTAAGCACAGTTGTATCGAGACACATTTCAAGCGTTGACGGTGTATCTAGGGTATTCTAAATCGATGGCTATAAACATCACGCTACGACTAATGTGAGCGGAGCATAAATGAAAAATGTTGCAAAAACAGGAAAAATATTCCTTTTTGAGAGTTTCCTTTGCGTGCGCTGCGTAAACGGTTTAAGTTACGCAAATAACATGTATGATGGAATTGTTCCTCTTTAAAAGTTCTAAAAAAAAGTCCGCGACAGCATATGTCTATCTTTTAAGATTGACACACTATAACCTTTTTTTTATGTTAATCAAATTAGTTTGAAATTAATGCATTATTTGCAATGGAGTTTTGTCAACATAATATTAATCCTTATCCAAATAAATATGTTATTAATCACAAGTATTAAATGTAAACAAAATGGTCCTTGACATCACTTGATTTCAATCATCATCTTAGGAGATATCATAATTTTAAAATAACTTCGCAACAAAATAAGTGTATAGGCCTATTTAAGATCACGCTACGCCCCTAAGGAGACGAACAAAACGACAAAAGTCGGAAAAAACGCTAAGCGAAAACGAAGTAATTCCGCGGACGGGCGATGCGATGCGACAAGGTGGGTTGTGGGCCGCAATTTTACGCGGACGAAGTCGCGGGCAGAAGCTAGTAATAAATATACGCGAAACTTTATCAGCCATAAAACATACAAATGTAATACTATGCTTACCGACATAATATGATTATTACTCGACAATGTACAATTTCAGAATTAAAATATTTAATAACCTTCTCTACCAAGACATACAAAATTAAAATTATGCCACATTATTTGACTCAAATTTAAACTTATCAAATTCAAAATTCAAATTCAAAATATCTTTATTGCGGGCATATGTTTGTTACAGGTCTTAACAAAAAAATTTAGTTCCAATATGTCCTGCCTAATTGGCATACAATAATTATGTGTAGGCATTAAGTTTAAAATTATTTTACACGTCAAATTTAGTTATTATAAATGTCAAAATATCAAAATACAGTAAAATTATTATTAGGTATATACAGTGAAATTAATACATGGTCAACAAATCAATCAATAATTCAAGAAATCTTGGATCGTGTAGTATGCTTTATCAATTAAAAAGTTACGTAATTTATTTTTAAACACTGGATCGTGGACTATCGTGGGACTATACCATGTTTCAAAGACATAGTGGTCGGATTAGTAACCACGGAATCACAAATATTTTCAACTAGCTTTTGCCCGCGGCTTCGCCCGCGTGGATGTCGGTTATCGCATAAAAAAGTAGGTACCCTATGTCCTTCTCCATATCCCAGGCTATATCTCAAAATTCTAACTCAATATTAGTTTTAATGTGATTCAATATGTGAACAGAAACCGAAACAAATGATTTAATATCATAAAAGTACTCATGTTCTGAACGTGAATGAGTCTTTACTTAGAAGATGACAAACACAAAATCAGAATACAAAATTTCACTCAAATTCTTAAAGCAATCAATTGTACCAAATTACAACACGAAATGAAAGTGCGACACAAATAATAATTTTAAAATAATTCACGTAAGTACCAACAATGTGAAAACAAAACGAAATCCACCGAAACCGAAATGTCGCATGATACACCGTTTGTGCTGATAAAACGCTCGAAATATCTAATGGACACCATTGGTGCATAACTTTTCTCAGGATGACGTTCGCAATTGGACGAAATAAATATTTGACATTTGTTGTGTACTTGCAACACGATTTGGCTGTAGAATTCGATTAATCGACTAATACTTGACCGGTTGACATTTTAGCGGGAACACCACTAAACGAACGAAAAAAAAAGAAAACAAAATACGTCTGTACTCTGTGGTCGTGTGGCAGTGTGGCGCGGTGCTTAATGTAAACATTCATCAAGGTTATACGTGCGTAAAGTAATGGATTCAATAAGAAAACGGTTTAATATTAGAAGAATCTTATACAGAATTACTGAAAAATAAGTGTAGATTTCGTATTGAGTGTTACTCAAACTCAAACTCAAAGCATTTATTTCAAATAAACCAATTACAGGCACTTTTGAATTGTCAAGGGGTCGGTCAGTCAGAAAGATGAAGCTAGTTGCCCATTCCAAAGCGTAGTAGGTTCCTATGGAGAAGAACGGACAAGAAACTCCATGGACACTCTTTTAAAACAAAATATTGTTACAAAATATGGGTTACATCATTCATGTTGAAGTTATACATGTGAGAACAATGTAGAAAGACGTGCACGTTAGAAGCGTCCGTAATATAAAAAATTCAAAAATTAAAATAAATTAAAATAAGCCGTGGCAGCTAAGAGACGACCAGTCCCAACTGACGGCGCCCGTTCACGAACATGACGCATGGATCAGCACCATTTAGCTCAACCATTTTGAAGGGAACTTAATGATCCAACACACACGCCACCACCAGCGAGACATTTGAGTGAGCATGACATACTCTCAGCCGCCAGGGCACATTCAAGTCAATAAAAGACATATTACCCGGTAAATGGTAGCTCTATAGTACATAGTACTCACACCTGTGCTATGCAATTATATAATTCAAGGACATTGAGTTTATACAATGCAAAAATAGTTTACAATCTTCAGCGGCTCCAATAATATTTTCAAATTCTAATCAATTAGTTTATGCGCCCTTATGGAGCAGGACCAGCATTGAGCCAAGCATTTTTGTCAGCGATGTAATCCCCCAATTTATAATATGCTTGGCTGCATAGTGTGCGTTTTATACAAGTTTTAAATTTTGTTTCGTTCAATTGGAGTATGTGGGGAGGTATTTTATTGTAACATTTTAAACAGTACCCCATGAAGGATGAGTCTACTTTAGCCAGTCTGAAACCTGGTTGAACTAATTGGTCCCTATTTCTGGTACTATAATTGTGTCTTTCACCTCTTTTACTGAAAATATTTACATTTTTCCTTACGTACATGATGTTTTCATAGATGTATTGACAAGGTACCGTCATGACGTTAATATCTTTAAACAGTTCCCTTAGAGAATCGCGCCTGCGGAGGCCATATATTGCTCTGATGGCTCTTTTCTGTAGAATAAAAATTGATTCGATATCTGCAGCCCGTCCCCATAGTAAAATACCGTAAGACATGATACTATGAAAGTAACTAAAATAGACTAGCCTAGCGGTATCTACATCAGTAAATTGACGGATTTTTCTCACAGCATATGCTGATGAACTTAGCCGCCCTGCAAGAGATGTTAAATGAGGACCCCATTGCAGCCTTGAGTCGAGCGTGATCCCTAGGAAAACAGTTTTATCGACGAATTCTAGTTTCTCCCTATTCAATACTATGTCACAATCACTACTTTTAACATTCGGTAAAGCAAATCTTATGCATTTAGTTTTTTTCCCATTTAATACTAAATTATTAGCAGTGAACCAATTTTGGACCTGCAATAGGGCGTTATTTACGTCGTCAAGATTTGATGCACGTCTATTTATCTTAAAAATTAAGGAAGTATCGTCAGCAAATAACACCATTTGTGGTTGGTTTTTTAATAAATGGGCTAGATCATTAATATATACTAAAAAGAGGAAAGGACCCAATATCGAGCCTTGTGGCACACCCATTTTTACTCTTAAGCCGAGTGAATTGACTCCATTTATTTGAACTTGCTGTTGTCTATCATTTAAATAAGATTTTACTAAACTGAGCGCAAGTTTACCTAGTCCGTAATGCTCCAGTTTCAAGAGTAAGGTTTCGTGATTTACGCAGTCAAATGCCTTGGAGAGGTCACAAAAGATTCCTATGGCATCTTGGGCCTCCTCCCATGCTGTAAATATGTGTCTTAATAAGGTGACACCGGCGTCAGTCGTACAACGTCCTTTGGTGAAACCATATTGCTGATCGTGTAAGATATGGTTGGTGTTAAAATGATTAAGCATTTGATTGAGCATCACCTTTTCGAACACCTTGCTGAATACCGGCAACACGGATACTGGTCTATAATTGTTAGTGTTTTTACTGTCCCCTGATTTAAAAAGTGGTATAACCTTACTGTATTTCATTAAATCCGGGAAGACTCCTTGATCCACACACAAATTAAATATTAAAGCTAAGTATGGTGCTATAGTCTCGATTATAGATGTACAAACTTTGATAGACATTCCCCATATATCTTCGGTTAGTTTATCGAAAAGTGATAAATATGTCAGTGAAAAAGTAACGAAAGTTTTGGAATGCACAAATTTTGATCATAAGGCCGCCGTGTTTAGTAATGTTTTTATGATAAATATTCTTGTATACCGTTTGAAATACACGTAAGTAGCTAGCTTATTTATCTACGAACATAATTTAGGTAATAGCTACTGATATTATAGCGTATTGTTATCGTAATCGTATTTCCAAGAGTAAAATTCGGCAAACAAATACCTACAAAAAGACAATAAAAAGTATGTTATCCTTAAGAGATAGACATATGCCATCGCGCACTTTTTTGAAGACCTTTATAAGATACACAATTCCACCGTACATTATTTTGTTATATCTCAAAGGGTTTAGACAGCGTTTTCGTTGAAAGCTCCCAGACGGCTTATTTTTTTCCGACACCTCCAACAAATATCAAAAAAGCATGCGAATCGGTGCAGTAGTTTTTGAGTTTATCGCGAACATACAGACAGACGCGGCGGAGGACTTTGTTTTATAATATGTAGTGATATTACTGTGAAGTTTCATCGAAATGTGCTCCGTAGTTTTTGCGTCAAGGAGTAACAAACATCCATCCATCCATCCGCACAAACTTTCGCGTTTATAATATTAGTAGGATAGTAGGAAGTAGGATGTGACATTCGATTACCAAAGCTATTTTGTATGCCTTCTGGCGGGACATAGTATGGAACAACATTTTTATTTTTAACATCTGTATAATTTTACCCTATGTTCACAAAATGAATAAATGAATTTGAATGGTTTCTTGTATTCCAGCTTTTTCCAGTTTACTCACAAGGACAGAGACAGAGACGGTGTCAAAAACTTTTTTAAGGTCCAGGAAAACAGTCAGGCATTTATTGCCAGTGTCAAGTTGTTCAGTTACTAGAGAAGTCAGTGCTATTATTGCATCTTCAGTGGATAAGCCTTGTCTAACGTCAAATTGGGAGAGAGATAGTAAATTAAATTTAGATAGACATTTCATTAATAAATGTTTTTTTTTTTTTAAATATTGTCTCTCCTACTTTCAATCCATCCAAAGGTTATCTTAAAAAAATCGTTGTTAGCGATAATACCGCCCATTGTGTGAGAAATGTTACATAGGGTGATGTAACATTTCAACATTTATATCTGTAATTTTTATGGTGTACATAATAAAGAGTATTCTATCTATCTAACTGTGGCGGCATCTACAACGCCACATGCGAACTACGCATCAAAGACTTCTGACGTCACAAATCCTGCATCGCGCAATCAGAGTTTACCGCCCGACCAGCATACGACTATATACAACATCCCGACATCAACCGTCGGGCAGTTGCCCACCAGACACGACACCCGTCTGGTCGGAGGATCCTCGATCCTCGTTAATTCATTATTCTCAAATATTTACGAGAAAATAATGCATAGTCGCTTAATTCAATTTATAAACAAACAAAATAATTAATGAAGAGCAAAATGGGTTTCAAAAAGGTAAGTCAACAACTCTGGCAGCATTCCCTCTAGTCAGGGCCTCAAGTCTGCTATTACAATAGTGTCAGAATGGTCTCTTCATTGTGAGTTTTTGACAGATTTGCCATACAAACACTGTCAAATACTCACAATGGCGAGACCATTCTGACACTATTGTAATAGCAGACTTGAGGCCCTGGTCAATAACAGATAATATAGATAAAAACGCTCTGTTTCAGTAATCTTCCTCAAACTCAAACTCACATCATTTATTTCAATTAAACCATTTACAGGCACTTTTGAATTGTCAAGGAGTCGGTCAGTAAGAAAAATGAAGCTACATTCCCATTCCAAAGCGTAGGTACCTACCTATGGAGAAGAACGGGCAAGAAACTCCATGGACACTCTTTTAAATTAAATTGTTACAAAAATATTAGTTACACATTGTATAATGTTTAAAACTCAACTCAAAGCATTTATTTCAAATAAACCAATTACAGGCACTTTTGAATTGTCAAGGGGTCGGTCAGTCAGAAAGATGAAGCTAGTTGCCCATTCCAAAGCGTAGTAGGTTCCTATGGAGAAGAACGGACAAGAAACTCCATGGACACTCTTTTAAAACAAAATATTGTTACAAAATATGGGTTACATCATTCATGTTGAAGTTATACATGTGAGAACAATGTAGAAAGACGTGCACGTTAGAAGCGTCCGTAATAGAAACAATTCAAAAATTAAAATAAGCCGTGGCAGCTAAGAGATGACCAGTCCCAACTGACGGCGCCCGTTCACGAACATGACGCATGGATCAGCACCATTTAGCTCAACCATTATGAAGGGAACTTAATGATCCAACACACACACACGCCACCACCAGCGAGACATTTGAGTGAGCATGACATACTCTCAGCCGCCAGGGCACATTCAAGTCAATAAAAGACATATTACTCGGTAAATGGTAGCTGGTACATAGTACTCACACCTGTGCTATGCAATTATATAATTCAAGGACATTGAGTTTATACAATGCAAAAATAGTTTACAATCTTCAGCAGCTCCAATAATATTTTCAAATGCTAATCAATTAGTTTATGCGCCCTTATGAAGCAGGACCAGCATTGAGCCAAGCATTTTTGTCAGCGATGTAATCCCCCAATTTATAATATGCTTGGCTGCATAGTGTGCGTTTTATACAAGTTTTAAATTTTGTTTCGTTCAATTGGAGTATGTGGGGAGGTATTTTATTGTAACATTTTAACTAGTACCCCATGAAGGATGAGTCTACTTTAGCCAGTCTGAAAGCTGGTTGAACTAATTGGTCCCTATTTCTGGTACTATAATTGAAAAATGTAAATATTTTCAGTAAAAGAGGTGAAAGACACAAGTCTTTCACCTCTTTTACTGAAAATATTTACATTTTTCCTTACGTACATGATGTTTTCATAGATGTATTGACAAGGTACCGTCATGACGTTAATATCTTTAAACAGTTCCCTTAGAGAATCGCGCCTGCGGAGGCCATATATTGCTCTGATGGCTCTTTTCTGTAGAATAAAAATTGATTCGATATCTGCAGCCCGTCCCCATAGTAAAATACCGTAAGACATGATACTATGAAAGTAACTAAAATAGACTAGCCTAGCGGTATCTACATCAGTAAATTGACGGATTTTTCTCACAGCATATGCTGCTGAACTTAGCCGCCCTGCAAGAGATGTTAAATGAGGACCCCATTGCAGCCTTGAGTCGAGCGTGATCCCTAGGAAAACAGTTTTATCGACGAATTCTAGTTTCTCCCTATTCAATACTATGTCACAATCACTACTTTTAACATTCGGTAAAGCAAATCTTATGCATTTAGTTTTTTTCCCATTTAATACTAAATTATTAGCAGTGAACCAATTTTGGACCTGCAATAGGGCGTTATTTACGTCGTCAAGATTTGATGCACGTCTATTTATCTTAAAAATTAAGGAAGTATCGTCAGCAAATAACACCATTTGTGGTTGGTTTTTTAATAAATGGGCTAGATCATTAATATATACTAAAAAGAGGAAAGGACCCAATATCGAGCCTTGTGGCACACCCATTTTTACTCTTAAGGCGAGTGAATTGACTCCATTTATTTGAACTTGCTGTTGTCTATCATTTAAATAAGATTTTACTAAACTGAGCGCAAGTTTACCTAGTCCGTAATGCTCCAGTTTCAAGAGTAAGGTTTCGTGATTTACGCAGTCAAATGCCTTGGAGAGGTCACAAAAGATTCCTATGGCATCTTGGGCCTCCTCCCATGCTGTAAATATGTGTCTTAATAAGGTGACACCGGCGTCAGTCGTACAACGTCCTTTGGTGAAACCATATTGCTGATCGTGTAAGATATGGTTGGTGTTAAAATGATTAAGCATTTGATTGAGCATCACCTTTTCGAACACCTTGCTGAATACCGGCAACACGGATACTGGTCTATAATTGTTAGTGTTTTTACTGTCCCCTGATTTAGAAAGTGGTATAACCTTACTGTATTTCATTAAATCCGGGAAGACTCCTTGATCCACACACAAATTAAATATTAAAGCTAAGTATGGTGCTATAGTCTCGATTATAGATGTACAAACTTCGATAGACATTCCCCATATATCTTCGGTTAATTTGATTTTGATTTGCCGAAAAGCTTTTATAACTATCATAGGGTTTATATGTTTAAAATGAAATTCAACCGGGCAGCCTGGAACGTTCGCTCTTAATAAACCAATTGAGACATCGGGTGAGGAATTTAAAGATTCCGTCGTTCTAGATGGTATATCAGTAAAGAAATGTACAAATTCATGAGCTACTTCTAAATTGGAGCTTATGGCGCCACGTGAAGTCTCCAATGTGAAATCTGTGTTTCGTATTTTCTTTCTATTGGATTCATTATTTATAACTTTCCAAACTGTTTTAATTTTATTTTCAGCTGATTTGATCTTGTGGCTAATGCATAAGACTTTAGCTATCTTGCAGGTATTTCTAAAAATTTTGGAATATGTAGCAACATACTTGTTGAAAGTTTCAGTGTTAATAAATGGCTTAAGGCTATGGCCAGCTCGAACAGTCTTTCCCTACTTATCCTAATACCTCTAGTTGCCCAGTCACTAAATATAAAATTAGGGCAAATATTTTTTGTTTTCTTTTCAAAAGTTTTATTGAATTCAGTGTGCACTACTGAAAAGAAATCCTCATACAATTTATTTGCGTCGTCCATATTATGGCTCAGAACATTTAACTTGTTATTTAGGGTACTATTGAATCTATTTAATTTGCCAGTTGTTATTGGTCTAAATTGAATTTGCACTTTTTGCAAAGGTGTTTTAAACTTAAAAGTTACCGTTTGTCCACTATGGTCAGATGGTAAATAATTTACGATGGCTTTATCTAAATAATCACAATCGCAGAAGACATTATCGATACAAGTAGCAGAAGTTGGAGTTACTCTAGTTGGTTCTATAAAAACATTAGATAAATTGAACGATTTAAAAAGGCTTAATAATCTACTGCTATTTGAATTATTTTCCAGAATATTAATATTAAAATCACCACAAATAATTGCGGCTTTGTTATTGGATGCAAGTTTCGCTAGGACATCTTCCATTACTGACTCAAATAAAGAAAAGTTCTGATTATTAGGGGGTCTGTACACGCACACTACAACATGCTTATCTTTTTTTTTTTTTTTGACGCTGAGAAATTCATTACGCATGCCCGCTCGTCGGGGGACGAGACGGGGTATGTGGGACTCCCTGCCAAAATGGCAGTATACCCACTAAAACTCAGCGGAGTTCCCTCATCGCCTTGATGGGAGGGTCATGGGAAACCGGCACAGCCTTTACGTCCACAACCCTCCCGGCGCATGCCCGCCTAGCTGGCGGGCCCCGCATGCCCCTCCGCCTGGGGGCGATATGGGAATGACCGGGAACACCTGGCCATTCCCGTCCGACACTGGTGGAGGCCTGTGCAATACAGGCAAGGGTGCCCCCGCACCTGTTGCCTGCTGGCCTCCACCTGGGACCCAGCGCCAGACGACCCCGCGTCCAGGCGCCCCTGGTCCCCCGCGACGGGTCAGGTCAGTGGCCCCGCCGCCTACCACTTTTCGGCCGCAGAGGATAGGGAGAGCGGCCAACGCAATACCGACACTCCTCTTCCTCTGCGGCCCCACCGCGTCCGCCATTCGACGGTGGCGACCCCGTCAAGGCCGCGGAAGGTAGGGAGAACAGCTCACCGCAATACCGGCACTCCTCTCCCACCGCGGCCTCCTACACTCAGCCGCGATGCCGCCCATTCGACATCGCGGCCCGCCTCAGTTGCGATGTCGCCAAAGCGGCACCGCAACCTACGGCCGCTACGTCGTCGGCTTAGCCGCAAAAGCCCTGACGAGCGGCCCCCTCCTCGGGTTCCTCTTAGCTTCACCGTGGCCCTCCAAGCCACAGCTACTGAGCCCCCCCGCCTCGACAATGCGGGAACCCACCGGGGGGGACAACATGCTTATCTAGCTCAACACAGGACAACTCGATGCAATGTTCAACTGATAAACCAACTATGTCATTACGTTGCTTAGACTTTAAACATTTTTTTATCAAGATTAGAGACCCTCCACGCAGCATAGATTTACGGTTAAAACAACTGCCCAAACTATAGTTCTCATAATTAATTAGCATTTGGTAATCCTTTAACCAATGTTCAGTAAAACAAACAATGTCAAACTTTGTTTTTTCCATAAACATTTCAATTTCCAATAATTTGGAAGAAATACCTTGAATATTTTGATGAAATAATTTCAAGGCATTCTGCTGATCTCCTTTTTGATAATTACTTATTTTTGAGCAAGAAGACACCTTGTTGTTGTTAAGTATAAGAATATTCGTACTGGTGCCTTCTGTTGTCTTACAACCTAGTTTAAATGACTATCCGGAGTTAACCCCAATACTTCAATGTCATCACCAGGCAGTGAGCTCATAGTGAGTGAGGGACATGGAACCTCCTTCGTACAATTTGTATACATATTTATAGCATTTGAGCTACATTTATTCAGGCTCACCACCTTATTATTAGTATTACTACTAACTGTTGTGGTATTAATTACACAAGACTTCGACATATTACTTATGTCTGAGTTTATATAAAAAGCTAATAGTCTTGCTATTATGTGTCTAAAACTAACAGGCAGATACACAGTATCCCTAGTCGACCTTAAAGTTTCCACAAAACTATTGGTGTCAAAAAACACAAGCTTGTCACTATAATGACTAACTAAGAAATGCATATGGTTATTAAGCATATGAATATAATTGTTTTGTCTATTTGTCAATTTTTCAAAATATGGGAAAGCACACAATGTTATTTTACTACAATTTAACTTTAACAACTCAGTTACATAGTCAGTGATTTCTTCTTTTTTGACCTTAGAACTATTACCTACAAATACAGTAATGTTGGTTTTAGGATTATATATTTTTGATATTACTGATGCCATTATTCGTTTGTAGGTTGACCCTAGGTTGAATTTATACCTTAATGTGAGAACGATGTAAAAATAAAAAATTAAAACGTACACGTTAAAAGCGTCCAGAGCAGGTACACCAAATTGAAACAAAAAAAAAAAAAAAAAACAAACAAACAATTCAAAAATAAAACAAAATAAGCCATGGCAGCTAATAGATGACCAGTCCCAACTGACGGCACCCGTTCACGAACATGACACATGGATTAGCACCATTCAGCTCAACCATTCTGAAGGGAGCTACTCGTAAATGATCCAACACACGGGCCACCATCAGCGAGACATCTAAGTGAGCATGACATACTCTCAGCCGCCAGGGCACATTCAAGTCAATGAAAGACATATTACCCGGTCCATGGTAGCTCTATAGTATACAGGGTGTTTGGCAGAACGTTGAACATACGAAAATGGTGGATAGGTGGGGTCATCTGCTACTTACTCAGGCCTAATTTATTTGGCCCTGGCCCCCTGGATATTAAAAAAAAAAATTTTTGCTTTCTTCTAGTTTCACCACTTTCTTAACTTTAAAGTGTAATTTGTATTAAAAATGGGTAAAACAGGCAATATTTTTATTTATTACATCTTTCTGTAAGTTTGAGGAGTCATAACTTTTTTTCTAGCTAACATCTGAATAAAGCAATAATTTTATAAGAATCTGCCAATATTAAAGATAAAAAAATAAACTAAAATATTGCCTGTTTTACCCATTTTTAATAAAAAAATACACTTTAAAGTTAAGAAAGTGGTGAAACTAAAAGAAAGCAAACAAATTTTTTTTTTTATATTCAGGGGGCCAGGGCCAAATAAATTAGGGCTGAGTAAGTAGCAGATGACCCCACCTATCCACCATTTTCGTATGTTCAAAGTTCTGCCAAACACCCTGTATAGTACTCACACCTGTGCATTCCATACTAATATTATAAATGAGAAAGTAACTCTGTCTGTCTGTCTGTCTGTATGTTACGTTTTCACGCCTAAACCGCTGAACCGATCGTCATGAAATTTGGCAGAGATATAGCCTGGGATATGGAGAAGGACATAGGCTACTTTTTTACGCGATAACCGACATCCACGCGGGCGGAGCCGCGGGCAAAAGCTAGTGCAATTATATAATACAAAGGAGATTGAGTTTATACAATGCAAAGATAGTCTTACAATCTTCAGCAGCTCCAATATTATTTTCAAATGTTAATCAATTACCTAGTTGAGGTTGTGGAGCACGACCAGCATTCAGCCAAGCATTTTTATCGGTGATATAATCCCCCAACTTATAATATGCCTGCCTGCATAGTGTGCGTTTTATACAAGATACTAGCTTCTGCCCGCGACTTCGTCCGCGTTAAATTTCTTGTTCCCCCGATCCACCCCGTCGCAACAGATTATCTGCCCGTGCTTTTACTCCGTTTTCGCATAAACTTTCATTTAAAAAATGGTTTTCTAGTTAATAGGAATGTAATTCTTCCTCAAGAATTGGGCTGTAAAATGCAAAAAGATTTTTTCAAATCCAACTCGCAGTTCCAGAGATTAGCGCGTTCAAAAAACAAAAAACCGGCCAAGTGCGAGTCGGACTCGCGCACGAAGGTTTCCGTACCATCCGGCATCCATACAAATCCTTATCCTTACTAATATTATAAATGTGAAAGTAACTCTAGTCTGTCTGTCTGTCTGTCTGTATGTTACGTTTTCACGCCTAAACCGCTGAACCGATCGACCTGGGATATAGAGAAGGACATAAGCTACTTTTTTACGCGATAACCGACATCCACGCGGGCGGAGCAAAAAAAACGGCAAATAAATCATGTCCGTTGTATGGGAGCCCCCCTTAAATTTTTTTTTTTCTGTTTTTTAGTATTTGTTGTTATAGCGGCAACAGAAATACATCATATGTGAAAATTTCAACTGTTTAACGATCACAGTTCATGTGATACAGCCTGGTGACAGACGGACAGACAGACAGACAGACAGACGGACAGCGGGGTTTTAGTAATAGGGTCCCATTTAACCCTTTGGGTACGGAACCCTAAAAACGAACTTTTCAGCTTTAGAATAGACTACCTCGCAGAGTTGATCATTATTTTGCTGCGGAGTTATTATAAAACAGTTACATCTCCTAAGATATTTATTGAAATTAAATTATGTAAGGGCAACTTTGTACAAAATGAAATACTTGTGATGAATAACGTATTTATTTGGATAAGGATTAATACCATGTTTATGAAAACTCCTTCGCAAATAATGCATTAATTTCGAACAAATTTGATTACCATAAAAAAGGTTATAGTGAGTCAATCTTAAAAGATAGACATATGCTGTCGCGGACTTTTTTTTTGAAAATTTAAAGAGGAACAATTCCATAATACATGATATTTGCGTAACTTAAACCGTTTACGCAGCGCACGCAACGGAAGCTCTCAAAAAGGAATAATTTTCCCCGTTTTTGCAACATTTTTCATTTATGCTCCGCTCCTATTAGTTATAGCGTGATGTTATATAGCCTATAATATTCCTCAATAAATGGACTATCCAACGCAATAAGAATTTTAATTCCAACCAGTAGTTCCTGAGATTAGCGCGTTCAAACAAACAAACAAACAAACTCTTCAGCTTTATATATTAGTATAGATAGATGAGCAAGGTTTTTGATCTCGTTAACCACAATACACTTCTAGATACATGTGAGCGCTACGGCATCAGAGGTCCAGCTTTAGAATGGCTGAAAAATTATCTCAGCAATAGACAAGTGTGTTGAAGCATCCCGTTTTAATGATAAACTTGTTGCAATGATATACAAATCTTCATTTAGATACAATGGGTCTCGACTACCTCAAGGAAGCATCCTTGGGCCTCTTCTCTTCCTTTTATACATTAACGACTTACCAAATATAACAAACCATAAGTGTGTACTATTTGCAGATGACGTGTCAGTAATAATACCGGAAAATAACAAAACATTACATCAACAAGAAGTAAATGAAACTATCTACAATATAATAAATTGGCTAAGTGAAAATAATTTTAAAGTAAATTTATCTAAAACAAAATTCGTTAAATTTGCAAACTATAAACAAACCCCCCCAAAAATTTATTTAAACCACAATAACGAAATAATTAACAAAGAAAATAGTATAAAATTTTTAGGTCTAACACTAGATGAACATTGTAATTGGGGAATTCAAATTTACGACCATATTCCAAAACTATTAAGAGAACTACCATTTCATTTGTACAAAAAGATAAAAACATGGCTTCTCCATAACAATTTTTATTCAGTAAAATATTTTTTTGATTATAAGGGTAAATATTATATTTATTTAGTTTTCTTAATACAAATTTTGTTTTTATTTTTTGTATTGTATATTAGATTTATGCCTATAGCCTTTGTGTTTTTCTTTTGTATAACAGAGTATATAATGTAGTATATAAGTTAGGTTTTATGGGCCTGTATATTATTATAAATATTTGTATGCCACTTTTAGCGGCGGATGTGTGAAACTTAATTACACTAAACAAATTCTACCTACCATATCCGACGAATAAATGTCTTTCTTTCAATCCCTTTTCAATAGAGGACGAGTGAACTTTACAGCGAACAATTTTCTCCAGTATTTTAGAAATAGTTGGCAAAACAGATATAGGCCTGTAGTTATTGACATCTCTGTCCCCCTTATAATGAAATGAAATGAAATCGTTTATTCTGTAAATAAGATATCGGAATCACTTATACACGTCATATAAAAAATTTAATTATGTCTGGACTTTAAAAGAAACTGTGACCGCTGAGTTTGTTTCGGCCTTTCTTCTCAAGAGTAGTCAGATAGGAAACGCCGACCTCATCACTATCACTATCACTATCACTACATATTATAAAACAAAGTCCTCCGCCGCGTCTGTCTGTCTGTCTGTCTGTCTGTTCGCGATAAACTCAAAAACTACTGCACCGATTCTCCTGCTGTTTTCACCAATGGATAGCTTGGTTCTCGAGGAAGGTTTTAGTATATCACTACATATTATAAAACAAAGTCCTCCGCCGCGTCTGTCTGTCTGTCTGTCTGTCTGTTCGCGATAAACTCAAAAACTACTGCACCGATTCTCCTGCTGTTTTCACCAATGGATAGCTTGGTTCTCGAGGAAGGTTTTAGTATATAATTTGTTAAGTTTTTGTATGCATTTTTGTATAAATTAACGATATTTGTTGGAGGTGTCGGAAAAAAATAAGCCGTCTGGGAGCTTTCAACGAAAACGCTGTCTAAACCCTTAGAGATATAACAAAATAATGTATTGTGGAATTGCGTATCTTATAAAGGTCTTCAGAAAAGTCCGCGATGGCATATAATATCTAACTCCTAAGGATAACATACAATATCCATTTTATTGTCTTTTTGTGGGTATTTTTTTGCCGAATTTTACTCTTGGAAATACGATTACGATAACAATACGCTATAATATCAGTAGCTATTAGCCAAATTATGTTCGTAGATAAATAAGCTAGCTACTTATGTGTATTTCAAACAGTATTCAAGAATATTTATCATAAAAACATTACTAAATACGGCGGCTTTATGACTAAAATTTGTGCATTCCAAAACTTTCGTTACTTTTTCACTGACATATTTATCACTTTTCGATAAACTAACACTCAATACGAAATCTACACTTATTTCTCAGTAATTCTGTATACAAGATTCTTAAAAGATTAAACCGTTTTCTCATTGAACGCACATATATCCTTGATGAATGTTTACAAAAGCATCGCGCCACATCGCCACACAACCACAGAGTACAGACGTATTTTGTTTTCTTTTCTTTTTCGTTCGTTTAGTGGTATTCCCGCTAAAATGTATTAATACCGGTCAAGTATTAGTCGATTAATCGAATTCTACAGCCAGATCGTGTTGAAGTACAAAATAAATGTCAAATATTTCGTCCAATTGCGAACGTGACCCCGAGAAAAGTTATGCACCAATGGTGTTCATTAGACGTTTCGAGCGTTTTCTCAGAACAAACGCAAACGGTGTAGTAAGTATATCATGCGACATTTCGAAGGTTAATTTCGTTTGTTTTTACATTGATGGTACTTACGTGAATAATTTTAAAATTATTATTAGTGTCGCAGTTTTATTTCGTGTTGTAATTTGGTACTATTGATTGCTTTAAGAATTTGAATGAAATTCGTATTTTGGTTTTGTGTTTGTTATCTATATGTAAAGACTCATTAGACGTTCAGAACATAAGTACTTTTATTATATTAAATCATTTGTTTCGGTTTCTATTCACATAGTGAATCACATTAAAATTAATATTAAGTTAGAAATTTGAGATATAGCCTGGGTTATGGAGAAGGACATAGGGTACTTTTTTATGCGATAACCGACATCCACGCGGGCGAAGCCGCGGGCAAAAGCTAGTCTAGTTTTAAAAATATGATTGGACGTGTAAAAGTATTTGTACAAACTTACTACAAACTACTACTTACAGAAATAAAATCATTTATCATTTGCGGCTCTACCCGCGTGGATGTCGGTTACCGCGTAAAAGTTAGCCTATGTCCTTCTCCATCCCAGGCTATATCTCTGCCAAATTTCATGACGATCGGTTCAGCGGTTTAAGCGTGAAAACGTAACATACAGACAAACAGACAGACAGAGTTACTTTCACATTTATAATATTAGTATGGATAAATGATTGTCATAAATAATATCATTCCATTTTAAACAATAGTTATTTGACACAATCTTAATAGATTTGAAATATAATGATTGATAATTGATGATAGATATTTTGTATGGAGGCGTGATCGAAGTTATTCGCAAACTAATCAAACGATGGGTGGGGTGGTATTAATAGCCATACGTCGGGAACTAGTTGCCGATGTCCGCAACGAATGGTGCCCGTCTGCCGAGAACCTGTGGGTTACCTTAACTTTACACCAAAAGAAACCTAAAGTAACTTATAAAACACACATTTATGTGTTGCGTTTATATGTAACCAGCAGTCTGGCAACTCTTTAATGATGCAACTCCATAATTTTTCTAGTAATTTAGGTGTACCTATTTTCTAGTAATATTCTCAAACATCCTGCAGATAAGTTTTTAGTGCTCGGTGATTTTAACCAACTGAATATCGACTGGCACGTTGCGGCAGACGGTGATTTTCTGTGTCCTGGTAACTTGCATGGTCCCATTCAAACCAGCTTTTGTGATACTCTCACCGCTTGCAATTTGCTACAGTACAACTCACATCGTAATGAAAACAATAGGATTCTTGACCTCGTCTTGTCTAACAGTGAAGTAGCTGTCACTTGCAGCCTGGATCCCCTAGTGCATGAGGACTCACATCATAAGGCACTCTGCATCTCTGCCGACTTCGTTCAACTTCATCAGCTGCATTCTCGGCCTCGAGTCAAGTTCCTGTATACTCAGGCGAATTATGACGTCATAAATGAAGAAATGATGGCAGTTGATTGGCTATTAGAGCTAAATTATAGACCTCTTGAAGAAGCTGTTAAATTCTTCTACGACACAATCAACTTGCTTCACAATACATATATTCCATCTAAAACTGAGAGGAGAAGAAAATGTTTGACGACTATATAGCAAACATTGAATTAGCCAATTCTAAGAATCCTAGAGCTTTTTGGAAATATGTTAAATCTAAAAAACAAACCAACTGTTACCCATCTGTATTAAAATTTGGTGAGGTGTCGTCTGGTCACGGGGAGGAAATCTGCAATATGTTTGGCGACTATTTCTTTTCGAACTTCCAAGAGCGACTCGACGCAAATGCATTCCTAGCCTCTGCGAGAATGGATCAGTCTACCGGTCTCATATCAGAC
Source organism: Dryobota labecula (assembly GCA_947523025.1). Lineage (NCBI taxonomy): Eukaryota > Metazoa > Arthropoda > Insecta > Lepidoptera > Noctuidae > Dryobota > Dryobota labecula. The sequence continues at coordinate 114,966 of OX383294.1, forward strand.
ATTTGCTCTATAGATGTGCGTGAGGAGGAGGTATTTCGCCTGCTAAAGCAAGTGGATATTAATAAATCCGCTGGTCCGGATAATATTTCACCGGTTTTTATAACCAAATGTGCCAGATGTCTATCCATTCCATTGACATTATTATTCAAACGGTCATTCGATTTGGGAGTGGTGCGTTCAGTCTGGAAATCTGCGTATATAACGCCGATTCACAAAAAAGGACCTAAGGACAGCATTGAAAACTATAGACCGATCTCCAAACTCTGCGTTTTCGATAAAATTATGGAGAAAATCGTACACGTACAACTTTCTTCTTCACTTAAATTAAGTTTTTCCGAACACCAACATGGATTTTTAAAAGGTCGCTCCACGACATCCAATCTCGTGGTCTGTAGTGATTATCTTTCAGAGCATATGTCCAGGAGGGCTCAGGTCGACGTTATATACACTGACTATAGCAAATGTTTTGATAGAATTGATCATGGGCTTCTAATGCGCAAATTGCTACGAATTGGTGTGAGGGGTAGCTTGTACAGATGGTTTGTATCATATGTTGAAAATAGATGCTAGATTGTAGTCCTCAACGGTTATACCTCGAGAGCGAAGTACATTCCGTCGGGGGTTCCCCAAGGATCCTTATTAGGACCTCTTTTATTCAATATTTTTGTTAATGACATCGCCTCTTGTTTCCTAAATTCTAAAATTATATTATACGCGGATGACATGAAAATTCTGAGTCAAGTGTCAACCATTGAGGATGCACATCTATTACAGGAGGATCTGGACCGGTTCCTTGATTACTGCGATCGAAATAGGTTGGATTTAAATATTTCAAAATGTTATGTATGTACATTTACTCGTAAGCCAAACCCTATCAGGTATGATTACAATTATCGAATACCTCAAACTTAAACTCAAAGCATTTATTTCAAATAAACCAAATACAGGTACTTTTGAATTGTCAAGGGGTCGGTCAGTCAGAAAGATGAAGCTAGTTACCCATTCCAAAGCGTAGTAGGTTCCTATGGAGAAGAACGGACAAGAAACTCCACGGACACTCTTTTAAAACAAAATATTGTTACGAAATATGGGTTACATCATTCATGTTAAAGTTATACATGTGAGAACAATGTAGAAAGACGTGCACGTTAGAAGCGTCCGTAATTAAAACAATTAAAAAATTAAAATAAGCCGTGGCAGCTAAGAGATGACCGGTCCCAACTGACGGCGCCCGTTCACGAACATGACGCATAGATCAGCACCATTTAGCTCAACCATTATGAAGGGAACTTAATGATCCAACACACACGCCACCACCAGCGAGACATTTGAGTGAGCATGACATACTCTCAGCCGCCAGGGCACATTCAAGTCAATAAAAGACATATTACCCGGTAAATGGTAGCTCTATAGTACATAGTACTCACACCTGTGCTATGCAATTATATAATTCAAGGACATTGTGTTTGTGGATCTTGGGGTAATTTTGGACTCTAAGCTTTTGTTTGATGCGCACATTGACAATATAGTCAACAAGGCTTCTAAAGCGCTGGGTTTTATTTTTAGAGTTTCCTCTGAGTTTAAGAATGTCAAAACCATGAAAATTTTGTACTGTGCTTTTGTCCGTAGCCATCTCGAATATGCTTCTCAAATTTGGAATCCAAATTACAATGTTTATATCAATCGCCTTGAAAATATACAAAGGCGATTTTTAAGGTACACAATATCGTTCAAATATTTATCTTCCTAACTATACTAGTCGGTGTAAGTAATTTCATATTCTTCCTTTATACGAGCGAAGAAAAACTGCAGATCTTGTTTTCTTATCTAGTATAATGAACGGGTCTACTGACATCCCTGAGCTGGTGGCCAAGATTGGACTTCGTGTACCATCTGTGTTTCTTCGGAGACCTCACCTCCTTCATGTACCTATTATGAGAACTATCTATAGGCAAATATATTTTGAGAGCATGTCGAATGTTCAATAAGGTGTGCCGGGATGTTGAGCTTGATTTATTCACAAATAGTTGTTGTGTAATTTTTTTTTATCTTATTTTTGTTTAGTCTCTTCAGTTGTTTCTATGTTTAACTCTCACGCTGTTTGTACCGTGGTGTCAATTTTACACATAAGTTTATATAAGTGGAAACTTGTAATTGGCCTTCTACATATTACCTATGACTACTCGAATGTATTAGCTTTTGCCATGCCTTTTGGCATTAAAAAAGCTGAAAACAAATTTACTTTTAAAAGAAAAGTTCGTAACCACTACTTAAGTCAGACTAAATAACTCTCAAATGATAGTCTAGTCATAGTAATTATTATTAGGTGGTATTTGTTAAAATATCTATTAGTTTATTTTATTTGTATATGTGTATTAGTATCAATAAAACTATATAAATTCTCTTAATCAAGAAGTTAGTATTTTTGTCATTATTTTTGTACCCTACCACTGTTTTTATATTAAACCCAAAGGTTGACTGGTAGAGAATGCCTTGTGGCATTAAGTCCGCCTATGTACCACTATTGTACATGAAGTTTAAATAAATAAATAAATTAGCTGTAAGTTTTCTTAAAATGAATAAAATAAAATAATATTTACGCTTACGCAAATTTTTTTTTCTTCCTATGTGTATCAAATTCTTCAATTTCTTTCAATCTTTAATCTATTGAAAGTTCCATAATACAATCTTTCATAGTAGGTAATTGATTCAATAAAAAATATCTTTATTCATTCTGGGGTAATTACGTTGATCGTTGGCAACTCTGGCTGTTTTACCAATGACAATGTCTTGTCTCGTTCCACCGTAATTAATTTGACGGAATTAGAAATGAGACAAACCGATTATTTTGACATAATTTATGTATCTGTTTCAAAGCTACGTCTTTAACTCTTTAGTGGTTACGTTTTTCGGAAATTTTTAGTAGGACGTTGCGCCTCTAGTATAATATAACCTCATGGGTGCCAGGCGCGAGTGCCATGCTAAAATTTTCGACGTCCGAGTTTGGTCCCTACAAATTAAGCAGATACGGACGCGGCTCGCACTCCTGGTCCAGGCGCGCATGCGGCGACAATGCTAGCTCGCGTGGTGCAGCGCCGCACGCGCGCCTCGACCGACTGGTACTGGAGTGGCAGCGCGTACTGACCGGCAGCGGCGAGGTCCTGGCGCAGCAGATCGAGGCAGGCGTGCGGCTCGAGCGCCTGCTCGCGCGCGCGGTGCAGCGCCGCGCGCACGCGCCGCGAGCCGCGCAGCCGCGTCGCCGCCTCACCCGCCGCCGACAGGGCCGCGTCGGCACCGCGCGACCACTCCTGTTTCATATTGGGTATAAATGTGACTGCGAGTGACACCACGGGCGATAACTAGTCCACTAATTAATTACAGCCGAACCCCTCGAACGCAAAGGAAACATACTTGAAATTCGATAAACCGTAGCCACAGAGTTTCGTCCGTGGGGTTTTCAGTGAGCATGTCGCGGAAAGCGCGCGTGCGCTGCGCCAGCTCGGCGTCGACGAGCGCGTCGGGCGCGGGCGCGGGCGCGGCGAAGTAGCGGCGCGCGCGTGGCGCCGGCCGAGCGCCGCGCGCCGCAGCGCCCAGCGCCGTGCGCGGCGCCACGGAGTTGTACCTGTGCATCACATTCACACCTTACTGGACTTTTGTGTTGGATTGATTTGGATATTAGAAAGAAAAAAATACTTTGATTAGAAACGTCACATTGCCCATCGGAAACCAGGTAACCTTGAAAAGTTGATGGTGATGGGCAAGGTAGATGGGAAAAGGCCGCTCACCTAACCACTGGTCAGTCCAAGTGACCGCTCTCAATGGACTCTCTGAGAGAAGCCGAGAACCCAAAGAAGTGGAAGAACATCGTATGAAAAGCCACAAAGGCCTTTCAGGCACACAACCTTCAATAGTCAAGTACGCAACCAAGAAGAAGAAAGGTTGAAATATAATGTTTTGCCCGTTTGGCAACCAATTTGAAGCAAATTTTTTCACATAATCTTCTACCTTTCAGCATTCATGGCATGCACAGTCCCATTTAGTTAGTTTTAGATACCTAGATGTCCTTTTCCCCCGTATTGACCAACAAGGTAAATATTATGAGTAAGATCTATTTTTGATTTCCGTGTTCAATTTAATAGGTTTATTTGCTTACTACTTACTGTGGTCTTCCAGGATAGTAGAGTGTGGAAACCCGCAAGTTACCCACATCAAACTTGCGGTCCAGGTAGTAGTCCTGCTGGTCAGTCAGGCTGAGCTCGTGGCTACAGGAGGCTGCGCCCGCCTCGGCCGTGTCGGGGGGCTCACGCTCGTCGTCGTCGTCGCTGGCCAGCAGCTGTGCCTCCAACGCTAATGACCCACTGCATAGCTCCTCTGCAGCGAAATGAATACTCAAACATGTCAATTTATATTATACTAGCTTTTGCCCGCGGCTCCCGGATGCGCCCGCGTGGATGTATCGCGTAAAAAAGTAGACTATGTCCTTCTCCATATCCCAGGCTATGTCTCTGCCAAATTTCATTACGATCGGTTCAGCGGTTTAGGCGTGAAAATGTAACAGACAGACAGACAGACAAACAGTTACTTTCACATTTATATTATTACTAGCTTTTGCCCGCGGCTCCGCCCGCGTAGATGTCGGTTATCGCGTAAAAAAGTAGCCTATGTCCGTCTCCATATCCCAGGCTATATCTCTGCCAAATTTCATGACGATCGGTTCAGCGGTTTAGGCGTGAAAAGGTAACATACAGACAGACAGACAGACTTTCACATTTATACTATTAGTATGGATATTATGGGTCATCTTTTGTATAAACCACTTGTTTTTAACAATCACCTTCATTTTCGGTTTTATTTTCACTTGAATCTCGTGCGTATGCCGGAAATAAAGACATCTCAATTCTTCTGTTTATTTTTCGATAAACGGGACTTGTTAAAATAATCTACTACAACATTGATCTCTAACTTGTTCTTTTTATTTGGGTGCCACTCCAATCATTAATGAAGGTTGGCCATCTTATAATTTATTTAAGCTAATTAAAATTATAACATAATTATATCAAGAACACATTGTTGTTGTTTTGGAAAAGGAATTCAGGAAAAATGTACTTCAATTGCCTTATGCCTCTAATCAAGCTTCAACTCAAATGAAGAGTAGATTATCATTTGAACTGTTGAAGATTAACAGGTATCTTTGACTTCAACTCAAATGAAGAGTAGATTTCACAGAGTACTAGATTAATAAACTAATGAACTATCTATTGAAGACTCAGTTAAATAACTTTGAGTTTAGCTCAATCAATTTTTATCAACACCGTATGCCAGCGACAGTACTGACAGCACTGACAGACAGTCACAGCATCACAATTCACAGAGTACCACAGACTTAGTATATCTATGTAGTCTGTGTAAATCCCAGACTTAGGATGTAAATGTGTTTAAAAACGTACATACATGAACATATATGTACTTATGTACCTATTGTTCGCCCGGGGTGCGTTAAGTAATCCGGCGAAGTTTTCGCCGGATAAAAATTAAACTAGCGAGGGTTCGCTGAACGGAGTCATAGGTCTAAATCAATGTTAACTGTCAAATTCAATTGACAGCTCAGCTTGTCAAACAAGTAATATCAAATAACAAATTCAACTCAAATTGTAATCTCGATTTTGCTTGTGATCTCGAAATTATTACACAGTAAAAATGGACAGGAACATGAGAAATCAATTTGCCGGTATAATATTTCAGTTGGCGATGCAAAATCTCCAAAAAATGTGGCACGCTAATAATTTTCATTATTACGTCATCCATGATGATCCACAATTATAATTGACGGAGACGATGAATTTAGTACTCGTTTGAAATATTCGTTTTAAAGGCGCGAATCGAGCAAATAACACAACAAACAGCTCAATGTCAACGTCAATCTGACAGCAGAATAAAATTTAGCGAGGTAAAAAGTTCGCTAAAATTTATCCTAGTCAGGCGAAAACTTATACCAGCGGACGACCGTGAACAGGGCAGATTAAATAGTCAGTTTAATTTTTCACCTCGCTTTTAATCAGTTTAAAACTGGGATCGGAACCGGTTTTGAAATACCGGTTAATATTGTTCACATAACCGGTATAATACTGTTCATCGAAATAACCGGTTAATTAGTCTAAGCCTGAATAATTTCGGTTACCGGTTATTACAGAGAATTTAGTTTTAAAACTCGCGGTAACCTGAATAAACCGGTTTTAACTCAGATGCGCGAACGCGCCCCCGTCATTTGTCACATTCTCACGCACGCGCTTACTTATTGTGTTTTAGTTTTTTTTCGTCGTTCGCCGCAGAGAGTTCGCATCCATCCTATGGGGCATTTCACGTGAAGTGGACAGCGAAAAAAAAGTGAATTGCCCCACACTAGAAATTCTCCTGTATCGTGGGTGCGTTTACAAACATTTAAACTCACATACACAAACAGCCAGACCCGGAACAACTACTTGTAGATCATACAAATTTTGTTCCGTGCGGGAATCGAACCCGCGACACGCAGCGCAGCAGTCAATCGCTTAACCACTGCGCCAACCGTGTCGTCATTCGGCTTAGTTGTACTTCTAGTAGGTATGAATGTGGATACACATTATTTATTTGTATGATGTTTATTTGTCAAGTTATTGGCTTCTAAAGAATTGTCGTTATTGAAATTCGTATTTTTTGGAAATAGTTTTTCGAATTAAACAAATATATTTTAAGATATTAAATATGGCAACTTAAATAGAAAATTTACTGTTCTTAAATACAAAATAAAACTGGGTTTTTTTATTTATTTTTAATATACAAAACCGGAAATAAACTTTTCAAATCAGAATTTTAGTAACTTGGAGCAATTTTTTTTAATATATTTTTTTTTCAAAATATAGCCTAAAGTACATTTATAATACACCAGAAGTTTCAAAATGGGATCTGCAATAGTTTAGGAGATAACTGAATTAAAGTACATATGTGTCGCACTGAGCGTAGTACCTAGCCTTCCTTTTAAGTCGACTGGTTTGCCCGAAAAAAAAAACATACTTAGTAAAATTGCTGTGCTGTCATAATAATAAAATAATGAGATAATATTGTAACAAAGGAGGTAAGAATCTATTTGTTTTTTAAATAATTTAGCATAATGGTTACGCGGCTTGCGGTTCTAATTATCCGACCCACAGGCCATTTAAAAGGAGCGTTGTCGCTTCGTATTGTTCGACGTATGATGACGTGTATGATGACGTATGATGGCCCGTGTGGTGCCGGCCATAAAGAATGGCACCACCCCATTTCCTCCCGTGGGTGTCGTAAAAGGCGACTAAGGGACTTACTAGAGAATGGGCAGCAGCGTTTTTTATGCATTTTTTAACACCATACTGCGATCGCCAACCCGCCTGCCAAGCGTGGCGATTATGGCAAACCCCCCAAAAATGACAAGCACAAATAAAAAATGGCCCCTTAGTGCCCGGCGGCCCACCGTCCCTTGGCTAAGGTAGCAGTCAAGGCCACGATGAGGCAAGGGGTGCGAAGAATCACCGGAAAGGATCCGGCTATCACATTCACCGAAAACTGGACCTGGCAACATGTATCAATCAATCAATCATTTATTTTGTTAAACATAGGTATGGTTACAGATAATTATTGTCTAAAATATGTGCACTATGTTTTGCCAATTTAAAGCGTACATAATACAAAATAGATTACAAAAACAAAAAAACCATTCAATTAAAAATTTATCAGATAATTATGTAAACAGGTAATAAATAAAATCATAAGTGTTTAATTAGCAAGTCGGAATCGTCATACCTCTGTTTATCAGTAGTAAACTCAGTGATGGAGTAGTAACATCTATCTAAAAGGAATTTAAATAAAGACCTCTTAAAGGTTCCCAGACTCTCTTTATTTTTGGGGCCATACCTAGTACACTTTTGCCGAATATAACACGCGTACACTCCGGATCGACGAGAAGATCATCGAACTCGAGGAAGAATTGAGCAGGTTACGATGGGGTATAGTAGGGTTACAGAAGTCCGAAGAGAGGGACTCGATAATCCCCAAATCCGGGAACTTGCTCTATTTCCGGGAGGCCAACCAGCAGTCCCAAGGTGGTGTCGTGTTTATCGTCCATAAGTCCCTTGTGAGCAACGTGGTGAAAATCAAGAGTGTGTCGACCAGGTCGGCGTACCTTAGACTCAGAATATCCGCAAGATATTCGCTGAACGTCGTACAGGTTTACGCCCCGACCTCGTCACACCACGACGATGAGGTGGAGACCGTGTATGAGTATATTTCCAGAGCCATGCATGGCTCTAAAACTCACTTCACCGTTGTCATGTGGGTCTTCAACGCGAAACTGGGCAAACAAAAGCAGAAAGGGGCAATTTGGGGTTGGACGTCGGAACCACCGGGGTCACTTACTGGCCAGTTTTATGAAAAAGGAAGGCCTCTTTATGATGAACTCCTTCTTCAGAAAACGTGAGCACAGAAAGTGGACCTGGCAGAGCCCTGATGGTGCAACAAAAAATGAGACTGACTTCATTATGTCGACGAAGAAGCAAATCTTCAATGATGTCTCTGTGATCAACGCGGTGAAAACCAGAAGTGGTCACCGCATGGTAAAAGGCACATTGAACTTAAATACCAAGCTGGAAAGATCTCGACTGATGAAGTCTACGCTCCGCCCAGCACCGATCCAAGTCCAAAACCCCGATAGCTTTCATCTCGAACTTCAGAATCGTATCGAGTGCCTAGGGAGCTCCGTGGACGATTATAACGATGGGTTCGTGGAAACTATTCATACGGTCGGGTCCAAGATCATCAAGACCCGTCGTACAGGTAGAAATAAGAAGCTCTCTGATCCTACTTTACAGCTCATGGAGGAAAGGCGCGAGATGATCCTGCAGTCTTCAGACGTTGCGCTCAAGTATCGGCAGTTCAATAAACAGATCTCTAAGTCCTTGAAAACCGATTTTCGCCGCTTTAATGCAGAACGCATTAAGGACGCATTAGATCGGAATAAAGGCTCCAAGGTCTTTGCAAGAGACCTGTCTATTGGGCAGAGCTAGCTTGCGAAACTGAAGCCTGACGATGGCAGGATCGTATCCGCCAAACCTGAGCTGCTGACTGAGATCGAGAGGTTTTATGGACAGCTATAAACGTCAACAAGTAACCCCGTTACAAATCTAGCTAAAGACCCAAGAGCTAGACTTACCCGACACTACACCAAAGACATCCCGGACGTCAGCTTGTACGAGATTAGGATGGCTGTGAAGCAGCTCAAAAACATGACGGAATCACGGCTGAACTCCTAAAGGCCGGCGGAAAACCCGTACTTAGGGCCCTCCAGAAGCTGTTTGCTTCCGTCATACTCGAGGGCAAAACGCCACAGATATAGAACAGAGGTTTGGTGATACTTTTCTTTAAGAAGCCCCGATAATGCCCTCCTTAAGAATTATAGGCCCATCTCACTTCTGAGCCATGTTTACAAGCTGTTTTCAAGAGTCATCACGAACCGTCTCGCGCGCAGGTTTGACGAGTTCCAGCGTCCCAAACAAGCCGGATTCCGTAAAGGCTTTAGCACCGTTGACCACATACATACGCTGCGGCAGGTTATACAGAAGATCAAGGAGTATAACCTGCGTCTTAGCGTTTGTATACTACGCGAAAGACTTCGATTCAAACGAGACATGGGCTGTACTGCAGTCTCTTCAACGGTGCCAGATGGACTATCGGTACATCGCGGTGCTGAAGTGTCTGTACAAAAACGCCACTATGTCAGTCCGACTCCAGGACCAGACCTCGAACCCTATCCTTCTGCAGCGAGGTGTGAGACAGGGAGATGTTATCTCTCCGAATCTGTTCACCGCTGCACTGGAGGATGTCTTCAAGGTTTTGGACTGGAAAGGGTTTGGCATCAACAACAATGGCGAGTACATCACTCACATTCGGTTTGCCGACGATATAGTTGTCATGGCTGAGACTATGGAAGACCTCAGTCAATGCTCGATGACCTCAGTAGAGCTTCCGAAAGAGTGGGTCTTAGAATGAACATGGACAAGACAAAGGTCATGTCAAATGCCCATGTAACCCACTCTTATGAATATCGGAGACGCTACACTCGAAGTTGTTGACGAGTATGTTTACCTAGGACAAACTGTCCAGTTAGGTAGGTCCAACTTCGAGGAAGAGGTCAATCGTCGAATCCGGGAAGCTACGCAATATCTTCTCGTCCCACACACCAGTGTCTCAAAACAAAAGTCTTTGACCAGTGCGTGTTGCCAGTGATGACCTATGGCACTGAAACGTTGTCGCTCACAATGGGCCTTATTAGAAGGCTAAAACTCACCCAAAAGGCAATGGAGAGGGCTATGCTTGGAGTTTCCCTACGTGATCGAATCAGAAATGAAGAGATCCGCAGGAGAACCAAGTTACCTAACCGACATAGCTCAAAGAATTGCCAAACTTAAGTGGCAATGGGCAGGGCACATTGCTCGCAGAACAGATGGCCGTTGGGGCCGAAAGCTTCTGGAGTGGCGACCGCGTACCCCAAGGAGCAGCGTAAGAAGGCCTCCCACAAGGTGGACTGATGACCTTGTGAAAGCCGCAGGAATCCGCTGGATGCGGGAAGCATGGAACCGGTCGAGGTGGCGGTGCTTGGGGGAGGCTTATGTCCAGCAGTGGACGTCTTTTGGCTGAAATGATGAAAATGAATGATGATGACGAGTCAGTCGCAGAAATCAAATTAATAATCTACCGTCCGCTGTAACAGAAGTTGTATCCTTTTTAGCTTTAGTTAACAATGGTTGAACATCCGTTGTCTCGTTCAGTATAAAAAGTCTCAGAGTTTGCTCCTAAAACTTTAGTACGTAGATCAGTATAGTCTAGGTCTACTGTTACTGCACTTGAATCAACTATATTTCTGTAACGCTTCTTTGATGATAAGAGAATCTTCGTTATCTGGAACACAAGGTAGGTTGGACAAAGTTGATTTCACAGTACGAATTAAATGTTATAACTAACTTGCACTATCTGTTTTACCTACCATTCTTAGCATTAGAATCAGAAACTGTATCTTCTTCAGCTTCTGTGAAAAATGGTTGACTATCCAGTGAGTCTTTCATTTGATAATAATAAGTATTCATTTAATTTTTTTACGTAGTCAATCTGCACAAATTACAACATACACCTTATAAAATATATAACAACACGATTCATGAAATTCAATTACTGTCTTGTTTCACGTACAGTGGCCATCGAGTTACCACTAACTGTCAAATTTACTCGTTCCATTCTGAACTTAATTATCAACAGTTTAAAATCGTTTGGAGAAATGTATCAGTTTCATGTAGCTTGATGTGCTGGCCACTGTACTGTCGTGGAAAAGCATATCTGAGCACCGTAAGGACTATATTTGCTTGCAGCGCTCGGCCGCTATATAAATTTTTGTAAATGAAAAAATGGTGCGTTTTTTTCATTGGTAATAAAATATCAATGGGAATGTTCCTTCGGTCGTAATTCAAGCACGCTTGAGACAAGGTTTTTTTTGATGAATGGGTTTTCTATGCTATAATATCCGAAAATATAAAATTAGCATCTCAGTTAAGTAGATTTCTCACAATAAGCTGTAGGTATTTAGCTGAGAGGCGGAATATTTCCATAAATCTTTAAAAGCGCAAAACTCGATAGGCACCGGTCATATTGGTTTGTTTTAAATTAGCTCTAGTCATAACCCCTTTTCAAGGAATGCACCTAATTACCAACAACAAATTTGCAACTGACTGAATCCGAGAAATTAGTTGAAACAAAATGTAAAGAATAAAAACGTTAAAATTAAAAACTTGCTCATCTTCGTTCTTTTGTTATATTCCTAGTGGTCGAAAAAAGGTCAGACATCTGTGATCAACTAATCATTGTACTATTACCATTGTATTATTAGCCTACAAAAAACACGGACATCAAAAAAACTAAAACGACAAAAATATTACTGTTTCTTTGGTCGACGCAAAACGGGGCGTTATCAGATGTGTTCATCGACGTATAATTTAATGTCTTTGGTTCATCGTGTTCACTGGATTTTGTTTTCAAATTGCGTAGTTAGAGAATTCCTCGATAGTACATTACAGAACGATACTACTCAGCCAGCAACGCAGTCGAATACAATCTGCGTATTCGATGGCGTAGAGCAGCGGTTCTCAAACTTTTTTGGTCACGGAACCCTTTTGACAAGCAAAATACTTGACGGAACCCTACAATAAAACAATAGTTTTTAAAAGTGTATTCTTTATTATATAAGCATAATAAAAGTACAATGTCACAGTTACTAATTATTACTTACTTTACCACATGGCAAGTACAATAATAGAAGATATTAAAAATGAAAAAATCTTAAGAGCCATTTAACGTTTTCGCGCGAATATCTAAGATTTTAGTCGCCTAATTTACCATCTTAGTTAATTCTCTGGTATTGGTGAATATATGTAAATAATAGATGATTCTTTCGTATTGACACTTCATGTAACACATTTACAAAAACTTATTTGTGTACTTTGTAGTTATTAATCTCCCAGAACTAGTTTACTGAAAAATCATCGCAGAGGCAATTTCAGACTCCTATTTCTATAATTAATATTTATAAATTTGACTGAAAAAAATACACAAAGCATCAGACATATAGTTTTGTCGACAAATGACGTACTAGAATTTCGATTATTAATAACATTAATAGGTAAAAAAAATAAAGACTTAGGACAATTTTTACGATTTATTCGCAATTATATTGCGATTTTTTTGTTTGAATAAAGCGTAATTACATTTTAAAATTCATCTCAAAATGAACTATGTTCTTTAACAAATCGAATTCTCAAGTTTGATTAAAATCCCTTCATTTAATTAGCCACAATATCCTTTTTTTAAACACTCTAAAAAATAATAAATTGCGATGCACAAGTGGGCACCGTTTAGTACAGTGCGAGCGCCCATCGAGGAAGGACCTGTGCTACTTTTTCCCGCGTCTCAATTGTCGAGTGCTGATATCGTAACCGTGATATTATACTACGACCACAACATTTTGATGCTTCCCAAATTGACTCGTTTTTACGAAGATTGCGTATTGCCGGAAATTATAGACCCTAGAAAAGCAAGATCAATGCCTTTACGACAAATATTTATTTAACGTAAGTGATAGTCATTATTACTTGACATTATTGTCAAATAATAATGACCAACACTTATATTTTGTACGATGTGATTGTTTTCCTGTTCATTTTTATTATATACTTTCAAAACATATATTTTTATTTTTTTATTAGTCTAGAAAGCTTAGTAGACTGAATAAATAAAATAACTTTTTTAATAAATCTCTAAATACCGCATTATTATTATAATGGCTCAAGATTATTTAGTCCGTCTCGACACTCGCGTTACACTGCTTAAATTGTGTATGTGTGGATAGTTACGCTCACATACACAGCGCTGCCGTCTTTTACCTAAACTCGAGCGTTAAAATTTTGTGAAATGGCTCTTAATGGGAGGTATGAAACTGTTTTTTATTTTTCATCAATTGGTTGATATCAGGTTTGATAGAAGACATTTGAAGTCTCATATCAGGTTCGGCGTCCAGTCTATTGCGATATTTTGTTTTCGTGGCTGCATAGGTTGAGAATCCTGTTTCGCACAAATATGTTGTTGGGAACGGGAGAAGAATATTCAGAGGCTTTCTGCCAAGCATTGGATATTCATCACGGATTCTGCACCAAAAATCGTAGAGAGGCGTCGTTTTGAACAGTGACTCCATACTTGTGACTGATGACATTTCTAAAAGAGATTCATATATCTCGTTTGACATACTTTCGGGCTTTTGCAAGTTGGGTATAAAAGGATTATGAATCCATGAATTCAGCTTCATTTTTGTATTCTGTTCTTCGGGAAAATACTTTTCAAAAGATGCGCGCATCGAAGTGAGATATTGGACCAATTCTTCAAACACATCATCTTGAAACATTTCTGAGTCGTTATCGCTAACAAACTCACTGAGTGACGTAAAGCTTTCTATTTCTCTCTTACCAACGCAAATAATCCAAAAATCTAATTTTCTTTTGAAGGCAGTTATTTTGTTATAGGCCTGGAACACTGTTGTCTGTTTACCTTGCAATGATAAATTCAATTCGTTCAGTTTTTGAAAGATATCCGCCATAAAAGACAATCGGAACAACCAAGTTTTATCATACAAACGGTCTTTCAAATTAAAAGAAACTGTATCTGCTGAAAGAAACATTTGTAACTCGGCTCTAAGTTCAAATAGCCTTGTTAAAGTTTTACCCCGAGACAGCCATCGCACTTCTGTATAGAGCAGCAGTGTTTTATGTTTGCTGCCATAATCTTCACACAATAATGAGAACAATCGGGATTGTAGTGGTCGTGATTTGATAAAATTAATTATTTTTACCGCTTCATCCATAACTAATTTTAGATTTGACGGCATTTCTTCATCGCAAGTGCTTGTCTATGCAGAATACAATGGCTGGAACTACAATTAAGCGCTTTACTTTTTATTCGTGATACTGCTCCTGCTGTTTTACCTGTCATCGCCTTGGCCCCATCTGTACAAATGTCAATGCAATCGTTCCAACTAAGATTATTTTCTTTAAAAAACATGTTTATTTCTTCCCCGGTAGTGTTTGTGGGCAGCGGTGAACACATAAGCATGTCTTCTTCAAAAGAACGTTCATATGGATATTATTGGATATCTCACGATAACCAGCAAGATAGCCAGACCAGTGACATCAGCTGACTCATCCATTTGCAAGGCGAATCGTGTTTTTTGTAGACGTGCAACAAGTTCTTGTTTGACGTAGCTTGCCAGATCATGGATTCGCCGTGAAACAGTATCGTTTTATAGCGGTACAGTAGAAAGATGCTTTGCAGATTTTTCATCGAGCATACATTTTGTTATGTCTAACACACATGGCTTTATTAAATTCTCAGCGATAGTGTGCGCTTCACCTGCTTGTGCAATGCGATAGCTAACTAAATATGATGCCTCCGTGGCCTTTTCATTGATAGTTTGTGTTACATGCATCATATTTTTTTGACTTTCCAATAACTGTTCTTTTTTACGAACAAAAAATTCTTTATTCTTGTCTTTAGACTCGGGGTGTACAGTTTCTAAATGTCTGCGCAATTTGGCAGGTGCCATGGAACTATTAGGAAGCAGTTTACTACTGCAGAGAGGTGAGCCGTTGGAATCAACAAATCCGAAAATGATATATGATTCATCATACTTCCTTTTTTTCGTCTTTGAAACCGTGGAGCTTGACGTCGTGGCATCATCGTCTGAATCGGTAATTGCTGTATTCTCCGCGCGTACTGCTTTTGAACATTTAGCGTCATTAGAAGATGTTGTTGCAACACGTTTAACACCTTTAAGCCAACGTTCCATTCTTCTTTATTAAAAATGTTACACGTCAGGATGGTGGGGTCAAAATAATGCACAATCGTTACTGCGTTTATGAGACAAAGTTTAGTCCAAAGAAGAAATGTACAAAACTGATATAATCAGAATACAGCAGGCAGTAGAACTTACAAGCAGGCAGCAGGCTAACCAGCTTGTAAGTAGGTAGGTACGAACTTATCGCTCCGAACGCTAATCGTCAACTGACTGACGAGGCGCGATTTTTTTTTTTTTTTTGAAATGGCAACTCAGAGTGTAACCACGAGGGGCTCGGACTCTTTAACCGGTCTATCCTGTGGTGTCTTAAGCTCCTAACGGATTTTAAGGCCTCCAGCCAGGGCGTAAAAACTATAAACTAAACGACTGCTGCTCGCTAAGGGCACCCCCTGTGGGGTACGAACCTCGGCTTAGGGCAGCTGAGTCGGAGGGAGGGTGGCAAGGTACCGACGGTGGCTGGATAAAATCAGTGTTTTGATTATTATCGTGGGGGGTTTGGATTACATGCTGCTCAGCTAAAACGCGTGCTGGCGCTTCGCTTACAGTCAAGGGTCGGGGAGGACTATTTGCTAGTCGGGGATTTCGCGCGGGGCCTCGGCGGCGAGGTCGGAATGACGATCTTGTAGTGTGTACTCTTTTGCGAACTGTACTAGTAGACCTATGACTCTCCTGGAGGAGAGTGATGGGGTCGTCTGGGTCGGTCAGTGCATGCCGTGGACGGTGGGTCCTGCTAATAGTAGAGGGAGTGTAATTGGCGGCCTTTACAACCTGAGGGTTGCGGTGTGTGGCGGCAGAATCAAAGAAGCGCTTTGAAGCGCGTTTTATGAATTGGGCTATGGTAGGGATTTTAAGCTCCAGGTGGAGGTTAGTGTTCCGAACGAACCAGGGGGACGAGGCGCGACGCGCGATCGCCGCTTTTATACTTAGTCCTAGACTCGAACTCGAACATTCTCAAAAATACTCGAGTCGGCGCCTTTGATAAACAAAAAGCGGAAATAAAAATAGAAATACAAAAAAATGCGTTGTAAACAATCTCGACTTTATATTTTTGAAGATAGAGCCGAAAGTCGCTTGTTCACAACTATAGCGTCTAATTCAGAGGCGGCTTTTATCAAAGGGACTGCGCGCTCACAAGTATACGCGCGGCGGGCGGAGTCAAAACGTTCGACCAGTGACCAGAGAGAGGTATTTTGATTTTTTTTCTAAATTCTTGCGGAACCCCTACAGGGGTATCGCGGAACCCTAGGGTTCCGCGGAACACACTTAGAGTTCCGCTGCCGTAGAGCGAGACCTTTTGTTATTGTAGGTGTAAGAGAGATGGCGTAGTAGGTAGAACTCGTTTATACCGTCGAAACTCAAATTAACCGGTTAATTTCGCTCAACAGAATCGGAATTTGTAGAAATTCGGTTTCTCCCATTAACCGTTTAAAATATCGGTAAGCGAAACCTGAACCGCAATCATTTCCGGTTCGAGGTCAATGACCGAAACCGGTTTGTAAAATTAACCGGTTTGATTCCTGGTTTAAATTCACTAACTGTTTCAAGTTTTCGACCTTAGACTTAGAAAACTATAGACCACTGCTTGGCGTGTCGCTGTAAGGGACAGAAAATCAAGGTACTTGAAACTTTAGGGTTACCCACTTTAAAGTGATTTTACCCCGAATGTTCTTTAATGTTCAGATGTTTTTCAATCTCTATTATCTACTTTGTACAAACGCACAGGGTTTATAAATAGAAACAAAACATCTATACCCAAAGTCTGAAATTCAGATCATTTATGTAAACAAAAGGGATAACATATCAAAAAAAATATCTTCGTAATGGTTATTCATATAAAATGGCGAAAAAAAAGGTGCCATTTTCTTTTAAGTACTGATTTTAAGAAATAATAACTATAAAATAATCATACCGTATTATTTTTATAAATTTTTTAACAAAGTTATTAAAAAAATGACATTTTCTGGTATAAAATATTTTATGGTACGGGTAACAATGCAGGAGATCCAAACATTTTCAAATTTTTTACATCTTCAACAACACTAATAATTACAACTCTCATTCATAGATTCATATCGTAAGTTGCATATCTTGCCACATTTTGGGTGAAAACTGTTTTGAGTGGAAATCGATTTTGGGAGGCCTACGTCTAGCAGTGAACTTAAAAGGGCTGATTATGGTGCTGATTCCCTTGTTCACAAACTAAACTAAATTTAAGTTCAGTGCATCTTATTCTTTCTATTTCATTAAGAAAAGGACAGAAGATAAATTTTAGTTTAGTCCTGTCAAATTAATCAGCGCTTGACGTAAATTGACGTAATTTTAGTCGGCAAGTTTTTAATCACGTCTAAACTTGTATGGAGTAGTGACAGGCGCTGATTAATTTGACAGGACTTAACTAAAATTTATCTTTTGTCCTTTTCTTAATTTTAGTTTAGTTTGTGAACAAGGGAATCGGCACGTATGACGATCATAATGCCGTGTCTCCGACAAACTACACAAAACATTGTTTGGCAATGGTATTTTGTTTGCATAGTTCTAAAAATTATTTCATTTTAATTTTATAGATGATTATTTACAACAAAAAAAAAATGATAAAATGCTTTGCACCACCGTCCTGTCATTTTGGCAGTGACATTTCTTGACATTACTTTGTTTACATAAATTGTCTGAATTATAGACTTTGGGTATAAGTCAAAATAGTTTATTAGGATAGGAGTTCTTTCACCTGCGGGAAAATGAACATTTAAAGAAAACCTGAGATACAGCATAAAAAATATTTTATCTCCACTTTCATTCATAATCCCCGTGATTTTGGTTTGGCGGGAAATCTGAAAGTTTTTAACACTTTAATAACTACTACAAATACAATATTTTAAACTATAAATAGATACTAAAAGTTAAAGATGTAATATTACGTCCAGTGAAAAGTGGAACAAATTTGCTGCCAGCGCTATACATACACTCTAATAAAGCATTCATCTGAAATGATTGATGAAGGTAATTTATTTTATTGGCGTACAATTTTCCCCTGAAATGGGGAAGTATTCGAGTAAAAAGTAGGCAGCACTGAGCTTGGAGGTTATGTGAAGAATAATAAATAATAAAAACATAATTCAGCTCTCATTTTATCTTGAAACAGCTGTATATTTATTTTAAGAGTTGAAAAACCATATTAGTTGAAAACTTTCACTGTCTTTCACCGAATAAACTAAAATATTTAGCTACTTACGAATGAAAGGACAATCCGGCAATTTTCTTCTCACTATCGCTTTTGCAACCAAAAACACTGCACCTTACCATTTTGCAGCAATAGCTAAAGTCAATCCTCAACAAAAAACACAAAATAATTAGTATTTTTCGAAATAACAAATTAAATAACTTAAAATTTCGTCGCAACCACTTTTCGAACGTCAAACTTTGTTTAGCAACTGAAGTGCTGTCCTTGAAAAACGCGACACGCGATAAGGGACAGAAAATGTTAGGCTCTGTCTCTTTTCTTTACAAGCATCTTGTATATATTTTTCTTTTTCTTGTGTAAGTAAGATAGAAGATGACCAGCGATCTATAGTTTTCTCTATCTACGTTTTCGACACTTGATTTGTCAGTCCACTTGACAGTGACAGAGACAGTCGGTATATAGGTAACTATACCCAAAGTCTGAAATTCTGATAATTTATGTAAACAAAGGGGATAACATATCAATAAAATATCTTCGTAATGGTAATTCACATAAAATGGCGAAAAAAAAGGTGCCGTTTCCTTTTAAGTACTGAATTTAAGAAATAATAATTTAAAAATAATCATACCGTAATTATTTTTATAGATTTTTGGTTTTAAACATAGTTATTAAAAAAAGGAGATTTTCTGGTATAAACTATTTTATGATACTGGTATTAATGCAGGAGGTCCAAACATTTTCACAGTTTTTACATCTTCAAAAACACTTAAATTACAACTCTCATTCTTAAATTCACATTGTATGTAGCATATTTAGCCATATTTTGGATGAAAACGGCTGTAAACTGTTTCGAGTGGAAATCGATTTTGGGAGGCCTACGTCTAGCAGTGGATTGAAAAGGGCTGATTATGACGATCATAGGCCGTGTCTCCGACACACTACATAAAACATTGTTAGGCAACGGTGTTTTGTTTGCATAGTTCTTATAATTAATTCACTTTAATTTCATAGATGATTATTAAAATAAAATAAAAAATGATAAAATGTTTTGCACCACTGTCCTGTCATTTTGACAGTGACATTACTTTAAAATATCTGAATATCTAATAAATACTCTATGGTTGTTGTGTTCGTGTTTACACCGTTGCCCAATGGTTGTTTATTGATCGAGACAGACAAAGTTATAGTTATGATGAGGTATAATATAAATAAAATTATTTCTCTAACACGAGTTAACAATCAAGAAGTATCATTTCTAGCGTCAAAACGACTTGTGGACGGCTTAAATAAATCGTATACTAATGTAAGTACAAACTTGGAAACAGTAAATAAAAGTTTTTATCTATCTTTGTAACTAGCTTGTCGTGTCCCACTGCAGGGCAAAGGTAAAGGTTAATAAACAGTCAATAATGATTAACATTACCTACTTGCATTGCATGCAGCTTACAGCATATTCATTAATATGTGCAACAAATCAAACAGGAGGTTAGCACCTCGAGAGAGGCGCCGGCGCCGGGCGCAGCGGCGCCGCTCGTGGACTCGTTTGGACGACGTCATAACTACCTGCGTATTTCGCTGACCGAACGATGTAATTTACGATGTAAGTTTTTATTAAATTACCTACTAGTTTGTTGAATACCTAATGTACCCATTACGTGTTCAGTTCAGGTAGTCCTTGGGGAAAAAAGGTCAGAGAGTCATCTTAGGGGGGTTATTTACCTGTCAGGGTTGCGGGTTTGTCCGAAAGGGATACCGAGGCCCTGGCACACAGGCAACTGAAGGAATACGGGAGGGTTTTAGTCAGTAAAAGTCTGACACGCCCTCCCAGCTCCACCCAGAGCGGGAGAAGTTATTTGATGATTTCCCAGCCAAAAAAAGGGGTTATTTAGTTGTCTCAGTAAACTGGGTATTCTCTTGATGATACATTTGAATCATCATACATATGTGATACATAGTTATTGAACTAACACTTATTAATTAAACTTATTGAACTAAGTAATCTTGCAATTCTTATCAGACAATTCTTATTGTTTTTATGTCTTATCTAAATGGGCTAAGTGTGGTCAATCATTATTACCCACAAGAAGACCAAATCAATTTATATTTGACAAATATGTGCCACAAATATACTTATAATTCATAATTTACTTAAACTCAAAACTCATACTCAAAGCATTTATTTCAAATAAACGAATTACATGCACTTTTGAAATGTCAAGGGGTTGATCAGTCAGAAAGATGAAGCTAGTTGCCCATTCCAAAGCCTAGTAGGTTCCTATGGAGAAGAACGGGAAAGTAACTCTATGGACACTCTTTTAAAACAAAATATTGGTATTATCATTCATGTTGGAATTATACATGTGAGAACTAAAAGATACAACAGGATTTCGGTTGGAAGCAAAACTATTTATTATTCTCCCGAAATGATAGGTCAAAACTTATTGACAGATTGTGAAGACATTGACACTTAACAATTAAACATAACATACCTTCCTTTCTTAATCTTGAATACCTAGATCTCTTAACTTCTTGCATAAAAATCTATTTTTTTTTTTCAAACTAAACAACCTCAAATTCTTTAAACATAAACTGGGAATCAACCCTTATCTAATCAGTCTTAAACAGTCTAATTCCATAAAAATCTATTATTCAAGACTAACAATATCAATTATTTAACATGAACTGCCCCTTAAACCCTTATCTAATCCATCTCAGTATTTGGTATGCCGATGATGTCAGGCCATAGTTCGGCGATATATATTGGTGGTTCCGAAGAACAAGAGCTGGACTGCGACCGACTTCTGTGCTCTGTTACTATTGGCCGCTCTGTTACTATTGGCCGGTCTTCTGATTGAGGTACTCCACGAGCCAATATTTGATCAGCATAACGTCGCTGTAGTTCCCCATTCTCCGTTCTTACCATGTATGAGCTAGGGCCTTCTACCATTTCTATAATAGCTCTATTCCATTTTTCACCTGGCCCATAATTCCGCAACAATTTCCTCAGAGCCTGTAGCTGTGCTCTTTCCTCTAACTGTTTCTCTTGTGAGCCTGGTAAGTTATCTGGGTGTAAGCTGGATACAGCTGTTTTGTATTTACGTCCATTTAAAATCTTTTGCTGGAGTTCTATTATTATTGCTGATAGGTACTGTAAAATAAATAAAAAATAAAATATGTTTTATTGACATAAAAAAAGTTGTTACATTTTAATTTGAAGCCCTGACTCCTGAGCTAGGTGGTACCTGTGTTACAGGAGCCAGTGTCTTCTCCCGTTTTTGAACTTTAACAATTTATGCAATGAAATTAAAAATTAAATAACTTAAAATGTAGGAATCCAATTTAGTGCATGCATGCTCTTGAGTGGTTTGTGTGCGTGTGTATTTGTTGTGTTAATGAGTATGTGTATGTATATGTAAGGGAGGGTGTGTGTGTGTGTGTGAGTGAGTGAGTGAGTGAGAGTGATTGTGCTTGGTGGCTGAACTTTGGGTATATGTAAGGATTTGTGTGCCTACTTTTATAGGTACTATTTACTTATCATGAGTATTGTTCTTTAAGTATGGTTTTTGTCTGTTTGTAACCTAGTGTTTGAAGCCATGTGTTTAGTTTCTATCTTAGTTTTATTTTTTGTAAGTGGGTTGATGTGGAGAATTTTGTTTACTTTATTATAATATAAGTAGCTAGGTATAGGCGTTGCAGCCGAGCGGATGCGGTCTGTCCGGACTGTCTACATACACATACATTAGTGATAGTTCTCTTATGTTTTGTTGTGTGATTTACCGGTGTGATTTCATGCTGTTTTATTATGAGATTGAGAAGGTATAATTGTCTCACTGTAAGTACCTGACAACTCTCATACAGGTCATGACTTTTAACAGAGATCTCTGAGCTCTCTCGAGGTGTATCATGTAGGTTTTACAAGCCCCTCCCCATGCTGTGACACAATAACCTATTTATAAACCTAGCAATGGTGCTGAGTTCTGTGGGAAAGGCAAGTGCGGCTGCAGACATTATGTAGATGCACTTCCAAGCTGAGCGTTGAACAAACAAATAAAATTAGAGCAGTTTCTCGAGTGAGCTCGTAAATATGTAAAGTAATCTATACTATATATAGCCAAATTTGAAGACAATGCTATTAACTGTTGAGGATTTCCCTCATGAAGAAACGACCCTGGCTGCAGCATCAGTAGAAACTGGTTATAATCTTAATTTTACTATATAAAACTAACGCGTATGCTAAATTTTAAGACGAAGCTATTTACTGTTGAGGAGTTCCCTCATGAAAAACGACCCTGGCTGCAGCATCAGCACAAAATGGTTATTATCTTAATTTTACTATATAAACCTAACGCTTATGCAAAATTTGGAGACGATGCTATCTACTGTTGAGGAGTTCCCTCATGAAGAGGCGACCCTGGCTGCAGCGTCAGCACGAACTGGTTATTATCTTAATTTTACTATATAAACCTAACGCGTATGCTAAATTTGAAGACGATGTTATGTACTGTTGAGGAGTTCTCTCATGAAGAAACGACCCTGGCTGCAGCATCAGCACAAACTTACTTCTCCTTCACAGTGATTACACCTTTCTTTTTCGCGGTCCGTACGTTGCTAGGTATCACAATATCATGGAAATAATAACGTGTGCTCTGAGTGAGTCTTATAAGAACTAAACAACCACTACCACGCTTCACTTTTATTATTTTGTGAGTAATACGGCTATACATCTACATATATTGGATAATATTTTTTCTCCCACTGTTTACGTTAAAAGCAACAGAGAGATCCTCGCTTGGTACTTCATATTAGAAAATGTGTGTAAGAAATAAATCGGAACATTCTGCTTGCATTAATCAATTATTATCTTACACGTAAAATGAATTCGGTAGATTTTCCATGTCCTCGCTTTATACAAGTTCTACGCGAAAAACTGTCCTCGGTTTGGTAATATAAAGTCTAACACAGCGTCCGCACTTTGTTCAAGATATAAGAAATATTGTGTAAAAATACGTCCTCGGAAGGGCGTCGCAGGGCTTATATAAGGGGTCCTCGGTTGGCCTACACAAAGTCCTCGTATGTGCATCGCTAGTTACATTTAGCTGTGTATTTTAGGTCCTCAGTATGTTAGCCGCAATTCATACGAAAAAATGTTGAGATAGCATTATCCCAATAAGCTCATCACTATAGATTTACCCACCTGTCTCTTTCTATCTTATGTAAAAAGGCCAATGAGGTATATAAACCAGTTTTTTGGAGGGTCCTCGGTTCGTTCAAGAACTAACAAGGTCCTCATAAGGATGTCTGTACAAACATGGGTGTGTGTGTGTGTGTGAGTGAGTGAGTGAGTGAGAGTGATTGTGCTTGGTGGCTGAACTTTGGGTATATGTAAGGATTTGTGTGCCTACTTTTATAGGTACTATTTACTTATCATGAGTATTGTTCTTTAAGTATGTTTTCTGTCTGTTTGTAACCTAGTGTTTGAAGCCATGTGTTTAGTTTCTATCTTAGTTTTATTTTTTGTAAGTGGGTTGATGTGGAGAATTTTGTTTACTTTATTATAATATAAGTAGCTAGGTATAGGCGTTGCAGCCGAGCGGATGCGGTCTGTCCGGACTGTCTACATACACATACATTAGTGATAGTTCTCTTATGTTTTGTTGTGTGATTTACCGGTGTGATTTCATGCTGTTTTATTATGAGATTGAGAAGGTATAATTGTCTCACTGTAAGTACCTGACAACTCTCATACAGGTCATGACTTTTAACAGAGATCTCTGAGCTCTCTCGAGGTGTATCATGTAGGTTTTACAAGCCCCTCCCCATGCTGTGACACAATAACCTATTTATAAACCTAGCAATGGTGCTGAGTTCTGTGGGAAAGGCAAGTGCGGCTGCAGACATTATGTAGATGCACTTCCAAGCTGAGCGTTGAACAAACAAATAAAATTAGAGCAGTTTCTCGAGTGAGCTCGTAAATATGTAAAGTAATCTATACTATATATAATATTATAAAGCTAAAGAGTTTGTTTGTTTGTTTGTTTGAACGCGCTAATCTCAGGAACTGCTGGTTGGAATTGAAAAATTCTTTTTTTGTTGGATAGTCCATTTATTCAGAAATATTATAGGCTATATAACATTACGCTACAACCAATAGGAGCAGAGCATAAATGTAAAATGTTGCAATAACGGGAAAAAATATTCCTTTTTGAGAGCTTCCGTTGCGTGCGCTGCGTAAACGGTTTAAGTTACGCAAATATCATGTATGATGGAATTTTTCCTCTTTAAAACTTCAAAAAAAAGTCCGCGACAGCATATGTCTATCTTTTAAGATTGACTCACTATAACCTTTTTTATGGTAATCAAATTTGTTCGAAATTAATGCATTATTTGCGAAGGAGTTTTCATAAACATGGTATTAATCCTTATCCAAATAAATACGTTATTCATCACAAGTATTTAATTTTGAACAAAGTTGCCCTTACATCATTTCATTTCATTGAATATATTAGGAGATATAACTGTTTTATAATAACTCCGCAGCAAAATAATGATCAACTCTGCGAGGTAGTCTATTCTAAAGCTGAAGAGTTAGTTTTTAGGGTTCCGTACCCAAAGGGTAAAATGGGACCCTATTACTAAAACTCCGTTGTCCGCCTGTCTGTCTGTCTGTGTGTCTGTCCGTCTGTCACCAGGCTGTATCTCATGAACCGTGATAGGCAGTTGCAATTTTCACAGATGATGTATTTCAGTTGCCGCTATAATAACAAATACTAAAAAACAGAAAATATAAATATGTAAGGGGGGCTCCCATACAACGGACATGATTTTTTTGCCGTTTTTATAGATAATGCCCGCGGCTCCGCCCGCGTGGATGTCGGTTATCACGTAAAAAGTAGCCTATGTTCTTCTTCATATCCCAGGCTATATCTCTGCCAAATTTTATGACGATCGGTTCAGCGGTTTAGGCGTGAAAACGTAACATACAGACAGACAGACAGAGTTACTTTCACATTAATCTCTGGAACTGAGAGTTGGATTTGAAAAAATCTTTTTGCATTTTACAGCCCAATTCTTGAGGAAGAATTACATTCCTATTAACTAGGACACAATTTAAAAAAAAATGTAAGTTTAAGCGAAAACTAAGTACACGCCACAGCAGCAATAAGTAAGTTAGTGCACGTGTAGTTAAGTGCACGGGCAGGCAATGTGATGCGACGGGGTGGGTCGGGGGAACAAGAAATTTCACGCGGACGAAGTCGCGGGCAGAAGCTAGTTATATAATAAATGTTTAAATCTTCTACCTTCTTTTGGATCACACCTTTAAAAATGTCTTTTTTTTTAAAGTAATAAAAACAGGCCTTTCCATTAACCATTTCAAAAGAAACTACGACAAAGCAAAGGGCAATAATAATAACAACCTTTAAATAAACAATAATAATAACCCCACCGCCGTATCTCTACGTTAACGTCGTGGTGGGGCTTGCGCGCTCCGAACTCTAGGTCTGTACCGGTAGAGTTTACTTTACCGGAACATGTCTAGTAGGTGAGGAGCCAGACCAAGAGAAATACAGAAACCCGCAGGGCAGCATGTGGCGAGCTGTTGGGCAGTTGCGACCCCACGGACCCTATCTCCCGGGAGAAGTCATGTTCCTCATCTCTGGCTTGCCTTTATTGGCCGGCTGGAGTGGAGGTTCGCAAGAGCAAACGTGCTCGGAGGAAGGAAGTATTCCAGTAAGTGCTTGTAGGGATCTTGACCATCTTCCGGACTCTGGGATTGTTCTGAGAGCCGTGGAATACCTCTCCACTCCTCGAGCACCTCAGGTTGCCCCCTTGTCGCTACGTCACTATGTGCTAGCGACCGTTTTCGGGGGCCCATTAATGAGTGTGCAAGTCACCTCCTGCCATTTAATCCGTGTACAATAAAACATTGATCAGGCAGGGGCCATAGTCCTTCCATAGTTTTAGGTAACCAGTCCATTTTAACCACCCAAACCCATAGTCCAATATCTTTGTTTTCCATATCCTACAATAGTCCTACACCAGCCGGGGGTTGTCCTTGGGTGCACTTGCATAGTGCGTACAGGGATAATCGTCGGTTGGTGCCTCACTCCATTTAAAATTGTCTAAGGGGCCTCTGCGAGTTGGTTTCGGCCCCTCGTACGCCTTCCAAAGGTCCGGGACCCCAGGGTCCCGAGATATATAAACGATATATAAACATAATAACCTTTTGAGTGACCCAAACACGGAAGTGAACCGTAAATAAATGAATTTTGAGGGGTCAGCTTTGGGGGGCAAACAAGAAAATAAAAAAAATAAAAAGTTTTGCAAACTGTACCGTGTGACATATCAAATGATTTTACTTACTGTGAGGGTCTCAGATATATATTTTTTATAATTTTGAAATAAATAGTTTTAAAGTTATAAGTGAAAATTACACGAAAATTTACCATTCCCCCCCCACCCCCTTATCTCCGAAACTACTGAACCTAAAATTTTGAAAAAAACAGAAAATAGTTCTATACTTATAGATTACAGGAAAACCTATAAGAAGTCAATGGTCTTAAAATAAAATGGTAAATCTCTCGATATTGTGCGTACAAACTTGCATTTGCAGTTGGAATGTATGGAAGTTTATGTTTAACAACTACAATGTTAAGTTTGTTCTTAGGATAAATTCTTTCCAAGTACGGAACCCTTCATTGTGCGTGGTCCGACACGCACTTGGCCGGTTTTTGTTATGAATGATTAGTAGTCATTGGATACATGAAGTGGGCTGCCGTTGTAAGACGGTTAAAATGCCACGGTGTGTAGTATAAAATTCACTACTCTACCCTACCCTACTTACCTACCCTATCCTACCCTACCTACCTACCTACCTTACCTACCCTACCCTACCTAACTACCCTACCCTAACTACCTACCTGCCTATCTACCCTACCTACCTACCTGCCTACCCTACCCTACCCTACCTACCTACCCTACCCTACCCTACCTACCCTACCCTACCTACCCTACTTAAAGTCAAAGTCAAATCATTTATTTCAAATAGGCACGAAGATGCACTTTTGAACGTCAAAAATTACATTAATAGATAGTTAATTGATTCTAGTTCCGCCTTCCAAAAGGTAGTTATGTATGGAGAAGAATGTGCAAGAAACTCCATACTTACTCTTTTAAAATGTTAACAATAGTTTGTATACATTAATTAATAATTATAGGTGAAGACGATGTACCTAGAATAAAAATAAAAATTACTTACCACAATTGGTAAAAAGAATGAAAAGTGAAGTAATGACAGAAAAATTAATAAATGCTATAGGTACATGGTGCTCACATATTTACAAACATTGTATATGATTTTCCAAAAAAAAATTAAACACAATAAGTGTGTGAGTTAAATTTATATTAATCACACAAAATAAAAATTAATATCATAAAAATTATAAATTATACAGTTAAATTAGCAAGCAGTTTGATTTTGTCTAGACTCTAAATTGTCCTATGGAGCAGGACCAGCATGTTTCCAAGCGTTCTTATCTTGGATATAATCCTCTAATTTGTAATATGCTTGTTTACAAAGTGTGCTTTTTATATGAGTTTTAAATTTTCTTTCATTTAATTGTAATATATCAGAACGTATTTTATTGTAACATTTAACACAGTACCCCATAAAAGATGTACGTACTTTAGATAATCTGAAAAATGGTTGATCTATTTTATCTTTATTTCTAGTATTAAAATTATGCCTATCACTGATTTTATTAAAAAGATGTAGATTTTTTCTTACATACATAATATTTTCATAAATGAATTGGCAAGGTACCGTCATAATATTAATCGTTTTAAATAGTTCTCTAAGAGATTCGCGGCGATGTAGATTATAAATGACTCTGACAGCCCTCTTTTGTAAAATAAAAATGGATTCAATGTCGGCAGCCCGACCCCACAGTAAAATGCCATACGACATAATGCTATGGAAGTAGCTAAAATAAACCAAACGCGCGGTTTCTATATCTGTTAACTGTCTTATCTTTCGAACAGCATACGCGGCCGAGCTTAGCCGCCCCGCAAGAGATGTTATATGAGGTCCCCACTGTAATTTCTCATCTAGCGTGATTCCTAGGAAAACCGTTTGATTTATAAATTCCAGTTTTTCTCCATTCAATATGATGTCACATTCGCTACTTCTAACATTAGGTAACTTAAATCGAATGCATTTGGTTTTTTTTTTATTTAGTACCAAATTATTTACGGTAAACCAATTTTGGACCTGAAGAATAGAGTTATTCACGTCGTCAAGTTTTTGTGATCGTCGATCTATTTAAAAAATCAATGATGTTTCATCTGCAAATAACACCATCTTCGGTTGATTTTAAAGTAATTGGGGTAAATCGTTAATGTAAACTAAAAAGAGGAATGGACCCAATATCGAACCTTGAGGAACGCCCATTTTCATTTCAGACCCTAATGAGTTTACGCCGTTTACCTGAACTTTAACCTTCCTATCCGTCAGGTATGATCTTAGTAAATCAAGAGCGGTATTCTTAATTCCGTAGTGCTCCAGTTTCAGCAGAAGTGTCTCATGGTTTACGCAATCGAACGCCTTAGAGAGGTCGCAAAAGATTCCAATGGCATCTTGTGCTTCTTCCCAAGCGTTAAAAATGTTCTTTATAAGGGTGACACCGGCGTCAGTTGTACAACGCCCCTTGTTGAAACCATACTGTTGTTCATGAAAGATGGAGTTTTTATTAAAGTGACGTAACATTTGATTGAGCATCAACTTTTCAAACACCTTACTGAGAACTGGAAGAATTGACACAGGCCTATAATTGTTAGGTTCCTTACTATCACCGGATTTGAACAATGGAACTACTTTACTGTGTTTCATGAGATCTGGAAAGACCCCTTGGTCTACACTGGTGTTAAATATGAAAGCTAAATAGGGCGCAATGGTTTCGATAATAGACCAGACTTTTACAGACATTCCCCAAAGATCTTCTGTTGATTTAATTTTAAGATCTTTAAAAGCTTTTATAACAGCCTGGGGGTTTGTATGTTGAAACCTGAACTCCAAAGGGCATGCTTGACACAGGCCTATAATTGTTAGGTTCGATTGCGTAAACCATGAGACACTTCTGCTGAAACTGGAGCACTACGGAATTAAGAATACCGCTCTTGATTTACTAAAATCATACCTGACGGATAGGAAGGTTAAAGTTCAGGTAAACGGCGTAAACTCATTCTTTCTAAGTAAAGCAGCAGAAAGCGCGGGTGAGGAATTTAAAGTTTCTGTAGTTGAGGTATTGCAGATCCTCCAGATCCTCTGATAATGGACACAGCGGTCTGCTGTTCATGCATGCTTCGATTTGTGTAAGAAGCGTTGCAAATTGTTCATAGGTAAGCTTCTGTTGTCCGATTACCCGTTTCAGGTGTGCTTTCATGGAACGTACAGCAGCTTCCCATAAGCCTCCTGCTGATGGCCAGGATGGAGCGTTGAAGTGCCACTCGATTTGAAGGTCGTTGATCTCTTTAAAGAATTCTGAAGATAGCATTGTTTTAAATAGTTGGAACTCTTCTTTTAAAACTCTAGCGGCTCCGACGAAGTTGGTTCCGTTATCGGAATATATATGTTTTGGGGTGCCTCTTCTGGCGCACATTCTTTTTAGTGCTGCGATGAAGGTTTGCGTTGATAGGTCCGAAACAAGTTCGATATGTACTGCTTTTGTGCACATTCATATGAATATGGCTATGTAGCCTTTGCAGGTTTTAATCCCGCGGCCCTTGTTTATCTTTACATCCACATGGCCTGTAAAGTCGATGCCGGTGTGTGAAAACGGCCTCGATGGAGTTATCCTTTCTTTAGGAAGGTTGCCCATCAACTGTTCAGTTCGGGTTGTTGCGTATCGTCGGCATCGAATGCATTGTCGCAGTATTTTCTTGACGGTTCGATTGCCGCTGATAATCCAGTAATTGTTTCTAGTTTCAGCTAGCGTTAATCTTGCTCCACCATGTAAGGTTCGTTGATGCGCCTTTTCAACAGTTAGTTGAGTTAGTCTTCCCTCTCCGGGTATGAGGATGGGGTGTTTAGTTTCCACTGGCAAGTTTGAGTGGTATAGTCGTCCTCCAACACGTAAAACTCCATACGAGTCCAAAAATGGGTTAAGTTTCAAAATGGTGCTTCTGTTGAGAAGTTTTCCACCTCTTTTGAGAGAATTTATTTCATTTTCGAAATAATCCCGTTGCACTGATTTAATCATTATAAATAGTGCGTTGTTTATTTCATTCAAGTTCAATTGATGGCACTCAGTTGACCTTCTTTTGTTTCGTAATGCATCAGCGAAACGTATCACCAAGGCAAGTATTCTTGTAATACGATCTATGTTGCTATGTCGCTCAAGTAATGAACCGATTAATTCATTTTTAATCGACGTGGGTTCCGTACTATTAGTCGTGTAACAGTTTGTTAGGAAGCCCTCGTTTGTTGTATAAGTTTCTTTTGAATTAAGGGCTTGTTTTTCTTGCTCCTTAAGCCATTTAGGGCCTTCCCACCACAGGGTAAAATTGACCAATTTTTGCGGTGGGAGTCCTCTTGTTGCACAGTCGGCAGGGTTTTCGTTTGTCTTCACGTAACCCCAGTTTATCGCAGGCACGATGTTTAATATTTGTGTGGTTCTATTGGTTACATACTTCTCGTATTTAGTTTGACTTCCCTGAAGCCATGCTAGAACGACCTTAGAATCGGTCCAGCAGGTAATCCTTAGATCGTAATCTTCAAGGATCTTAGTTATCCTTTGCAGGAGTTTCGCTAGCAAAACTGCGGCGCATAATTCCAACCTCGGTATCGTAGTTTTCTGTTTGATTGGTGCCACCTTAGTTTTTGCCGCGAGTAGTATAGTTTCGTACGCGCCGGTGGATGACGTAGTTCGGCTGTAGATAACGCATGCGTAGGCTTTCTCGCTCGCGTCACAGAAGGCTTGCAATTCGATTGCCCTGTTGTTTTCGTTTTTAATCCATCTTGGTAGACTTATGTATTTTATGTTCGGCAACTCGGATTTAATTTGCATCCATTCCTTTTCTATGGAATCCGGTACATTTTCGTCCCAGCCAATATTTTTACAGTTATCACTCCATAGTTTTTGAAATAGCAGTTTTGCTTGTAGGGTAATTGGAGCCAACCAACCGAGCGGATCGTAGATCTTGCTTATTTCTGACAGTAGCCTGCGTTTAGTGTAAGGTGCATTTTTGTTGTTGCTAGGCGCTTCGCTAATAAAATGGAATGTGTCGCTTGCGTCATTCCACGTGAGTCCAAGTGTTTTGCTGAACTCTTGTTGCTTGAAGTTAAATTCGGTATTGTTACTTTTCTCTTTCGTCTGTAGTTTCTTGAGAATAGATGGTTCATTAGTGGACCATTTCCGTAAAACAAAACCACCTTTCTGCAGTAGTTCGCTTAGCTCCTTTTGCAGTAGCTTTGTTGATTCTATGGTATGATGGCCCGTGATGGCGTCATCCATATAAAACTCGTTAAGTAGCGCCTTTTGGGCCAGAGGGAAAGCGTTGCCTTCATCTTTGGCCAGCTGTTGGAGAGTGCGCATCGCTATGAATGGTGCGACTTTGGTCCCGTATGTTAGGGTACACAGCTGCATATCTCTCAGTGGTTCTCTCTTGGAGTCTCTCCAAATTATTTTTTGAAGACATTGTTGATCTTCATGAATAAGGATTTGACGGTACATTTTTTCAATGTCCGCCGTTAGAACATATTTATAGCTCCGCCATTTTATGATCAGGGATAGAATGTCCTTCTGAAGATTTGGCCCTTTTTCCATCAAATCGTTTAGGCTGTACCCGGAGTCTGTTTTCATTGATGCGTTAAAAACAGCTCGTAGTTTGGTTGTTGTAGAGCACTCCCTTACTACTCCGTGGTGTGGTAGGTAGGCTTGTACTCTACTATCGGATTCTGTCACTGGTTTCATGTGACCTAATTCGATGTATTCTCGGATGAATCGTTTATATAGTTTAGCGAAGTGTTCTTGTCTCGCCATTTTCTTTTCTAAATGAAGAAATTGTGCTGTAGCTTGAGGTT
Source organism: Dryobota labecula (assembly GCA_947523025.1). NCBI lineage: Eukaryota > Metazoa > Arthropoda > Insecta > Lepidoptera > Noctuidae > Dryobota > Dryobota labecula. The sequence goes on from OX383294.1 coordinate 147,672, forward strand.
TCGAGTTACCAAGTTTTTGTTCATAGTTAGCTTTCATCGGCATCTTTACCACATAACGCCCGTTACTTAATCGCTCTGTTGTTTCAGTGTAGTATTTTTCACAGAATGCGTTTTCCGTTGTAATTTCGGGTTCCGAAGGGATGTCTTCTATCTCCCAAAATTTTGTTAAGTTGTCTAGGTCTGTTAGAGTAACTAGACAGTTAAACTGCTTTGTAGCACCGCACAGTATCCAGCCCAACTTTGTCTGTTGCGCTACTGGCGAATCATTGTTATGCTTGATTATTCCTCCTAAGATCACATCGGAGTAAACATCTGCTCCAAGCAATAGATCGATGGGTCCAGAGATGTTGTAGTCTGGATCAGCCAAATTGATATCATGGAGGTGCGTCCAGTTTTCTGTGTTGATCGTTGAGTTAGGCAGATTATTGATGAGTTTACTCATCACTAACGCTTCGGTTTGGAATGTATAATCAGAGTGAATAGACTTGCATTCCAATTTTATCATCCCTTTACTCTTGCCCATTATAGTGCCAACGCCAGTGACCGCAGCGTTCATTTTGTTCCGGGGTAAGTTGAACCGTTGAGCAGCGTTTTCTGTGACTAAGGTCACTTGAGAGCCTTGATCCAGTAACGCCCGAAGGATGACGTAATCTCCTTCCTTGTTCTTGACCCTTAGTTGAAGAGTCGTTAAGAGTATCTCTTGTTCCCCGTTAACGTGATTAGATGTTTTCTCAACCACCGTGGATGTGGTCGGCTTTGATTGTTTCCCTTTCAGATTATCATCATGGAGAAGGGAGTGATGTTTGAAGTTACACGTGCGGCATGTTTTCGTTGAATTACATTTATTTCCGCCGTGACTAAACAAACAATTTTTGCACAAGTTTAGGTTACTTGTTGTTTGGTTTCGCGTTGCGACATCCATGTTCAAAAATGTAGAGCACTGCCTCAGCGTGTGTTCGTTTTTGCAAAGTGGACATTTCCTTAGCGTTGCATGGAAGGTTTTTGTCCACTTTTCTGTCTCTTTAAAGTTCGTTGACTTGTTGTTATTATAACTTTTATGTTGGTTATTCGTTGAATAATTTTGTTTCCCGCCGTTTTTTTTGTTACGGGATGTTTCTAGCGTTATGAACTGCAATTCCAGGAACTCCATAAACTCTTCTAAGTCTGGGAGCTCTCTTGTGTGTTTCATCGTTTTGATGTAGTCACCGTATGTGATGTCATCCAGTTTGGAGGATAGTAAGTACACGATAAGTGGACCCCATACTGGAATGTTGATGTCAATGTTTTCTAGACCATTTAAACACTCTTTCGTTGTGTCATACAGCTTCTTCATGTTAGTTGAGTTCGGTTTTTCGATGGATGATTGATTGAGAAGTGTTTCTATGTATGAGGTGAAAAGTAATCGCTTGTTGTCGTAGCGATGCTGGATAATATCTAGACACGAGTCATAATTCTCAGCACTCACAGGAAGATGCTTGATTAACTTTTCTGCTTCACCTTTCAGTTTAGATTTTAGGAACTTCATTTTCTGCGTTTTGTTCAGCGTTGGATTGTTATGAATCATCTCAAAGAATAAATCCCTAAAGGAGATCCAATTGCTGAAAGTTCCGTTGAACTCCGGTAATTCCATACGTGGTGTTGTTTTTTCGTAATGGGATGTTTCAAAGATTTTTCTATTCAGCTCTTCCTTTAGGTTGTCGTAGACTTGCTCCCAATGGTCGAATTTTGCTTCATAGTCCTTGTCGTTCCCTTGCAGTAAGTAGCTTAGTTCCCAGTGAATCTTGTCAATGGATTCCCATTTGGATCGTAGTATGTTGACTTGATCTTGAAGTTGCCACTTTTCTGTCATGCTTTCCAGATTAGTTTTGGAGACCGCTCGCTTCAAGGCGTTGAAGTTACACATCTGATTACGTAACAGCGATGATAGGTGCTTGTCCGTTTCATCATCGATTTGTTGGTGTACTCCAGTTGTATCAAATTGTGGTGTTCCGAGAGTTTCTAGTATTTTCGGTTTTGATGTCCCCGAAAATCCAGGTTCGTTTATCAACTTGTTTCGTAGTTGATTCATAGATTGCAATGTTTCGTCAAACATGCTTCTTGTTATGATGAAAATGTCCTGCTTAAAGTAGTCATGTTCTCTTTGTTTAGACTCATACTTCTTTAAGAGTTCATGGTTCGATCGAAATTCATCCCATAGGGATTGTAAAGCGTCGATTCGCTTGTTAAGGTAGTCTATGGTTTTTCTACTCACAGCATCCTTCTTGTAGTTTGTTTGAAGAGTTTTTATTCTCTCGTAGCTGCTTTGCTGCTTAGTTATAAGTTCCACAAATTCAGGATAGTCTTCTGTCGACATTGTTTATGCCTTATGGCTGCTCGTGGTTGGCGTATAGTGTGTACTCACGAAGTTTTCGGAGCTGAAGTAATCGCAGTGGACGTTATCCCCGCTGATTATTTCTTGTTTGTAGCGATAGACGTAATCTCCGCTGTAGTAACCGGCGTGGACGTTATCCTCGCCGATTGTTTCTTGATAAGTAACTTGTAGCACTAGACGTGATCTCTGCTGGTTCGTTAGTTGCAGGCACTCAGTGTAGCTCACCCTCCTTTACGTCATGTGCAACGTCTCAATGCTACTGGTTAGACCCGCTTGTGGGAAGCCAACAACACCGATTTGCTAACGTAACTGGGATATACCACGCTAAGCACTTTGCAGATGAGGAGACGCGACGACTCACAAGATGATTTGCCGTGTCTTCCGGTTCGAAGGACCAAAAAGATGTTGGGGTTATCTAGTCGTTGACGGATACCCCGGTAGTTGTTATAGTTAGGTAGTTAGTTAGTTCACACCAAACCACTGTTAAGGTTAAAATAGTTTATTTATGGAAATAGTTAAAAGTTATGTTTGTTTTGTTATCTGAGCCGCACTTATTGTTAGGTATGTTATTATTGATCGACTCGCACATTAGCGCGTGACGGAGTTTTAGTTACGACTGAATTTACGTTAATATTAATTAGGTACGCATAAACGACTAAACGTACTTTTGCTGTATGAGCATTATTGGCTCGTACAGGGAATATTACCAAAAAAGTTTTCAAATTCCTGAGCTATTTCTACATCGGAGTTGACGGGGCCATGTGCAGTCTCTAAATTAAATTCAGTATTTCGCTGCTTTTTCCTACCTGTTTCATTATTTATTATTTGCCAAGTAGTTTTTATTTTATCATCAGCTGATTTTATTTTATTGCTAATATAAAGAGCTTTAGCTATTTTGCATACATTTTTAAATGTTTTTGAATATTTTGCAACATACTTATGAAAGCCAGTATTATTCATATGTTGCTTTAGGCCATAAAGTTCAAATAGTTTTTCCCTGCTTCTACGAATACCTGGAGTTGCCCAATCACTAAATAAGAACTTTGTATAAATACTTTTAGTCTTTAGTGGAAATGTGTCATTAAATTGCGTATTTAATAGTGAAAAGAACTCGGCGTAGAACTCATTGGGGTCACATACATTATTAAAACTCTGAAGACATAATTTACTGGCCAAAGAATTATTTAATTTTTCTAAATTTTTACATGTAATTGGCCTAAACCTTATTTGAATTTTTTGTAAAGGCATGTAAGAGCAGAATGTTATTGTTTGTCCACTGTGATCAGATGGCAACTTATTTACGATTTGTTTGTGTAAGTAATCACAATTACAAAATATATTATCTATACAAGTGGCAGAAGAAGCTGTCACTCGGGTTGGTTCAATAAAAACTCAAATCATTTATTTCAATTAAACCATTTACAGGTTCTTTTGAATTGTCAAGCAGTCGGTCAGTAAGAAAAATTAAGCTACATTCCCATTCCAAAGCGTAGGTACCTATGGAGAAGAACGGGCAAGAAACTCCATGGACACTCTTTTAAATTAAATTGTTACAAAAGTATTCGGTTACATCTATAATGTTGCATTTATAACTAAAAGTGAGAACGATGTAAAAATAAAAATAATAAAAACTTACACGTTAAAAGCGTCAAGCGTAGGTACAACAAATAGAAACAAAATAAAATAAAATAACCCGTGGCAGCTAAGAGATGATCAGTCCCAACTGACGGCGCCCGTTCACGAACATGACGCATGGATTAGCACCATTCAGCTCAACCATTTTGAAGGGAGCTAAATGATCCAACACACACGCCACCATCAGCGAAACCTTTAAGTGAGCATGACATACTCTCAACCGCCAGGGCACATTCAAGTCAATGAAAGACATATTACCCGGTCAATGGTAGCTCTGTAGTACATAGGACTCACACCTGTGCTATGCATTTATATAATACAAAGGAGATTGAGTTTATACAATGCAAAGATAGTCTTACACTCTTCAGCAGCTCCAACATGATTGTCAAATGTTAATTAACTAACTGAGGTTGTGGAGCAGGACCAGCATTCAGCCAAGCATTTTTATCAGCGATGTAATCCCCCAACTTATAATATGCCTGCCTGCATAGTGTGCGTTTTATACAAGATTTAAATTTAGTCTCATTCAGTTGAAGTATGTGGGGTGAATTTTATTGTAACATTTGACAAATCAAATGACCTAAAAAGACTTAACAATCTGACACTATTCAAGTTATTTTCTAATAAATTAATATTAAAATCACCACATACGATTATTGATTTACTACTAGTACTAAGTTTCTTTAACACATCTTCCATTACAGAATTGAACATAACAAGATTCTGGTAACTTGGAGGTCTGTATACGCATACTATAACATGCTTATCGAGCTCAACACAGGACAATTGTGTGTTCAACAGACAGTTCAATGATGTCTTTTCGTTCTTTAGATTTAATCGATTTTTTTATAAATATTAATGATCCGCCGTGTATCATACGTTTTCGGCTAAAATGGCTGACTACGCAATAACTTTCATAGTTAATTGACATTACTTGATGATCTTTCAGCCAATGTCCTGTTAAACAGATGACATCAAACTTAGTTTTTTCCAAAAATTATTAAATTTCCAGTAATTTGGAAGAGCAACCTTGGATATTTTGATGAAATAAGTTTAAAGTATGTTGCTCTCCCTTTGTTTTTTATTTTTAAGTGTTACATGGCCAGAAGATACCTTTTTATTATTCACTAATAATAATTGGTTATTTGAAGGGGTAACTTCTGTTGTCTTACTAACTAGTTTAAAGAATTATCCAGAGTGACCTCTACAACTACAAGTGAAGAATCTATAATGCCCGTATGAGTTCCAGCAGGTAGAGAATATCCTATCTGACTGGTGTTGGCCTCCAATGATGTTGGTATTACAGGTGGATCCTCCTTCGTACAACATGATGATACATAACTAATCACTATGTTGTTAGTATAACTAGACAACACAGACTCGTCTCTGATACTACAATCTGTTATATTAGCTATAACCTCATTAATATTATATGCTATAGCTAAACCATTTCACGAAGTCCTGTTGGTTATTGCATTTTGAACCTTATGTTTAACGCCATTACAGCGACAAGACAGGACTTCGTGAAATAGTTTAACTATATCAACATAGCAATCATATGTCTACATTCCCAAGACAGAGATAAAGTTCTCTGAGTTATCTTAAATCCACTAACAAACTTGTTAGTGTCAAAATACAATAATTTGTCACTATGACAACATGTCAGCCTGTGAATAGTATTATTCAACTTATAAATATAATTATTTTCAGCGTCAGATAAAGAATTAGAGTAGGGAAAAGCACATAACATCAGCTTTCCTACATTTAACTTTAATAAGGTGTCTACACCATCCACTATGTCCTTTCTGGTAATACCAGTACTATTACCTAATAACAAAACCATTGTAGAATAATTATTTAGGTTTGTGTTTGCAATTCTTTTAATCATTTGCTTAAAACTTATGTTATGATAACAATTATTAGTAAAAACAAAACCATTGTAGAATAATTATTTAGGTTTGTGTTTGCAATTCTTTTAATCATTTGCTTAAAACTTATGTTATGATAACAATTATTAGTAAAACTATGGCTAAGGTAATGAAGTAATATTTTTCCAAAGCCTGAACCTAATTCGTCACAAAAAAAAATGATTTATTCTGTGTATTAACACAGATCTCTGCTGGAAGAGCCAACACCGGAGGGGGCAAGTTTGGCTGAGACTGAGTAGGTAGTGGTTGGACTTACCTACCCAACCCTACCCTACCTACCTACCTACCCTACCCAACCTACCCTATCCTACCCCATCTACCTACCTACCTACCTACCTACCTACCTACCTACCTACCTACCCTACCTACCCTACCCTACCCTACCCTACCTAACTACCCTACCCTAACTAACTACCCTACCCTAACTAACTACCCTACCCTAACTAACTACCTACCTGCCTACCTACCTACCCTACCCTACCCTACCCTACCCTACCTACCTACCTACCTACCCTACCTACCCTACCCTACCTACCTACCCTACCCTACCCTACCCTACCTAACTACCCTACCCTACCCTAACTACTTACCTGCCTACCTACCCTACTCTACCTACCTACCTGCCTACCCTACCCTACCCTACCCTACCCTACCTACCTTACTTACCTTTTTTTTTTTTTTTTTTTTGTTCCGCTGGGAAAAATGCATTACGCATACCCTCCCGTCGGGGGACGGGAGGGGTATGTGGGACTCCCCGGCAGAATGCCGGTATACCCACTAAAAAACCCAGCGGTGTTCCCTCAATGCCGTTATGGAAGGGCCATGGGAAACTGGCACAGCCTTTACGTCCACGACCCTCCCGGCGCGTGCCCGCCTAGGTGGCGGGCCCCGCATGCCCCCCAAGCTGGGGGGCTACGGGAATGGCCGGGAACACCTGGCCATTCCTATCCGACACTAGTGGAGGCCTGTGCAATACAGGCAAGGGTGCCCCCGCACCCGTTGCCTGCTGACCTCCACCTGGGAGGAGTCGGAGATGACTGTCATACTGACGTCTTCTTCGACCCCTCCTCCGCCTTCGGAGCGGCGCCGCGAGAGGGTCGTCCTCCCGCACGCGCTCCGCCTCCTCCTTCTGCGACATCACTTCCTCGCAGAAGGAGGCGACCGCTGCCCAAGCCCCCTCGCTCCCCAGCATGGCGCTGACGACGCCGGGAAGCGAGAGGTCTGCCCGACCGCTGCGACCAGACTATGGCGCAGCTCGGACCAGGCAGGGCACACCTCTAAGGTGTGCTGTGCCGTGTCCACCGCCGCGCCACAGTCGTGGCACGACGGGGTCTCCTCCCTTTGGATCCGATGCAGGTGCGATCCGAAGCATCCATGCCCGGATAACACCTGCACCAGACGGAAAGAGAGGAAACCATGTGACCGCTCGAGCCAATCCTTCAGGACTGGCCCGAGCGCGTCCAGGGTTCGGCGGCCAAAAGTGGCAGAGGCGAGGTCCTCCGTCCAATGATGGACGATCGCGTCCCTCGCCTCTTGCCGCACGGCCTCCCGCTCCTCCGGGGCTGGGTGTTCCCCTCTCGCCTTCCGCCCCGCCGTATATTCGTACACTCTGGTCAGCACCCATGCCTCGAGCTCCCAAGGAGGGGTGCCGGCCAGAGCGCACGCCGCCAAAAAGCTTACTGTTCGGTAGGCCCTCGCCACCCGCTGAGCTATGGCCCTTTGGGGTGCCCGCAATGCGGCGGCGTTCTCCCTCCTGCAGAGGGAGTCCTCCCAGATTGGGGCCCCGTAAAGGGCCATGCTCCTCAAGATACAGGCGTACAGTTGCCGGCATCGCGATTTGGGTTCCCCCAAGTTGGGGAGCAACCACGAGAGGGCGCCCGCGGTCTTCAGCAGGCGCGTCGACAGCCCGCTGAAATGCGGGCTGAAATGCCACCTGCTGTCGAGTACAAGGCCCAGATATTTCATCTGGGCCTTCACCTCAATTCGGACGCCCTCTACGTATACGTGGGCGTCAGGTGGGGGGCGCTGCCGAGGCCCGTGGAAGAACACGGCTTCGGTCTTGTGCAGCGCCACCGTCAATCCTAGGCGGCGGATCCTCCCTGCGACCAAGGATCCGCCCGCCGAGGCCAAGTTGGCCGCCTCCCTGAAACTCCCCCCCCGGGCGGTGAGGAGAGTGTCATCCGCGTAGCAAATGACACTCGTGCCCCGGAGGAGAGTTCTCCGCAAGAGCCAATCTTAGCCGACGTTCCAGAGGAGAGGTCCTATGACTGACCCCTGTGGAACGCCGGCCTCGACTGCGTACCGCCGGACTTGGCCAGCCCTGTTCACGAGGACGATCGACCGATCCTCCAGGTAGCTGGCCAGTAGACGCCGCATGTATCGAGGCACTCCGTGAAAACGGAGTGCCTCGAGGATGGTGGAGTGGGGAACAGAGTTGAAGGCGTTGGCTATGTCGAATGACACCGCCAACACTCCGTCCCCCGCCTCCATCGCCTCCTTCACCTGGCCCTTAAGGCGGGCCAGCGCGTCCACCGTAGAACGCTCAGCCCGAAATCCGAACTGAGCGTCCGACAAGTCCGGCCCCACACTCCGCAGATGGCTCTTTAGGCGGGCAGCGATTATCCCCTCAAACATTTTGCCGACCTCATCGAGCAGGACGATGGGTCGGTATGCCGAGGGGGAGTCTGCAGGGCGGCCCTCCTTGCGAAGGAGGCACAACTGCCCCTCCTTCCATGGTTTCGGGAACCTCCCAGACGCAAGACATGCGCTGAAGAGGTCCCGAAACCGCTCCTCCATTTGAGTGGCAGCTATTGCCACCACTCTCGCCGGGACACCGTCGGGTCCCGGAGCCGTCTTCTTGGCGCGGATATGCACAATCGCCGCGCCAAGTGCACAATCGCCGCGCCAAGACCTACCTTACTTACCTACCCAACCCTACCCTACCCTACCCTACCCTACCCTACCCTACCCTACCCTACCCTACCCTACCCTACCCTACCCTACCCTACCTACCTACCTACCTACCTACCTACCTACCTACCTACCTACCCTACCCTACCCTACCCTACCCTACCTGCTCACCCTACCTACCCTACCTACCTACCTACCCACCCACCTACCCTACCCTACCTACCCTTTTTTTTTTCACGCTGAGAAATGCATTACGCATGCCCGCTCGTCGGGGGACGAGACGAGGTATGTGGGACTCCCTGCCAAAATGGCAGTATACCCACTAAAACTCAGCGGAGTTCCCTCATCGCCTTGATGGGAGGGTCATGGGAAACCGGCACAGCCTTTACGTCCACAACCCTCCCGGCGCATGCCCGCCTAGCTGGCGGGCCCCGCATGCCCCTCAGCCTGGGGGCGATCCCTACCCTACCTACCCTACCCTACCCTACCTATCCTACCTACCGTCCAACCTTCTCCTGATAATAACATACACAACAAAAAAAAAAAAATCGCGAAATCGGTCCAGCCGTTCACTAATAGTTTTTTTTTTTCATTTTTTCTCACCGTTTAAACCTTCCCTGGACTACGACAAACATTTCAAAACCAAAATCAGCTAAATCGGCCCAGCCGTTCTCGAGTTTTAGCGAGACTAACGAACAGCAATTGATTTTTATATATATAGATATAACATTAGATCATAAGAAATTAGGTTAAATGTTTTTATAGCATATGAAAATTATATCATATGAAAGTTATGTCAAATTAAATTAGACTACCTGTTATTATATCAAACATTACACACCGTTTTCTAACATACATATAAGCAAGTCAGCCAATTACGGATTTACAATTTAATAGCAATACAATACATGCAGCAGAAACAAACATAATTATAGAATTATGTGAAATGCTAGCACCAACTAAGCATTTCTAAGTGTACAGTGTGCGTGAGTGTGTAGGATTGTGCATGAGGAGTTGCGAATGGGTGTGTGAATATGTTATAGTGGTAAGTATGAGGTGATTGTCTGTATACCTCCTATTCAACTCAATTTAGATTTATTTGTCAATTCGTCACATACTGGCGTTATTAATTGTTTCCTGAATATACCTTTTTTGGTGTTAAATATATCAAGATGAGAAAATCTTTTGTTAAAATTACTTAGCATCCTACCAATCACTCAGTTTTGAGCGTAGTTTGTTCAGTCAGCTGCAGAGAAATCTCACCCCCTAGCAATGTAAAATTCATTGCCGAGGGCTGAGATTTCTCTGCAGCTGACCGTACCACTGTGTGGCACATCAAATAACTGCGTGTGCCTAGTCCGTCGAGACGGAGCACTTATTTTTATAACTGAGTTGTTTAAAACCGTACTTTCAATGTTCCCACTTCAGATATAATTTATTTATTTATCTATATGTCGGAGAAGGGTAGGTTTCCCTCATTATCATCAGCCATACTTCAACTACTGTGGGTAGTGTTGGTTATTGCGCAATAGAAAAACCGAATTAAACTCAAATCAAAAGTCATTTACTCAATGAGTTAGAAGTTTAAAGATTACATAAGACAGTCCCCCAAAACGCCCATCCCATTACCACTTCCTAGTGCTTTAGCTGGGAAGAAGAAGTAGCAGAACAAACTCCCCAGCAGCACATCTGTTTGTTCAGTTAGAAGAACTTGATTCTATACAGTAATGGGTATGCAAAGTAATTAATATTGGAACACGACACAACTATACCGAACGCGCAACAGTTCCTTGACGGCTTCACTGCTTGACCGCCATCGATGAACTTCACTTGTCGAAATGTGCGGCGATCACTTGCCGCCAGTCGAACGTTTTGCTGTGACTCCGTCATGCGCCGGTAGGCAGCGCTAGCGTCCCGATTAGTCAAGAATCGTTGGCGCTAACTACAATAACTCCATCGAACGCAACTAGGTGGCTGGCGCTGGCGTACCGGATACAACAAACTCGTCTCCGACATATACTTATATTATATATATTAATATTATAATATTATAAAGCTGAAGAGTTTGTTTGTTTGTTTGAACGCGCTAATCTCAGGAACTACTGGTTGGAATAGAAAAAATATTTTTGTGTTCGATAGTCCATTTATCAAGGAAGGTTTTAGGCTATATAACATCACGCTACAACCAATAGGAGACGAGCATAAATGAAAAATGTTGCAAAAACGGGAAAAATATTCCATTTTGAGAGCTTCCGTTGCGTGCGCTGCGTAAACGGTTTAAGTTACGCAAATATCATGTACTAGCTTTTGCCCGCGGCTCCGCCCGCGTGGATGTCGGTTATCGCGTAAAAAAGTAGCCTATGTCCGTCTCCATATCCCAGGCTATATCTCTGCCAAATTTCATGACGATCGGTTCAGCGGTTTACGCGTGAAAACGTAACATACAGACAGACAGACAGAGTTACTTTCACATTTATAATATTAAGTATGGATGGATAGATGATGGAATTGTTCCTCTTTAAAAGTTCTAAAAAAAGTCCGCGACGGCATATGTCCATTTTTTAAGATTGACTCACTATAACCTTTTTTTGTGGTAATCAAATTTGTTCGAAATTAATGCATTATTTGCGAAGAAGTTTTATCAACATAATTTTAATCCTTATCCAAATAAATATGTTATTAATCACAAGTATTCAAATGTTAACAAAATTGTACTTGACATCACTTGATTTCAATCAACATCTTAGGAGATATCATAATTTTAAAATAGCTCCGCAACAAAATAAGTATAGGCTATTTAACATCACGCTAAGCGCCTAAGGAGCTGAGCAAAACGACAAAAAGTCGGAAAAAACGTTAAGCGAAAACGAAGTAATTGCACAGACGGGCGATGCGATGCGACGGGGTGGGTTGTGGGCCGAAATTTTACGCGGACGAAGTCGCGGGCAGAAGCTAGTTTATTATAAAGAAATAGCTTGTCCAGAAACACGTCTGCTCTCCAGTGGTAGCATATTATGGCGTATCATATACCTGTAAATTACTTCGCATTATAATAATTTATCATATACCTGAAAATTACATAGCCTTAAAATATCAAGGACTTCCTAAATATTATGTGAACAAACATATAAAAAAAAAAAAAAAAAATTGGTGAATTAAGGCCCTATGATTCCACGCTTGAACAGATTTGAGGGAGTGAGGTGCGGGGCAATCCGCGGGGTGCCGCCCGCACGTCCTGCTCGTCGAGTACGTTAGCGCGCCATTAAAAGTTCGGGCGGTTACAATAACACAGGGTCATAGTACAGTGATATCAGTAAGACTGTAGTATTTGAGCAGAAAGAAAGTTATACAAATACAAAAATATTTATTTCTATAGAAAAGTGTTTTTACACAGTTGGTGATTGGATCCTATTTTTAATTTAATTGGTACAATTATTTAAACTACCAAATGATTACCAATTCTTCTCTATCCTACTAATTTCAATATCAGCTAGTTTACAGTTAAATAATCCATTATATTGTGTTTTTTCTTGAAGCTGGGTAAGTAGATAATTGCAATTAATTATCCTTTCGTCCTTGAACCGGTTGAAAATCATCAGGCCTAGTTTTTATTATTTCTACCACGAATGGTTCATTCGAGTCAAAAGCAGCATTCCTGGAATAAAATTGAAAATAAATGTCTGATTCATGTAGGTGGATACTGATAATAGTTTGAAAATAAGTTTAAAGATGATATGACTTGGTTACTGATATTTTTTTCAAAAACCTAAAAAGAGAAAGGGTGTTGGTTAATGGATTCGAAAATAAAATATAAATATTTGACTGAACTTACTTGTGACTTATATCATCCGTACACCCATTGTGTACGTTTTTTAGTTGGTTGAAAATAGACAAAAAAATTGTAATCTGTACCTAGCGACGTGCCGGTGGCAATATTGCCACTGCCGGCATTATTCCCAGCATCAATATTGCCAGCGAATTTCTTATTTGCTACCAATATTGCCATTGGCAACTTTTAAGGATTCCTTACTCAAAGGGTGCCAACGGAGCCGGCAATATTGTCAGTTGAATTTAGTTGTAGTATAAATAGATTTAGACTTCATTTTTAGGGTTAGGTTAGGAAACGGACCCCAAACCAGGACCCGAGATGGTAGCGCGTAGTGTTCCACGCGCGCCTCTCTAAGACGTAAGAGTTCAACACTCTCCCTAAGGGATGGGGACTTAAGCGCGCGGGCCGTCACCAGCCCAGGGCAGTGGAAGACACATTCGCACCCTCAGCCACCTGACTCAAGTGTGCGAGGGAACACCGGGATGAATTTAGTCAGTAAGAGTCGGACAGACCCCTCTGCCCGGCCTAGGGCGGAGGACATCCATGAGGATTTCCACACCGACAAAAAAAAGGTAGCGAACACTTCCATAGGTCTCGGTCGTAGGCCCGATCCTGTGGAACATCGGGTACGACTGGGTACTGAGCGGCGAACTCCAACCGGGCGTAGACCTAACGTGCTACGCGGACGACACTCTGGTCACGGTCCGGGGAAGTTCGTAGGGAGGCAGCGTTGCTGGCGAAGTTGGTTGGTTCGTCGGTTGGCGCTGGTGGCGGTGGTGAGCCGCATATGGCGCCTAGGTCTGGAGGTGGCCCTCAACAAGTCGGGGGCTATGATATTTCATGATCCGCGGCGGGCGCCACCGCCCAGATCACACATAGTGGTCAGGAGGGCTCGAATTTCTGTCGAGCATACCATGAAGTACCTGGGATTGGTGGTCGACAGCTGATGGGATCTCGGCCCCCACTTCCGGCGGCTGGAGTCCAAGTTGCTGAGCGCGACTGGAATGCAGTCAACGCTGCTTCCCAATTTGGGGGGCCTGAGCGCCGCTTGTAGGTGGCTGGATCGTGCGATCGATGCCCCTTTACGGGGCCCCGATCTGGATCCGGTGTCACCACTTCGTCGACAGCCGGGAGAACACGGTGCGGCATACGCTGGCAGAGTGAGCCGCTTGGGAAGACTAGCGCCGTGCCCTCATCTCAGGAATAGGCAGTAACCTGTCTTTGCCGGCCCTAGTGAATGCGATGGTCGGCAGCGAGCAGTCCAGGGACGCGGTAGTATCCTTCTGCGAAATAGTAATCTCGCAGAAAAAGGTGGCGGAAAGGGAGAGATAGATCTCATCCTCTCTCCCGGCCCGTAGCAGGCGCACCGGGCATCGACGGAGGGCGGACAACGCCCTTTTCCGGCCCAAAAATGGGTCCAAGAGCGACGGATCCGGGGACGTCCATCACCTCCCATACATCAGAATCTGAGGTAGCGGCGCGTAGTGTTCCACGCGCGCCCCTCTTAGACGTTCCGGGGGGAGTCAAACACCTCACTCCTCCCCCCGACCTGAGGAGGCCCGCGGCCGGCACTAGTCGGGAGTTGCGATCTTTCGCGACCCCAGACTAGTGCCGGCCGCGGGTCGTATGTTCCCGCGACGCGATGTGAGATGGAACACCGGGGTGGTTTTTATTCAGTAAACGCCCCCCCCCCCCCCCCCGGGTGAGGGACATCCATGAGGATTTACTAACCCCTATTACTAAGGCTCCGCTATCTGTCCGTTCATCCGTCCGTCCGTCTATCACAGGGCTGTATCTTTTGCTAGAAAGGTGTACTACCTACCTTGGATTTTCTATATTCATATCAACTGAGGGCAAAGGAGTGAAAAATCTTGTTGAAGAAAGCTCAGTACGATGTTAAAAAATCTGCGGGTTTGACGAATATCTGTAAAATAATATAAAGATATACAAATATATCATAAATAAAATATTATAATTATTGACCTACATTATACCCACACTGGTTGTTTACCTACTAAAATGATTTACTCGTATACTACATTTCGTATGGTTATACACAGCTGATCCTGATACCTCAATTCTATCAATTTCTTTTGCTTCTAGCATAGTATAATAAAGAGTTTTTTTTTTAAACCTGTCCCCACACTCTAGGAATTTCTCCTGTATCGTGGGTGCGTTTACAAACATTTAAACTCACATACACAAACAGCCAGACCCGGAACAACTACTTGTAGATCATACAAATATTTGTTCCGTGCGGGAATCGAACCCGCGACACGCAGCGCAGCAGTCAATCGCTTAACCACTGCGCCAACCGTGTCGACGGAGAGTATTACGTCTTCATAGAGAACGGCCGAAACGACGCGCTTCGAAATCTCGATGAATACCAGTACGCAACAGTCTCGAGTGCCCTGTGTGTGTTCGTTACGCATGGACGCGGTAGGTGCGAGATTTATTTACGTGAAATATGGATGTTTGAATTCATCAATATCGAAAAGTTTTTTTTATTTTTTTTTTATTACGAACTGAATCGGCAAATCTATAAAAATAATTTTTGTATTTATTTATATCTGTGTTATGCAGGACGTTATATTTATTGAAGCGTAGTGGCATAACGTCCTTGACAGGTACTTAGTAGATGATTATCTCACTTTTTCCATGCAATCGGTGCGAGTGAAGGAACAAGATAATCCACGGGGGCGAAACCGCGAGCAGAATCTAGTATTGGTATATTATGCCAATACTAGATTCTGCTCGCGGTTTCGCCCCCGTGGATTTTGGAATATAAAAACCTATTTAACAAACAAAAAAAAAAAAACTTCCAAAAAACTTATTACTTTTTTGCCACCGACTTCCGAAATTAAAGTTATTTTTCACATTGTAGTGTTTTTTTTTTTTTGTTTAATATGTTACCTACCCCACATCAATTCGATTTCCACTACTTGCTACACCGCACAAACAACAGTGACACAAGATATACGAAGTGGATTAAATACGTACATATTATCGAAGCTAACTCAAAAAGACGACTACCCAAGCAAAGTTAATAAAAATCGATTAATAACCATTTATAGCCCGAGTGCACCTCATGACAATTCCAATAAGCCCAAACACGGCTAGGATACATTGTTTTATTACGGAGTTCCGGTGCATACTTTCCGGCTACGAATTATTTACTTAAATTTGCTTCATAGTCGCTTAACTATATTAATCGAGATATCTTATCGCCACCCGTAAAATACTTATCATTGAGGAGTTTCGGTGGCCATTTATGGTCTTCTTCATCAGTTCTACTTCATCAAATGATACTTTCTGAATGAAAATACTTGAGTTGTTGATGAAAATACAAAAATCGCTATGTGTATGCCTATAATATTTGAGGAGTTCCCTCAATTTCTCATGGATCCCATAATCAGATCCTGGTTTACTTATCATATTACCACCCTTGGGATATCTCCATTCCAACAAAAAAAGAATCATCAAAATCGGTTCATAAACGACGAAATTATCCGCGAACACACTAAAAAAATATATATATATATTTTTTTGTAGTATTCGACCGTATATAATTATATATATATATATCTACTATATAAAAATAAGTCGGGTTTTCCTTCCTGACGCTATAACTCCGCACGAACCGATTTCCACGGTTTTGCATTCGTTGGAAAGGTCTCTGGCTCCGTGAGGTTTATAGCAACGTTTTTTTTTTTTTTTTTATTGTTTTTACGAAAAATTAGGGTAGGGTAGGGTAGGTAGGTAGGTAGATAGGGTAGGGTAGGGTAGGGTAGGGTAGGGTAGGGTAGGTAGGTAGGTAGGTAGGTAGGTAGGTAGGTAGGGTAGGGTAGGGTAGGGTAGGGTAGGTAGGTAGGGTAGGGTAGCGTAGGGTAGGGTAGGTAGGTAGGTAGGGTAGGGTAGGTGGAGTTTATACAATAGCTTTTGACAGAACGCAGTCTGTCGGGTCAGCTAGTATATATATAATTATATACGGTCGAATTGAGAAACCTCCTTTTTTGAAGTCGATTAAAAAGAGCGTTTTATATAGCATTATCAAATCACCGCCGAGACGAAATACTGTTACTTGATTATACTGTGCTTCTAGAAAATCTGTCCTAAAATCTGATAGATATCAATTCAACATTTACTTAATTTTTAGGTTTCTTTGGAGAGAATATTCTTTGTTTATGATTTCTTTTTCTGTTTTTTTTTCGTTTATCAGTCATTGTTGCTCAATAATATTTTCACGTACGGTCACGTGATCGCGCATAAAGCACTGACATAGGTCTGCCGTCTAAGAGCGCCAACGCGCGACTGAAGTGAAGTCGCCGTGAAGTTGCGAGTGGTTGCTTTGCGAATTTGGTAGGTATTTGATCATAGTAATTATTTTAATCATTTTATCAAGATAAACTCAGCGATTGGCACTAGACAATTTTAATACCTTTTCAATGATATAAAAATTATGAAAAAAGGATCTGTTTTGTAGCCATGAGATTGATTTAGCGTTACGAAAAGGGGTAACTTTGTGATTTTTTTCTATCGAGAAAAGTTAATCTAATCGTGTTATTATTGCATTGCATTGCGATTGCATCTCCGCCAGATCCTTAAATAACACATATATTTTTTTCAGAATTTTATGCCACTGTTTTTTAGGTTTCCCATGGATTCTAAAAACTAGTAATCGCTGTCTCTGTCGGATCACCTCGCCTTAATGTGGCTTCATTAATGTGGCAGGAATTCGAAAGTGCTGATTCACTGAAGCGGAACATTTGTCTGACCTTGGAGTCTTTAAAGTTATTAAAGATTGTTACCTACATTAGGAGCATAATACGAGGAGTGCATGTGTGTGTACTGGCAATGTACACTGGTGTACAGTATTTGCTGCAAAATATTTATGATAGTGTATTTTAAGGGTAAGTAATAGATGATATAACATCATATAACAACGGAACCTATAATTTAGGTTAATATAATGAACGATTGATATAATTTTAAAATAACTAATTTTTATAAGCATAATATACATTAAGGGGTTTATTTATAAACGCTGCTTAAAGTTAAGTAATGATTAGCGACTGTTTAACCATACATTTTTGACGTTTGAACGTCACTTAACTTTAAGCAACGTTTATGAATAAACCCCTAAATATAACATTGTTTGACATAAAATATAAAATCGTTTGACATACCACTCAAAAGATATAAAACTTATTTGGTCTAATATGATGAAAACACCTACTTAAAAACACAAAGCAAAATTGCATAGACACGGGTTAGTTTATTTAGTATTATTTTTATGTTGTAGCCTGTGGGTAGCTCAACAAAAGTTATTGTTAGTTGTCACTTAGTGTGCGTAATCTTGCTCAGTTAAAAGTATTTTTTCTTTGTTTTATTCTTTGTAAGTTCTATCGTAGTTATAGGTAATAGTAACCTAAGTAGATATTAAACATAACTATATAGTAACTGATTACCACCTGCGCTAAGATAGGTCGACGGAGCCCCGCTTTGCAGGTGGTTTAAAAAAAAATAACCACGAAGGCTAAGGCACGAGCGAAGCGGAGCGGAGCTCCCGCCTTAGCCTTCTAACCTAACCTATCCGAGTCGGGGTACTCTGAGTCGGGGTGTTTACCATAATGACGTTTTTTTATATATATTAAACGCGCATCTGGAACGCGCTTCGTAACAGCTAAATACTATCCTAAGTTTTCTCATCCGCAAAATTAATAAACATTTGCTAATTCGTTTATTTTTCCACAAATACTCAAGATTAATAAAGTGGCAATCATTTGCACAATCGCCAAGTGTTTTAAAGACATTATCATAATAACGTAATACTATTTAAAAGTGCAGTATCATAGTGTCTGTTTCGCGAGTGCAGAGAATTCTCGCGGTTATGCCCACTGCATAAACGGTCAAAGTCCTGCGTGCGCGCATTCATTGCTGGACTGTTAGTGCTACCAACATTCAGACGACATACTCGGCGTAAGCGTTCCAGGTAACAAATAAGGGGCGGTCCAGTTACAAAATTAATAAATTGCATTGAGACTGGTGGCGCCACCCCGATCACATTATCACTGAAATATAACATCACTTCAAAATATGGTACTGCTGACAACGTGCACCTTAGAAGTATAATTATAGAATAATAATGCCACGCACTGTTCGTACTCCTCCTAAGCCGACGGAGGTTGAAAATATACTGGATGTTCAATCTGAACCGGTTATGGAAAAAGCGCTTTCAGACACTCCTAGCACCTCTACTGTTAATCCTCGACATCATAAACGACCGCGTATAGATAGCCCACCTACTAAAGAGCACCTGAATCCATCTTCTGATGAGATGCTGGAGACTATTCGCCTCGAAATAAGAACAGCAGTGACAGCCGAAATATCGGCATCCCTAAAAGCATGTATCGCAACGGAATTGAGCGAATTAAAAGAAGCCCTAGGACTCATAAAAAAACAGGAAGTATCGGTTCAATTTATGAGCAACAAGTTCGACCAAATGAAGAGTGAAATCGACAGTTGCAGGGACACGAATGTACAAATACAGAAGGAAAACGAGCTTCTCAAAAAGTCTATGTCAGATCTGTCTACAAGAGTTAATTTGCTCGAACAAAGCTCACGCCAACAAAATTTAGAAGTCAACGGAGTGCCGGAGAATAAATCAGAGAACCTAGTTAAAACTGTGTTGCAACTTGGAAATGCGGTGTCAACCACCATACAAGAGGCGGATATTATATCGGCTGTACGTGTCCGGAAATTGGATCCCCAAAACAAAAATCCTAGAACCGTGATCGTTAAGCTAAATAGTATTTCTGCACGAGATGAAATGTTAACATCTGTGATGAATTTTAATAAAGAGCACCCCGAAGATAAGCTGAACTCGAGTTTGTTAGGCTATGGTGGCCCGAAGAAGCCAATATTCGTATCCGAGCACCTTTCTCCTCTTAACAAGGAAATTCACGCAGCAACCAGAAAAGCAGCACGAGACAAAGGCTACAAGTATGTATGGGTGCGCGATGGACGTATCCTCATTCGTAAAGCCGATGGGATACCAGCTAAGCAAGTACGCAACCTTGAAGCAGTAGCACTGCTGTAACCAGGAAAGGAAAAAAGTATGCCTGCATAAAACTCTGTACTCAACTATCGCATTCAATATTTACTATCAAAATTTTAGAGGAATGAAGACAAAACTAAACGATATTATGCTAAATACGCAAAACAACATCTACGACATCATTATAGGGACAGAAACATGGTTAGATGACAGCGTCAATGACGGGGAAATATTTGACTGTAGATACAATATCTACCGCAGAGACAGAGCCTCAACAAATGCAAGAAAAAAAAAGGGTGGAGGTGTACTTATAGCTGTCCTGAAGTCTATCGAGTCCATTCGCATGTCACAATTTGAGACGGACTCAGAGAACTTATGGGTAAGCCTAAAGATCACAAATGGGAAAAAGATCCAACAGCTGAACATATGTGCTGTTTATCTACCACCACCTGTACAACAACCAACACTTGACTCGTTCCTAGACAAAGTCACCTCAGTTATCGACACAACCGGAAATCAAATTATAATTGCTGGCGACTTCAATCTTGGATCCATTGAATGGAATCTGGACGAAACCGGAACTCAAAGTACATCCACGTCACCAAGTAACTACAATACCCAACTAGGTTACTCGTTGATAGACTGCTTGTCCCTAAATAATATCGAACAATTAAACCCAGTAAAAAATAAACTTGGCAAATCCCTTGACCTAATTTTGTGTAACTTTCCGGGCGGATTTGTTCATGAATGTAAAACCCCCTGTCGGCTGTAGATTCTCATCATCCACCATTGGAGATAGTTATAAAAAATATGTCACATAGTTCACTTAAATGTAAACACTTCAAAAAATACAATTACCGCAATGCTAACTATACATTGTTGAATGAGCGAGTAAAACAGGTCAATTGGACTGCATGTTTGTCCGAGTGTTCAGATGTCAATGCAATGGTAGAAATACTAAACAAGCATCTCCATAATATAACTGACGAGATCGTGGCAAAAAAGAAAGTATCGCCAAATAGGTATCCTCCTTGGTTTCCAAAAGCTCTTATTAAACTTCTAAACGAAAAGGAAAAGCTTAGGGTGCGCTTTAAAAAATATAATAATCCCCGTGACCACTACGAATACAGATTATTAAGCGAAAGAGCTAATATAATGATCAAAAGTGGTTACAAAGACTATGTAGGGAGAATCGAGAAGGGCATATCACAAAATCCTAAGGTTTTTTGGTCATTTGTAAAGGCAAAAAAATCGAGGGCTAATGACATACCGTCTGAGATGAAATTAAATAATCAGATAGCCACTTCCGGGGACGAGGTCTGCAAGCTCTTTGCTGCCCATTTCTCTTCAACGTTCACCTCATCAGATAAAACAAGGCATGCTTCATTACTGACAGATCACAAGTATCCCCAAATTAGTTTAAATAGGGTCACATTCTCTGAAAAAGATGTCGTTAAAGTCCTTAAAAAACTAAATGTATGCAAGGGTCCGGGACCAGATGGTATTCCACCATTATTTGTTAAAAACTGTGCATCTAGCTTGGCCCTACCGCTAAAAATCATTTTGAACCACTCAATCGAATCAGCACAATTCCCTTCTGAATGGAAAAATGCCAATGTAGTGCCCATCTTTAAAAAAGGTGAAGCAAACAGCATAAAAAACTATTGGCCAATATCTATTTTATCTGTGTTTTCGAAGGTCTTTGAATCCCTTATGTGTCCTATTCTTACATCTCACTTCAAAATAGAGCTAGCTTCCCAACAGCATGGATTCTGCACACAAAGATCCACCTTGACTAACCTAACTCTTTATGTCAATGACCTCAGCAAACTTATCGACTCTCGCACACAAGTTGACGCCATTTATACAGACTTTAGCAGTGCCTTCGACAAGGTCGATCACCAAATCCTACTGCAGAAACTTTCAAACCTCGGCATATTCGGCCAGCTTTTGCAATGGTTCGAATCTTATCTGACTGACAGAAAACAAAGGGTCGTCGTAAAGGGGCATCAGTCTTCCTTTTATTATTCCACTTCAGGAGTTCCACAAGGCTCCCATATGGGTCCGATATTGTTCCTGGTATTCGTCAACGATATAGTGAACTGCATCAAGCACAGTGAATGTTCGCTTTTCGCCGACGATGTAAAGTTTTATAAGCAAATAAATTCTCCCAGAGATATATACTTGCTGCAGGAGGACTTAAACTCAGTACACAACTGGTGTATAAAGAACAGGATGACTCTTAACGCTCAAAAGTGTCAACACATGACCTTCACAAAAAAGCGAAATACCCTTCCATCCTCGTATTCGTTGAATGGTCTCACGCTGCAAAAGGTTAACACAATTCGCGATCTCGGAGTCTACCTTGACAGTCAGCTCACTTTTATTCCCCACATAGACAATATTGTCAAAACAGCAACAAAAATGCTAGGATTTCTGAAGCGTATCTGTCACGACTTTAAGTCTGTTCGCACCCTCAAACTTCTCTACTTCACCCTCGTCAGAAGCCTACTGGACTATACATCGCAGGTGTGGAATCCTATCTATCAGGTCCATATCGATCGAGTTGAACGCATCCAAAAAGGCTTTACTAGGTACCTGCGATATAAATCGTACAGCTGCCCCAACACAACTGATTACCCTGAAAGGTTGAGTCACTTCAAAATTACATCCCTCGAAAACCGCAGAAAAGTTATGGATCAAATTATGCTCTTTAAAATTGTCAACGGACTAATCCATGTTCCGAAACTTCTGGAAGACATAAATTTATCTGTTCCCCGTAGCAGTCAACCAAGGCCCGACCGCAAATTAGATGTGTTTGTACCATTGACAGCTCGAACCAACCTCGGGTGATCAGCGCCATTGAACCGTTTCATGCGGACATATAATGAAAATCACTCTCGCACCAATAGCATTGACATCTTCTCAAACACCCTGGCTCAATTTCGTAATCATCTTTTCCGGCAACTTGTAGATTGCTAATTGCTGACAATCGATTTTTGTTAAATTCCATCATTCATTCATTGATATTGTTCTAGTTCCATTGTTACATTTTAAACTTTAATGTTAATTACTTTCAATCATTATTTAACTTAATTTGATTCATGATTGTATTTTTATCGATTTATTTGATTTTATTGTTGTTAATTTATTTGATATTAGTATTATTAACTTGTTCATTTTTTTATTTTATTTTTTTACTTTAATCAAGAATAGCAAACTATGTAAGTGCTGTCACACCTTTAAGTGACAAGTTAGCTAAAGTATGTATGTAAGTTATATGATATGTTCTCTGTTAATGTTTTTGTTAACTAGTCGTTGGAGTGCCATAATAAATAAATAAATATTAAACGTTAGACCTAATGATTTTCGATTGAATAAACAATATACATAATAGGTTGGGGAAAAAGTTTCTTCGCATTTTTTAAGAAAATTCAAAACATCCCAACAAGCAAAAGGTGGTTTTTAAACTATCCTAGAACCACCATTTATCGAAGACTATATGAGACTTATATCCGCATATAAGTCTCGAAAAGGGCCCACTTTATAAGTCTACTTTTACTTATAACGTATTTATATTAGACCGCTGAAATGCCATATACGCCTATATTGCTCCTGTAATTGAGTTACGTAAGTGGACGTTACTCCTGTAGATCTCAATATAAGTAAGTTATAGTCAAAAATGAGATTAATACGCGCCTAGAAATGCTTCTATAATAAATATCTGGACAGTCGAAGTGTGGTGTGTAAAAAAACTTTGTAACATCTTGAGAGTAAGTATTTATATGAATCAGAATTTATTAATGTCAACCTTAGTAGAAAAACTAAATCTTATTGTTGTCAAATTGTTAGTCTTATAGATAGCTTATTCGTAGGGGAATGTGAATTTTCTGTGAAATCTATCATGGTTTTGGTAAAAAAATTAAAGCGCCTCTTGAAATTTTCTTATTTACATTTTAGTATTAATTAATATTAAATAAATATTATGAAGTTAGCTGCCATTTTCTTGGTGAGCATTTCCAAGTATGACATAGTGCTAAAATAAGTATTTTTAGCATTTCCAAGTGTGACATAGTACCAATATAAGTATATTGGTTCTATATTGGGTTTTCTCAAAACCGAAAAAGATTCGCCATTGTTACCGATTAGGGTTCCGCATTGCCCAGATGAAAATCGATTGATATTTAGGTATAGATAAGTAAGTTAAAGGAATATTTTAAGGGTTTGTTCTACGTGCTAGGTTAAACATCAGTTTAAAAAAGCAAAAGGGGCTTCTTAAGAGTTTTGACCAGGATTGTTTGAGATTACTTATACAATAACATTACTGTGGAATGCCTATATAAATATGTCTAGGTTTAAAACGGCATACGATAGATCGATATAGAGAACATTTTATCCTACCGAGTGCTGTTATAATCTTGGTGATTTATTATTTTTAAAATGTGGGTATGAAATTCATTTAACACTTACTTTTAAGTTTATGTAAAACCAAACCAGATACATAAATGATTTACAGTGATTTAACTTTAATTTACTTAAATTGGTCACAAAATATTAGCTTATATGAGGTTATAAGTAAAAATAACAAGAGTAATTGCTCCTCAGTGCATATCTTCCTGGTATGTGCTCCTACAGGAGTATTAAGATTTAAATGGTCCGCAGATGTTATCTTATAGGCGCATATAAGTCTGAGTAACCGGAGTCATTACTCCTGAGTGCAATTACTCTTGTTTCATGCTTTTATAGGAGTATTGATCCTATATTTGTCAGGAAATATGATCCTATATACCGATATAAGTACAAATTATAGAATTAAACGTACTTGAGTAAAAACAGCATGTATTTATGCTGTTAAAAGCGCAGTAGCAACCATCAAAACTATCATCGGAGTTTTATAAGTCCACGTAGCATTATAAAATCGGATTCCAGGATTATTTTGCTTGTTGGGATTTTTTAGTATAGTTTATTTACGTTTAACTATAGTATGTAGGTACCATTTTGTTCGATAACTTTTTGCCATCTTGTAGGTAGGGACATGATCCCATTGCTATAGAAATTTTGGGACTTCTGATCAAAATACCGCGACAATTGGTTTTGGCAGTCCTCTCGTGATGTTAACCTGACACTGCCTAAAGAATTCTGAAGAGACCGAAACAGGTGGAAATCTGAAAGTGCAAGGTCAGGACTATACGGCGGATGCATTAACACCTCCCAGCCAAACTCTCTTAATTTTTGCTGAGTGGCTAAAGATGTGTGAGGTCTAGCGTTATCATGATAAAAAACCACACCCCTTCTGTTGATTAATTCCGGCCGCTTTCTCTCAACTGCTTGCTTTAAGGACCTTAGTATCATCGCATGTGGGCGGAGCTAAGCGCAATACACGTAACGAGTGGCGGCGGCGCACTACACTAAAACGACGAACAAAGAATATGCCGTGGCGCAGATATGCTACGTAGGTCGGCATTTTTGCCTACATTTCAGAAAGATAGACGCACCTTTTTAAAGTTTGTACTGTACATGATTTTTTTTAACATGTAGGTAATACGAGGGCTGCACTAAAAGTATAACGAACGAAAATGGTGGCCACGTTTGTCTCCAAAACTGGCCATGTTACGACTATTCCTCTTGAGGGACAAAGAACGGTTAATGCAGAATGGTATGCTAGCATTTGTTTGCCACAGGTCGTTTCTGAACTCCGTAAAGAGAACTGCAACCGCCGCATCATCCTCCATCACGACAATGCGGGTTCTCACACCGCGCACAGAACAAAAGAGTTTTTAGAGCAAGAAAACATAGAATTATTAGACCATCCGCCGTACAGCCCCGACCTAAGCCCTAATGATTTCTATACTTTCCCTAAAATAAAACCTTCCTTTCCCTCAATCCTTTTCCTCAATGATTGGTTCCATCGTATGGAAAAATGTGTCAAATTTCGCGGAGAATACTTCGAAAAGCAATAAATACATTTTTAAATAGTAATGTTGTGTCTCTTCCTTGATTCCCGAAATTTTCAGTGCCGCCCTCGTAGTCAAGTATGTGATTAAAGTAAGATTGTGATTAAAGTAATTTGATAGTTAATATATTTATTTGCTCAAACATGTACAAACAAGAATAAAAGCGTGCATGTAGGATATATATTTTTTTGTTTTATAAATTGTAAATTGTTGTACAGATAATTATCACTACATATTATAAAACAAAGTCCTCCGCCGCGTCTGTCTGTCTGTCTGTTCGCGATAAACTCAAAAACTACTGCACCGATTCGCATGCTGTTTTCATCACTGGATAGCTTGGTTCTCGAGGAAGGTTTTAGTATATAATTTGTTAAGTTTTGTATAAATTAACGATATTTGTTGGAGGTGTCGGATAAAAATAAGCCGTCTGGGAGCTTTCAACGAAAACGCTGTCTAAACCCTTTGAGATATAACAAAATAATGTATGGTGGAATTGTGTATCTTATAAAGGCCTCCAAAAAAGTCCGCGATGGCATATGTCTATCTCTTAAGGATAACATACTATATCCATTTTATTGTCTTTTTGTAGGGATTTGTTTGCCGAATTTTACTCTTGGAAATACGATTACGATTCAAAATTCACCTATTCTAATTCAAAATTTTAGTCCGTGTTATCTATTGGAAAAACAGTAGCAGTAAAAGAGCAGCAGTGGTATTATAGTTACTATATTACTTCGTGGTCTATATTTTACACACAAGTGACAATATAAAGAACATCAACAACCGTAACTATGCTGTTTCAAATACATGACAGACATGTGTAAATATGATTATTCACACAGGCCAGTGCATACATAATATGCAACCTCCAATACGCCCCCTTAATCTATTACACCTGCGTATGATCACTTCTGTACTTGTCAGTACTCAGTACATAAAACTAAATAAATCACTAACACTTATGTGTCCGACTGTACTGCGCTGTACCCAAAAGTAGAGTCCAAAACAGAAGAAATCTAACAAAATAAAGCATGCATAACAAGAAAATTATCTATTACACAAAACACTTTAAAACAAAAACTACATCAAAACGTTAAACTACTCTTTCGCCCCCATAATAGAATGATTTGACAGGGATAAATCCTTTAAAAATTCTCTAAGTCTCGGGCTGTGTACGCTTTTAGTAAAGATGTCCGCTATCATCTTATCAGTTGACATGTACCTTATTTCAACTTTGTTAAACAGTACACACTCACCAATAAAATGATATTTGATATCTATGTGTTTTGTTTTATTATGCATCATTTTGTTAGCTGCAATTTTATGCGCCGACTGATTGTCATTATAAATTACTACCGCTTTACAACCCACAGCTGTCAAACTGTTCAGTAAACTACGTAAATAAGAGCTTCCTTCGAAGCTTGACACAATCCTACATACTCTGCCTCTGTGGAGGACAAGGATACTGTCGCTTGCTTCCTAATCTCCCATGACAGTATATTTTTACCACATTTGAAAATTAATCCTGTGAAAGACTTTCTATCAAGTGCCCCTCCCCAATCTGCATCGACGTAGCCTCGTAAATCTAAATCTCCCGACTTCCTAAATGTGAGACAAAGATTAGACGTACCCTTCAAATACCTTAAGACCCGTTTCTTACATTTAAAGTGTATTTCATCAAAACCTGAATTAAATTGCGAAAGCACACTTACCGCATGTGCTATGTCTGGTCGCGTATTACAGGCCACATAGTTAAGACACCCTATCAATCTCTGATATGGCATATCGCTAGGGGAATTTGTCGATCTTTCTAATTTCATACCGACTTCCATTGGAGTCGAAACTGGCTTAGCATCTGTCATGTTAAAGTCATTCAAAATTTCCGAAATGAATTGTTGCTGATCTAGACAAATAATATCTTTATCTCTCCTCAGCCTCATGCCTAAAACATGCCTAGCCGCGCCTAAATCTTTCACTTTAAACTTTTCAAGCAAACTGGTTTTTAATTTTTGTTTTTCTTGTTCACAATTTCCAAAAATGAAAAGGTCATCTACGTAAATAACAACCATTAACTTCTTATTGTTTTTAAGTTGCTTTTGGTACAAACACGGTTCTATTTTTGATTGTAAAAACCCTAAGTTCAACATCTCTTTGTCCAATTCCTTGAACCAAGCATTCGAAGCTTGTTTCAATCCATACAAAGAACGCTGCAGCTTACATACCTTGGTCTCTTGACCTTTGACTACGGCTCCTTTCGGTTGGAGCATGTAAATGTACTCTTTAATCTTGTCATACAAAAAGGCAGTCGTGACATCTCATTGGTCAATAAACCAATCGTATTCAACAGCTAGCGAGAACAACAATCGTAGAGTAGCACTTCTAACTACAGGAGAATAAGTCTCAGTATAGTCTACACCACATACCTGTGTGAAACCTTTTGCTACTAGTCTAGCCTTGTACTTAGTTACCTTACCATCGCTATCTCTTTTAAATTTGAACACCCATTTACATTGCATAGGCTTCTTATCAGCTGGAAGGTCCATCAACCTCCAAGTTTGGTTCTCCTTTAGTGACATTAGTTCATCATCTATCGCTTTTTGCCATAAGTCACCATCAGGTCTCGCCAACGCTTCATTAATAGTCAATGGATCACCATCAAGATTGCTCTCCTTAGCATACATAACATTGCATCCATACCGATCGACTTGTCTGCGTTCTCTTACAGGATACCTTCAATCTGATTCAGGTATTGTCACCTTCTCTACAGTTAATACGTCATCAGGTACTTGCTCTGGTACTACAGGTTCAGGTTCTATCTCCTCCGATACTTCTACGTTCTCATCTACAGCATCACGGTACACATCATTGTGAGCCTCCAACGGTTCAGATCTGCTTGTAGATCCGTTGGGTAAACTGGAAGAAACAGAATCTGTATTCAGGTTTATGATTACTTCCGACTTGTCCACTTTTTCTTTTTGGAGAAAGATGTTTTCCATAAATTTGACATCTCTCGCAGTTGTCACTTCATCTGTCTTAGGATTCATCAGACGATAACCCTTCTGATTATCTGGATATCCAATAAAAATCATCGGTTCCGTCTTCACGTCCAGTTTGCATCTCTTTCGTTTTGGTAACAATCTATACGCCAAACAACCAAAGATTTTCAGATTACATCTTTTCCAGTCCAAAGCTTCTCTGGTACGGCATTTTTTAATGCTTTCGTGGGGCTTCTGTTCTTTAGATGAACAACAGTATTTACAGCCTCGGCCCAATACTTCTTGCTCAGATTAGATTCTGACAGTAATGTTCTTGCCTTTTCTATTATAGTCCGATTCGCTCTTTATGCAACAGAATTTTGTTCCGGCGTGTAAGATACAGTTGTCTGGTGTCTTATACCTGCAGACTTCAAAAAAGACTTAAATTTACCATTACAGTACTCTCCGCCGTTTTCAGTTCTCAGACATTTAATAGATTTACTTGTCTCATTCTCAACCTCCGCTTTGTATTCACGGAACTTATCGAAAGTTTCACTTTTGTTCTTCAAAAAATAAACATGCGTCTTCCGAGTATAATCGTCGATAAAAAGAAGAAAATACCTTGAACCCCGGAACGACGGCTCCTCGATTGGTCCACAAACGTCGCTAAAAACCAACTGTAAGACCTCGTTCGCTCTCGTACCTTTGCCAACTTTTGGCCTAACTTATTTATTATAATTCAACAATTAAAAATATTCAAAAATCAATTGACAAAATTAAAAAAGTGGGACTCTGGATTCAGAAGTCTAAAAAACATGAATAAGAAATAATAAAAAAATCTAAAATGATATCTGGCAACTAAGACTAAAATAAAATATTTAAAAAATTCGACCAATAATCATTTGAAATTTTACATAAGACGGTAAAAAATACAAGAGAAAATAAAAGAGGCATTCGATCAGAAAAAAAAGAGAAAAAAAAGAAAAATAAATGGAAAAAAAAGAGGCATTCGATCATAGTACGGTATGCAAGCAGAGGTCACAGTTAGGCTGGCAATCAGTCCGATAGAAATAAACAGGTCTTAAAATTAAATGGCGATAGGAATTTATGGGAGGTATCAATAATTAGCGAGATGCAAATTGGCACTGCAGTACTCTAGTTAATGTCTGTTATTTTTAATTTTTTTATTTATCATTTATACATAATAACACAGGATTACTTAATAAATAGCAACCAAAAACCACTAAGGTTTAAACTTGTGCTATCATGAGTCTATCTCAATATCTAACTATACAATGAAGCATTTTATATTTACGCGTTATTGCCGATACAATTAATAATATCTGCAGTTTACATTTGATATTTTTATGTGTAATACATTTGTTTATTTCTGAGGGCTATTAATAAGTCTCGGTATAATATAACCGGTAGTTCCCTCGCCATACGTATTGTTGGCGGGCTGTTTACGAAGCTTATTCTCAGAAACTGCCCGAGTGCATACAGAATGTTCGATTTTGTTTCTTAAAGATTCATTGAAAAATTGTTCTTTCAATAACAAAAAATTTAATTGTATATGAATTGGTAAGACATTACAGTGTTTAAAGAGACCATTTAAATTGTCGTAAAATTGATTTCAAATTTTAGGAGATACTATTGTTTTTAAAATTCGAAGTTGAAGTTTAAAAATACTATCAAGGTAGGTTTTATAGGTACGACCATAACTACTAAGGCCATACTGGATGTAAGATTCAGCCATTGCGTAATAAAGCATTATCTTCACTTTGAAGGGCAGGCGGTTTTTTAATATGGTTATAATATAATGTTTTACCTGAAAATAAAACAGTTATTATATACGGAACCTTATTCTAGACCTATACAGTGAGACAGCAACTTTCCGGATCTTACGTCACGACCTCTCTTATTCCCCTCCCACCCGGCTCCGGCCCGCTGTGGCCGGGGGGAGGTGGCGTGGAGCTTGCCCGAACAGTCAGGCGTGCTCTTCACATTGCATCTCACATCCGGTGGATTATGAGTCCACCAGGCAGGATTAAAAATATAGGTCTAGAATAAGGTTCCGTATATAATAACTGTTTTATTTTCAGGTAAAACATATTATACACTATGAACCGTTATTATAGACCTATACAGCGAGATGTGTTTATTATCGCCTGGTGGCAAACTAAGTATATGCCAATGTATGCCAATGTGTGAAAAAGAAATTACTTAGGTATCTAAATAATTTTGTTTAATATAGGTACCTAGGAGTATTTATATTAAACAAAATACAACTGTGTGAGAACATTATTATTAGAAATGAAAATATAATTATGTAAAGAAAAAGGTTTTTGTTTGAATCACCAAAACTAAGTAGGTACCACATTGATAAGAACTTACACATACATAAGTTTTGCCATTTACATAACATTATTAGCATCACAATGTATGCTTTAATGACATGATATTCAAAGAATTAAGATTTGCTTTGAACTAAAGTTACATTAGTTATGCATATCATATCTAATAAATCAATTTAACTTAACATAACAATATGTTGCTTTGAACTGAATTATTTATTGAAATTACATTGATTAATAGGTAGGTAATCATATATTATCTAGAATCTACACAGCTTCAAATGTCAGAGATAAATTGTTACGACTTTGCGATGTGTTAATTTCGGCTGAATAGAACCGTGCAAATGTGTTGGGGACACGCCAGTTCCCTTTTGCCATGATCTCGTCAATATTGTGGCTCTCAAGCCAGTTGAGAGATGCTGCGGCACTTCGAGTACTACCAGGAGTAGCCTCTACTCCTGCCTCCTTAAGAATAGTTTTAACCCAACCTCCAATCACTGTTCGAGAGGCTGGCCTGACTCTGCCACGAGTTGATATAAATAAATGATTAATGTCATTTGTAATTTTACGTGAAGATGATACTTCTATCAACCTACGTATCCACCATACAGGGCATATAGATTTATCTGTATGTGTGTGCAATTTCCATGATGATTGTCTGTGTGTATAGCTATCTGTCTTTGAGCCAAAAGCTGGGTGTAAAACAATATGATTAGAATTGTCTTCAAAATGTGCACTATCAACCCGTAACAGTGTCAGGTCATGGACTCTACGGCTAGAAGCGAGTAGCAAAATCAGTGCTGTGCGACGAGACACTTGGAACAAACTTGCATGAGGCGACTGGTTAGAGCTAAGCCATTCTACCACAATACGTGGATCCCAAATGAAAGATTTTTTAGGTTTGGAATCAACATTAGCAAGTGAAATAGCTTTTAACATTCTCTGTACGATAGGATCACTGCTTCTGATTTGTCCGTTAGAACAGGCCAAAGTGGCAACAGTCGATTTATAAACTAAAATAGTTTTATAACACAGTTTAAGAGTTAAGTGCAAGTATGATAGGTACTTAGCGACTTGAGCACCAAAGAGGTTTGTATGGTTGAAATTATTATGATTACACTAATTTAGCCATTTTTCCCAAATGCCAGCATACATTTTCTTGGTAGAAGGTCGCCAGCTAGAATTAAGTAGGTCTATTTCGTTTTGAGACCAATTTTTTAATTCGGCACACCACCCTTCAATAGCCATGCCTCTAGATACATCTGGTCCACGTGAACTGGAAGCAGATATGTCCGTGTACCTAGTAACCGCCGATGAAGATTGAATATGGGTAAAGGAGCGCTCACCGCTCTCCTCCTCAGGTCTGGCCGCCAAAACACTTTGGACCAGCGCGGTACTATTAGGATGTATCGACCCTTGCACAGGTTGAGGTGTGACAGAACTCGTGGAATTAGGTGTGGTGGTGGGAATATCCACGCTCGACGGTATGTCCACCTTCTGCTGAAGGCGTCGTGAAACTCTGCGTTCGAGTCTTTGCAATCTCGTGAGACGTAGCGCGCAAGCACGTGTGCGGTTTTCGAGGCGAACAAGTCGATTTCGGGCATTCCGAATTTGCGAAATATCTCTTGACATGCCTCTTCCATTAGGGTCCATTCCCCGGGTAATTTGAGTCTTGACAGCATGTCTGCTTCTGTGTTTACCTGACCGGGCAGGTACTGAGAGACCAGGTGAATTTTGTTCTCGTCCGCAACCTCGAATAGCATGCAAGTTAGCCGGTAGAGGTTCCGTGATCGGAGACCCCCCTCGTTCCGCATGTAACTCACCACACTCTTGTTGTCTGACTGAACTGGCACGGTTGAATGACGTAGCGATTGCTGACGATTGGTTAAGGCCTGTATAACTGCCCACATTTCTTTTAAATTGCTGTGCCATTTTTTCTGCTCCGGGGACCATAATCCGCTCAGACAAGCGTCGTTTACAATGGCACCCCAGCCTCTGGCAGATGCGTCTGTCGTTACATAATGTGAGACAGGATCCGGATGTATCGCTGTTCCTGTAGACAGAGCTCGTAACCACCACATTAAGGTCGTCAACACTTCCAACTCGAGACGTTTTACGTGTGCTTGGTGCTTTGGAAGCCGATTGCAAGCTACTTGTAACGGGCGGCAATGAAGCCGACCTCTGGGCACAACGAAGGCTAAAGGCAAAATTTAGCATGCCTAGCAAGCATTGAGCGTCGTGCAAACTCCATCGATTTACCTTTAGTATGTGGCGTATCATATTGGAGATTTTGTAAACCTTTTCCTGGGGCAAATAATTGGAATTCAGGGAGAGATTCCATTTTATGCCGAGATAGTCTACTGCCTTGGCAGGGATCAATGTGGATTTTTTGTAGTTGATCATCCATCCCAAAGTTGTTAGGACTCTTATAGCTTCCGCAGCATGGTCCATTAGGGTTAATCGATCTTGGTTCACGATTAAATAATCGTCCAAATAGACGATAACTCGCATGCCCTTCTCGCGCAGCACGTCTGCTACCCAATTTGTCACTGTCGCAAATGCCCTGGGTGCTGATGACAGCCCGAATGGCAGACAAGTGACCTGAAGGAGCTTCGGGCTCGACTTCTTTTCTGTTGCGTATAATACGAGGGCTGCACTAAAATTATCGGGAATGGAATATTTCCACTGTTCCTGTCATATTAAAATCTTTTTAATTGAAAACTCCTTGGTTTTAAAAATCGAATACCATTTATTTATTTTAAAAAAGATTCTCGGTCTTGTCACAAGGTTTTGTCAAACTTGTTTAGTCGTTGAGAAAATGGAATTGACTCGAGAAAATTCAAGAGCGATGATTTATTATGACTTTCGAAGTGGTTTAACACAAAAACAGTGTGTTGACCGGATGAATTCTGCATTTGGTGATGAAGCCCCATCCAAAACCACAATTTATCGCTGGTTTGCTGAATTTCAACGTGGACGTGTCAAGCTCAGTGATGATCCCCGTCAAGGTCGTCCAAAAACTGCAGTCACCCAAGAAAACGTTGATGCTGTGCGTAAGCTGATTGAGGAAGATCGACATGTGACATACCGCGAAATTCAGGCAACTTTAGACATTGGCATGAGTCAAATACAAATAATCTTGCATGAACAATTAGGTGTAAAAAAGTTGTTTTCCCGATGGATACCGCATTCGCTCTGTGAAGAGCAAAAAGCGGCTCGCGTTACTTGGTGCGTCAGAACTCTCGAAAGATTCCACGCAGGATCCTCAAATGCTGTATACAACATCGTATCAGGTGACGAATCCTGGATATATGCGTCCAAACCCGAAACAAAAAACCAGTCACGAGTTTGGGTGTTCGAAAATGAGTTAAAGCCAACAAAAATTGTTCGTTCACTGAGTGTTGCAAAAAAAATGGTGGCCACGTTTGTCTCCAAAACCGGCCATATTACGACTATTCCTCTTGAGGGACAAACAACGGTTAATGCAGAATGGTATGCTAGCATTTGTTTGCCACAGGTCGTTTCTGAACTCCGTAAAGAGAACTGCAACCGCCGCATCATCCTCCATCACGACAATGCGAGTTCTCACACCCCGCACAGAACAAAAGAGTTTTTAGAGCAAGAAAACATAGAATTATTAGACCATCCGCCGTACAGCCCCGACCTAAGCCCTAATGATTTCTATACTTTCCCTAAAATAAAGAATAAATTGCGTGGACAGAGATTTTCATCACCTGAAGAAGCTGTGGACGCCTACAAAACGGCCATTTTGGAGACCCCAACTTCCGAATGGATTGGTTGCTTCAATGATTGGTTCTATCGTATGGAAAAATGTGTCAAATCTCGCGGAGAATACTTCGAAAAGCAATAAATACATTTTTAAATAGTAATGTTGTGTCTCTTCCTTGATTCCCGAAATTTTCAGTGCCGCCCTCGTACTCGCAGAAATGGGTGATGACTGGGGCTGACTGCTAGGTGAAAATAGGCCTGAGAAAGGTCTATTTTGATCGCCCAGTCGTTCGGTTGCAAGAAATCCGGCACACGGTACATATTTATTAAGCGAAACTTTGTTTGCATTACATAGCGGTTTAGATTTTTTAAATTGAATATCGGGCGATGGCTGGTATTTGACTTTTGCACTAAAAACATCGGACAGACATAACTTGGAGATGGATCTACTCGAATCAAGATTTTCTGTTGTTTCAAAATCTCGATTTGTTCCGACATTAATAAGCTTGTTGGAGTTTGAAAACGTGTTAATAAGTCTGGACTTTGAAGTGGGGGTATTTTGAAAAAGGGAATTCGGTAACCAGATATCATTTTTATAATGTTCTCTGGAGCACCGTAATTCCTC
Organism: Dryobota labecula; assembly: GCA_947523025.1. Classification (NCBI taxonomy): domain Eukaryota; kingdom Metazoa; phylum Arthropoda; class Insecta; order Lepidoptera; family Noctuidae; genus Dryobota; species Dryobota labecula. The sequence continues at coordinate 183,039 of OX383294.1, forward strand.
CAAATTTGAATGTAATTTTTTAACCGCCCGCCATAAAATGAAATTTCTTGAGGATAGTCACTTACGATACTGATCGGATTTACGATTGCCGAAGGACCGTTTTTTGTTTTCATTATGCCTTGAACTGGATTTATTGTTTCCCGACTTTCGGATGGCTGGGGATCGAACCCAGGATTGTCATCGTGAAAGGGCTTGCGTGGTCGCTTAGCTGGAGGGCCATCCTGTCTATTCCGCATAGACATGGCATGAGGCTCTTCCGCAGAGCGCTTTTGGGCAGAGAACAACTTACTAGTACCACCAGCCTTTTGTAAAAAGGTGGTTAAATCCTGTGGGCTAAAAAGGTTATATTGTGTTGGGGGGAGCGTTTGCAAGTCCACCTTTACATATTTGTCCTTGACACCCGACAAAATGCAGTCACGACGTCTTTGAATAATATCAGCACGTCTTCCACAACTCATTTGCAAGAGATCCTCGGACACTTTCATGTAAGATGAGTTTTCGGAAAAAGAAGCATTAATCTTTTCAAAAAGCGTGTCAGCGTTAAGTACACAGCCAGGCGATTGCGCCCATTCTATGATTTGCTGAAAGTTGTTTCTTAGCAGCTCATTTTGTTGTATAAGCCCATGAGTAAAAGCTCCAAACGATCTATCAAGTAATCTAAGCCAAGAAGAATTTGCATCACAATGTCTAAGTTCAGTGTTAACATCGAGTTCGTAAAAACCTGGCTTAGCGACATACTTTTTCTCAGTTTCTAGGTATCTAACCCTTTGCCAATCATTAGTATCAAAATGATGTAGTTTATTTAGCACATATAATCTACCCTCAGAAGCATTTTCAACAGTAGGTTCTTGTAGGTTAGTGGACACCGGAAATTCGAATACTTTAGCCTTCTCTGGTTTACTGAGAAGGTGATCATTCCCAAGAGAAACCCTCAAGTCATCAGATGGATGTATGGAAATATCAGAATCAGATTCAGGCTCGGTTTCTTTGTTTGAAAAGCGATCGTTATTTTTTAAATAGAATAATATTTCACTCACTTGATTTGACAGCAAATCTAACCTGCGCTCGTTTTCTCGGGTTTCCTGCCGCAGCTGCCGGCGTCTCTGACGTAGGGCGGAGCTGCTCGACGACGACGAAGATGCCTGCGGTGATGCAGGGGGAGGCGGGCGACTTCCGTCACCCTCGGCAGGCGCTCTCGTGAAATTTTCCATTACGTATACAAAACACGCACTCAAAACTCTATTAGTACTCAAAACACTATTACCGAGTTTTTCAAATAACCACTGAATAAAGTTTTTCCACGAACTAAAAAAATATATTTAAACTAATAATTATAAACACTAAACAGCAGCGCACTAGAAGAGGTGTGATCGCACCGAAAAACGATGCCAATGTGAAGAGCACGCCTGACTGTTCGGGCAAGCTCCACGCCACCTCCCCCCGGCCACAGCGGGGCGGAGCCGGGTGGGAGGGGAATAAGAGAGGTCGTGACGTCAGATCCGGAAAGTTGCTGTCTCACTGTATAGGTCTAGAATAACGGTTCATAGTGTATAATAGCGAGAAATTGCCGAAGTTAAACTTATCGTCTATAATAACTCCAAGATATGTTTGTTTACTGACAACATCTATTTGTGGACAATTACAATTAATCGCATTGACCGTATGCAAGCAGTCATGGTCATGGGCTATTAAGTTCCTTGAGGGCAATTTTCTAATGTATGGAGATTTAATAACCAATAGTTTAGTTTTGCTTGCATTAAGTACTAAGCCAGCATCGTGACACCACCTTGTTGGAGCATCCAGGTCGAGTTGTAAGCGTTCGCATGCTATTTGAGGATTTCTATTAGCAATAACAAGGCAAGTGTCATCCGCAAACTGGTAGCATTTACTGTTCGTGATGCAGTTACTCATATCATTTACATACGACAAAAAATGTAGGGGGCCTAATACTGAGCCCTGGGCTGTTCCCTGAGTTATAGCCATGCGATCACTACAGATGTTATCAATTTTTACAGTAAAGGTACGATTTTTAAAATAATTTTTACACCAGTTGAGCAATGGACCACGTACTCCGCAGTCGTCTAATTTATCAACTAGCTGATTATGAATTAATGTGTCAAAGGCGCGTGAGAAGTCAATAAAGAGAGCAAGAACATATTTTTTATCATTTAGGTGCATATTGACTTCATCGGTGAAGTTTGACAAGAGGTTCGTGGTGCTTTTGCCAGCCTGAAAGCTAAATTGGTACCGGTCAATTACATCGTGCTGCCTATAAAATGCGTGAATTTGTTAACAAACATATTTTTCAACTATTTTATCAATAGATGAGAGCAATGTTATTGGACGATAGTTTGTATAATCGTTTTTTTTACCCCTTTTATGGACTGGCCTTATGCTACCTACCTTTAGATCATCTGGGTATATACCACTTTCAATACTTCGATTAATTAAGTCAGCAATAGGGTTGGATATGCTGTCACCTATCATTTTAATATCGGAAACTTTAATATTATCTGGACCTGGGGCTTTTCTTGAGTTAAGTTGTTTAATGATTTTATGCTAGCCGAGGCTTTTTTAAACAGCATACTAGAATCCAGGGGTATACGTGTTGCTTTAGGGTCTGTTAATTTTATGTTACATTTAGGAACTATGTCTTTAACCGCTCTGTCAAAACAATTTGCAAAGTTGTCAGCAATGGTTTTGCTAGTGATTCCTTGTGCATCAAAAGCCCTAAGAATAGCCGTGTCAAGTGACAAGGTCACTCTCCCTAACATTTGATTTAAAATATTGTACATTTTTTTAACGTTTTTAAAATTATCACTAATATATTGCATATAATAATTATTTCTTCTGTTTTCTAATATTTTATGAATTTTATTTCTAATTTTATTATATTCTAATTTTATTTTTGAATTTTTTAAATTATTTTTCCAATCACTATGTAATTTGTCTCTTTTATCACAAAGTCGGACAATATTGTCATCAATCCAAGGTATAGTAAAGCGTTTCGAGTACTTGCCAGTCAATATACTTGCTTTATTATTAATTGCAGACTTGTCTGCATTATCAAACGATTCATAAATAAAACTTAAAATGTCGTTCGGGGAATTCATACTTGTTGTTTTTTTCCAGTCAACATTTTGAAGTTCCTTGTAAAAACTATCGTAATTAATAGACTTTTTTGCAACTACCTGTATACACCTCGGACTTACAAACGACTCGTCACCGCAGGTAAAGATAATGCCACGATGATCAGCTAGTACGACATCGAGCACCGCCGCGAACGGATGTAGTGTGGGTAAACGTGCAAATATGTGGTCAATACACGACTTAGTGATTAAATCTTTTTTAGTTTCAATTCAGGTGTAATCCGTTATTCCACACAATAATCCATTTTCGCTAAGTGTTCTTAGATATGAATCCCTGTATGCTGAGCTTTCTTTCAGATTAATGTTCGTATCACCAATAAGGAGTAAGTTTTGTTTTAAATCAAATTTATTGATGTTGTTAGCAAGCTCTGTAACAAATAAACTTTTATTTGTAGACGGTGGCCTATAGATTGCAGAGATAACTGCGTTATTATGTAAGTCCATTTTTAGGTAGCCTGTAAGGTTTTCAAAGGTCTTAGATTTTTGAAAAATTTATGTAAACTTAATATGATTCCGTACATACATGATAATACCGCCGCCTTTTCGGTTTGGACGCAATTGTGAGTACAATTTATAGCCAGGTAAGTTATACAAGTTAACTATGTTGTCTGAGATACCCACTTCTGTCAAAATTATAAGGTCTAGTGGATAATTACATGTATGAATGGTTTGTTGCAATTTCGAAAAGTTTTTAATGAGCGATCTGATATTAAAATGTGTATAATATCAGATCGCTAAAATATCGCATGATAAATTTATACTGGTTTTTGGAGGTATTTGTTTGAAAAAGTGATTAGTTGAATTGCAATGGAAGATTTCTTGTACTTTTATGTCCATACTTATAACACACTAACTTGATCTTGTAAACAGAAATAAATAAAACAAAAGTGCAAATTGAGGGACAGAGAAAGATATAAAGAATTTATAGTGGAGTTGATCCTTCTGTTTGTTTCCCGGGTTGAGTGGAAAATACTCGTAGCTTTTCTACTTGTTTTATATCCTGCAATGTACGGATATAATAAATTTTGCTATCCTTGATCTTCCTAGCCTACACTTTGCCATTCTTACACCATACATACTGACAAGATTTATTTAACAATTAGGTTTTTGCATTATACAGTAGTGTTTTTTGGTACTTGGTGAAAGCCTTTAGCCCTTATGTAGACGCGATCGTCAGCTTTTTCCTTCGGCACGTCCGGCACCAGTTGACCCACGGTAATACAATTTTCCTTGCTAGCGCCTATCCATTGTTGCTGGACCGTCTTCGACTTTAGCTCCACGAGGATGGGTCCCGGTTTATCCTTGCTTCCTGTTACACGCCCTTTACTCAAAATGTATATTGTCTCCAATTGGGTGAAACCAGAAAGGGGTGTGGTTTGACACTAGCTGCGCTCTCGCAGAAAGAAGCCTTAAGTGAGCATGCTTAAGTTATTTCAACTGTACTGTACTGTATTTACTGTGTTTCAAACCTCGAACAGTTTTCGAGATTTTGAAAATCCCAAAACGTTACCCCAGCAAAATCTTGAATATCTCAAAAACTATAAGATGAACAAATTTTGCTATTGGTATACATTTACAACTCATCAAAAGCTATCTTTTCATGTACTTGGTGTCAGGCTAAATGCCTTTTTTGAAAAACATTTTGCTGGGGTAACGTTACTCCAGCAAAATCAGTTTTTCTCGAATGACTTCGAAAATACAACTTGAACAAAAACAAATTGCAACTAACTATGAACTAATTATCTGTAATACTCTTATTTCTCTAAGGTGCAACATTTTGCTGAGGCATATATCATACGCATACTCTGTACATTTGTGTGCTTAACGTAATAAATAAATCGAAAGTAGGTCCCGAACGGAGTTTGCCGATCTGCTGGGGCCGAATATACAAGATGTATAATGAAGGGATCATTGAATCCATCATTAATGAACAACTTTTACCGCAGGACATACCCAGAAATCGCGCAAAAAAAAAGGCTGCAAAAAAAAAAAAACAAACGACCAGTATGTCAATATTAATATTCTATGACTTTGTTTTTCAACAAATACTGCCGAATCGAATGTGCACTGTGAAGACCCGAACAAGTGTGTAGCCTTATCTGCAACAAGCATTTATGATATTGCGTCTACATTACGTATGTATATATTGCGGCTACCTTACGTATATTTATAGGTGATGTAATAACAAAAGACTATCGCAGTTTGCATTGTGTCATTCTAGACGAACTGCTGATTGTTGGGACCCCTGACCTTCCTCTTGATAATAATTATGTTATTTATGTCATACAGTCATAATGTGATTGCCAATGATTTCTGGATTCTAATAGATGGTGTACATGGCAACGGCAGCGATGAATGATTAGTAACTAATGAATGATAGTGATGGTGGGTTCCTCGTTCCACGCGGATGGAGTCTTTGGCCCAGCTGATAGTAGATAAGGGCGCTCTTTCGTCTTGTGCTGCAGGTCAATACTGCATGCCGGCGGAGGGCGTGCCGCTGTCGGTGCGCAGCGCGCTGCTAACGCGCGCGGAGCTGCTGCGCCTGGCGCGCGTGTTCGTGGCGGCCGGCGTGGACAAGGTGCGCCTCACGGGCGGCGAGCCAACGCTGCGCAAGGACCTCGCCGACATCATACGTGAGCACTGTACCACTGCATCGCCCGCCCACATGCACGAACCAGCCCCCATGATTTCAATTCCCCGAGTTGATATCCGATATAGATATCGGTTTTCATAAGATTCCGCATGTAGGCGATAGACGGCACATAAACGCGAGCAAGCGAGACAGGGTGGCAGACTGCCAGGGAGAAGGCTTCAAGGGGCCGATAGTTTATTATAGGTAATTTCTTTTTACGGTGAAAATATTGGGAAATAAGAAAAAACGTAGTAAGTATCTGCTTTTTATTTAGTTCAGTTATTAATATTATGCAAAGTTGTATTATCTAATTTGAATAATTTTCTAATACATACTAGCGCTTTATTGTTCGGTTTGGAGGTAAGTTTGTAATGATGTACTGTCAATAAAAAAAAAAAAACTTGTTCCTCAACTTTACCATATTGTTGCGTGCCACAATTAATGCCTGGTACAGTACGACTAGCGCCAGCTAGTATCGAGTAGTAGAACTAGTAGACTCCAGATGCTTCTAGAAAGTTCGAAGCTAGAACTTTCTAGAACTATCGACATCTGGTCAGTCAGGGCCGGTATGTACTCGAACTTTCTAGATGTTTCTACAGTAGGTTCTGGAACTATTTGAGGACTATATAAGGCCGGTATGGACCCCGACCCGGACACGGTTAAAAAACAAGCGATCAAGCAACATGTAAACTTCAAACGATACAAGCGATCTTCAAGTGCAACTTTAGACTAAAATGAAATTAAATTAAATCGTTTATTCTGTAAATAGGATATCGGAATCACTTTTACACGTCATATAAAAAATATAAAAACAAACTTGGTGAAGTCGACATTTCCTATCTGACGGGTAGTCAGATAGGAAATGTCGACTTCACCAAGTTTGTTTTTATATTTTTTATAAATGATAAATGATTTTATTTCTGTAAGTAGGTTTGTACAAACACTTTTACACGTCAATAATATTTTTAAAACTAGATGAGATCTGACTACTCTGAGAAGAAATGGCGAAACAAACTCAGGGGTCAAAGTTTCTTTTAAAGTCCAGACATAATCTTGGTCAGATCATGTGAGGACCATTTAGATCCGTGTCTGAAATGGTCTTTTGAGGAAAGAACCACACAATTTTGAGTGGACCTGCCCAGTCAGTCCAAGCATTTGTCAGTAAACGCTACATGTTTACTGACAAATAATAATAATAATAATAACCCCACCGCCGTATCTCTACGTTGACGTCGTGGTGGGGCTTGCGCGCTCCGAACTCTAGGTCTGTGCCGGTAGAGCTTACTTTGCCGGAACATGTCTAGGGTGAGGAGCCAGACCAAGAGAGATACAGAAACCTGCAGGGCAGCATGTGGCGAGCTGTTGGACAGTTGCGACCCCACGGACCCTATCTTCCGGGAGAAGTCATGTTCCTCATCTCTGGATTGCCTTTATTGGCCGGCTGGAGTGAACACTGACGAGGAACTGAGCTCCCACCTCATTCTTGCCTTTATTGGCCGGCTTGAGTGGAGATTCGCAAGAGCAAACGTGCTCGGAGGAAGGAAGTATTCCAGTAAGTGCTTGTAGGGATCTTGACCATCTTCCGGGCTCTGGGATTGTTCTGAGAGCCTTGGAATACCTCTCCACTCCTCGAGCACCTCAGGACATGTTGCCCCCTTGTGGCTACGTCACTATGTGCTAGCGACCGTTTTCGGGGGCCCATTATTGAGTGTGCAAGTCACCCCCTGCCATTTTATCCGTGTGTAAAAAAACATTGATCAGGCAGGGGCCATAGTCCTTCCATAGTTTTAGGTAACCAGTCCATTTTAACCACCCAAACCCATAGTCCAATATCTTTGTTTCCATATCTTGCAATAGTCCTACACCAACCGGGGGTTGTCCTTGGGTGCACTTGCATAGTGCGTACAGGGATAGTCGTCGGTTGGTGCCTCATTTAATTAAAAAGCGTCTAACGGGCCTCTGCGAGTTGGCTTCGGCCCCTCGTACGCCTTCCAAAGGTCCGGGACCCCAGGGTCCCGAGATAAGGAACTATAGTAGACGTTCTCTGCATATCTGAACATTTTATTGCATCTGGTCATGAAAGTTTGTTGTTTTCCGCTTTCTTTTGTCGCAAAACAAATCGCGGAGGGACTTGTATTCTAGTTAGAACTGGGCATCAATATAAAGAACTACCAGATATTGCTAAGCACTCTGTGTCAGGCGTTTTTGAAATTTGTGGAATTGAATTGACAACTCATTCTATTATTGTAATTTGTGTGTATAGAATTCCTAAATACAATTATTTGACATTTTATAATAAGCTTGACATTGTTTTGAGTAAGTTATGTTTGTTAAATGGAAGAAAAATTGTTATATGTGGCAATTTAAATATTGATACGTTAAAAAGGAATAGGACTACTTTGGAACTAGAGAATTTTCTACCGAGTTACAACTTGACATTAGAAATAAATCAACCTAACAGGCTTAGCAGTAACACATGTATCGATAATTTCGCGCATAACATACGAAGAGGATGTAAAGCTGAAATTGTGGATCTTATCCTTTCTGACCACACGTCACAAATACTCAGAGTTCCCATAAATAGAACATGCCGCTTAAAATTCTGGAAAATTGTAAGAAAAGACTACTCCACGGAGAACCTCAAAAAAATCCGAAAATGCATTCAAAGTTTAACTTTTAAGGATGTACACTGCCGATCAAAAGTTTGAGACCACTAATAAAAAACTTTTGTTATTAGTAAATATTTTCAAAATATTGGTGATAAAAAGTAATCTGCACACCTGCATATTCTATTGTTTATAAAGACTGCCTAAAAGCTTATTCTTTTATATATTAGCCAAGGAAAGGGCAATAAACAAGCATTGTTTCCATACAATGTGAACCGAGGAAGATTCGAGCTAGTCCGATAATCGATTGTAAAAGTTTTATTACCTCATTACCGCAGCTGACACTTCTTTTATTTTATATCAACTTACAATGTAATTGTTCTAAATTCTTAAAATTGTTTCAAAGTTTATTCTAACCCGATATTTTCATGGTTATCTACGAATATCCGCAGTTAGTCTGATTTTGTGATTCCTACAGTCAAGACGTCTCTAAAATGGGAAAAGTTTGCGAAATTAGTATTGAAACACGATCTGCCATCGTTGTTCTCCATAATGAAGGCAAATCTGAACGTGAGATTGCATCTCAACTCAAGTTATCGAAGACTTGTGTTCATCGCACTATTGTGCGGTACAAACAAACTGGCTGTAATCAAGTTCGTCCGCGCTCCGGGAGACCAAGAGCTACGACTTCTAGTGAAGACAAATTTATTGTGGTAAACAGCAAGCGAAATAGACGCTTAACAGCCCCAGAAATACGTGTTGAAGTCAACAAATCTCGGGAAAAACCTGTGTCAGTGTCTACAGTGAAAAGACAATTGCGAGAAGCCAAGTTGTTTGGTCGCGTTGCTGTTCGAAAACCTCTTCTAAAACCGCAGAATAAGAAAAAACGGTTGCAATGGGCCCTAGCCCATCGAGACTGGACCGAAGAAGATTTCAAAAAAGTACTTTGGAGTGACGAATCTAAATTTGAAATATTCGGTTCAAAAAGAAGAATTTTCGTTCGACGTTCCGCCGAAGAAAAGTTGATGTCACAGTGTGTAGTCCCGACTGTCAAGCATGGTGGCGGATCTGTTATGGTCTGGGGTTGTTTCTCAGGCTATGGGACTGGAAATCTGGTCCAAATTAAAGGAATTATGAAAAAGGAGCAGTATAAAGTAATTTTGGACAAAAATGCTATTCCCTCCGGACTAAAGTTAATCGGCCAAGGATTTATTTTCCAACAAGATAATGATCCAAAGCACAGTTCAAAATTATGAAGGGGCTATTTAGACGAGAAACTGTCGGAAAAAGTGTTGGTAAACATGACATGGCCACCCCAAAGCCCCGATCTTAACCCTATAGAGCTTTTGTGGGAAGAGCTTGACCGAAACGTTCGGGAACAATGTCCTTCTTCACAGCGGGTCATGTGGAATGCATTAGAAGAAAGCTGGAGGAATATTTATTTATTTATTTATTAAAACTTTATGCACAAGTAAAAAACTGTACAAAGGCGGACTTAATGCCTTGGGCATTTTCTACCAGTCTACCTTAGGGTGATGCAGAGATAATACACAGTAGGTGCAATAACAGAAAAACAATTTAGAAGATATTTATAGCTAAGATATAAGAATAAATACATATATACATACATACAACTAAAAATAAAAAGTTATGAGAGTTAAACAAGAAAACCTACAAAAACTTAATTCTGAGACGAATCTGCCAACTTCTTGTGTATGTGTTCTCGAGCTTTCACTTTAAATGTGAAGTGATTGGTTATCGTCCTGTTGATCTCGCAAGAGACTATAAATAAATTAATTGCCCGCATGCCAAGATTGGTAAAACAGGTCATAAAATGCAAAGGAGGATATTTTGATGAAAAATCTGTATAAACTCTCTTGTGTGTATTTTCTTTAGAATATAGTACTCGTATTCGTCAAGACTTCATGTAATTTTGTTAATTTTAAATCTTGTGTAACATGAAAATAAAACCTGTTTTTCATAAAGTTTTAAATATGTTGACTTTTATTTGATTTCTTAATTTTTATAGTGGTCTCTAACTTTTGACCGGCAGTGTATATGAAAGTAACGATGCCAATATAGCTTACAAAAGATTTTATGAAATGTTCTCCCTATTCTACAAACTTTGCTTCCCCGATAAAATAACTATTCGTACTAGTAAAAACGTTAAATGGGTATCGCGCGGCATAAAAAGCTGCAGTAAAAAACAGAGAAAATTACTATGGACATACAGACTAAATACTGTATTAAAAAATAAAATATATTTAAAAAAATACTCTACAATATAAGAAAATTATAAGACTAACTTAAAAAGCTCAAAATGATTACTTTATAAAAACCTCGCAGAATAAGTCGAAAGCTGCATGGCAAATAGTCAATAGACCTAAAAATAACTCTCCTACAGAACAAATAATGACCATTAATAAATGTGACCTGACCTTTTCAACACCTACCTGACATTGCTTCTTTCTTTTTGATCTTCTTTTTGCCGGTCGGATCTTCTTTTTGCCGGTCGTAGTGAACAGACGTATCGAGCAATTATTACAATAAACAAATAATCAATTACGAAATTGTGACCTAGTTTTACCGTATAGCCAATAACAACGCATACTATTTTATTAGATTTGTGTAAGGTGTGTTAATAGAAATGACTGGTGTTTAACAGAAACAAGATAACCAGCTTCACGATGGAGGATAGTCCATTCAACCGGAGTAGTAGATGCGTTCGATCTCCACCTTCTACACCTGTGCCCGTGGCCGTACCTACTTCTACCCCTCAAGCGCCTACCCAAAGAAATGATGCCCCTGAAGTGATCTCGACGTCAGAAATTCAGAACTGGATGGCGATTATCGAACAGAGCCTGAAGGAGGTGTGCACTATAGCAGCTGATGGAAAGTTGAATGTGGAGCAGAAAACGCGCATCAGTAGCCTATGCCGGAAGGTTGGTCACGGGACCTCGCAGATGGCCGTCATGTACCAGTCTGTCAAAGCAAAAGTTCTCCAATCGCACTAAAAAATTAGAACTCTCGAAAACCAACTCGATCTTTCGCAGCAGCTACAGAACCTTAAGCTAAGTATCGAAGATTCGACGAAACCTGCCCAGGGATCTTCCTTTGCTGACATGGTAAAGAAACGTGCCAATAATTTTATCCAGCCGAGTTATGTAAGTTCGGTGGCCATCTATCCGAGTGACAAGTTGAAGACCAGCGATGAGACCAAAACTCTTGTCCAAAAAATTATCAACCCCGAACAAATGAAGCTCCATGTGAGAGGTCTGCGCAAGACAAAGAACGGCGGTGTAATCATCAGCACCGAGACAAAGGACGACATCGAGAAGCTGAGACAATCGGTGCAGCTAACCAAGTCAGGCCTAACAGTCGACGAGCCCCATAAAAGGAAGCCTAGGGTGGTGATAATAGGAGTACCAACATCCATGCAGGAAAATGAGGTTTTTACCTGTTTGTACGAGCAAAATATAGCCGAGAAACTTCAGGACTACAGCCTTGAGGCGTTTTTGAGTTCAATTAAATTAAGTCACAAGTCAGGTAAGAAAGACACTGAATCCTGTAATTACATAGTTGAAGTACCTGCAGTCATACGCAAAGCCCTGATATCACAAGACCGAGTTTTTGTAAATTGGTCATCATGCCCTGTGAGAGACTTTACTTTGGTCACTCGATGTTATAAGTGTCAGCAGTATGGACATGCGGCCAAGTCATGTCGACAGACATCGTACACCTGCGGCCACTGTGGTGATCAAGGTCACTCTATAAAAGAATCTCCAAAAAAGGCTGACGAACCAATATGCGCTACTTGCTTGCATTTTAAAAAGCCAGACAAGCATAACACAGGCGCTGCTGAATGCCCCGCGAAAATAATGGCTGAAAAAAGGTACATCAACTCTGTAGATTATGTAGGCGCCTAAGAGCGCCGTTAATAAGTTATTTTTCTGACCTTTTTTATATTTTTTTATTCTTAACTACCATTATGATAAATAGTTTGATTAATGATTTAGATAATTTCACTGTATCCGAATGCAAAGTTTGTGAAACTGAAAACTGCAAACAATATCTATCCCACTACAAAACTCCGCTTACCATATTAACGCAAAATATTCGCAGTGTTTTTAAGAATTTTGATAGCTTTAGTACATTTCAACAACGGCTAAACATAAACTATGACGTTATTGTTTTAACCGAATGCTGGCTTGCTAAACAGTATAGCATCCCACTAATCCCGGGGTATAATATGTATAGAAGTACTATAAATTACAACCAAAACGATGGGGTGATAGTTTATGCAAGAGATCATCTCAATGTCTCTGTTCAGGAACCTGACATGCACGACTGTAACAGATTGTTAGTTAAAATTGGATTAGAATTTGCGATATTAGCATTGTATCGACCTCCGTCTTTTAAAAATACTAGCATTTTTACTGAATCTCTGAATGAAACCTTGCAAACACTGTCATCCATCAAAAACACGGTTGTAATAGGAGATATTAATATCAATATTCTACCAGGAAGTGCTGATGCGCCTGCTCAGGACTACCTCAACATATGCGCCTTTCATGGCCTACTCCCAGCACACAGCTTTCCTACACATCACAGTGGCTCCTGTTTGGATCATATTATGCTAAAATCGAATTTCCCTTCACTTGCACTTGTTGTTAACTCAACAATAACCGATCACAATGCTGTCCTACTAACCCTAAATTGTAAATTATCTAAACAAGACACTCGCAAAATTTCAAAACTGAATATAAATAAACTTGAAGAAGATTTACGCGTCATCAATTTCGATCCAGTCTATAATTCCGCTGACCCGCAGTTTTGCATGTTGTATGTAGTTGAAAACTTACAAAATGCAATTCAGAAAAACACAGTCGTAACGCAGTTGAGCAACAAAAATCACACCCTTAAACCATGGATCACATCAGGTCTTATTCGCTGTATGAAAAATAGGGATAAACTGCATATGAAAGCTAAATCTAATCCAGACAATGCAGTATTGCAACTTTCGTACAAAAGATATCGAAATTTTTGTAATGATCTCCTTAAAAAAATTACAAGGAACTACGAAAAAGTGGCATTGGAAAAGGCTGGAACAAATAGTAAAAAGATCTGGAAATATATTAAAGACGCAACGTATACCACGAAAAAATATGAGTCATCTTCAGGTTTATTACAAGCACACTCGTCTCCGCTGGAATCCGCTAACATAGCAAATGATTTCTTTATTAATGTTGGAAAGTGTCTAGCAGAAAACAATCTGAGTCAATCCCAAAACCCAACGAGCACTCCTTTAACATGCAACACTGCTTTAACATCCTTTGTGCTGCTAGATACTGACGAGACTGAGGTAGAAAATATAATTATGTCCTTGAAAGAAGACTGTGCAGTTGGCTGGGATAACATATCGAATAAAATTATTAAAAAATTCAAGGACATTTTGGTACGACCACTGACCTATATTTTCCGTATTTGTTTATCTTCAGGTCATTTTCCTGAGTGTCTCAAAAAAGCTGTTATTGTCCCTGTATATAAATCAGGCAGCAAAAAGCAAGTGACAAATTATAGACCTATTTCTCTATTACCTTTTATGTCAAAAATATTGGAAAAAATTATAAACAAACGGTTGTTGAAATATGTGGAAGATAGATCAATTCTGTCTGAACGGCAGTTTGGATTTAGGCCAAAGGTTTCAACTTCAGATGCGGCGGTATCTAGTGCAAGAACTTGACAAGGGTAACCACACAGTAGGAATTTTCCTTGACCTTGCCGAAGCGTTTGACACAGTTTCCATTCCAATTCTGTTGCGCAAGCTTGAGATCATGGGTGTAAGAGGCACCCAGCTGAAAATTTTCAAAAGTTATTTAGAAGATCGCACCCAGTGCGTAAAGATTGGCAATGTTCTCAGTGTTGTTCAAAAAAACATATTTTGGTGTTCCCCAAGGAAGTATTTTAGGGCCCACTCTGTTTTTGATTTACATAAATGACCTTTGCAATCTAAAGCTAGACCATGGCACTATTATAACTTACGCTGGCGACACTGCTCTACTTTTTTCGGCTGACTCAGAAAATGAAGTCTACAATCTTGCGCAACACGGATTCAATATTGTAAATAAATGGCTTCAAAATAACTCACTAACTCTAAATGCAGAAAAGACACATTACATTAAGTTTTCGATGCGCAAGCAAATATCGCATATCCCCTCAACGTTGCATGCTCATTGTTGCCCAGTTCCTGCAGATAGCCAGTGTAAGTGTCCCAATATTAAAAAGACAGATAAACTAAAATACCTAGGTATAATATTAGATGAAACCCTTTCCTTCAAACAATATATGGAAGCTCTAAATAATAGAATTCGTAAGCTGATATATATATTCAAAAAGCTACGATTTATTGCAAATCCAAAAATAATTAGGCAAGTATACTTTGCTCTTTGTCAGTCAATTTTGACTTACTGTATTACTTTATGGGGTGGGGCGAATAAAACTTTGTTATTGACCATTGAAAGAGCTCAAAGAGCTATTCTCAAAATCGCTACTTGCCGCCCTTTCCTTTTCCCCACTAACCTCCTGTATAAATCTTGTGAAGTACTAACAGTTCGACAGTTATTTATAATGAGCACTGTACTAAAACAACATGCAACACTTCCATACAGCACTGAATTTACTAAAAAGAGACGGAAAGATATAGTTTGCCCTCAAAAAAGTACAAAACATGCTTTCACAGCCAAACTTTATATGTACCTCAGACCGCTACTCTATAACAGGCTAAATGAAAAGGGAAACATCTACTCCTTAAATCATAGTAATTGCAAGAAAATCCTTAAGGAAACTCTTCAAACTATGTCCTATGAAGATACAGAGAAATTATTACTAGTGCTAAAGTAAATATTGTTTGTATTATTGTTATTTTGTTTTTTAATTAGTTAGCTAAGTTAAGATTCTATAATTTTATACACCTTTTTACATATGTACCAATGATATTAATATGATGTGATTATTTAATCAATTAATGTTACCTCCAATCGCCTGAAACACAGGATTACCTAGTTCAGGCACAAATAATGAGTGAACTTGAGATAGATATAAGAAAAACTGTATTTAACTTTATACCTAATATTTTTGAATAAATTTTATTATTATTTATTTATTTATTATTATTGCAAATGCATTTAATAATTATTTTTTATATGACATTGAGAATAATATAAACACTGATATGAAATTCGACAATAAAGAACAAAGGGGAACTCCCGAACAAATTTTTGTTGACATTTTTTTTTGCGTCTGTTTATGAAAAATATGGTAAAGTATAGACTTTAATTCCTGAACAGTTTAATCTTCAGTTATACTTTTATAGGATGTTAGGAATTAAAGTTATTCCAGTTTGAAGTTCTAGAGGTTATGTCTTGTCAACAACAGACTAATCGAAAAAGAAATACCTACTTACCACTTAAAATATCATTGATAGAAATGAATTTTTACGACAAAATAAGATACGGAGTACGTATTCAGAATATTAAGCCTAACCCACGTGCGTAGGTCTGCCACATGGCCACATGCGACGTGAGAGTACCTACTTATATAAATGTTCAGAAGAATATTTATTTAATAATCATAGGGCCTCGTTTACCACCTACAATTAAGTTCTTGTTAACTTACTTGGCAGATAATTTCATACAGATTCTGTTCCATTTTTTTATTTATTCAGAAAATAGTGTGGCTATTCAGACATGGTGAAATAGGCTCTTATCCAACTATCTTTAGGGCAGTTATAGGTATATTATATGGTAAATTACATGTTAGAGGTAGGTCACGGGTATAGAAAAAAAAAAAAAATCATTTTGAATATATTTATTCCTCGTCTTCTCTTATTACAATGTCATCGAGAAAACCTGCAGGCTGAGATATTTTGTTGTGCCCATCCTAGATACCACACTACAGTCAGTGTATGAGCGCAACATCCAACAGTTCGTCTCCCAACTAAACAACTACAACAGTACTCTACCATTCCTGCGCGACCGGAAACATTATTTTCTATTACATTATTATTCACATTATTATTATTTTTTCACATTTTTTTTCCACTTTGCTCTCTATAATGTTATTTATAGATTGCTGCATCTCAGTAGGGTTTTGTCTTAATATTATGTCACTCTGTCTTTGAAGCGTTGAACAGCCACATAAAAGGCACACATTTGTATGCCCCCTCATACTTGGTCCAGCTTCTTCACTGCTAGAAACTTCTCTTTGCAAGGTATTATTAACTGCAGCCATAGCAAGATCTCTGCATGCCTCGCAGACATAGTCATCGTCCAAAATCTAACAACAAAAGGATAATACTCTTAATACATTAGAATGATTTATATTTTATTCTCAGTAGTCCCATGTAGCTAGTTCCACATGGAACTACTGCAACTCACTAGTTCCGTTCTACTAAATTATTTTTCCATAAAACTGGTTCTTCTCTATATTTTTCTATAAAATACAGAGTTTTTTTCTTTGTCCCACTCCATCACTTCATCCCACTCCATCACTTCATCCATTCACAAAAATCGACGCGTGTGGCACGTGTGCTTCTGACGACTGGTCGCGGCGTACTTGCCCGACGACCGTGTAACACTCAAAGGGATTCGCCAAAAAAACCGACAGCGGGCGGAGCACTCGAAGCGAGCAACGAGCGGCTCGTTGCTCGCGTGTTCGTGCTTGTTTCCACGTACTGACTGCACGAATGTTCGCTTTGTAACATGTTACATTACGCCCCGTACGGTGGTACGAAGTGGTACCCACCTTAAAGTGAATAGTCGTCAGTAATACTTACAATGATCGAGATTCAAGAAAACTCACTCCTAAAATCGAAATTTGAAGACGTAGAGTTGTGCGATTTCTACAAAAAATACCTAGAAGAAGACAATTTTCCGCAGCTTAGAAAATTCGCAAGAATATTGATTTGTGCGTTTGGCAGTACTTGTAAATGCGAACAGTTCTTTTCATTGATGTCCTTTTAAACGCGGCCCGCGAACGTATTTGCACGCTAAAATTTGTCCCTCAACATGTCAAAGGTTGACGGCGCGGTTGGCGCAGTGGTTAAGCGATTGACTACTGCGTTGCGTGTCGCGGGTTCGATTCCCGCACGGAACAAATATTTGTATGATCTACAAGTAGTTGTTCCGGGTCTGGCTGTTTGTGTATGTGAGTTTAAATGTTTGTAAACGCACCCACGATACAGGAGCAATTCCTAGTGTGGGGCAACGTTTTAAAAAAAAAAAAAAAAAAAAAATGGTTGCCCATACCTGATTTACAATCATAAATCACGAGAATGACACCTAGTATCTAGGCCGAATCCTAGATGGCGTTGTAAAACTACAGTCTCTGGCAATTAGTGAGTTGCTGATGCTGCCATGTGTTAAAAAATCGAGGAAAAAAAATTGCCAGCTCAATAGCCAGCCTTAGGGAGGTGTCATTTCTTTGTATGGGATTGGGTATCTGTACGTAGTATTATATTATGTGTGCTTTGGGTGAAGCACAGTTGTAGTTTTTCTGGGCTGGTTCGAAACCCTCGGTGCGCGAGTTCGACTCGCTCCTTGACCGGTTTTTTTTTATCTCTGTAACACGCCTGGTGCTGCATGATTTTCCTGAAGGAATAATTAGTTGGGTCGCGCCGCTCGCGAGTCTCTTTATACGGTGTTTGGTCACCGGTGTCCGACCTGTTAAGGCTAAGCAATATGATCAATTTTATCGACAAATCCACCATAATAAGGCATTTAGCATTTGTTTTAGGTAATATCTTAGAGAATCCAAAAAGTAAAAAAAAAACTTATTTTTTCACACTATAAGTTTCAAGTATTTTTTAAGATTTTAAATGGGAGTTTTTGATAAACATGATTGCCAACTTATTGCCTACTTTTGAAGCTGTCGAACTAAGCCATTTTATGCCTGTAGGACCTCCAAATCGGTAGATATTGCAAAATAAATGGACCCACCCGTATTCAGTTGAAAAGTATATATATTATATATCGCCGCCATTTCAAAACAGTAGGGGCAAAATACCTTATTATGGTGGATTTGTCGATAAAATTAATCATATTGTTTCTCCTTAGCGGGTTGGAAACTAGTAGGTGACCAGACACAGACACACTGTATATTGTGGAGATTGAGCACGTGTGTGTTGTGTGTGTGTGCAGAGGGGCTACGCGAGGAAGCGGGTGTGCGCTCGGTGTCCATCACGACCAACGGGCTAGTGCTGACGCGGCGCCTACCTGCGCTGCAGCGCGCCGGCCTGGCTGCGCTCAACGTATCACTCGACTCGCTGCGCCCCGAACGCTACGAACGCATGGCGCGTCGCCCGGTATGACTCCAACTAACCGTATTAGACCAGGGTCGATAATTTTTGAAACCAAAAAAAATAATACGAGGGCTGCACTAAAAGTATCGGGAATGGAATATTTCCACTGTTCCTGTCATATTAAAATCTTTTTAATTGAAAACTCCTTGGTTTTAAAAATCGAATACCATTTATTTATTTTAAAAAAGATTCTCGGTCTTGTCACAAGGTTTTGTCAAACTTGTTTAGTCGTTGAGAAAATGGAATTGACTCGAGAAAATTCAAGAGCGATGATTTATTATGACTTTCGAAGTGGTTTAACACAAAAACAGTGTGTTGACCGGATGAATTCTGCATTTGGTGATGAAGCCCCATCCAAAACCACAATTTATCGCTGGTTTGCTGAATTTCAACGTGGACGTGTCAAGCTCAGTGATGATCCCCGTCAAGGTCGTCCAAAAACTGCAGTCACCCAAGAAAACGTTGATGCTGTGCGTAAGCTGATTGAGGAAGATCGACATGTGACATACCGCGAAATTCAGGCAACTTTAGACATTGGCATGAGTCAAATACAAATAATCTTGCATGAACAATTAGGTGTAAAAAAGTTGTTTTCCCGATGGATACCGCATTCGCTATGTGAAGAGCAAAAAGCGGCTCGCGTTACTTGGTGCGTCAGAACTCTCGAAAGATTCCACGCAGGATCCTCAAATGCTGTATACAACATCGTATCAGGTGACGAATCCTGGATATATGCGTACGAACCCGAAAAAAGAAACCAGTCACGAGTTTGGGTGTTCGTTTCTGAACTCCGTAGAGAGAACTGCAACCGCCGCATCATCCTCCATCACGACAATGCGATTTCTCACACCGCGCACAGAACAAAAGAGTTTTTAGAGCAAGAAAACATAGAATTATTAGACCATCCGCCGTACAGCCCCGACCTAAGCCCTAATGATTTCTATACTTTCCCTAAAATAAAGAATAAATTGCGTGGACAGAGGTTTTCATCACCCGAAGAAGCTGTGGACGCCTACAAAACGGCCATTTTGGAGACCCCAACTTCCGAATGGAATAGTTGCTTCAATGATTGGGTTCCATCGTATGGAAAAATGTGTCGAATTTCGCGGAGAATACTTCGAAAAGCAATAAATACATTTTTAAATAGTAATGTTGTGTCTCTTCCTTGATTCCCGAAATTTTCAGTGCCGCCCTCGTAGTAGGATGAAACCCATTGGAAAGGAAGAGAATATTACAAAAATAATTTAAAATTGATCCGAGGTCGGGGAGTAAGGCAAATAAGAAAATTTAAAAAAAAGTTTTGTAATCTGGCTTATTGTAAAGCTGCTTTCAGACTTCTATTCCAATAATATATAGTACAGTACAGTGTGAACGTGTCCATTACAATGTATGGTGCGTGATATTGTTGTGCTATGAGCTATATACTATATGCTATTATATTATAGCGTAGTCTGAAAGCAGCTTTAGGGTCTCAAATAAGTAGGTTTTTTTTTATAAATAAGTTGTTTTAAAGTTATAAGTGAAAATAGACGAAAATGGACCATCCCCCCCCCCTTATCTCCGAAACTACTGAGCCTAAAGTTTTGAAGAAAAAAAAAATACAGAAAATAGTTCTATACATATAGATTACAGGAAAATCTATGAGAAGACTATGGTCTTAAAATAACATGGTAAATCTCTCAATATTGTGCGTACAAAGTTACATTTGCAGTTGGAATGTATGGGAGACCATGTTTACCAACTACAATGTTAAGTTTGTTCTTAGGATAAATTCTTTCCAAGTACGGAACCCTTCATTGTGCGAGGTCCGACAAGCACTTGGCCGGTTTTTTAATTATCGCTCACACATAAGATTTGATGGGTAACATAATAAATAAATATTTATCATATCAATTTAAGGTGTCGTATGGCATTCTGGGCTCCACTTGGACCCACTACCGGCCGCGGCGGAGGTTCGTTTCGGGTTCAATCGGGGGAGCTGTCGAACTATACGTATAGGCCAGGGTTGAAGCCTTTGAAAACAGTGAAAAAAAAAGTGGGCAAGTGCGAGTCTGACTCGCGCACCGAGGGTTCCGTGCAAACCTTAATTTGTTGTTGAAAAATGTTTCCCATACATCGATATACGTGACGGTCAATTCTCCAACTGCAAATTTAAGTTTGTAAACGCAAAAACGATTTTTTAATGTGATAAAACTACAAATTAACAATTTTCGGACATTTTCCTTTACTTGTGCTGTGAGACCTTGCTTCTTGCTAAATTTCATGATTCTAGGTCAACGGGAAGTACCCTATAGGTTTTGATTTACTTGCGAATATCGCATAAATGACGTATAAATGGCTGTATCTTTTTATTGCGTTGACTTAGAAGCTTGATTTTTTCAGGGCTTCGAGAGAACCTTCGTAGGTATTTGATATTAATTTCAACTGGATATCTCCACGCGTTCCTGAGAAAAAGGTTCTTGACAGACTGACAGACAGACAGACGGATAACGAAGTGGTCCTATAAGGGTTCCGTTTTTTCCTTTTGAGGTACGGAACCCTAAAAATAGTAGGACCCATTGGAAAAGGAAGAGAATATAACAAAAATGAAAGGAAAAATAATTTACGGGCAATCTGAGGTCGGGAAGTGGAAGAGGGTGAGTTTTTAAGGGTAAAAAACGGTTTATCTCGATTTCCGGCAAAACTACAAGTCCTATGGAAAAAAGTTAAATGGCAAAGTTGTAGGTAATAAAAAGATCTAACATATTGTTTTTTCACATAACCTCAAAATGTATGTGAAAAATTCAAATAACTAAGTTTTTGGGGTTTTTTTTAATCATTACAAAAAAATAAAAACACGAGGTTGGTCACTGGACCTCGTTAGGAGCAGTCGTGTCGACGTCGCTCTCCGTCAAGTTTAATAAAACTGTGTGCCTGCGCGGGCGACGGCGTGCCACATGGTGTGTGGGCGTCTGTTGTCGGTCGTCCAGATCGATCAATGTTTGTTTTGTTGTGTCTCTGTGTCACCGAATGGAATTTGTTAGAACTGTGCAAAGTTGCGCCCCTGATCTCCGTTCAGGCGATCCAATGCATACAAAGGGTGAGAGATTTCCGTTTAATCTGTCAGGGATTTGCTTGAAGGACCGCGTTTCGATTTTCGGCTCTATTTCGATAGCGGTGAGGTTCTTTGTGTCTGGTTTGGGTATATTATTGGTAAGATCATGGGATAACTTTGGGAGCGCTTTGAAGTAGTTCTCTTTCAGCAAGTTTATTTTTTTTATTTATATAAAGTATCACAGACAGTGATACTTTATTTACATTACAATTACAATCTAGCCTATTAGCTAATAAGTAATTTAAATATAACTTAAATTGCTAAGAAATTATAAAATTAAGAAATCGTCCAATAACGTCTTTCTTATTCACTATGTTAAGGGGAAGACACTTGATTCATGTGTTCTTTATTTTAGTCATCACTTGCACTGATGCAGTTTATATTCACTCACACTGCACTAAACTAACTCAAAACGTTTTATCCTTTTTAGTCTTCGTACTAGATCAGTGTTATCAAGGAGTTGGATCGCCTCGACATACACGTGATGATGAAGTCTGTGATCATGAGCTTTTGCATATTTTTCTATTACTGTGCTCACGACATCCATCTTGAGGTCCCGGTGGAGGTCGCTGTTTCTTATGTACCAGGGCGCGTTGACTATTTTTATTTTATTTTATTCTATTCGGGAAACTTACAGCTAACATAAACAGTGTTCTTAAACAATATGCATTTGAAGGCCATTTACAAATTTCCATTGATAAACACTTGAAACAAAAAAGACAACAAATAAGGTCGGTACAAAATACCTATAACATAAAGTAGGAAACAAAAAACACGATCGATTAACACAAACTAGAAATCATTCAGACGCAAACAATTACTTTCCCGTAAAAAAGCTTTTCGCCAACAACTGCTTAAGCCGAGAAACACTGGTATTGAAAATGTCCAAATCATGTTCACCAGTTAGTTTATTAAAACTTCTGCTCGCACGAATAATATACGAATTCTGCCTGTATGCGGACTTGGTATGAGGGACATGCAACAAGCTAGGATTGCGAAACATTTTGCAGTGTGTAACTAATCCTAAGCTGCCCAACAGTTCAGGGCAATCTATAGTACCATTTGCGATTTTAAATAAATATGCCATGTCAGCAATACGTCTGCAGTGGTAATATATGAAACCTCTTGCATCGCGCTACATAATTAGGAGAATATTTCCTAGTTTTGTACTGTAAGAATCGTAGGAACCGCTTTTGAATTCCCTCAATCCTATTTATATAAATATTATAACTAGGGTTCCACACTTGTGAGGCGTATTCTAAATGGCTGCAGACAAAAGCACAATAAAGAATTCTATACGTTTTCACGTTTTTAAAATCAGCTGATAGCCTCAGTATAAATCCAAGTGCTTTGGAAGCTTTATTAACAACGTTTTCGATGTGTGCATCAAAAAGCAACTTAAGAGTCAAATGTTTATTTTTTATTTTTTATTTTACTATATTACCACTTACATTTGTTTTTACAGGTGGAAACCCAATACAACAATGTAGTCACAATTTCCACACTCGGGGACATCACACAAAAACGAATTAACAAATACCACCACCAATAAAAATTAAATATTTTTAAACTGTCCTATTTTGAATAACAGGTTTCACCCAGGTCCCTTACAACGCTTAACCTGTTTATATTAGTATTATGTAACTTACTTATACTGAAAAGTGATTGCATGTGATTTGCGTGTGTAGGTACTACGAGTAACAACACATTTAGAGACATTCAGCTCCAGTTTATTAAGGAGACAATAATTTTGAAGTCTATCTAAGTCATAATAAATCATAGTAATTTTGATGTTCATTTATATTCTGTGTCCTTGCTGCTATTGGGTTTCGTATTTGCAGCTGTTTCTTTAACTATAAGGCGATCATAACGTAGAAATGCTATCTTGCCCTCATTTCTACTACTTGTTTCTGAAGTTCTCGTCTCTTTTCCAGGATTGGTTTAGGGTTCTTTTATATAGATTAGTTTGTCTTTAAGGTTTTTCTGTTTTTTTAGGACTGATAGCTTTTTACCATAAGTAGTGAAGGTTATTGTGATGGGTCTTACTTTATTTTCTGTCTTTTTCTTCTGACCATTTCTAGTTCTTTGATGGTGCAATCAATTCTTAAATCATCTCTAAGAATGTTTAAAAAAATTCCTTTCCAGCTCTTCATACGACTTTTATTCTTCCTTAACAGCATATATGGGCCGGATCCGGCCCGCGAGATATTTTGAAAAATCCCAATTAAAAAAATATTACATTAGGTACTTATAGGTAGGTACTCACGGGAGTGACTGAGGCGGCAAACATCAAATCCTTTGATGTTTGCCGCCCATTCGGCTTGCTCGATCAAATTCTTTGAGGTTTGCCGCCTTACGGGCGACACATCAAAAGATTTATTGCTTCTCAATTATTCTAAACTAGTTTATTCCAGGTTATTCCTTCATTTTCCCTATATAAGGGCTCCCACACATAACTGCGAATTCGCAACGCATCGCAAATATCTGCGTGCGAGCTAGAGCACGAATGCACAGCAAGAATTATCGTATCGCATCGCATCGCGGTTTTGTGTGGACGCCATCATGCATAAGAAAGCGGCTTCCATACTGCAACGTTTGCGTAGCACTCGGAACGGCATCCTGAAAATGATTGTTAGCAGAGTGGACTGCCCCATCCAAAGGCACTGGGTAGAATTAGGTATAGGTTTATGTTAAATAGAATTAAGTACTAACAATAATAACATAGCATGTAAGCACAGTTTGTTACTAACCACTAACTACGTATGGACTGCTTAGGTCTGAAATAAAGATATTTTATTTATTTATTTATTAAGCGGGTGGATGGCCCGAACGTTAGTTCAGTTCTATTTGAGCTACCGAGGTGATAACTTGGACAAGCGATATCCTAGCGAACTGCTCGAGCCGTCAACTTGCTTTGTGACTTTGTGTGCATCTTGAGTGGGTACTAACTATAGTTTGTTATTAAGTTTATTGAACGAAAAGTAAACAAAAATGATTTCTGGTGGAAAGAAACGAAAAGTAGATACAGTGGATCGCCAGTTTCAAGAAAAATGGACTGAAGAATTCTTTTTTATCTTGCACAATGGTAAGCCTATTTGTTTGATGTGCAATGAATCCATTTCAGTAATGAAATAATTCAATATAAAGAGGCATTACTCAACTAAGCATGCTACGCTGCACTCACTGACAGGACAATTAAGAACAGACAAAATCCAGAAGTTTACCGCAAATTTGGAAAAACAGCACCAAATGTTTCATAAACAAAGACCACAAAAAGCTAGTTTTATAGTTAGCTCAAAATTGGCAAAGGCATTAAAACCATTTGCCGAAGGAGAATTTATCAAGGAGTGTATGTTAGAAGTTTGCAGTATTTTGTGTCCTGAAAAGAAAAATGAATTTGAAAAAATTTGTATGTCAAGACAAACTTTTGTTCGACGTATAGAAATGATGACTAATGATATAAAAACAAAATTGACTGACCGTATGGCTGGCAAAAAATATGATTTGATAGTTCGTTGCATTATCCACCAACAGAACTTGTGTTCTAAGTCCATGCGACTCCAGAATGTTATGAATGTGGTAGTAAAAACCATCAATTTTATTCGATCCTGAGGGCTTACCCATCGTCAGTTCAAGGCGTTTTTGGATGAAATATCAGCTGAATATAGCGACGTAACATATTATTGTGAAGTCAGATGGCTGAGCAAAGGAAAAATGTTGAAACGGATTTACGAGCTTAGAAATGAGATAGCAGACTTTATGAAAATAAAAGATAAACCACTAACTGAATTAAGTGACCCAAAATGGATATATGACTTAGCATTTCTGGTCGATCTTACAGGCTATTTGAATGATTTAAATTTGAAACTTAAAAAACAAGGACAGTTAGTAAATGATTTGTACAGCCATTTGAAAGCGTTTCAGATCAAACTACGCTTGTGGGAGTCACTGATGCTATTTGGTAACAGTTATCATTTCAACACGCTCTCTGCGTATGAAAATATTGCTTATGCTCAATATGCTGAAGAACTCAAGTTACTGTCGGAACAATTTTCGAACAGATTTAGCGAATTCGAAAACATGGAAGACTATTTCAGTTTATTTGCTACTCCTACAAAATGTAATGTACAAAATGCTCCAATGCACTTACAAATGGAGTTGATCGAGATTCAAGAAAACTCCCTCCTAAAATCGAAATTTGGAGACGTAGAGTTGTGCGATTTCTACAAAAAATACCTAGAAGAAGACAATTTTCCGCAGCTTAGAAAATTCGCAAGAAGATTGATTTGTGCGTTTGGCAGTACTTGTAAATGCGAACAGTTCTTTTCATTGATGTACTTTTAAACGCGTGGCTACTTTACCAGCGCGTTTAAGTTATTTAGTTTCGATCAGTAATATTTTGGTCCTTCTCCCACGTGAAAAGGAGCCATGGTTTATAATACACGAACTAAAAATCGAAGAAGTGAACCACCACCAGGAGCTTCGAATGGAGTCACCGGCCCTAGCGGAAATGACAATGGACGCACAGCCCACCCGTCGGAGGCCCACCAAGCGCCGCCCGTCAATATTAATAGCAGCGTGCCCCCGACAGCTGATGAACCTAACTCAAAGTCTGTATATTTTCCCTACCTATTAGAGGCCCACCAAGCACCGCATGTCCATGACGACAGCAGTGTGCCCTCAGGTAGCCATGACTCTCCTCCACAACACCCACACGACACACCTAAGTCGGTCACCACACGATCGCTAGGGTCTACACGATCCTCGAGTACCATAAAAGCAAGAAAACTCGCCGCTGAAGCACTACACGCACATCAGCCCTGCGACATCGCAGCCCAATAAGCCGAACTCGAATGTAAAGCGGCTGACCTACACCTTCAAGCCAAACTTGCCGCTATCGACGCCATCGACGCAGAAAGCGTAAGAGTTAGCGTAAGTAGAGGCAGTGTAAGAAACAACGATCATAATAATGACCTCGCTAGTGCGCGAACAGACAACATCAGCCGTTGTTTTAACGATGTACAAACAAACATCGTCCCAAAAACCACGACGGGAGGTAAAGTACCTCCCGCCACAACAAATACAGCACACCATCAGACTTACACAACGGCATACAACGAAATGCTCGACATTCCTTCTGGTTCAGGCCCAGGTCGATACGTACACTCCGGTATATTGAATACCACGCACCGTCAGACCTACGCACCTAATCAAAATCCAACTGACGTTACCCCAAATAAAATATCTAATAATTTCCAGCCACATGATGGAGCTACCGTCAGCTGCGGACGTAACGATCTTATCGACATTTTTGAAGCAATAACTAACAAATCCAAGAAGTCGGACATCAAACTGCCAGTATTTGACGGAAAATCTGCTACGGATTGGCTTGGTTTCAAGCGCATTTTTATCGATACACAGGCATCATTCACTACAGTAGAAAATTCAGCCCGCATTAGTTCATCCTTACGTGGCGCCGCTCGTGAAGCCCTTTACATCCTACTGGTGTCAGCGAACGACCCTATGGAGGTTATAGACGCCCTCGAGATGCGTTTTGGTCGTCCCGAAAAAATTGTAATGCAGGAGATCAACGCTGTGCGAGGTTTACCTAAAGTTGGCACAGAAGGTAAAGATTTGGTTAATTTTACTTGCCGTGTCAAAAACTGTATTGGCATAATGAGACTATTGGACCAGTTCGACTATCTGCATTCTCCCGAAATTTTCAATTCTTTAATGACCAAATTATCCCCAATCATTCGCGTAAAGTGGTATGAGTTTGCGGCTAGTCATACTGACGAACGCATGGGTAAGTTGGAAATGCTTTCTAAGTTCTTATTTCCATTCCTCGATGGCTTCAGTTCAGTTACCTACCGAGAGGGGCACGCATTCGGATCAAAGCCTACCCGACGAGAAATCTTCCAATTCTGTTGTAAATGAAACTGGAAATAAATGTATTTTTTGCTCGAAATTGCATAATGTAAACAAATGTGACAAATTTTTGGCACTGTCAGTGAATGAAAGATGGCAATTTATAAAAAAATAATGAAGTTTGTCATAGATGTTTGGAAAATAGGTCACATAGGTTTAATCTTTGCAAAGTAAAATCTCCGTGCAGCGTTGGGGGCTGTACCTACAAACATCATACAAAAAAAATACAAAAAAAAAATACTACTACATAACTTAGATAATTATCAGAACGTGCTAGCTCACGCCGATCTAGAAGACATCTCGGACTCTGAGCTTGAGGTAAAATATAAATGGTATATTATAGTTGCCAAGAAAGTTACGAAATTCATGAGATTGGAATTGCGATCCATTGTCCATAATAATAGTCTGAGGTACTCCATGAACCAGAAAAACAAAATTTTCTAAAATAGAGATTATGTCAGTACTAGTAGCCCTTTTTAGTGGGAAGATCAGGGAATAACAGATCAGGGTTAACTACTAAGTTAAATTTCTACGTCTAGTCATAGGTAGAGGACCCATTAAATCCAAAGAAATTGTTTGAAAGGGCCTAGAACAAATTTTTGGTTTACCCATAAGGCCATAGGGAGAGTGGTTTGCGTGTTTGTAAGTTGAACAGTTACCACAGATAGAAATTATTTTGGCGATGTCTTTAAACATAGCTGGCCAGTAATATAGAAGTGATAATTTTTTACAAGTTTAAAAAAATTCCTAGATGAGGCTGATCTGGGGACCCATGGTTAACTTTGACAAGGGTTTCCCGGAGATTAAGATGAGGAACTTCTTTCCACGTGAAATCTTCAGTTAACGCATAGGGAGAGTGAGTATAACGGAATCATTTATTTTCGCGAATATTATAATTGGGATCAGGATTGTTACGACATTCCAAAAGTAGTTTGTTACTAGTGTTCCAATGCTGAAGATTCAGATTGGGAATCAAGTGAGACAGGATTAACGCCAAGTGGACACGATGTAGAATTACGGGAGAATAAATCAGGGACTAAATTGTCTTTACCCCTTTTATGTTTTAAAATAAAATTAAAAGATGACAACCTAAGAGCCCACCGTGCGAGTCTACCGGATGGATTGGATAGATTTAAAAACCATTTAAGTGCTGCGTGATCTGTATAAACAGTGAATTGTTTACCATTATCGATATAACAACGCCAGTGTTCCAAAGCTGAAATTACCGCGAGGGTTTCTCTTTCTGTAGTCGAGTAATTGCGCTCATTTTTATTAAGGGATTTACTCATATAGGCTATAACTACTTCTTTATCGTCCTTTACTTGTGTTGACATACCACCAATGCCAAAGTTAGAAGCATCGCAATGTACAGAGAAAGGGAGATTGTAGTCAGGACAAACTAGTATAGGAGTAGTAACAAGAGCTTCTTTTAGTTTATTAAAAGCCAGAGTAGCGTCTTTATCCCAAATGAATTTAGGGGCGTTTTTACCGGAAGAAGTTAATTTATTAAGAGGTGTTGCAATTGTGCTGAAATTAGGAATAAATCGACGAAACCAGCTACAAGTTCCAATAAATTTTCTTACGTCTTTACGAGTAGTGGGAGTAGGGAATTC
The DNA here is from genome assembly GCA_947523025.1 of Dryobota labecula. Lineage (NCBI taxonomy): Eukaryota > Metazoa > Arthropoda > Insecta > Lepidoptera > Noctuidae > Dryobota > Dryobota labecula. Next base: position 212,418 of record OX383294.1, read on the forward strand.
GAGAATTGCTTTAATTTTATCTGGATCTGAGCGTAAACCGTTACCATCTACAATGTACCCTAAGTACAAGTTAATAGTCAAGTTAGCTAATGTTAATTTCTCAAGAACTTTAACTAGATAAGAGATATGTTCCTCAAATGATTCAGAGATGATTATTATATCATCTAAGTAACAGAAGACCTTATTGTCAAATTCAGGAGTAAAAAGCATGTCCATAAGTCTTTGCTGAGTAGCTGGAGCATTAGTTAAACCAAAGGGCATGACAACAAAGCGATACATGCCTCGACCAGGGACATAAAAAGCTGTTTTATCTTTATCCGATTCTTCTTTCAAAGGAATCTCCCAAAATGCTTTAGCAATGTCGATGCTTGAAAGAAATTTAGCGTTTTTAAGGTTATCTAAAATTTCATTAACAAATGGAAGGCTGTACGTGTCTCTACGAGTAACTGAATATAATTTACGACTATCAACACAGAATCGCCATTCGCCATTCTTTTTAGGGGTAATAATAGTCGGAGAAAGCCAAGGGCTTTCGCATTTTTCAATAACACCCCATTCTAACATTTTATCAACTTCTATAATTAGAGCTTTTTGTTTTTCAGGAGAAAGTCGGTAAGAACGTTGTTTAATTGGTGGAGTATCACCAGTATCAATATGGTGGCTAATAAGATGAGTGCGGCCGAGTACTCCTCTACTTTCGAAGGATATAGCTTTAAATCGATTAATCATATCATCAGCGATAGTTTTTTGCTCTAAAGAGAGATGATTATGAGGGAGAACTTGTTTAGTAGTTTCAGTAACCACTGAACATTTAGTATTTGGCTTAAAAGCTGAAGAAAGTATGTGTGGAACAAGATTAAACTTTTTCCAAAAGTCGACTCCTAACATAATTGAAGGAGATATATTTGGGAAAACGAAGGCGTGGATTAGATGAGTTTCGTTATTGTATCTAATCGGAATGTCAATAGAGCCAAGGGATTTACATAAATGTTTACTGGCAGTAGTAATCGTCATTGAAAAAGACTTGGATAACGTGAAGCCTAATTTAAAAATTTCCAAGTGAGAGTTATTACCAAGTATTGTAATAGAACTACCACTATCTAGCAAGCCAGAAAATATTTTATTATTGATAGAAATATCAATAAAGGGACGGTTAAAATCTTTTTCACTATCGTATAGTGAACTAATTTTGTAACAATGAAAGAAATTTCTCAGGGTTTGTAACCAATCATGCCAGTCTGATTGATTAATGTTTTTATTACCCAAGTCATTGTTTAGTTTTTTGAGTCGTTAGTTTTTTTGCAGTTAGGACAATCAGTAGATTTAACATCTTTTAAGCCACACTTAAAACAAATTAATGTACGAGGTTGTGAGCAATTAGTTAGTGTATGACCATTAGTGCGGCAACGTACACAAAAGGCATTAGAGTTAAATTTATTGATTGTATTAACTTTGGGTTTATTGTTGAAACGATTATTAAAACTTGTTCTAGAAGGGAACGCGTTAGAAGTTGAGGGCTTTGGCGTGAAATTTGTAGATTTGTAGTTAAAATCAACAGTTAAAGGATTATTAGTAGTTTCTGGTTCTTTGAAACGTTTCTCTTTGTCCAAGAATTCCTCATATTTTTGACAACATGAAATTAACGCATGAATAGAATTAATATTATTATTCGCGATGTAAAGTGAATAACAAGGTCGGATGTTACGAATAATAATTTGGAGTTTTTTATTTTCCGATAGTTTTTCTGAAAGTCTGGAAAACATACCAGTCAGTAGGTATAGAAACAAAAATAACAATAGGTTCATCCTTGCCTTGAGTTCGACTATTAATGGCTTCTAATAATTTATGGTCATAGTCAAAACCGCTAAAGTCTGTAATCAAAGCTTCGTAAAGTTCGTTCCATGAAAACAAAGAATCACGTTTAAAACGGTACCAATGTAAAGCGTTATCGGTTAGTAATTCAAACGCATGATCTAATAATTTGTCCCAAGAAACATTCCTAGAAATACTAAATTCCTGAATTTTCTGGATAAAAGAACGCGGGCACGAGTTTCCGTCGTATTTTATTCGTTTTAGTTCATTAAGGGAATTATTAGAATTAAAGGTTGGGACCGAGGATCAGGAAACATCGTATGAAATATTGTCTCAGTTGGGCTATTAGGAGTCGAAGTGGGACAGTTGACTTCTATAGGTTGAGGGTTGAGTTCATTAGAATCAGTTATTAATGAATTGAATTTAGATTCCAAGATGAGAAACCTTTCCTTAGTTTGAGAAAAACGATTCTCCTCTGTGGTATCTAAATCAGTATCGATCCTCTCTAACCTGAAAAATAAATGATTAATAAAAGTCGATTTTTTTTTGTTAAGCTTATTGTTGCCTTGTTCTACCAATAATATTTTAAATTCGATATAATTAAGAGTAGTGAAAAGTTCGTCTAAATCAGTTTTGACTGAGAATACCGAGTCTAAAATCTCATGAGATAAAGTAAGAGACGCGAGTTGAAGAATTTGCTTCTTTAGAAGTATAACTGTATCTTTAGGTTCTTCTAGTCTGATTTTTACTTCATATTCAAGCTGAGCTTTGTTTAAAAGTTCAAAGTGAATAATTCTATCCATGACTAAAAATTTATATTAAAGATAGCAAACGAAGGTAAAAATTGGGCTAAAGAGAGGTAAACGGGAGGGTTTATTTTATAAGAGCAAATTTAGTTAGAGGGTTAAAGAGTGCTAAAGAGGACTAAAGAGGGTCCTAGGGCTAAAGAGGGTAAAAGAGTAACAGAGGGACAGAGAGTAATTTTTTTATAAGAAGGAGGACGAGTAAGTGATAAGAGTAAAATCACTCCATGCGATCTCTTAGGAGGTTAAAGAGAGGATAAATTAGTAAAGAGGGAGTTTATTCTTATCTAGAACCTAATATTCAAAATAAAAAAAGAGTCTAAGCCAAATGAGTCAAAAAATAGGTACTACTAATGGTAATTTTTAGAATTTTGAAAATAATTTAGCAGAACTAATTTACGTTGGGCGCCAAACTGTCAAGTCTACTTATTCCTAACAAATAAAAAGATAAAAAAAGTAGACTGAACAATTTAATGGAAAGGTAAAAAAATACAATTTCTAGAATTAAGAATATAAAACCTACCTAATACGCACTCTCAAGGCAAATTTAGGTAAATTTATATTACTTGAAAAGTAACGCCCAGCTCCGCGTCAACCTGCCTTGTTATACGAGCAGTTCATCTAGAAGTTGTACATAGTTTGTCAACCGACGCAGCCATCATGAGTTTGCGCCGTTTCATTGCACGCCGTAGAACGCCGAGTGAAATATGGTCCGATAACGGAACAGCTTTTGTGGGTGCCAACAGGACACTAAAAGAGCTGTACGGAGCGGAAATTAACCGTTTTGCAGCAGATGAGAAGGTCTCATGGCAATTCATTCCCCCTTCGGCCCCATTCATGAGGAGCGTGGGAGCGAATGGTAAGATCGATCAAAACAGCACTCAAGACCACCCTAAGAGAACGCTCCCCCTCAGATGAAGTTCTCCAGACCTCTCTACTAGAGTCAGAGAATTTAGTGAACACGCGTCCACTGACACGTTCCAGTTTATCCAGACTGTGAGGAAGCCTTGACAACAAATCATTTTATACTGGGATCGTCCTCAGGGAGACCTATCCCAGCTACATTGACGGATCGGGATATCCTCGGACGAGACGGTTGGTGCAGAGCCGTAAGACTCACGGATCATTTCTGGTCTCGATGGGTGCGTGAATATCTTCCGACTTTGGTGCCTCGACGCGGCGGTGGATCATCCCCAAATAAAAAGAGGGCGACTTAGTTATTATGGCAGATGGACAGCTACCCAGGGGATCTTGGCCGAGAGGTAGAGTGATTACGATATACACAGGCCCGGACGGAGTAGCAAGAGTGGCGGACATACGAACAGGTGCTGGCCCTCTCAGGAGACCGCTTAAGAAGTTAGTGCCCCAAGAGCTCTCAGCTAGACTTAAAAAAAAATGTGGAGTTTGTTGCGAATCAAAATTATTTGCAGCATATAACCTTTTCGGAACACTAATTGTATTCTAAATTCTAGTATTACGTTCAGGTTGACACTTGTCACCTTTTTTCATTGTTCTTCATTGATTCACGATTTTGATGGTATTGAAATAAACTGTGGCTACTTTACCAGCGCGTTTAAGTTATTTAGTTTCGATCAGTAATACGTAGGTAGAACGCAAAATTTAGATGTGTATGTTATTCGTGATGGGGGTCCACCGCTTTTAGGTAGGGATTTTATTTCCTTCTTTAAATTAGAAATGATGCCTGTAAATTATTGTGAAAATTCATCAAGTGTGAAAGCGCAGCTACAAATTCAATTCCCAAACAATGATATTATACTAACAGATATGTTATACACTCACAAAACAACCGAAAAAAGTGTTCCGCGCAGCAGCGGCAGCACACATACCCACTTTTCATTCATATCACATTTCACTACAAATAAAAATGATAGAAAAGAGATGGCTTGATAAAAACAACAAAAAAAAGAGACAGCTAGTGTTGTCAATTGCGCGTGAATGTAAACAAACATTATTCTAGCCACCAATCACCGAATGTTGGCATCACAGACTAACAAATTTAACGAGACAGAAGGTACAAACCGCGCGTAGTAAAGTACACGCGGTTTGTACCTATAACAACAAATAAACAGTATTAAAGGTAGGTAGGTAAGAAATAAAACACGATGTAAAAAGAAAAAAAAATATTTTGTAATAAAAACAATCATACACATTATAAGATTCAATTTATTATATTTCAATCGGTCAGATTATTTCGCCCTATGTTATTTAGACTGACGTTTTGTAGGACGTGTGCGATGATACATTTGATCTCTACTGTTTCATTTGGCTCCTACAAAAAATCAGCCACCGATTATCGGACATGGGCGGACAGCCTAAATGTGGTAATAACAAATAGAAATAGCTTTATTTTAATATTCTCTGTGATATATTATGGTAATGATAAGCTATCTATCATTATTTTCTTTTCCCGCACATGAAACGCTTTATTACAAAACAAGGTTGATCTTTAGACCCAGGTTTAAACCATCGAGTCATTTTTGAATTTCGAACTCTATTTCAACAAAGTTAAAGTTTTAATTACAAAAACTGACGCTAAGTTGTCAATTTTGTATTAGGAACTTTACCTTGCTCTGAATAAAGTTCAAAATACAATAAATGGCTCAAAGATTTGGGTTTGGTTTTGCATGCGTTTCCGAATTCATTTTAATGATAAGAAACTTTTTCATCACTTCAAAAAGAAGGTAATTACAGCAAAAACTAATCACAACACTTAAACTCACAGAAAATTAAAAAAAATCAAAACATAAACGGCGTCAGTAACCGCTCAAAACAATTAATTTGAAATTATATCATGCAAATTGACGCTTTGCGCAGCGACTCGCGCACAATACTCAGGATCTACAATCCTACCACCTCGTAGATAGAGAAAACTATATATCGCTGGTCATCTTCTATCTTACTTACACAAGAAAAGGAAAAAATTATACAAGATGCTTGTAAAGAAAAGAGACAGAGCCTAACATTTTCTGTCCCTTATCGCGTGTCGCGTTTTTCAAGGACAGCACTTCAGTTGCTAAACAAAGTTTGAAGTTTGATACGCGTTCGAAAAGTGGTTGCGACGAAATTTTAAGTTATTTAATTTGTTATTTCGAAAAATACTAATTATTTTGTGTTTTTTGTTGAGGATTGACTTTAGCTATTGCTGCAAAATGGTAAGGTGCAGTGTTTTTGGTTGCAAAAGCGATAGTGAGAAGAAAATTGCCGGATTGTCCTTTCATTCGTAAGTAGCTAAATATTTTAGTTTATTCGGTGAAAGACAGTGAAAGTTTTTAACTAATATGGTTTTTCAACTCTCAAAATAAATATACAGCTGTTTCAAGATAAAATTAGAGCTGAATTATATTTTTATTATTTATTATTCTTCACATAACCTCCAAGCTCAGTGCTGCCTACTTTTTACTCGAATACTTCCCCATTTCAGGGGAAAATTGTACGCCGATAAAATAAATTACCTTCATCAATCATTTCAGATGAATGCTTTATTAGAGTGTATGTATAGCGCTGGCAGCAAATTTGTTCCACTTTTCACTGGACGTAATATTACATCTTTACCTTTTAGTATCTATTTATAGTTTAAAATATTGTATTTGTAGTAGGTATTAAAGTGTTAAAAACTTTCAGATTTCCCGCCAAACCAAAATCACGGGGATTATGAATGAAAGTGGAGATAAAATATTTTTTATGCTGTATCTCAGGTTTTTTTTAAATGTTCATTTTCCCGCAGGTGAAAGATTTCCTATCCTAATAAACTATTTTGACTTATACCCAAAGTCTCTAATTCAGATAATTTATGTAAACAAAGTAATGTCAAGAAATGTCACTGCCAAAATGACAGGACGGTGGTGCAAAGCAGTTAATCATTTTTTTTTTTTTTTTGTAAATAATCATCTATAAAATTAAAATGAAATAATTTTTAGAACTATGCAAACAAAATACCATTGCCAAACAATGTTTTGTGTATTTTGTCGGAGACACGGCATTATGATCGTCATACGTGCCGATTCCCTTGTTCACAAACTAAACTAAATTTAAGTTCAGTGCATCTTTTTCTTTCTATTTCATTAAGAAAAGGACAGAAGATAAATTTTAGTTAAGTCCTGTCAAATTAATCAAAAAAAGGTGCCATTTTCTTTTAAGTACTGATTTACTTAAAAGAAAATGGCACCTTTTTTTTCGCCATTTTATATGAATAACCATTACGAAGATATTTTTTTTGATATGTTATTTCTTTTGTTTACATAAATGATCTGAGTCTTTAAACTGTCATGGTCACTAATATTATTATTAACATAAGCGGGATATTTACCATGTTTATTCATTGATCTCCCGATATTTCGGCGCTGTTGCAACTCAGATCAATGAATAAACATGGTAAATATCCCGCTTATGTTAATAATAATAAATGATCTGAATTTCAGACTTTGGGTATAGATGTTTTTTTTCTATTTATAAACCCTGTGCGTTTGTACAAAGTAGATAATAGAGATTGAAAAACATCTGAACATTGAAAAACATTCGGGGTAAAATCACTTTAAAGTGGGTAACCCTAAAGTTTCAAGTACCTTGATTTTCTGTCCCTTACAGCGACACGCCAAGCAGTGGTCTAAAGTTTTCTAAGTCTATGTACCACCTCCTACTACGATTCGTTTCATTCATAAAAAGTCAAAAGCCGGGCTTAAAAATTCGAACATTTGCAAAATGAGTACATACTATCATATCAAGGACGTTAACACATTTCTTTGCGAAAAAATGAGAGGTTAGAAGCCCGATATGAAGCCACCTTGTGTGAGCAAGAAAGCTATACTTCATTCATCGATACGATCTCGCCTCCTGCTTAGCGCTATAACGTTAGAGCGAGATCGCAACTGCGGCATCGGAGATAGTTTGGCAACGGTGCATGATGAAAGAGGCGAGGAATTTAAATATTATTCCTTGAGTATGTAACTCTGGCAACGTTGCATCGTAGTACGTATCTAGCGCGCGGCCGGTACCACGTTTTTATTCTTGTGGCCGGTACTACGCGGAGAGTTTAATGTTATTATTCGTATCAATTCTTGCGACATTGAGTTCGTTTACAGGTGTAGTTTTTTTATTAATAGGCTCACTTTTGATTGAAAGCCGGGCTTTTCGGCTTTAATGAAAGGAACGCCCCTGAGAGTATGCATCGCCAATAGTTCCAGTATTAAAACGCGACGGCTTCATACGTTTATGTGCGGATTATTCGGTCACAATAAATAAACAGCTGTTAGTAGATCAATATCCGTTGCCTACAGCGAATGAATTATTTACGAAGTTGTACGGAGGGCAACAATTCAGTAAATTAGATTTGTCGCAGGCCTATGCACAGTATGTTTTAGACGACGAATCACAGAAAATAACATATATCAACACACATAAAGGTTTATTTATGTATACGCGGTTAGTATTCGGGTTAGCTTGCGCGCCAGCAATTTTTCAGCGCGTAATGGAATGTGTGTTGTCAGGAATGGAAGGGGTATTGTGTATGCTAGATGATGTCCTTGTCACGGGTGTCAGCAGGGAACAACATTTAGACAGTTTTTTTTCGTGGGTAGTGGTGAAGGTATAACAAGTGCTTTTGTTTGTGTTACGATTTTTTTCTATTTTAGTTAATTTTACAAGTGTGAACTTCAATCGAGTCTATTCTTTGTGTTTGTGTTGTTGCCTAAGGTTTGTTTTAACACTAACTTCCTATATTTTAAAGATTTTATCCCGTATTCACCATGGATACAAAAAAACCCCCTGACCCTCCTGATCCCTTTGATTACACTCCGATGTTAACAGTTTCCCTCCCTGATGAAAATTTGCTGAATGAGAAAATGGATCCTGAAAATGCAAGTAGGAAAAGACTGGCAACTTCTTCCCCGACTTCTGTAACAAACCCTCCAAAGTTAACCAAAAAAGAAATTGGAAGACAGTCTTACACAATAAGGGATAATCCACCATATGTATCATGTTCGGGCAACCACTATGCTAATGATAAGACTTGTCCTGAATTGGGTCGACAGAAGGGTATAAAAGCACTTATGGCCGAGAAATCTATCTCTTATGCTGAAGCAAGTCAGGTTTTCCCTCCGGTTTCAAGATCGTATGCTGAAGTGTCTAGAGTGTCCCAAAAATCTAAACCAATACCTAGCTCGCCCCAGTATCCCAGTCCAGCTTCCCAAACAACAAAATCATACCGTAAAACGGTCTTTCTAAAACCCAAATCTCATGTCCCTCTTTCACCTAGCTATGACAAGCAGGCTCATCAAGCCCTTATCCGGGATTATTCCTTCTCTCCTTCCCAAAATGGCTGTGCTCTCCCCAGGGAAGGTGCAAGCAGTCTTGATAAGTCCGAAAATATTCTTAATATTATAGCCAACATGTTAATTACAGTATTAGCTAATCCTACACAATCCTTACCTGACCACGTTGCCAACAAATTGTCATCAATCGTTAGTTACATAAATAACGTTCCATCCTCTGACATTCCTTCAATGGAACGTGAGGAGTATTACTCCCAGGAAACCTGACCTACTCTTTCTAATCAACAAATTCAAACCATCGACCTGCGGCATCGCTGAGACGTGGCTTCGTTCTGGGAGTAATTTCGGGATTCCAGGTTTCAGTGGTGTCCGCAATTACAGATCAGATGGATATGGGGGATGTGCTATGTTCATTAATAACAAAGTAACATTCTCCCCGATTCCTCTACCCTTTGTTGGTGACAACATCAATGTTGTTGCTGTCAAGGCTGAGGATATAAATATCTTTAGTTTTTATATTGCACACCCACAAATTGAGGATCTTACTACAATAAAAAGTTTGCTGAGTAATGTTCAAGGTCCATTACTTATTATGGGCGATTTTAATGGCCATCATTATTGATGGGGATCAGAAACCTGCGATAACTTTGGTATAGGCCTAGTGGATATATTGGATGAACTTAACCTATGTGTGATCAATGATGGCAGTACCACACGTAGGTCTGTGCCAGGACAGAATAACAGTTGTGTTGATTTAACACTCTGTTCATCTAATATAGCCAGCCTTTTTAATTGGAGTCGCTTGAATATGACTTATGGGAGTGATCACTATCCCATCATGGTTGAAATCCCTTCCAAGACCATCCCTGACAAAATTTCCCCTCCTTTGTTAAAATACCAGCTGAACTCTGTGGATTGGGACCTCTACTCCAAAATATAAGACTTACGTGTCTCTTCCCTTCCACCCATCAATCCTGAGACTGCTCAGGAATGCTTTTCCTCATTTTCCAACATGATATCCTCTACAGCAGATGATTTCTTCCCTCCAAAAAAACCGCCATCGGGTAAAATCCCATCCCCGCCATGGTGGGATAGAGATTGCTCTGCCGTGATCAGGGCCAGGAATGAGGCCGAAATGAATTTCAACTCTGACATGAACCTGGATAACATCATTGCCTTTCAACATATCTTGGCTAAGTCCAAGAAATTGCTTAAGAATAAGAAGAGAGAAGGTTGGCGGAAATATTGTGGCTCGCTGAGTCCATCCACTCCAGTTTCGGTAGTGTGGCGTAAGCTGAAGTCGTTCAGGAATAGTTTGAGGCCCCCCTCCGGGAGCATACTACCTGAGGAACTGGGAAACCAGTTTCTTTCTAAACTGGCCCCAGTCTATGTTCCTGGTATGGATGAGTGTGTCATTACGGGCTCTTGGCTGGCATCAGATGACCCTCTGGATGCGCCATTTACTCTGGGGGAACTTAAATCGGTCCTTGCTCATGTAAAGGATTCCGCTCCTGGAGTGGATGGATTCCCTTACTCCTTCATTACTAAAGCGGGTGGTAAGACCCATCAATATTATCTGGACTTAGTCAACTATTGTTTTTCTTCCGGTTATATTCCTCCTGATTGAAAGGTTCAAGTCGTCATCCCTATATTAAAACCTGGTAAAGATCCTAGTGATTATTGTTCTTACAGGCCAATTGCTTTATCGTCCATACTTACTAAGCTTTTAGAGCATTTGGTTAAAAACCGTCTAGAATGGTTTGTAGAAAGTAGGAAATTGTTCCCACCGACTCAGTTCAGCTTCAGGAAAGGTCTGGGTACAGCTGATAGTGTGGGTACCCTCTCATCAGGGATCCGACTGGCCCTTAGCAGGAATGAGTCTGTGGTAGCCGTTTTCTTAGATATTTCAGCTGCCTATGATTCTGTCCTCCTCCCACTTCTCAGGCAGAAGATGCAAGAGCTGAGAATCCCGGCTAGGATTCGTCGAATCATATGCAGCATTTTTTCAGATCGTAGTGTTAAACTCAGGACTCCCGGGGAAAACTCTGAGCCGAGGTCGGTTTGGAGAGGTCTACCTCAGGGATCCGTACTTAGTCCTCCTTTATATAATATTTATACTTATGATCTTCCTTCCTGTTTAAATTTTAACTGTAATATACTCCAGTATGCTGACGATATTGCATTATTGGTCTGTGGCACTTCTATACAAGATGCCGCTCAGTCCATTAATATCTCTTTGTCCTCGTTAAACCAATGGCTTTTCGATCACGGGTTATCTTTAAGTGCTCCAAAAAGTTCAGCAGTTGTTTTCACTCGCAGACGCCTTATCCCTCAAATTAATATTAATATTGACGGCCACGCTATTCCAATCGAGGAAAAGGCCAGGTTTCTGGGGGTTACCCTGGATTCTAAATTGTCGGGAGTAGATCATATTAATAACACAGTAAAAAAATGTGAGCGCTCGGTCTCTGTTCTTAAGGCTTTGGCAGGTGTCTGGTGGGGTGCTCACCCTACACCTTAAAACTAGTAGTCTACAATGCGCTTGTCAGAAGTGTGCTGGATTACTGCAGTTACCTAATTGAGCCTTGTAACAAAGAAGCTTTGCGTAGACTGGATCTTATCCAGGCCAAATGTCTGAGGACTGTTATTGGTGCCATGAGATCCTCCCCCATAAACGCTCTTCAGGTAGAATGTGCAGAACCTCCTCTTAACCTTCGTAGACAATACTTAGCGGATCGTTTCTTGTCGAAAGTCTTCTCCCTTACGTCCCATCATTTACTCCCCATTTTGGAACAAATTTACCTCTCCCTTAACGCATCTTCCTACTGGAATAATAAATCTATTCCATTGATGAATAGGTATAGAGAGCTTAAACACCGCTCCTCGCCTGTTTGTCAATACCCCTCTCCTCCGGTCTTTTCTTCTGCTTATGAGGTGGTCCATTTCAGACCAAAGGTCGTTTTGGGTCTTGGTATCTCCAAAAATTCCCAGGACGTAAAAGGCGACTTCGATCGGGCCATTGAAAGATACTGAGAGGGTTGGAATTTGTTTTATACGGATGCTTCCAAATTGTCCTCAACAGGATGTACAGGTGTTTCAACATATTTTCAAAATTCAAAAATTGCTCTGTTATTCCAATGTCCACCAGAGTCCTCTGTATTCACAGGGGAATGCATCGGTATCCTAGAAGCCATTAATTTCATTCTAACCCATAATATAAAAAATTCAGTAATTTTCTCAGATTCTCGCAGTAGCATTCAAGCCTTAGCTCAAAAACAACTTAAATCTAAAATTCATAGCAAAATCATTTTTGATATTCTTATTTTACTATCTACTTGCTCGAACAACGGTTTAAACATTGAAATAGTTCCCAGTCACTCGGGTATAGGTGGCAACGAGTGCGCCGACACATTGGCTAAATTTGCTACTTCTAACCCGGTAGATCGGAAGCACTACATGGTGCATAGTTACGACTTACGGACTGACACCAAACATAAGCTGTATAACTCGTGGTCAGCAGTGTGGCAGGAAAATTCGAAACTCAAGGGAGCATACTACGCCAGTATTCAACCCGGCATCCAGCGAAAACCTTGGTTTTTTAAATGTCCAAAATTGTCCAGGAGAATCGTTGCATCCTTGTGTAGACTGAGACTTGGTCACTGCTGTAGTCCAGTATTTCTAAATAAGATTCGTGTTCGTGACAGTTCCTTGTGCGAATGCGGTCTTGATGATGGAACTCTGGACCATATCTTTTTCTCATGTCCTTCAAATTCCCAATCCTTTGACTTGTACCATAAGCTTTCCAAAATTAAAATCCCCCTTCCTATTAACGTCCATTCCCTCTTGACGTTCTTTTCTCCTAAACTAATCCAGGTTTTATCAAAATTCTTAAATGAAAATGACATAAAAATGTAGTTCGGTGTGTAACAATAATAACTTTGTAAATATGTAATTAATGGTGTTTTAAAATGTATATATACATATACATAATATGGGAAAAACTAAATCTATGTTAACTAACAAAAACTTGTCTCGTCCTTTCAGCTACTAACATAACTACCACAAAGTGTATAGTTCGACGGCTCTACCTACTCGCTACGTTGCCGTCACCACATGACGCTGGCAGAATAGTCGACATCGGCTCAGTTGCCAAAAGCAAAAAAAAAAAAACATTTAGACAGATTGCGTGAGTCGTTGAGACGTTTACAGGAAGCGGGACTGACTGCAAAAAACCAAGTGCGACTTCTTCAAAGATGAAGTAGAATATCTAGCTTACGTAGTAGACAAATATGGGTTAAAAAAGTCACCTAAAAAGGTATCAGCTGTCGTAAAAGCTCCTGTTCCAGAAGATGTTAAAAAATTACAATCTTAGGCCTCGTTAACTATTATCGAAATTTTGTACCAAACGCCTCAACAATCCTTAGCCCTCTATACGCTTTACTTCAAATAAATTGTAAATGGCAATGGACTTTGGAACACGACAAAGCATTCAATGCGATCAAAACTATGCTAGCATCGGATCAGGTTTTAGCTCACTTTGACACAAATGCAAATATTGTTTTGACAGTGGACGCATCGCCTAGTGATTGTTGTGGGTTTTGAGGGTCAGGCTTCTTCAGTGAATTGTCTTTAATTTTTGTTAATGTTGTAAGCGTTTATTTTCGAATTTACACATAGTTTTTAATAAAAAAGAATCAAATTGTGATTATGATGGTGAACCGACTACCATCTTTTCTTGTGTCGAACTGTTGATCCGTGGAACGAAGGAAGCGAACGTTCTAGAAACATCTTCAGCGACGACCAATCAGTGCTCCCCGTTCGCCGCTCTTGCTCCTTCCTCTGTCGCCGAGCTTCCGTCAACTCAACGCTGGAGGGTGCCACGTGTTATCATCCTTGCGCCAATAGATGGCGTTAACATATGCCCCCGGCCTTGGAAGTTCCTTCTTCCAACGAAGTACCGATGACGTTGACATTTTGAATGGATAATGGATGATTATTATGGATCCGTCTTCTCTTTGTCTTCTTGTGGTAACAAAGGACATATTTTTGAGAATGCCTTTCGCACCGTTCCGGTCGCCGTTTTGATGTCAGCGACTCGTGACAGGCCATCGTTCCCAGGAAAAGTATGAAGGATTCTTCCCAAGCGCCACTTGAGAGGTGGAAGATTATCCTCCTTGATGAGTACCAGAGTATTGGGTATCAATTCTTCCTTACTTGTTTTCCATTTCGTTCTGGTCTGAAGCTCCGCTATGTACTCCTTTGACCATCTCTGCCAGAACTGCTGGCGCATATGTTCAACGCGGTCATAACGGGACAGGCGATGTGAAGCTGTAGTCGTCAGGTCTGGGCTAGCATGTGCGGTGAGCGGTCGGCCAATCAGAAACAGAGAAGGGCTGAGGGGAAGAAGGTCAGTTGGGTCTGAGGATAGTGGGTACATGGGTCGAGAGTTTAGGACGGCCTCGATTTGAGTTAATATCGTGCTAAACTCCTCGTACGTTAAATTCGTGTTTCCAATAACACGACGGATGTGGTATTTGCAAGACTTTACTCCTGCCTCCCACAATCCCCCAAAATGCGGTGTATATGGTGGTATGAAATTAAATTTTATATTATCATTAGCTAAAATTTCCATAATATTATTATGATTGTTCTTTAGAAATTTTGTAAGTTCATTCATTGCCCCAACAAAATTCTTACCGCTGTCTGAAAATATTTCAGAAGGTTTACCCCGTCGAGACATAAACCGTTTTAGAGCTAATATGTAAGCATCGGTTGTTAAATTAGTAACTAACTCTAAGTGAATTGCACGCGTTGAGAAGCAGACAAACAAACAAATATAGCATTTCTCCAGTTTAGCGCCCCTCCCTTTTCGGTTCAAAATAAACATGGGTCCTGCATAGTCTAAACGCGGTATAGTTATCGGTTTGACAGGCGCGACCTTCGACTTAGCGAATAATAAGGCTACGGATACATTGGTATTGTTATCCGAGTACATATGCACGTATGCACACGCGCCGTAAGCATTTTGAGAGGCGTCAGTAAATATAAGCAATTCTATATATTGCATTTTACTATTTATAACCTGACGTGGTATACGTAATTTATCCAAATAGTCAAGAGTGTCAACGAATTTTTGCCAGTTAATTAAAATATCATGAGGCACCGGATCGTCCCATCCGATTTTATACGACCATAATTTTTGTAATAATATTTTTGCAAGTATTATTATAGGCGCTAATAGACCTAGCCGATCGTAAATTTGTGAGATTGCCGATAACATAATGCGCTTAGTAACGTGGCTCCCGGTTAATTTAAGTTTAGTTGTATAATGTAACTCATCTGTATTTGCGAACCAACCTAAACCTAAAGTTTTACTTTGATAGGATTCGCCTAGAGATAAATTCTTTGACGCATTTAAAGTTGATAAATCGAAATTGAACAACCATTTTCGTAAACAGAAACAACCTGATTGTAATACCGTAGAAACTTTATTACAAATGTCTAATAATTCCTTTTTATCATCACAGCCCGTTATTAAATCGTCTACGTAAAAATCTTTGTAAATAATATTAGCGATGTCGTTATCAGTGCATTCCGACGCCAGCTGTTGCAAACATCGCATACTTAGGTATGGCGCGGACGCCGTGCCGTAAGTAACTGTGTTAAGTCGGTACACACCGAGCGCATCTAACGTGTTTTCTCTCCATAAAATTAATTGTAAACATTGTTGATCGGGTTGAATTAATATTTGTCTGTACATTTTTTCGACATCTGCACAGGCAATATATGTGTACTGGCGAAATCTTAACAGAATGGCAACAATATCATTTTGTAAAGATGGGCCAATCAGTTGGATGTCATTTAGCGATTGACCGGAAGTAGTTTTAGCGCTAGCGTCAAATACTACTCGTAGTTTCGTAGTTGTACTATTTTCTCTAAATATACCGTGATGCGGTAAGAAATAATGTGGAGATGTATATGTATCTAATATTGGACTATGGGTTTGGGTGGTTAAAATGGACTGACTGGTTACCTAAAACTATGGAAGGACTATGGCCCCTGCCTGATCAATGTTTTATTGTACACGGATAAATTGCCCGGGGGTGATTTGCACACTCAATAATGGGCCCCCGAAAACGGTCGCTAGCACATAGTGACGTAGCGACAAGGGGGCAACATATCCTGGAGTGCTCGAGGAGTGGAGAGGTATTCCACGGCTCTCAGAACAATCCCAGAGCCCGGAAGATGGTCAAAATCCCTACAAGCACTTACTGGAATACGTCCTTCCTCCGAGCACGTTTGCTCTTGCGAATCTCCACTCAAGCCGGCCAATAAAGGCAAGAATGAGGTGGGAGCCAGTTCCTCGTCAGTGTTCTCTCCAGCCGGCCAATAAAGGCAAGCCAGAGATGAGGAACATGACTTCTCCCGGGAGATAGGGTCCGTGGGGTCGCAACTGCCCAGCAGCTCACCACGTGCTGCCCTGCCGGTTTCTGTATTTCTCTTGGTCTGGCTCCTCACCCTAAACATGTTCCAGTAAACTCCGAAATCAAATCAAATCAAATATGTTTATTTGTTAGGTTATGGTACAATAAATGTTATAAATATTGGTTCCAGCATACCCTGCCATAGTATGGCGTACAAATATTTCCAAAAACAAAACCTTTTATTACTAATCTACTAATAATTGTGAATAATAATGAATTAGAGAATAAAATATGAATGCATAATAGTTAATTAATTGTATTGTATTGATTGTATTGTAGTAATAATATTAATTAATAATGAAATTATGTCGTTTTTGCATGTAGCGGAATTAAAGGTTATTTTTACTTTATTATATTATTAATGATTTATCCTCTAAGTATTCTTGAACACTGTAATATTTTTTTTTCTAATAATAGTCTGAACAATACCCTTTTGAACAACGGCAATGGCAAATCTTGAGTACAATTTGGCAAATGGTTATATATAATAATTGCCATGCAGTAAGCATTTCTTTTAAATAGCATGCGTTTTATTGGGGGTAATTTCAATTTGTCTTTGTGCCGTGTTCTACTATTTATTCTGTAACTGCTTTTTTCGAATAAATTATATTTATTTTTTACAAAAATGGATATTTCAAAAATATAAAGACATGGTAAAGACAGTATTTTATGCTTTTGAAATAAAGGTTTACAGCTATCTAAAAAGTGGACAACACACATTGCCCGAAAGCATTTTTTTTTGTCCTTTAAAAACTCTTTGCACGTCTACTGAGTTTCCCCAAATAATAAGACCATATCTGAGAGCAGATGCTACATAGGCATGGTAAGCAACCATTGCGGTATTGAGATTAACCGTTCGTCTTATACTTTTCAGGACATACACAAAGCAATCAATTTTTTGAGTATTTTATCTACGTGTGGTTTCCAGCTGCAATTTTGATCCACGGTTATACCTAAGAATACACATTCATTAACAGTGTTTAAGGGGGAATCGTTATATTGGATGTCTAGACTATCTGTGTTTGTGTTGAGTGCTTGAAATTGTATTATATTTGTTTTTGTCATGTTTACTTGTAAGTTATTATTTTCTAGCCATTTGATAGCCTTGTCTAATGCAATTCGTTTTATTATTTTCTAGCCATTTGATAGCCTTGTCTAATACAATTCGTTTTTCCAACTCATTGTTATCGTCGCTTTTAATAACCAATGTTGTGTCATCAGCAAATAGTACGCACTCTTCATTAATCGCCTCTGGTAGGTCGTTGATGTATACTAGAAAGAAAAGAGGGGATATAATTCCTCCTTGAGGTGTGCCGAAGTTGTTTTGTCTGTATTTAGATGTGAATTTCTTTTGTTCATTTTGATAATTTCTTGTTATTTCTACGCACTGCAGTCGGTCGGTTAGAAAGCTTTTGATCCACTCGTTTGCCTTCCCACGGATTCCATAGTGACACAATTTCGAGAGTAATATTTTATGGCAGACAAAGTCAAAGGCTTTTGTCATATCTAGGAAAACACATCCTATTTTGGATTTTTGGTTTAGACTTTCGGTTATTTGTTTAATTAAGGAGAAACATGCTGAGGCTGTCGAGCTCCCCTTTCTAAATCCGAACTGTTCTTTTTTAAGGATGTTACATGATGTCAAAAAGTGCTCTATTTTATTACACATAACCTTTTTTTGATAATATGGGGATTAAAGTGATTGGTCAATAGTTACTCATATCGACTTTAATCCTTTCTTGTATAAAGGTTTGACAATAGACATTTTTAGTCGTTTTGGGAAGACTCCTTCACTTAGGGATAAAATTATGTAGGTTAAAGGCGAGACTAAACTCGATGCACATATTTTTAATACTTTGGTATTTAAGTCATCGTAACCAGTAGAGTTCGTGTTTTTTAGACTATGAATTATTTTGTACACATCTGTTTCATCTACTGGTGTTAGGAAAATGCTTTTAGGATTCTGAGCGATTGTAAAATTGGTATTCTGATTATTCTGATTATTTTATCGTAGCTTTTGGGTCGTTTTGGTTAGGGGGGATCCTGCCGTTTTGCCGAAAAGATTTTGCCAAATTTTCATTACCCAAACAAATTTTAGCAACCTTTTTTTATACCAATGTAATATTTGGAATAATTTTAGTACGCACATTTTCATTTGGTCAAATGTTTACTTGGCAGATTGTTACCAAGGATAATGTCATTAAGGCTTTTGGTCTTTAATCAAATGATTTATTACAGCAAACAATATTTAGACAATAAACGTTTAGTCAAATGATTTGTCATTAGGTTATTTATGGAACTAGTTACAGTAGGTTATTAATTTAAAAAAAATGGTTAGGTTAGGTTAGGTTAAAACTGTGACCACCTACGCACGAGCTGAGCGAGCGAAGCGAGCGGTGCCGCGGCAGCGGCCGGCGAGTGCCAGAAACGACTAGATTATATAGAAAAAAATATGGAAAAAAGAGATTATTTTTAGGAGGCTATCGAGAGAATGCGTAAAATATGTTACACCAACTGAAATATTTGACTAGATAAAAAATGGTAAAAGTACTAGTTGGTGAACAAGTTATTGTTCAAACGTTCACTTGCCAAACATAGGTTTTCGTAACAATTATTTGTAAAGAGATTTTTTGGTAAGTAATAATTTGGCAAATGAAATTATGCGAAAATTTGTTTGGGAAGTGATAATTTGGCAATTACTTTTCGGTAAAACAAGGGAGACCCTGGTTAGGGATATGTAATATTCATTGATTAAGTCACAAATATGTTTAGGGTTGTCATAAATTTCAGTATTGATTTTTATTGAGTCAATGTCAGAGTAACTTGTTGTATTATTAACATCTGTTTTAATTAGATTCCACGCTGCTTTACTTGCATTTTTTTGCTTTTTTAATGTACTGAGAACTATTAATTTGTTGCGCATTTTGTATACATCTTTTTAATATTCGCGTATAGTTGTCATATTTTTTTTTGTTTTGTTTTTTGTTATTTCTACAAAGGTTATATTTTAGGTATAATGTTCGTTTTGTAATACAACATCGTTTTATGTTTTTTGTAAGGCATTGGTTTTTCACTTGCTTGTTACTATTTTTAACTTTAATAATGGGGAAGCATAAATTGTAAAAAATAATAATTGCATCGTGCTGGCAGTTGAACGCGTTGTTTGTTGAGTGACATTCGTATACCTCAGAGAAAGATACGAGTAAGCTTGATAAACAGTCTCCTAATTTAGTTATGTTTTCGTCATTGAGCTCCCTTACAGTTTTAAACCAGAATCTGTGAATGTCCTTAACTTTAATATCAGTTTCTAAGTTAACTGTTAAAGATTGTGCGGTTTCGCGGTCTGATAGTGCTAAATAGTGCAATACAGGCTTAGCGTCGTCTATATTGCTTACAATTAAGTCTAAACAAGAGGTTTTCCTCGTCGGTCGTGTAATATGGTTTTTCAGGTTGTTATTATTAAGTATGGCATTTAAATCATTGGATATTTTATTTATTTTTAGGATGTCATATTCCAGTCACCGCATATGATGACTTTCTTCTTCACCTTTTCACATAGTTTATTAGTAAGGATTTCCAAACTATTCAGAAATGTCGTCGCATCATGTGTAGGTGTTCTATAAATGCATACTACTATTAGGTTATGTTTAGGAATTTCAATGGCACAGTATTCGAATTGGAGGGGAATCGGGGGGATAAGTTTAACGATTTCTTTGTACTGTATGTTCTTTTTTATTAGGATACATGAACCACCCCGGCGCTGGTTTGATCGTGAGAAGAATGACGCCATTTTGTAGTTGTCAATTCTAAGGTTTGATTCAGAACCACTTTTAAGAAAGGTTTCCGTGCGACATATAATGTCAATGGAACCCAATTCAAGCTGTAAGTCTGTTAGAGCTACTTCTATTAATTCTTGCTTATTAAGTACGAGTACTCCGGCAATATTTTGGTGAAATAACGTAATTGCCGTAATTTTATGTTAATCTACGAAAAAACCTATTTGTGTTTGTCTTGTTTGTTATTCTTTCAAAATAAGTTGTAATTTTTGTTTGTGTTGTTTTTAGGGGTATTGCTTGTGTGCTAGATTCAGGGTGTTGTGCATGTGTGTTCACTGGTTTTGTTACAGCTTGTTTATTCTTGTATTTATTGAGGAACTTTGTTTGGTATCACTATCACTACATATTATAAAACAAAGTCCTCCGCCGCGTCTGTCTGTCTGTCTGTCTGTTCGCGATAAACTCAAAAACTACTGCACCGATTCTCATGACGTTTTCACCAATGGATAGCTTGGTTCTCGAGGAAGGTTTTAGTATATAATTTATTAAGTTTTTGTATGAATTAACGATATTTGTTGGAGGTGTCGGAAAAAAATAAGCCGTCTGGGAGCTTTCAACGAAAACGCTGTCTAAGCCCCTTGAGATATAAAAAAATAATGTATGGTGGAATTGTGTATCTTATAAAGGTCTTCAAAAAAGTCCGCGATGGCATATGTCTATCTCTTAAGGATAACATACTATATCCATTTT
Organism: Dryobota labecula; assembly: GCA_947523025.1. Taxonomy (NCBI): domain Eukaryota; kingdom Metazoa; phylum Arthropoda; class Insecta; order Lepidoptera; family Noctuidae; genus Dryobota; species Dryobota labecula. Next base: position 233,330 of record OX383294.1, read on the forward strand.
ATTGTCTTTTTGTAGGAATTTGTTTGCCGAATTTTACTCTTGGAAATACGATTACGATAACAATACGCTTTAATATTAATTATTTTATAAATAAGCTAGCTACTTATGTGTATTTCAAACAGTATACAAGAATATTTATCATAAAAACATTACTAAACACGGCGGCCTTATGATCAAAATTTGTGCATTCCAAAACTTTCGTTACTTTTTCACTGACATATTTATCACTTTTCGATAAACTAACACTCAATACGAAATCTACACTTATTTCTCAGTAATTCTGTATAAGATTCTTCAAAGATTAAACCGTTTTCTCATTGAATCTTTACGCACGTATAACCTTGATGAATGTTTACATTAAGCACCGCACCACACCGCCACACGACCACAGAGTACAGACGTATTTTGTTTTCTTTTTTTTTCGTTCGTTTAGTGGTGTTCCCGCTAAAATGTCAACCGGTCGAGTATTAGTCGATTAATCGAATTCTACAGCCAGATCGTGTTGCAAGTACAAAATAAATGTCAAATATTTCGTCCAGTTGCGAACGTGACCCTGAGAAAAGTTATGCACCAATGGTGTTCATTATATATATCGAGCGTTTTATCACTTATCAGCACAAACGGTGTATCATGCGACATTCCGGAGGATTTCATTTTGTTTTCACATTGTTGGTACTTACGTGAATTATTTTAAAATTATTATTTGCGTCGCACTTTTATTTCGTGTTGTAATTTGGTAGGTACAATTGATTGCTTTAAGAATTTGAGTGAAATTTCGTATTTTGATTTTGTGTTTGTTATCTTTAGGTAAAGACTCATTCACGTTCAGAACATAAGTACTTTTATTATATTAAATCATTTGTTTCGGTTTCTATTCACATAGTGAATCACATTAAAATTAATATAAAGTTAGAATTTTGAGATATAGCCTGGGATATGGAGAAGGACATAGGGTACTTTTTATGCGATAACTGACATCCACGCGGGCGAAGCCGCGGGCAAAAGCTAGTTCTGTATAAGATTCTTCCAAGATTAAACCGTTTTCTCATTAAATCTTTACGCACGTATAACCTTGATGAATGTTTACATTAAGCACCGCACCACACCGCCACACGACCACAGAGTACAGACGTATTTTGTTTTCTTTTTTTTTCGTTCGTTTAGTGGTGTTCCCGCTAAAATGTCAACCGGTCAAGTATTAGTCGATTAATCGAATTCTACAGCCAGATCGTATTGAAAGTACAAAATAAATCTATATCTATATCTATACTAATCTATAAAGCTGAAGAGTTTGTTTGTTTGTTTATTTGTTTGTTTGAACGCGCTAATCTCAGGAACTGCTGGTTGAAATTGAAAAATTATTTTTGTGTTGGATAGTCCATTTATTGAGGAATATTATAGGCTATATAACATCACGCTACGACCAATAGGAGCGGAGCATAAATGAAAAATGTTGCAAAAACGGGAAAAAATATTCCTTTTGAGAGCTTCCGTTGCGTGCGCTGCGTAAACGGTTTAAGTTACGCAAATATCATGTATGATGGAATTGTTCATCTTTAAATTTTCAAAAAAAAAAAGACCGCGACAGCATATATCTATCTTTTAAGATTGACTCACTATAACCTTTTTTATAGTAATCAAATTTGTTCGAAATTAAGGCATTATTTGCGAAGGAGTTTTCATAAACATGGTATTAATCCTTATCCAAATAAATACGTTATTCATCACAAGTATTTAATTTTGAACAAAGTTGCCCTTACATCATTTAATTTCAATGAATATCTTAGGAGATATAACTGTTTTATAATAACTCCTCAGCAAAATAATGATCAACTCTGCGAGGTAGTCTATTCTAAAGCTGAAGAGTTAGTTTTTAGGGTTCCGTACCCAAAGGGTGAAATGGGACCCTATTACTAAAACTCCGCTGTCCGTCTGTCTGTCTGTCTGTCTGTCCGGCTGTCATCAGGCTGTATCTCATGAACCGTGATAGTTAAACAGTTGAAATTTTCACATATGTATTTCTGTTGCCGCTATAATAACAAATACTAAAAACAGAAAAAAAAAAATATTTAAGGGGGTCTCCCATACAACGGACATGATTTTTTTGCCGTTTTTTTTTGCTCCGCCCGCGTGGATGTCGGTTATCGCGTAAAAAAGTAGACTATGTCCTTCTCTATATCCCAGGTCGATCGGTTCAGCGGTTTAGGCGTGAAAACGTAACATATAGACGGACAGACAGACAGAGCTACTTTCACATTTATAATATTAGTATGGATAGCTTTTGCCCGCGGCTCCGCCCGCGTGGATGTCGGTTATCGCGTAAAAAAGTAGTCCTTCTCCATATCCCAGGCTATATCTTTGCCAAATTTCATGACGATCGGTTCAGCGGTTTAGGCGTGAAAACGTAACATACAGACAGACAGACAAATAGACAGACAGACAGAGTTACTTTCACATTTATAATATTAGTAAGGAAAAGGATTTGTATGGATGGTACGGAACCCTTTGTGCGCGAGTCCAACTCGCACTTGGCCGGTATTTTGTGTTTTTGAACGCGCTAATCTCTGGAACTGCGAGTTGGATTTGAAAAAATCTTTTTGCATTTTACGGCCTAATTTTTGAGGAAGAATTAAATTCCTATTAACTAGAACACCATTTTTTTTTTTATGAAAGTTTTGCGAAAACGAAGTAAAAGCACGGGCAGGCGATGTGTTGCGACGGGGTGGGTCGGGGGAACAAGAAATTTAACGCGGACAAAGTCGCGGGCAGAAGCTAGTGTCAAATATTTCGTCCAATTGCGAACGTGACCATGAGAAAAGTTATGCACCAATGGTGTTCATTATGTATTTCGAGCGTTTTATCAGCACAAATCTACGGCACAAATGGTGTATCATGCGACATTTCGGAGGATTTCGTTTTATTTTCACATTGTTGGTACTTTCGTGAATTATTTTAATATTATCATTTGTGTCGCACTTTTATTTCGTGTTGTAATTTGGTGCAATTGATTGCTTTAAGAATTTGAGTGAAGTTTCGTATTTTGATTTTGTGTTTGTTATCTTTAGGTAAAGACTCATTCACGTTCAGAACATAAGTACATTTATTATATTAAATAATTTGTTTCGGTTTCTATTCACATAGTGAGTCACATTAAAATTAATATAAAGTTAGAATTTTGATATATTCTTTTCCGCGGTTTGCTGTTGCAAAGTACCAGTAGCGACATCTGTCGGTTGAGAGGTACTAATATCCTCCTGGTCGTTGTTGTCAGTACTGGCAGCGATGGTCTCATCCAAGACAATATCCTTGCATCTGCTTTTGGGTTTTCTTTTTCGAACAGAGTTTTTGAAGGATGGAGATCCATGGTAAACTTCTTTAAACTGTCCTATTTTCCTCTCTTGTTCAATCGATTTTGTTTTAGCTGATTATTTTCAGTTGTTTAAGTGTCAATTTCTTGGTGTGCGCTTTCTAATTCATTGTTTAGTTTGTATATTTCTTCCTTTAGTGCTATTACATCTTCTGTGTGGGCTGTGGACAGGTCTGGTAAACTTCTTGTATCTGGATTATATGGGCCTGATGAGTAGGATAAGTTTATCAGTAAACTTATCCTACTCATCATTGGACAAAGTTTTATTTCTCCTAAGAGTAACATTGTCGAAACTCCATCGCCAAGTCTTCCTTTCCAAGTCATCCATCTTCGTAAAAATTATGTACAATTATGGACGAACACTGGTATTATTAATATCATCAATTGTTCTCGTTTACAAAATTGTGATCCGCGCCATCTATTGAAAAAATAGTGTAGTAATACTCTTCGATACCAGTCTCTGCCATTCGCTACTAGATGTCGCTTTCTTCAAAATACATGCGTGGATGAATTGCAGAAACTTCTTATTTGTAGCAGTTTTTCACATAAATTCTTGTTTTTATAATATCGAGAGTTTCACTTACTGGAAATTGTTAACGGAATGCTCACTTTGCTTTTCCGGTTCAGTACTATCACATCTGGGCTGAGATTATTCGCAAACTAGTGTTTTTTGGCTCACAGTCATTATGTTATTGTCATTGGTACCTATATCTCCCGTAAATGTTCACAAGTTTGATAGATAACAGTTTCACTTGGTTATCCATAGAATAATCGTCAATTTAGTTCCTATTTTTCACTTTTTAGAATATTTTGATGTATTTACACTCAGAGCTACGTTTACCTTTTTTTTTTTGCTTGCGCCATGAAGGAACTCTAGGTCTGTGCTGATAGGGCACAGACCTAGAGGTCGGAGCGTGCAAGCTCCTCCACGACGTCAACGTAGAGATACGGCGGTGGGGTTATTATTATAATTTGTTTTTCTTAATCTTATTATTATTAATAGTTTGTAGATACATAACAATTTTAGGTGAGAATATTTTCTTGTTTCATACTTTTTAGAGCGTGATTTTTTTAAAGGGCTTTGCCTGAAATGTATGGACGACTGGTGCCTTTTTTTTTTGATGGCACACTAACGTCACCTTGTTATATGGGTAGAGTACTTCCATTCAAGCAATAGTTACTATGGCAGCTCAGCTCTAAAGTACATCCGTCTCGAGTTATGCACCCTAATATGACGCGTATTTAATTAGGAAAACTGAAAATATGAGTTACCTTTAATGATCCTATACTATTTATTTCATGGTACAAACTCTATTGGACTCAAGATGCACCATATTGACGTAAGTGGCATAGTGTGACATCAAGTTACACTTCACCGTAACAATGTCATGAGTATTTTATTAACAAAACTAAAAATATGAGTGCTTCTTATGCCCTTATCTGGTCTATTTTATAGTTTAAACACTATCTGGACTCAAGTTACGTCACGTTTGCGTAGGTGACATAGTGTGACATCAAGTTACACTTCACTACAGCAATATTACAACTATTTTATCAATAAAAATGAAAATATGATTTCTTTTACGACTATGACTTTTTTTATATTCTTTATTTCATAGTGTAAACACTATTTGGACTCATGTTGCATCATTTTGGCGTAAGTGGCATAGTGTGATGTGACATCAAGTCACATTTCACTATTAGAAATGTTACGAGTACTTTCTTTGCAAAACTGTGTGATTGCTCCTTACTGTCTTGGCTTCTTTATTTAAAAAATCCGAATAACTTTTCTAAGAGTTCAGAAAGTATCCACATGCAAATAATAATCAAAATTTTTGAGTGCATGGTGAGTGGTAAACTGTGCAACAATTAGCTTTAGCTTTTGTTTCCTTTTGTCCATACGCTGTTAGTCGCAGCTGCGTCCTTATCCTTGTCTTAGCTTATTTTTCGAAGAATAGCTTTTTTTGTTATTTACGGCTTTTCTTTTTCGGGAAGCTCCTTTCTTTAGTTCTAGGGCATTATTAGAATAGCCAATAAAATTGCTGAAGTATGCGTTTTACCAGCGTTGGTGCATTCTTGTTCGTTGCAATCTTCATACCGATCGTTCTGCTTTCGTAGTTCGCACGTATATTTCATCCACTTTACTGATTTATCTAAACTTGACTTGGCTCTTCTTTTCTCTTCTTCTTCTTATGCCACTTACGCCCACATGATGCAACATTAGTCCAAATAGTGTTTACACTATGAAATAAAAAAGACCGTAAAAGAAATCATATTTTCCTTTTTATTGATAAAATAGTCGTAACATTGCTGTAGCGAAGTGTGACTTGATGTCACACTATGCCACTTACGCAAACGTAACGTAACTTGGGTCCAGATAGTGTTCAAACTATAAAATAGACCAGTTAAGGGCATAAGAAGCACTAATATTTGCAGTTTTGTTAATAAAATAATCATGACATTGTTACGGTAAAGAGTAACTTGATGTCACACTATGCCACTTACGCCAATATGATGCACCTTGAGTCCAATAGAGTTTGTACTATGAAATAAATAGTATAGGTAACTCATATTTTCAGTTTTCCTAATTAAATACGCGTCATAGATTAGGGTGCATAACTCGATACGAATGTATTTTAGAGCTGAGCTGCCATAGTAACTATTGTTTGAATGGAAGTACTCGACACATCTAACAAGGTGGCGTTAGTGTGCCATCAAAAAAAAAATGCACCAAAATTGGGCATGGCCCTTTAATCTTGTCTTAAAAACACGATATAATTATACACTATTAAAAATTGTAGAATGAATCTATGATTTTTTGTTTTTTGATGTTTTGTTTATTCATCAGAATCAGAAACACTGTCGCTTGTTACAATTATTATATCAAAGCATTTATTTCAAATAAACCAATTACAGGCACTTTTGAATTGTCAAGGGGTCGGTCAGTCAGAAAGATGAAGCTAGTTGCCCATTCCAAAGCGTAGTAGGTTCCTATGGAGAAGAACGGACAAGAAACTCCATGGACACTCTTTTAAAACAAAATATTGTTACAAAATATGGGTTACATCATTCATGTTGAAGTTATACATGTGAGAACAATGTAGAAAGACGTGCACGTTAGAAGCGTCCGTAATAGAAACAATTCAAAAATTAAAATAAGCCGTGGCAGCTAAGAGATGACCAGTCCCAACTGACGGCGCCCGTTCACGAACATGACGCATGGATCAGCACCATTTAGCTCAACCATTTTGAAGGGAACTTAATGATCCAACACACACGCCACCACCAGCGAGACATTTGAGTGAGCATGACATACTCTCAGCCGCCAGGGCACATTCAAGTCAATAAAAGACATATTACCCGGTAAATGGTAGCTCTATAGTACATAGTACTCACACCTGTGCTATGCAATTATATAATTCAAGGACATTGAGTTTATACAATGCAAAAATAGTTTACAATCTTCAGCAGCTCCAACATGATTGTCAAATGTTAATTAACTAGCTGAGGTTGTGGAGCAGGACCAGCATTCAGCCAAGCATTTTTATCAGCGATGTAATCCCCCAACTTATAATATGCCTGCCTGCATAGTGTGCGTTTTATAAAAGATTTAAATTTAGTCTCATTCAGTTGAAGTATGTGGGGAGGAATTTTATTGTAACATTTTAAACAGTACCCCATGAAAGATGAGTCTACTTTAGCCAGTCTGAAACCTGGTTGAGCTAATAGGTCCCTATTTCTAGTACTATAATTATGTCTTTCACCTCTTTTTCTAAAAAGATGTAAATTTTTCCTTACGTACATGATGTTTTCGTAGATATATTGACAAGGTACCGTCATGATGTTAATATCCTTAAACAGTTCCCTTAGAGAATCGCGCCTGCGGAGATTATATATGGCTCTGATGGCTCTTTTCTGCAGAATAAAAATAGACTCGATGTCTGCAGCCCGTCCCCAAAGTAAAATACCGTAAGACATTATACTATGGAAGTAACTGAAATAGACTAGCCTCGCGGTATCTACATCAGTAAATTGACGGATTTTTCTGACAGCATATGCTGCTGAACTTAGCCGTCCTGCAAGAGATGTTAAATGAGGACCCCATTGTAGTCTTGAATCCAGCGTGATCCCCAGGAAAACAGTTTTATCGACGAATTCTAGTTTCTCTTGATTCAATACTATCTCACAATCACTACTTTTGACATTTGGTAAAGAAAATTTTATGCACTTCGTTTTTTTCCCATTTAATACTAAATTATTAGCAGTAAACCAATTTTGGACCTGCAATAGAGCGTTATTTACGTCGTCAAAATTTGTAGCACGTCTATCTACCTTAAAAATTAAGGAAGTATCGTCAGCAAATAACACCATTTGTGGTTGATTTTTTAATAAATGGAGTAGATCATTTATATACACTAAAAAAAGGAAAGGACCCAATATCGAGCCTTGTGGAACACCCATTTTTACTTTTAAACCGAGTGAATTGATACCATTTATTTGAACTTGCTGTTGTCTATCATTTAAATAAGATTTTACTAAACTAAGTGCAAGTTTTCCAAGTCCGTAATGCTCAAGTTTCAAAAGTAAGGTTTCGTGATCGACGCAATCAAATGCCTTGGAGAGGTCACAAAAGATTCCTGTGGCGTCTTGGGCCTCTTCCCACGCGTTAAAAATGTGTCTTAATAATGTTACACCGGCGTCGGTCGTGCAACGTCCTTTGGTGAAACCATACTGTTGTTCGTGAAGGATTTTATTCGTGTTAAAATGATTGAGCATTTGATTAAGCATTACCTTTTCAAACACTTTACTGAAAACCGGCAACACGGATACGGGTCTATAATTATTGGTGTCTTTACTGTCCCCGGATTTGAAAAGAGGTATTACCTTACTGTATTTCATTAAATCCGGGAAGACTCCTTGATCTACACACAAGTTAAATATTAAGGCTAAGTAAGGGGCTATAGTCTCAATTATAGAGGTACAGACTTTAACAGACATTCCCCAAAGATCTTCGGTTAATTTGATCTTGATTTGCTTAAAAGCTTTTATTACTATTATGGGGTTAATATGCTTAAAGTTAAATTCAATCGGGCAGGCTGAAACGTTCGCCTTTACTAAATCAAAAGAGAGCGAGGGTGAGGAATTTAAGGTTTCAGTCGTTTTGAGTGGGATACTGGTAAAGAAATTTACAAATTCTTGCGCAACTACTTTGTTATCGCAAATAAGACCACACGACGTCTCCAGTGTATAATCAGAATTATGCTTTTTGTTCCTATTTGTTTCATTATTGATAATTTTCCAAACCGTCTTTATTTTATCGTCTGCTGATTTAACCTTGTTACTGATGAATAAGGCTTTAGCTGCCTTACAAGTGTTCTTAAAAATTCTAGAGTAAGTAGCAACATACTTATTAAAAGTTTCTGTGTTAATATAAGGCTTAAGGCCATACAACTCGAAAAGTCTTTCCCTACTTTTCCTGAGTCCTTTAGTTGCCCAGTCACTAAATAAAAACCTAGGGCTGATAGTTTTAGTGTTCTTTTTAAAATAATTATTGAACTCGGTTTGGACTACTGAAAAGAATTCTTTATACAAAATATTAACATTGTTCATTGTAAGGTCCTGATCATTTAACTTATAAATTAAAGTGCTATTAAATTTATTTAAATTAACTGTTGTTAATGGTCTGAACTGTATCTGCACTTTTTGTATTGGTATGTTGGACTCAAAGGTTACGGTTTGACCGCTGTGATCAGAAGGGAGATAATTAACTATGGCTTTATCTAAATAGGTGCAGCAACAAAAAACATTATCAATACATGTAGCAGTAGTCGTAGTTATTCTGGTTGGTTCTACAAACACATTTGACAAATTAAATGATTTAAACAAATTTAATAATCTACTGGTATTTGAATTATTTTCTAAAATATTAATGTTAAAATCACCACAGATAATTACTGATTTATTACCAGTTGCAAGTTTTGCCAAAACATCTTCCATAACAGACTCAAATATAGAGTAGTTTTGATAATTTGGGGGTCTATAAACGCACACTATAACATGCTTATCTAGCTCAACACAAGACAACTCAATGCTATGTTCAACCGACAGTTCACCTATGTCTTTACGAGTTTTTGATTTAATACAATTTTTTATTAAAATTAGTGAACCACCACGCAGCATTGATTTTCGGTTAAAACAACTGGCCACACTATAATTCTCATAGTTAATTAACATTTCATGTTCTTTTAACCAATGCTCAGTTAAACAGATAATGTCAAACATTGTTTTTTCTAAAAACAATTCAATTTCCAATTGTTTGGAAGAAAAACCTTGAATATTTTGGTGAAATAATTTCAAGGTTTTCTGCTTAGCCCCTTTTCTACAGTTAACTATACTAGTGCTAGAAAATACCTTTTTGCTCTTAAGTGTAACTATACTGTCAGTGGTATCTTCTGTTGTCTTACAAACTAGTTTAAATTATTTGAGCTAACCACCATATTATTAGTACTATTACTAACTGTGGTGCTAATTGTACATGACTTCGACATACTAATTATGTCTGGGTTAATATTAAAAGCTAATAGCCTAGCTATTTGACGTCTAAAACTAATGGGCAGATACACAGTATCCCTAGTCGACCTTAGCTTATCAACAAAAATGTTGGTGTCAAAAAATATAAACTTGTCACTATGGTGACTAACTAAAAAATGCATGTAATTATTTAACATGTGAATGTACTTGTTTTGCCTGTTTGACAAGTGCTCAAAGTAGGGAAAAGCACACAGAATTATTTTATTACAATTACACTTTAATAGTTTGGTGACACTATCAGTGATATCATCTTTTTTAACGTTAAAACTATTACCTATAAATACAGTAATAAATAATATAGATATCAGTGCTGTTATCAATAACATGGTCCATACGACACATATTATCATCTTTTACTTTTAATACGTGAGATACGCAAGCACTCCATGACGAAGAGGTTACATTACTAACCCCCCTTCTTCAAATATTTTTTTAACTTATTTCATCTTAAAAGATTGCATGCCCCTTTACCTGTGCCCAAACTAATTCTATTGGGTTGAGTTCGCAGTGATAAGAAGGCAGTCTTAGCAAAATTATGACATGTTGTGCTGCCATCTCGTCAACTGCGTATCTATGAGAGTTGCCTTCACCATGTCTTCTTCGTCTGATATATTTTTATTATTCAGCCACTCTTGAATAATTTTTTTCTTCCTGGACATCTTGCGAATTGTTTAAATTTTTCGAGAGATGAGACGTCGTCGAAAAGATAAAACGGCAAGAATGACGTCAAGTTTAGGGTTGCCCGAGGAAATAAAATGACAAAAGTAAAATAAGTAAAGTAACCATGATTTTTATGTTGTTTCTTTAGAAGAAAACAAAAAAAAAGGAAATTACTTTTATTAACCATTATTATTATATCCCACATCTTAAATACGAATATTTAAAGTTTAATTTAAATTAAACCATTTTTATCATTCGTTCTTCACGCAAAATCGTTCACTACCCCAACCAACACTATTAGTTTTAGCATGGTAACATTATTTTTCTCTGTAAAGTTACTGAATACAATTAAAAGTCGAACTTTAGTTGATATATACGTAGTATCTCTAAGTAGTCTGTAGTTGATATCGATTGACGTGTGTGCAGGGGCTGTCGCGCGTGCTTGCGGGCGTGGACCTGGCTCTGCAGTTGGGTTATTCGCCTGTCAAGATCAACGTCGTGCTTATGAAAGGTACCCACCGTCAGCGAAACAAACACTACTCGAACATCATCTTCCTTGGAGACGTCATGTTTTGTACAGAGATTGAACTGGTGCCATAAAAATAATTTGTACCTTATTTCAGGTTTCAACGATGACGAAATATGTGATTTTGTGGAATATACACGAGACCGCGACGTAGAAGTGAGGTATGCAATATTAAGCGGATGCTATAATTCAAATTAGCTAGAATGCGTGGTCGTGACATCTGTAACGTGGTGTATGTCGGCAGGTTCATCGAGTTCATGCCGTTCTCGGGCAACAAGTGGGACAACTCCAAGCTGGTGCCATACCGCGCCGCCCTGCGCGCCGCCGCCGCTACGCACGCGCTCGAGCCCGCGCCACCCCGGCCCAACGACACAGCCACCGTAAGTACACCACACGCGCGCACACCCTCACGCACACACACCCTCATATGCATACGCACACACACACACACACAAAACAAGTGGGACGACTCCAAGCTGGTGCCGTACCGTGCCGTCGCCGCTGCGCACGCGTTTGAGCCCGCACCACCCCGGCCCAACGACACCGCCAGCGCACGTACACCACACGCGCAAACACACACAACAAGTTGGACGACTCCAAGTTGGTGACGTACCGCGCCGCCGCCGCTGCGCACGCGCTCGAGCTGGCATCGTCCCGGCCCATGGACACCGTCACCTTACGTACACCACACACGCACACACCCATGTACAACCGAAGGTCAACTACAGAAAGTAGTTTATGGCTCATACATTTAAGATTTGAGAAATGAGAAATCCAACTAATATAATATATGTTATCATGCATTGGCTTCCTGTGTACATGTTGTCATTTAACAATATCAAATGTATCTTAAATATTATTTGTAACAAATATTGAACTGGTGACTTCCGGTTGTCAGAATGACACCTTCGACACAGGAGCGCACTATCGGCTGGACCGTTGACTTGTGAAGTCGATGATTACTGTTTGTTGTGTTAAAACCAGTATTAGCAAAGTTATTTGTGTTTTTATTTGTAATCTACAAGTATTATTACACCTGGAGGAATTGAAAACGCATAGGTACGTTCCTATAGTTCAGAACTGGAAGAACGCAAAATACGCTTCTGTGCCATCTAAGAAATCAATCAAAATGGATAAAAATAATTCGGAACATGGTAGCCCTATTTTACCATCTGGATCAAAGCGAAGTCGACAAGGAAGTTAAGTTGTGAGACTGAACCGACATAGACGTAATGATGATGAGATTCCTAGAATGAGAGGAAGCTCAACCTCATCGGTACGGTGGTGACAACGGCCGGGTGGGAACCAATTGATTTTTGGCGAGTCTCGTGCAGGTGAGCTTGAGCGACAGCTGAGTACAAACCGTACGTTTGCTGATGAGCCCCTTGCCGATGAGCTTGAGCGGCGGCCGAGGTTTTCCAGTAAACGTACAAATGATGAACAGTGAGCTTGAGGGACGGTCTAGAAATAGGCAATCGGATATGAGAACAATATATAATTCGGATTACACTGAGGATATATTGAGGGGACCCTTGAGAAACTATAATTCATCACGAAATATACCCGGCCGAGCGATAACGAGCAGATCACGCAATGAAAGGCGTTCGAGAAGCAGGTCACGGGACGAAAGTAGTGATGGTAAATTGGTGGTGATATTCACCTTGCGAGAAATTTGCTGTTAAGTTCCCGAAAATATTCTTTTGAATGGGAATTTACGAGAATTTAAAAATTGGATGACTATTGTATCAATCTATTTTTAGCATTTAGTCAAGAAGAAGATTACAGAGCACTCAATCGTAAAACAATAGAGGACGCGTGACCCTATTCCTCGCATAGACGATCAAATTGATCTTTTGGCTGGTTATGAGTAATTTATATCATTCTTGTTACTATCAGATTTCGATCTCCGTGCAGTCTAGAACTAAAACTGCATTCGTGACCCCGGATGGTCAATTTGAATAATTGCGAATGCCGTTTGGCCTGGTTAACGCTCCGTCCGTTTTCCAGCGAACAATAAACAGAATCCTAGCTGAGGCAAAGATAAAAGTTTGCTGTTATATATATGGATGACAAATTAGTTCCTTCGCATAGTTTTGAAGAAGGCCTCTTCCGACTTCGACAAGTTTTGCAGTTACTTCGACAGACTTCGTTTAACGCTTAAGCTAAGTAAATGTCACTTCTTTTACAGAAATATAGATTTTTAGGATTTGAAATTGGATTAGGGATTCATTTTGGTTTCCAAAGATACGACGTTCGTAAAAAAAGTATGTTGCCGATTTCCTTGGATGCGCGCATCACAAATTACCAGGTGGTCCGCGTGAAGATTCTATGTGTAGGTGTCATTCTATACAACAGTGGAAAAACCTGTTCATACGACACATGCGGACCACTTAGGACCGTTTGTACGTAGTAAAAGTGGCAATTGTTACTTACTTGTTATTGTCGATAGCTTTGAAATATACAAATATAACACCAGTTAGGAATACTAAAGCAACCTCAACTATCCGAGTTATAAGGGAACATATCATTTAATTTGGTGCTCCCATACGATTGATAATCGATAAAGGTTAATGTTTAAAAGTAACATCTTTTAGTAAGTTTATTAGACTGGTATTACAATTACAATTATTACAATTTGTGTATTGGTCATTCATACTTGCCTACCGACCTAATGAGGACAATCGTGGTTCCTATTGTTAAAAGTAAAACAGGGGATCTTTCAGATATGGGGAACTATATGAATGAATGAATGAAATGCACCGACCCCAGCGTGGTTTAACCAGACTCGATTACTCGAATGAACCCAAAGATTCACACTAGCCCCTGGAGCCTCATGTTTCATGGGACTACAGTGGCCATTGTATATCAAGGAGTAGACCGGGGGGCACGATAATGGTAGGGAAGACGTGCCCATAGGATATGGAAGGATTATTATAGCCTACCGGATATGCATCCTTAAGCAAGCAATGGAATAGTGGAGAGACGGGTGATATTTATCGGGAGGGCATCTTTTAATGACGTCGTCGCCTGGTTGGCTCGAGTCCAGCTGCCTTCCTTCACTGCTATGCTGTGTTGATGTTTCCATTATCTTCGTCTGAAGTCACGCTACTATCCGTTTCAGGTTTCTTGTAAATCTCGCTAACAACCTTTCTAATCTTATCTCAATCTTCAACAACGCCTGTGAATATGTGCGAGATAGCACATCCTGTGGTTTTTGATGAGTTTGGTTATGGTTTTTCCGTCTAAGATTGCATAATTTTCATGTCTTGGTTTATTCTTGGCGTGGTTAATCAAGTCTCTCATGATATCTCTCTCATATCTTCTATGTCTTGACCTGTTAGCTTTATTGAGTGCCGATACTTCCGCCTTCGTAACTGCCTGTTGGAGGGATGCAAGAGCTAATGACTCCAATTATGGAACTGCATGGTATTTCGATGTTTTCATCCGTTGAATTGATTCCTATATTTCCTAGTTTTTTCGTTATTAACTGCGATCTTGGTATTTTTGGTGGATTTGCGAGCGACATAATATTATTGTTTATGGTTGAAATCCTTGGCCTCAGTTGTTGTCTACTTCTCAACTTGTGGTTGCCTTTGTGTCTTGTGTTTGGTGCTTCCATTTTCGTTAAAGATTCGACTTGTTGTTAGCTGCCCCCAGATAATTTTGTGTTCGGATGTGCCCCTATCGGCCCATTCTCCTTTAATAAAGTGGAAGAGTTTTTCTGTTGCATGTGGCGTAATGGTCCAATTTCGATACCTGAGTGTACTTTGACCATGTTATCCGGCATGATGATCTCATTTTTGTCGCTGTTGGCTATATCTCTGTTGTAGTCGGAATAATCAGATGTAGATTTTGGTGAATCAGCCCTTTGCGTTGGATAATTTGTGTATCTTGTCGACTAATATGTGCGTAAAAGTCACCTAGCATTACTAGCGTCAGGTCCTTGGTTTTTGTCTAATCGAGTTGAATACACCTGTGAGAGATCTGGTTGCTTTAGAGGTACAACTGTTGATGTGAGAGTTGATTATAGGAGCAGGCTTATCACTTCTCATACCAACTTTAAGAGTAGTTGACATCGCTTCGGTATCTTTTTCCTATTTTTTATTTCAATTTGGGCATCCTTTGTGATTAGAATTGCTAGTCGCCGGTGTGCTTTACCTGTAATTCCCGATAGGTTGATTTGTACGTTCCTAAGTTCACCCCTGTTTCTTGTAGGCAGGTTACATGTACACGAACGACCCAACGTGACAATTCAGCATCTGTTTTTATCTTTTTGCCGTTCCAAGTTGCAACGATGACCACATCTGTCCACCGCTCCTTCTTGCGACGACCAATAAAAACAAAAACTTTTGTTTAAACAAATCTATCAGGCTCCGCTACAACGATCACAGATGTCCGACTACCTCGGCCGGTCCCTTTACGGTATTTTTCCTTTATTTACAAAAACAATGGGGCCCAGCAAACTCCGATGTTGCGATGCTAATACTCGATGAGCGCAGGCAAGCTTCACTTAAGCGGCCGAGAGCTCCAAGCAAGAATATTCCCTACTGTGGTCCGATGTTCGAGACCGCGATAGTACTCAATTGCGTCAGAAAGCATCTGCCTTCCAGTTATTGTCTTCTGCGACACAAAAAAATCACAAAAAATGTACTTAATAAAAACGTTGGGTTTACCCTTATATGAGCGAGGCTACCTGCTAAAGTAGCGACTATCATAAAAACTATAACAAATCGTTCATTCATTAAGCTTCATAAAACATGAAGCTTAATAAATAAACGATCCGTTACAATTTTAAAGGCAAGAAGTGGTAGTATGGTAGTCAAACTAAGAAGTTTTAGGGGAATAAAAATTGTACGAAATCTAAAGCGATAACGTTATTTTGTTAGAATAATAAAGTATGTTAGTTTATCTTGCTATATTATATCAACATAACATAACATAATGCCCTAACTCCCCGAAGGGCCGGGCAGCGGCGCACCCATGCACAACCACAGTTCGCCAGTCATGTCCAAGTCCCATGCAACAGTGGGGGAGCCCACCGCCATTACCACCAACCGGGCACAAATCCAGACCCCGGGCAGCCACTGAGAAATTACAGACAGAAAACCCAACAACATCCCGCCCGACCCGGGAATCGAACCCAGGACCCCACGCTCAGCAGCAGCGCACCATTAGACCAACGAGGCATCAAAATAAGAACATAATATCATCTTACAACAATAGCTCAAAAACTTGAAGTGAGCGCGCGGCGCGCGTGCCTCACAACAATGACATACAAAAATAATACTGATCAAATTAGGTAGACTGGTAGAAAACGCCCTTGCACAGTATGTTTCACGTGTGCATAAAGTGTTTACAAATAAAATATATAAAACAGATCCCTAAAAGACAAGGAAAGATCAAACCAGATAAGTCTGCTCGGGGGCGAATCTATTTCGCTCGGGGCTGCACCAGTCGCCCACCTGATATCAGGAACGCACTTAGGCTAAGTCCACAGCCACACTTTTGCACTGATTTAATACCTTTCAGATATGGGGAACTATAGACCTATTTCTCTAGCGACCACAGTCGCTAAGGTGCTTGATGGCCTGCTTGATACACAACTAAACGAGCGTCTTGTGCTGCACGACAATCAGTTTGGGTTTCGGCCAGGACTTTCTACAGAAAGTGCAGTCTGTGTCTCAAGCAGGCCGTTTGGTACTACACAAAAAGAAGAACACCTGTTTTCGCTTGCTTTCTCGATCTGTCTAGGGCCTTTGATCTGGTTTCCTACGATGTATTATGGAGGAAACTTGAGGCTATAAGCTTGCCTATCGAGCTTATAAGTATCTTCAAGCACTGGTATGGAAACCAGGTCATTAATGTTCGGTGGGCAGGTGTGTTGTCGCAGCCATATCAATTGGAGTGCGGAGTGAGACAGGGGGAGTTGACCTCCCCTGCCCTCTTCAATTTGTATATGAATTCCCTGATTGAGGCGCTTAGCAGTCATCATGTCGGTTGTCATATTGACGGTGTCTGTAAGTTACGCAGACGACATGGTGCGGCTGAGCGCGTCAATCGGCGGTATTAGGACACTATTGGCCACATGTGAACGCTACGCAACAGAACATGGGTTACTGTATAACGTTCTGAAAAGTCAGTTCATTGTTTTTGAGGCAGGGACCAAGTACGATCTTGATGTGCCTCCCTTACGGCTAAACGGTGTTCCTCTTGAGCGAGTGGAACATTTTAAGTACCTAGGTCACTTGGTCACCACTGACCTTAAAGACAATGCTGATATTGAAAGGCAACGGAGGGCTCTGTCCGTGCGAGCGAATATGTTGGCCCGCAGGTTTGCACGTTGTACTGCAGACGTAAAGGTGACGCTCTTTAGAGCATTCTGTACCACCTTCTACACGTGCAGCATGTGAGAGAAGTATTCGCGAGCATCGTATGGAGCCCTTAGTGTCCAATTTAATAACGCGTTCAGAAAACTGATGGGGTTACCATGGCGTTGCAGTGCATCAGGGATGTTTGCGGAGGCGCGTGTGGATTGTTTTTACACTATAATGCGCAAGCGCGCTGCATCATTGGTGGCACGAGTCATGGCCAGCTCCAACAGGGTTCTGAAAATGATAGCGGACAGAGTGGACTGTCCTTATATAGTTCACTGTTGTCGGTTACATGTGTCACCGTATTGTGTTGTTTACTAACATGTAGTTGTAAGAACATTGTTACTAACCCTTTATAAGTCTTGGCTCGAAATAAAGTTTTATTATTATTTTTATACGTTTAAATATTACGGGACCCTGAGGTCCCGGGCCTTTGAAAGGCGTACGAGGGGCCGAAGCCAACTCACAGAGGCCCGTTTAGACGCTTTTAATTAAATGAGGCACCAACCGACGATTATCCCTGTACGCACTATGCAAGTGCACCCAAGGACAACCCCCGGTTGGTGTAGGACTATTGCAGGATATGGAAACAAAAATATTGGACTATAGGTTATGGGTGGTTAAAATGGACTGGTTACCTAAAACTATGGAAGGAGTATGGCCCCTGCCTGATCAATGTTTTATTATACGCGAATAAAATGGCAGGGGGTGACTTGCACACTCAATAATGTGCTCCCGAAAACGGTCGCTAGCACATAGTGACGTAGCGACAAGGGGGCAACATATCCTGAGGTGCTCGAGGAGTGGAGAGGTATTCCACGGCTCTCAGAACAATCCCAGAGCCCGGAAGATGGTCAAGATCCCTACAAGCACTTACTGGAATACTTCCTTCCTTCGAGCACGTTTGCTCTTGCGAATCTCCACTCAAGCCGGCCAATAAAGGCAAGAATGAGGTGGGAGCTCAGTTCCTCGTCAGTGTTCACTCCAGCCGGCCAATAAAGGCAAGCCAGAGATGAGGAACATGACTTCTCCCGGGAGGTAGGTTTCGTGGGGTCGCAACTGCCTAACAGCTCGCCACATGCTGCCCTGCGGGCTTCTGTATCTCTCTTGGTCTGGCTCCTCACCCTAGACATGTTCCGGTAAAGTAAACTCTACCGGCACAGACCTAGAGTTCGGAGCGCGTAAGCACGACATAAACGTAGAAATACGTTAAGCATATTCTGAATGATGTTGCAACTTCAAGGGCTAATGGCCAAGTTGAGAGATTTAACGGAACGTTTTGAGATGCCCTTTCCACTAAGACCCATGGCAAAGATGAAAGGACTTGGGATGAGTATGCGCCAGATATACAAATCAAAACATAAAACTACATAAAAAAAAGTCCCTTAGAGCTACTTTTCTGATTTAAGGTAACAAAAGTTTTAAGTCTATTTTAAGTCTATATTATTATTGATGCATCAGTTAAAAATTCAGTAGACGAAATAGCACAAATGCGCGAAAAAACAGGAGAACTTATTAAAAAAAGGTAGAGAACGTTTTAATAAAAGTAAATCTGAAAATAACTATCAAACTATATATAAAAAAGGAGATTTAGTAAGGGTAGAAAAGGAAATTAATAAAAGTGATGGTAAATCTAAGAAATTAGATGGGATTTTTGATATTAGCAAAATATCAAGGACCTTATCATTATTGTTAAAATACTCCCCAATGACCGATTCTTAGTCGACTTAGAATCGGTCATTGAGGATTGTTTTTTCTAGTTACCTTCTAAGGTAACTAGAAAAAACAATCATTACCACGAAACTATTGTAGCCAGAGATAAATTGCGGCCTTGGCTTAATCTAAGTACTAATTTAGAAAGTAGTTCTGATGAGGAGAACAGTGAGGTTTTATATGATTGTTTACAAATTCTTATGTACCCTTATATTTTTGTAAACCTTGAAATAATTATGTTATTAACAGTAAATTACTAATCAATAACTATTTTAAGTTATATTTTCAAATGAAATCTGATTATTTTATGTGTTCTTTTATTTAAGCCTGTGTCATTTACAACTAATTAGAATTATTAGCCTGACATGAATTAAATGAGTGTAACCAATTTTTATAGAACGGATTGTTGTAATTTTTTTTTTTTTTTTACGAGGACGTTACTGAATGTCAGATGGCCGAGCTGTTAGCATGCAATGAGTTCCTGTGTACATGTTGTCATTTAATAATATCAAATGTTGTCAGAAAGAAACCGGCGGCAGAAATTGCCGCAGGAGCACATTATCGGCTGGGCCGTCGATTTGTGTGTGAGGCCTATGATTAGGTACTGTTGTGTACGCGCGGCTACAAATCCAGCTATTCACTCCAGTATAAGCTGACCTCTCATTGTATGGAAATCCTATACAATGCCAGATCAGCCTAAACTGGAAATATATATTTAGCAGTGTTGTTGGTAAGTAAAAGACATGTAGTATTTAGAATATATAGAATGTTTATTGTCTTAAATGGCCTAAGCTATATATACAATTTTAATGTTTAGGTAGCACACTTACTACATAGGTAAAATCTGAATGGACCAGTCACAAGCGAGATCCCCTGTTGTAACTAAGGTGTTGCTACTTGCTACGGCACTCGCTCGGTTGGAAGTTGGCCATACGTAAATATAACGCGCCGCCGGCGCAGGCGCGCCTCAGTTAAAAACACACTTCAGTCCGCTGAGGGGAACCCGCCTCGAGCGGCTAGGTGTGCGATGAAGCACTCCCACCCCCTTTCACGGGAGGGGGGGGGGAACCCAATGACGAGTCCCCAATTATGAGGACCGACAGAACAATGCCTCGGGCAATGGGCTAAAAAGCCCCAATACCGACTCCTCGCGGTCCCTTCGGGGGCGCAGAGACGACCACGACGTGCGCGCCTCAGTGTTCGACGCGCGCTCTCCGCGTGAGGTCGTTGATGCTTGCTTGCAGGTTAGCTGGTACAGTGCTCCCCCCCAGCAAAGCGTACTGGTGGTTTTGAAATTCTTCCAGACCTCCTGGTGTAAGCAGCGTTGCGGATGATCTCGGCGTCAGACTCGGTGTCCAGTAAGAATGCAGGTTTCAACCGGCTAGTACATATGTATAGCTTAATTTGTAGCCGTGTGTACGTGCACAAGTGTAAAATTCTAACTGAAGTTGATTATTAATCCAGTATTAGCAAATTTGTGTTTTTATTTGTAATATCTACAAGTATATATACACCTGGAGGAATTGAGGACGCATACGTTCCTATAAATGCAGCTCTTTTTGGTACCGAATCTTCTAAAAATTTATTTAAATTTTTAAGGGATTTCACGAAATGATAATGACGCCTATGGATGACAATGAAATGGACTATATTTTTAACCGACTTTCCAAAAAGGAGGAGGTTCTCATTTATTTTTTTAAATGTATTTTACCTCAGTTCTCCGTCGTTTATGAACCGATTTGAAAAATTCTTTTTTTATTTGATAGGATATAATTATGTTGGGGCTATCTAGTCGTTGACGGATACCCCGGTAGTTGTTATAGTTAGGTAGTTAGTTAGTTCACACCAAACCACTGTTAAGGTTAAAATAGTTTATTTATGGAAATAGTTAAAAGTTATGTTTGTTTTGTTATCTGAGCCGCACTTATTGTTAGGTATGTTATTATTGATCGACTCGCACCTTAGCGCGTGACGGAGTTTTAGTTACGACTGAATTTACGTTAATATTAATTAGGTACGCATAAACGACTAAACGTACTTTTGCTGTATGAGCATTATTGGCTCGTACATGCTCCCGAGGGAAAGATAAATACGTACTCAGATGACCAAACTTGCGTTACAAGTTAAATAGGTATAAAGTTATAAAAGTAATAAAAGCAATCAAAACAATAAGCAAGAAATCATTCTTAAATAATTAATCATAGTTGAAATCTTGTTCCAATTGCTGAATGTCCACTTCGTATTTTAGCGTAGGCAGGAATCTCCTTTTGTTCTATATCTTCTGTTCTCTCTCGAGTCTTGTTCGTATTGGTAGGCGTATTCTTACGCGCCTGAAGATACCTTCTTATTCGCCAAACTATTATAGCGGCGACGATCCCTCCCACCAGCAAAGTGCTTATAGTGTAGTTGCCGATGTCGTGGACACTTAGGTCGTGAGGTAGGCTCTCTCGTCCCTTTTGTGCGGTTATCTGGTCATCTAATAATCTGTGATCATTAGATAAGTTTAGTTCCGGAAGCACAGTCTTTGTGTTTTTTAACGTATTCCACATATCATTTGGTGAGTCAATAGTACGTACCTCCAGGGTAGTTCCAATATTAGTACTGCTACTAAAAACGTTATGTGAATAAATTGTAGCGTCTTTGTGCTGAAGTATGCAATCCTGACCTAGGGCAAGTAGCCCCGCTTTTGTTAAAATTGTTGTTGTAATGCGATTTTCGCACACAATGCGCGTCGTACACTCATTAATGCAATTATACAGCCATATGTTTGGTCTCTGTAATTTTATCCATTGGTCAGAGCATTGTTGTGGTACCCAATCACATGTAATGTTATTTACATTTTGGCTTAGTATTTTAGCTTCGCAAGATGCCGTGGCTCCATGCAAGTTGCTGATAGTTGTAGAGACGTGGCAGATGTGATTTTCCGCCGTCATTGTTGTACATTGCTGAAGATCAACCTCTTCTATCTGTATGTAGGTATTCTTTACAAAGTTGACTCCAATATATTGTGTTTTTGCCTCTATCACCTGACATTGGTTAGTTGTTTGCTGTCTAGGTATAGCTATATTGCGATACAATGTATACTCGTCATCACTTAGTAAAGGGATATGTAATTCGAAGAGTAAGTACTGTTCGGTGAGCCGGGCTTTAACATAAATAATTTTGTAAATATTTTTTATGTTAGCTCCATTGCTGTTTTTGATAGGTAACGTTAATCTTTTCGGTATAATACCGGCAATGTAATTGAGTTGTTCAGATAGCTGCTCCGGTGTGAATAACGTCATATCAAGATTGCCTCTGTAGATATCTGTTAATGCACTTAGGAGCATTTCTTGGGTTCTTCTCAGTACTGAGATAAGTAAACTAGCAGTTAACGCTCCAGCGTTGACGTCATTCATTGTTTTCATAATTTGAAATCTGTTTTCTATCAATGCCGTATTATATTTCGTTTCGTTCATGAATTGCTGAATTACTTCCAGTTGCGTTTTTACAAAGTCTTCATTTTTCTTGATGACGTTGTTTTCTGCCTCGATAATCAGTGTCTGATTTCTTATCAGCTGTAGCAGATATTGTTCGTTCGTTTTGATTTTTTCTATGTCCTGAGCGTATTTTTCGGCGAAATCGCTGTCAAGGACACCAAACAGGGCTCGTGCGAGATTTCCTACGCCGTTGACGTAGCCACGTCGCCTTCGTTGTTGATGTTGAGACCGTAACAATATGTTATACTCGTTCAGCTGGTTCATTTCGAACTTGAGTTGTTGTGTCGTAGAGTGACATGGCTCGTTAGGCATCGTGTCGCATAGTTGAGCTATCCGATTCACGAATTTCTCTACGTTTGTTGTACTTTGCCAGAATGTCGTCAGGTTGTAGTATACTAAAAGTTTCCATTCATCGTGAATAAGTTGGATATTTCCGACGGGGTCAAAGTAAACTGGTTGGTTTTCCGCTAATCGCGTTATTTTAAAATGTTGCAGGGGTGCTGCTAGTCCACATGATAGCGTTGTAAATGCTACTAGTAACATCATAAGCAAGCTGTTTACTCTTCTCTGGGTTTTTTTAGTCCCTTTCTTTGGCTTGCCGTTCTCAGTTTCTGGACTCACTTCTTTTGGTTCAGTGTTTCCGCATGCCTCGTTTATAGGTAGCGGGGCTAGTTTAGTTATGGGTCTTTTTAGTTCTTGTCGTTCCCTTGCAGTAAGTAGCTTAGTTCCCAGTGAATCTTGTCAATGGATTCCCATTTGGATCGTAGTATGTTGACTTGATCTTGAAGTTGCCACTTTTCTGTCATGCTTTCCAGATTAGTTTTGGAGACCGCTCGCTTCAAGGCGTTGAAGTTACACATCTGATTACGTAACAGCGATGATAGGTGCTTGTCCGTTTCATCATCGATTTGTTGGTGTACTCCAGTTGTATCAAATTGTGGTGTTCCGAGAGTTTCTAGTATTTTCGGTTTTGATATCCCCGAAAATCCAGGTTCGTTTATCAACTTGTTTCGTAGTTGATTCATAGATTGCAATGTTTCGTCAAACATGCTTCTTGTTATGATGAAAATGTCCTGCTTAAAGTAGTCATGTTCTCTTTGTTTAGACTCATACTTCTTTAAGATTTCATGGTTCGATCGAAATTCATCCCATAGGGATTGTAAAGCTTCGATTCGCTTGTTAAGGTAGTCTATGGTTTTTCTACTCACAGCATCCTTCTTGTAGTTTGTTTGAAGAGTTTTTATTCTCTCGTAGCTGCTTTGCTGCTTAGTTATAAGTTCCACAAATTCAGGATAGTCTTCTGTCGACATTGTTTATGCCTTATGGCTGCTCGTGGTTGGCGTATAGTTAGTGTGTACTCACGAAGTTTTCGGAGCTGAAGTAATCGCAGTGGACGTTATCCCCGCTGATTATTTCTTGTTTGTAGCGATAGACGTAATCTCCGCTGTAGTAACCGGCGTGGACGTTATCCTCGCCGATTGTTTCTTGATAAGTAACTTGTAGCAGTAGACGTGATCTCTGCTGGTTCGTTAGTTGCAGGCACTCAGTGTAGCTCACCCTCCTTTACGTCATGTGCAACGTCTCAATGCTACTGGTTAGACCCGCTTGTGGGAAGCCAACAACACCGATTTGCTAACGTAACTGGGATATACCACGCTAAGCACTTTGCAGATGAGGAGACGCGACGACTCACAAGATGATTTGCCGTGTCATCCGGCTCGAAGGACCAAAAAGAAGTTGGGGCTATCTAGTCGTTGACGGATACCCCGGTAGTTGTTATAGTTAGGTAGTTAGTTAGTTCACACCAAACCACTGTTAAGGTTAAAATAGTTTATTTATGGAAATAGTTAAAAGTTATGTTTGTTTTGTTATCTGAGCCGCACTTATTGTTAGGTATGTTATTATTGATCGACTCGCACCTTAGCGCGTGACGGAGTTTTAGTTACGACTGAATTTACGTTAATATTAATTAGGTACGCATAAACGACTAAACGTACTTTTGCTGTATGAGCATTATTGGCTCGTACTTGCTCCCGAGGGAAAGATAAATACGTACTCAGATGACCAAACTTGCGTTACAAGTTAAATAGGTATAAAGTTATAAAAGTAATAAAAGCAATCAAAACAATAAGCAAGAAATCATTCTTAAATAATTAATCATAGTTGAAATCTTGTCATACGTAACTATAACGCGCCGCCGACGCAGGCGCGCCTCAGTTAAAAACACACTTCAGTCCGCTGAGGGGAACCCGCCTCGAGCGGCTAGGTGTGCGATGAAGCACTCCCACCCCCTTTCACGGGAGGGGGGGGGGGAAACCAAATGACGAGTCCCCAATTATGAGGACCGACAGAACAATGCCTCGGTCAATGGGCCAAAAAGCCCCAATACCGACTCCTCGCGGTCCCTTCGGGGGCGCAGAGACGACCACGACGTGCGCGCCTCAGTGTTCGACGCGCGCTCTCCGCGTGAGGTCGTTGATGCTTGCTTGCAGGTTAGCTGGTACAGTGCTCCCCCCCAGCAAAGCGTACTGGTGGTTTTGAAATTCTTCCAGACCTCCTTGTGTAAGCAGCGTTGCGGATGATCTCGGCGTCAGGCTCGGTGTCCAGTAAGAATGCAGGTTTCAACCGGCTAGTACATATGTATAGCTTAATTTGTAGCCGTGTGTACGTGTACAAGTGTAAAATTCTAACTGAAGTTGATTATTAATCCAGTATTAGCAAATTTGTGTTTTTATTTGTAACTAGCTTTTGCCCGCGGCTTCGCCCGCGTGGAGGTCGGTTATCGCATAAAAAAGTACCCTATGTTCATATCCCAGGCTATATCTCAAAATTGTAACTTAATATTAATTTTAATGTGATTCACTATGTGAATAGAAACCGAAACAAATGATTTAATATAATAAATGTACTTATGTTCTGAACGTGAATGAGTCTTTACCTAAAGATAAGAAACACAAAATCAAAATAAGAAATCAAATTCTTAAAGCAATCAATTGTACCAAATTACAACACGAAATAAAAGTGCGACACAAATAGTAATTTTAAAATAATTTACGTAAGTACCAACAATGTGAAAACAAAACGAAATCCTCCGAAATATCGCATGATACACCGTCTGTGCTGATAAAACGCTCGTAATATCTAATGAACACCATTGGTGCATAACTTTTCTCAGGGTCACGTTCACGCACACGATCTGGCTGTAGAATTCGATTAATCGACTAATACTTAACCGGTTGACATTTTAGCGGGAACACCACTAAACGAACGAAAAAAAAAAAAAACAAAATACGTCTGTACTCTGTGGTCGTGTGGCAGTGTGGCGCGGTGTTTAATGTAAACATTCATCAAGGTTATACGTGCGTAAAGTAATGGATTCAATAAGAAAACGGTTTAATATTAGAAGAATCTTATACAGAATTACTGAGAAATAAGTGTAGATTTCGTATTGAGTGTTAGTTTATCGAAAAGTGATAAATATGTCAGTGAAAAAGTAACGAAAGTTTTGGAATGCACAAATTTTGATCATAAGGCCGCCGTGTTTAGTAATGTTTTTATGATAAATATTCTTGTATACTGTTTGAAATACACATAAGTAGCTAGCTTATTTATCTACGAACATAATTTGGCTAATAGCTACTGGTATTATAGCGTATTGTTATCGTAATCGTATTTCCAAGAGTAAAATTCGGCAAACAAATACCTACAAAAAGACAATAAAATGGATATAGTATGTTATCCTTAAGAGATAGACATATGCCATCGCGGACTTTTTTGAAGACCTTTATAAGATACATAATTTCACCATACATTATTTTGTTATATCTCAAAGGGTTTAGACAGCGTTTTCGTTGAAAGCTCCCAGACGGCTTATTTTTTTCCGACACCTCCAACAAATATCGTTAATTCATACAAAAATGCATACAAAAACATAACAAACTATATACTTAAACCTTCCTCGAGAACCAAGCTATCCATTGGTGAAAACAGCATGAGAATCGGTGCAGTAGTTCTTGAGTTTATCGCGAACAGACAGACAGACAGACGCGGCGGAGGACTTTGTTTTATAATATGTAGTGATAGTGATATCTACAAGTATATATACACCTGGAGGTATTGAGGACGCATACGTTCCTATAAATGCAGCTCTTTTTGATACCGAATCTTCTAAAAATGTATTTAAATTTTTAAGGGATTTCACGAAATGATAATGACATTATTATTAACATAACCGGGATATTTACCATGTTTATTCACTTCAGTCAGTTTAGTGACTTCAGTTTATCCGTGATCATGGTGCTTGCAACAGCGCCGAAATATCAGGAACTCAGAAAAATGAATAAACATGGTAAATATCCCGGTTATGTTAATAATAATGTTAGTGACCATGACAGTTTAAAAATGATAATGACGCCCATGGATGACAATGAAATGGACTATATTTTTAACCGACTTTCCAAAAAGGAGGAGGTTCTCATTTTTTTTTTTAATGTTTGTTACCTCAGTTCTCCGTCGTTTATGAACCGATTTGAAAATTTCTTTTTTTATTTGATAGGATATACTTCCAGATTGGTCCCATTTTTTTCAAAATCTAGTTCTGATGATGGGATCCATGAGGAATTGAGGGACCTCCTCAAATTTTATAGGCAAACATATAGCGATTTTTGTATTTTCATCAACAACTCAAGCATTTGCATTCAGAAAGTATCATTTGATGAAGTGGAACTGATCAAGAAGACCACAAATGGCCACCGGAACTCCTCAATGATACGTATTTCATAGGTGGCGATAAGATATCTCGATTAAGATTGTTAAGCGACTATGAAGCAAGTTTAAATAAATAATTCTGATGAAAATGGTACCATCGAACTGATCTGAAGATGACGCCGGAAGGTGCATACCTTCCGGCGTCCGGAACTCCGTAATAAAACAATGTATCCTAGCCATGTTTGGGCTTATTGGAATTGTCATGAGATGCACTCGGGCTGTAAATGGTTATTAAGCGATTTTTATTAACTTTGCTTGGGTAGTTTTTGAGTTGTTTAGTTTGTATTTAATCTACTTCGTATAGGTTTCTTGAGTCACTCTTGTTTGTGCGGTATAGCAAGTGGTGGTAATCGATTTTTTGTGGTATATAGGTATCATAACTAAAAAGGGAAAAATATTTTTTTTTTTGTTAAAAAGTTTTTTATCAGAATCCCGAAAACTCGTCTTATCTGAACAATTTTGTGTAAACTTTAAAAACATTAAAAAAAATACAACCGAATTGAGAACCTCCTTTTTTGAAAGTCTGTTAAAAAAGACAGGGTAGTCGGATAGGAAACACCGAGGTCATCAAATTTTTTTTTTTATATTATTGACTCGTCAGTGTTTATATAAACCTAGTTACAGAAATAAAATCATATGTCATTTATCAATGACATACGATATTAGAAAGTGAAAGCCATAAAAATGATGTGGCAATAAGCTGTGGCCACTCGTCCACTGACCCGCAGGTGTGGCGCGCGCCGGGCTACCGCGGCAGTGTGGGCTTCATCTCTTCAATGACGGAGCATTTCTGCGCCTCCTGCAACCGCATGCGCCTCACCGCCGACGGAAACCTCAAGGTGAGGGCGACTCTGCCACAATATACAGGGTTACTGGTAACTCCTGCAAGGAGCAGGACGTCATAGTAGGGTTAAAATGCAACAAATTAAGCCACCAAATGTGCTACCGAAGTTCAGTAGTTTTTGAATTAGTTAGATTTTTTGTTTTTTTATGAAAAATCCCAGATTAAATCATTTGAAACCAATTAAAAAATTATATACGGCGCGACTGTACTGATATTTAAGATATTAACATATTTGATGCCGTAGCAGATCTTTTTTAATAAATAAAAGTTCAAAAATGCCTGAAACTTTGGCAAATATCACTAATCAAACATTTTTTTTTTGTTTGTAATTTTTGTTATTACTTACTTCATACAAAATGTTGACGAGTGCAAAAAAAATTACTACTCTTGGTGAACAAATTAATAGTTAATAGTTATATTGTTATACAAGAGTGCAAAGTTGCTTTTTAACCGCGTGCTCAATTTTGATGACATAAAAAAAATGCAATCACAAGATACTTTTATTTCAGAATAATTTTTAAATTAGGTATAATTAAGAAAAATTGAAAGTAACGTTGCTACGGTTACTTAAGTGTAATATTTTTGTTAGGTACCTACTACTGAGTTGAGCTACATGTTTACTGACAAATGCTTGCATTGACTGGACAAGTCCACTCAAAATTGTGTGGTTCTTTCTTCAAAAGACCATTTCAGACAGGAATCTATACCCAAAGTCTCAAATTCAGATAATTTATGTAAACATATCAAAATAATATCTTCGTAATGGTAATTGTGTACGTTACCCCAGCAGGAAAGTGTCTCCTAGAGTGATATGAGTAGAACGTATAATTAGTGCGTAATCTCTGATACCATTAACAGTTCGTAGTGATTCAAATGATGTTGTTTATCATCGGGCGATCGACGCCGATACAATGGATAACCATCGTTGCCTGTAATGGTCTCTGCCGTCAATTTTCGTGGATACCGTTTGGAACACTTGCCGTCGACCATGCACGGTGATTGTCGGTTGATAGTGCCACACGGTCCATGAATCATATTCGTGACTACAACATCATGTAGGTCTGGATCGGTTTCAGGAGCAGGAATCTCCGCACATATGATGTCATCTATTTGATCTGGCCGAATTCTTTCGACTAACCAAATCAGAATGTGAGCATGCGGTAGGCCTCGTTTTTGCCATTCGATTGAATACATCCAGCATCGAGTATTCCCAAAGACGTGTTGCTTAACAATGTAATTCATTAGTGACCGAATTTTTTGCCTGAAAACACGTGCGGTGATGTCGTGTCGATCACTTGATGTTTGTCCGGGAAGCAGCAATTGAATAATTTCTATCCATTTCGGATTACATGTAAATGTAATGAATAGATCTGGCCGACCATAATGACGAACATAATTATGTCATTGCATCTTGCGCATATTCATGCAAATGACGCGGGCTACCTATGTATGTCGCCGGTAAAATAGTCAATCGACCAACATTTTCTGAATCTCCTTCTGTGCTGATTGCATCGCGTAAATGGATATACTCTTCCGAACGCAATTTAGCTTGATTCAACCGAATGAAAGTCAGGCGCTCCGTTTCGATTTTAACGTACATGTCAACGCAATATTGTTGAAGCAGTCGACGAAATCGCAACAAATAATTGTCAGAATTTTCACGAATCTTCAAACGATATGCGTAATAATTCATCGAACTAACCTTCTTGGTAGTTTCCTCACCTGAAACAAATGCAGTAAAAATTGTATTTTAGAACCCGTAATAGGTTAACGACTCTTACAGCTACTCTCTACTAAATTAGAAATTACAACTTTTTTTGAGTACTAAAAGCAAACAGAATAAAATGTTTATCAAGTTAAAATGAAAACAACAATATTGATCTTACCATTCAATGGATTAATCATTTTGATATTAAAGTGATATCCATCGTCGCCTTGCCAAAACATCAGCGGGTATTGTAACGCGTCATATGAACGGTGTGTTTCATATATTCTTTGTAGTTGCCCAGTATTGCGTCGTGTAAGTACAATATCACGTGTTTCCAAGTTTTCACCAACAATCAGGATTGCCACTTCATCGATTGTTGGAGCATTAAATGTGCGTTCATGTGTTCCAGCTGGTCTTTTATCTGCTCTGATCACAACTTTATAGTCATCACTTGGCATGCGCTCTAAAGCAGTCTTGAACAGCCTGACCAATGCATGATGTTCATGAAGCATTTGCTGCAGATCTTGGAGAATTGCTCTTTTCGTAGCTGTGTTGATCCCTTGACGCCGGTCAAGTTGTTCTTCCATATTGCCCATGCAGTATATTTGCAAGAATTTATGCTGTGCATCTTCTATAGGTTGCAATGATCCAATGCGATGGCAAATCTGGCCTTGAATCTGTAAAGTCAAAACCATAGTGATAGTTAGATTTACAAACACTTTTTTTACAAACACTTTTTTTTTTCAAATAATAACATGCCATTTTTATTTCAGAGACAAATACAGAAATCTAACAAACTACATTCCAGATTTTTTTTACAATGATAGAAAATAAAGTTTTTAACGTAAATTACCTTAAATGTCGGATTATATCCGTGTTCTTCGATAATTTCCGCCCCAAATGAAGTCATTTGGAAACAGACATTGTATTTTTGAGTGTTCGCTAGAAAATGTCGTGATTCTAGTGTTTCGCCATAAAGCAGGGAGCACAATGGCTCTGGTGGCGGGACCAATAATGGCAATTTCACTTTACCACTAAGGCAGCACAAACCAGGCGTTTCACCAGCAAACTTCAATGCTCCACAATGCTGGCAAACAACGTCCATTGGACCAATGCAAACTAAACGATGCAAGCTGTAGTCGATGGTGCAATCATACAGTAACGCTGCTCGATTCAAATCAATACTTGAACCATTTCTTCTTGCACTTCGAAGATTATTCCTCTGTTCATCTGTACGATAAGCTCGACGATTTCTCGTTTCTAACCTAGCCGTTTCACGGGCTGCCTCTCTTTGCTCTTGTGTTTGAGAAGCACGAATTAAGGCCCTTCTTTGCTCCATACTAACGCGGCGCTGTTCTCGTGCAATTTCTCGTTCTCCATCAGATAATTGACTCGCGATATTCCGTTGCCTAATTGCATTACGGCTTCGCTGGGAAAGATTAGATCTTCTAGGACGCGGCATTGTTATTAAAATGTGCACTCGCATAAAACCACCAAATATAATAACAGTGCCTGAACTTTCGAGACATAGACAATAGCTCAAAACCACTACGTATGAATAGCTTATCAAGAAAAATCATAGACAACGTATAAAAAGACATTTACACTTTTGTTAACCTGTAGATTTTTTTTCCTTAATCTTATAACCTTTTCCAACTGATTTTTTATTCCCTAAATTCCGTTCCTTTCCGATGATTTTATGTTTTTACTGTAGAATAAATCTTAGGTATTATTTTCGGGAATTAAAAATTAAATAATTAATAAATAATTTTCGAAAATTAATGTCTAAAACAAACAAATATAACAGTACCTGAACTTTGTAGACATTTTACAAAAAATAAATTTCTGAACGCACACATGATGTCTTCAGAAAAAAATAAAGTTGTGGCTTAAAGGTCTCAGCAAACAGGCCATAAGCTCCAAAAAAAAAAAATTGTTGTTACACTATTTGACAGGATTGGACAACAAATGTTTGACATGTAATAAACAAATCAGCATCTATTGAAATGATTAAGTATTCATTACACATATCGAGTTTTCATTGTTTTTAAGATGTATTCTGCTATTCGGGACGGAAACAAATCCAACAAATCAAAAACCATGGCAATCGGTCCAGCCGTTCTCGAGTTATAAGTGTTAAAACAACAAACACGACTTTCTTTTATATATATAGATTTCGAGCTTGCGGTACGCAAGCGTGTAGGTAATTCGGAAATCTACATCCTGTCGAATTTTCATACAAACTTTCAATCAACACCACCATCCAACCACCCATTCCTTTCATTCCATTTTTATTAAAAAAAAAAAACACTGAAACACGTATTACTTTATTGTCAACCAAAGAAACAAGTACGAATTTTTCTATGTAGGTAATCGTTTTTTTTTTGCAGCTTAGTTTTCAAATTAGTTACTTAGTTAGATTTAATAATTATTTTACAAAATAAATTGTTCTGAAGTATAAATATTACCTTTATGGCTCGGGCGAGATGCGCCGCCGATACCGCTACTTAACAAAAGAGTGCCGTTAACATTGTTTTATTTGCGTGAAACTCATTGATTTACCTGACATTCTCTTCCTCTAGTATCCTTAAATAAGTCGGTGGCTAAGGGCCGGTTGTTTCAAACGGTTGGTTAACGTAACATACGTACGTCAAATAATAACGATTACTTACATATGATGTTTAACGTTCGTTAAATACAAAGCGTTGTTTCAGTGCATACAAAACCGATCGTCAAAGTTCAAATGTAAAAGAATAAAATAACGTTAACCAGTGGGTTACTGTAATCGTTATTTTTTAACGAAAGTTGAGGGCATAATTTTGTGAAACAAAGCTTTTTTTTTGGTTTGACGATAGTTAGCGCCATTTATACGCGTGCAATGATATTATATAGGACTAGGTCAGCAATGTACGGCACCAACGCATTACTACGTCGTATATGTCCACAGGCATAACTGACTTGTCAACTTGACGTAAAGTGAACGATAGCTTAAGGATAAAAAATATCAAAATGGTGAAATGTGCGGTTAAAGTTTGCATGTCACGGTCTGAAAAGATTAATAAAGCAAGTGGTGTTACATTTCACAAGAAAGTTTGCTAAATTTTCTTCAGATTATCCAAAAAAAAAACATTAAAAGACGAATTACATTTATCAAACATTTTATTGCCATCAGAGTTACCAGTAAAAACAATTTTGATTTTGCCAGACTGTTGGGAGTTTAGTGAATGACGAATGTAAGTTCCTGTAAGTCTAAATTATTATTATAGTCTGTTTGGTTTAAACATACTGCGCAGTACCCAAACACTTACTAAATAGAAAAGTAACACATTCACGTGTATTTCGAAGGTTTTAACTTAATAAATCACCACTTCTTACAAAAAAATATAATTTTATTAGCAATGAATAATCTTAGACGTAAAGTGAGGTTATATTTTTAAATGAAAATTTCTAGATTGTTTATGATCACATTGTGTTAAATAGTGTTGTGCACTGACTGGACAGGTCCACTCACTCTGTGTGGTTCTTTCATCAAAAGCCCATTTCAGACCCCAATCTACATGATCTTCGCATGATCTGACCAAGATTATGTCTGGACTTTAAAAGAGACTGTGACCGCTGAGTTTGTTTCGGCCTTTCATCTCAGAGTAGTCAGATAGGAAACTCCGACCTCATCTAGTTTAAAAAATATGATTGACGTGTACTACTTACAGAATTAAAATCATTTATCATTTGCGGTTCCGCCCGCGTGGATGTCGGTTATCGCGTAAAAGGTAACCTATGTCCTTCTCCATCCCAGGCTATATCTCTGCCAAATTTCATGATGATCGGTTCAGCGTTACTTTCTCATTTATAATATTAGTATGGATAAATGATTGTCATAAACATTTAAATAATATCATTCCATTTTAAACAATAGTTATTTGACACAATATTAATAGTTTTGAAATATAATATTTACGTATACGCACATTTTTTTTTTCTTCCTATACATATGTATCAAATTCTTCAATTTCTTTCAATCTTTAATCTATTGAAAGTTCCATAATACAATCTTTGATAGTAGGTAATTGATTCAATAAAAAATATATTCATTCTGGAGTAATTACGTTGATCGTTGGCAACTCTGGCTGTTTTTCCGATGACAGTGTCTTGTCTCGTTCCAACGTAATTAGTTTTACGGAAGAAGAAATAAAACAAACATATTATTTTGACGTAATTTATGTATCCGTTTCAAAGCTACGTCTTTAACTCGTAAGTGGTTACGTTTTTTGGATTTTTTTAGTAGGACGTTGCGCCTGTATACCCAAAGCCTCAAATTCAGATAATTTATTTTTTTGGATAACATATCAAAAAAATATCTTCGTAATGGTAATTCACATAAAATTGTGAAAAAAAGGTTCCATTTTCTTTTAAGTACTGAATTTAAGAAACAATAATTAAAAAATAATCGTACTGTAATTATTTTTATAAATTTTCGGTTTTAAACAAAGTTATTAAAAAAAGGAGATTTTGTGGTATAAAATATTTTATGATTCTGGTAACAATGCAGGGGATCCAAACATTTTCACATTTTTTACATCTTCAACAACACTAATATTACAACTCTCATTCATAGATCATATTGTATGTCGCATATCTAGCCACATTTTGGATGAAAACGGCTGTAAATTGTTTCGAGTAGAAATCGATTTTGGGAGGCCTACGTCTAGCAGTGGACTTAAAACGGCTGATTATGACAATCATTGGCTGTATCTCCGACACACTACATAAAACACTGTTTGCCAACGGTATTTTGTTTGCATAGTTCTTATAATTAATTCGCTTTAATATCATAGATGATTATTTACAACAAAAAAAAGTGTGATAAAATGTTTTGTACCACTGTCCTGTCATTTTGACAGTGACATTTCTTGACATTACTTTGTTTACATAAATGATCTGAATTAGAGACTGGGTATAGTATAATATAACCTCATTGTACGCGTGCGTCCAGTGGACGTGAAACAACCCGCCCTTAGTAGCACAAAGTACTATAGTTAGTGGTGTGACAAAACAATGAAACAGCACAGGTGTTAATTCTACACGAATTCTGTGAAAAACTACTTGATGTAAGTCCATTTTTGTTATAAATGTTATTAGATTGCCTTCATAGTTAATACTATTTTGTCTCATGTCGTATTAATTTATGCTATTAAACAACCAGTCTGGAATTATTTGGTGGAACCATTAGGACTCAAAAAAAAAAAACCCGTTCGTTCCACCAACAAAATCAGTGGGACGATCGGGAAAAAAAAAATTACGAATTCTCGTTCGTCCCACTAGGTAGACGAAGTCGGGGGAACGAACGGGAATACACGGCGCAGTCGCGTAAATGTATTTTTTAATTTATTTATTTACATTTACGCGACTGCGCCGTGTACTATGAGCCTGTTGCGTCCCACTGCAGGGCAAAGACCTCCCTTCCATATTTCCATTTTTCTATCTCTTTTGCAATTTGACTTTCGGTTGTAGGAGTCTAACTCGTCACTCCATCTCCTTCTGGATCTACCGCGTCGCCACCGGTTTCTGCTGTTCGGAACCCAATCTGTGGCTAATTTCGCCCAGTTCTGATACCACTACACTAACTAACGACATGTGCAATGAGCGGCTAGCCCTTGGAGCAGCACGACGTATCACGTAATAACGAAAGTACGTGGCTGCAGGTGTGCCTGTTCGGCGCGGCGGAGGTGTCACTGCGGGACCGACTGCGCGCCGGCGCCTCGGACGCGCAGCTGCTGCAGCTGGTGCGCGTGGCGCTCGCCAACAAGAAGGCCCGTCATGCAGGTACCTCACCTCAGTCCCTCTCCTGCTATGGCTGTTCGGCGCGGTGGTGTCGCTGCGGGACCGGCTGCGCGCCGACGCCTCGGACGCGCAGCTGCTGCAGCTGGTGCGCGCGGCGCTCGCCAACAAGAAGGCCCGTCATGCAGGTACCTCACCTCAGTCCCTCTCCTGCAATAGCTGTTCGGCGCGGTGGTGTCGCTGCGGGACCGGCTGCGCGCCGACGCCTTGGACGCGCAGCTGCTGCAGCTGGTGCGCGCGGCGCTCGCCAACAAGAAGGCCCGTCATGCAGGTACCTCACCTCAGTCCCTCTCCTGCTATAGCTGTTCGGCGCGGTGGTGTCGCTGCGGGACCGGCTGCGCGCCGACGCCTCGGACGCGCAGCTGCTGCAGCTGATGCGTCACGAAGACCCGTCATGCAGCTACCTCCCCACAGTGTCCACATACCTCTCCTGCTATAGCTGTTCTAATCTATGTGGCTTATGCATGAAAAACTACAATTCAAAATTACCTAGTCATTTTGGGTAACATTGTACATACAACTTCGTTTTTTAGTCAAATTTATTTTGGCGCTCGATAAGTGTTTTTATCAAAAACTGATATCCCTATAACTGTCAAGTTATTCAGTCGAACTAAAAGTCGAACTAAACACACAACATCAAATCCCTACCATATTTATTTGCTTGTCATGAATTTCCCAATATAGGTAGTCGGACCATCCCATCACTGTACAATAATTACAAAGTGGTGAGCAAAATTTCAATAGATCAACAAGGCGGGCCCAAAGCCCTTCTGTGCCAGTATATCGGTAGAAAGATGATCGGTGAACACTGTTCGAGCGTTTTAGGAGAAGCCTATGTACATATTACATATGTACTGTCATGTTGACTCGTAGCACGGAATCGGAGGCGTCACCTATCGGGGTCGATTCGCGCTAGGCGCCGATAGCCAGCTCAGCGAGCTTCTCGTTCGACGTGTATTTTTAGGCATGGAGAATCTGGCCACGATGGAGAACCGACCGATGATCCTCATCGGCGGCTAGCGCTCCCCGCACCCGGCCCCGCGCGTCTCCTAGTGATGTGGACACGTTCACAGCGCGGAGCTCGGCGCCGGCGGGCGCGGCGGGCGTGGTGGGCCTGGCGGGCGTGGTGGGC
This sequence comes from Dryobota labecula, assembly GCA_947523025.1. Lineage (NCBI taxonomy): Eukaryota > Metazoa > Arthropoda > Insecta > Lepidoptera > Noctuidae > Dryobota > Dryobota labecula. The sequence continues at coordinate 270,326 of OX383294.1, forward strand.
CTGGCGGGCGTGGTGGGCCTGGCGGGCGTGGTGAGCCTGGCGCGCCCGGCAGGCCTGGCGGGCCTGGCACGCCCGCCGGGCGCCGCCGCGCGCGCCTACAGCTCGCGGCCGCCGCCCGAGGACGACGACGAGGCCGGCGGCCCGTTCTCGCACCTGGACGCGGAGGGCCGCGCGCGCATGGTGGACGTGGGCGACAAGCCGGTGACGGCGCGCGCGGCCGCGGCCGAGTGCTCGCTGCTGGTGAGCGGCCGCCTGCTGCGCCTGCTGCGCGACGCGCGCCTGCCCAAGGGCGACGCGCTCACCGTGGCGCAGCTGGCGGGCGCCATGGGCGCCAAGCGCACGGCCGAGCTGATCCCGCTGTGCCACCCGCTGGCGCTGGACGTGGTGCGCGTGCGCGTGCGCCTGCCGCCGGGCGAGTGCGCGGGCGGCGGCGCGCTGCGCGTGACGTGCGAGGCGCGCGCCGAGGGCCGCACGGGCGTGGAGATGGAGGCGCTGACGGGCTGCGCGGTGGCGGCGCTGGCGCTGTACGACATGTGCAAGTCGGTGGACCGCGACATGCGCATCACGGAGCTGCGCGTGCTGCGCAAGTCGGGCGGCCGCAGTGACGTCAGCGCGCCGCCGCTGCGCGCGCCCGACCAGTCGCCGCTGGGCGAGGGCGAGACCTACGCGCCCACGAACGTCATGCACTTCTAGCTGTTGTTGCGGGATACCGCAATGAATGTAGGTCGCGAGCTATTCCAGCTCTAGTTGTGTAAGTTTTACATTTTTACTTATGTTTTGTATTTGACTTAGATATTAAGGACACATTAGCATTCCTTCCGTTAAGTGAATAAGTGTTAGTAAAGCATATTACCGGAGACCCCGATGAACACTTCTGAACGTTGAACGTCGTCGTCAACTATAATACAGGGGATTAGGAGAAACACACAACTTATGTAGGTACTGTCAACCTCAAGAAGGTACTGTCAGCCTCAAGATGTATAACATCGACAAAAATTCATTTATGTCTTTGTTCTAACGTGCAACCAACAAAATATATGTGTGCGTATTTGCAACGGAAAAATATCGAATTTCTTATTTTCAGTTTTACAGATATTTAGTGTATGACGTCGTGTGTAAATGTGTATGTGTATGTGTACTCCGCAATAGTTGGATGCACAAATTTTTACTTACCGTAAAAATTTGTGCATCCAACTATTGCGGAGCTATTCAAGAAAAACTGTTTCCGCTGGAACTACGTCATCCTAGCGGCACTTTTTTTTTCTATGGACCTTGAAATTGTAAGGACTTGTATCAATAAAGTATTATTATTATTACTAGAAAAAAAAAACATCTGATAATTAGTGTGCAACGAGAGGTAAATGTGCACCCAAGTAGCAAATTTTGGTCATGTAAATATCCTAGGAGCATGTATTTTTTAGTCCTATTGCAATCCTCAAAACGTTTACAGAACCGCATTTGGGCGCAGTTTATAGGACCATTATGCCCTAAAATCATTTTTTACGGTCCGGTAAAGTGCAATTCGATTTTATAATTATTTTATTAGGTGTTTTTACAAGATATAATTGTCCTATAAAGATCCGGTAAACGCATTGAATAAGCGCGATTAGTCCTCTAACGATATAACGAGTGCTGCTACTGGTGTAATTGATCCAACAGTTGGCAGCGCGATGCCATTACTAGAGCATTCATTCTATCACTTTTTGTAACGGTGACGTGCTGCGGTGTCTTAAGAGTAAAATACAATATTTGCAAATATTTTCAATTCCACATTCTAATATCTATTTACAATAGGTTAGAACTTTTGTCTTTTGACTGTTGTGTTTAGAATGTCTACTCAACTTGCGAAATTAATTTTATTGATAAAGTGTTCGATGATAATAAACATATATTCATGCCCCTTCAAAACTAAACATATTTGTTATTAACTTTATTCGATAATAATTAACAAATACTTAAGCCGCCATAGGATCTGGATCCCGTGTCATAAAATTGCATTGTCAAAACTGTTATAAAACAACTTAGTCAAAGTTAAGACTACTACAGGATATACCTACTTCGCCACCATATTTAAGTTTTAGGGTTCTTTAAGAGAATACAAAAGAAAGAACCCCCCGCATGCCAGTATATGTATGGTAATGTTTCAAACAGAACGAATATTTTCAGAATAGTATCAGAATTAGGAATACGAAAGGATTTTACATTTCTTAAAATTGATTACGAAATAGATAACGAAACTCGTCTTCGATAACTGCCACTACGCTTAAATCATATCCATTTGTTTAAATCCATTTCTATTTTCTCTTTGTTTTCTCTAACAAATCACAAAACGAAAGCAAAATGGATGATTACTCTAGTAATAGCAAATGTAGGACACATTTAAGTAGAATCTTACCTATAAAAATCGGAGGCTATGCTAGTTTGCTGCTAACAATCCATTATAAGTCACGACTAAGACAAATTGATCCTATAATATCCTATATTTTTTTTTTTTTTTTATTAATCCTATTTATCATATTCAGCTATATTTAAGACGTCTATAGAAGTGCATGTCTTATAGAAGAATGAAACAAGACGTTAACAAGAGCAAACAATCATATTAACCTTTTGACCGCCAGAGCAAAAGCGCTTCGCCGTGCCCTCCACGCCAAGCCGACAAATTCAATGAAATAACCTTGAAAATAGTAGGGAGTCCAAAATGTTATCGATAAACATAATAATTTTCGTCTGAAATTTGTGAATAAACAGCTTATAACACAAAAAGAATATTTATTTAACCTCATCTCCTACTGTAAAAAACTTAAGACCACATTTATAGCAACTATCAATAAAAAAATCAACCTTTTGAGATACAAAAATACATATAAAATTGCAGCAAGTTACAGCACTATTCTCTATCAGTTACGCGGCCATTGGCATGTATACATGCCAATGGCGCGGGCAACCATCCTTTTTTATAATTTCTCGCTTCTGATTAGGGATGTGTAGCTGTATATTATTATAACTTATCGAATTTATTTATTAAGTTTATATGAACTAGGTATCATTGTGGAGTGATTATTTGTGAGTATCAAAATAATAATTATTTACAAAAAAAAAACAAAGAAAGTATCAATAACACAATATAGTAAAAAGACATAATTAACCTTTTTTTTTAGTCTGTAACTGTTAATTTCGGATAGATTCACAGGACTTTTGCTGTTAAACAGCCAGTATTATAGCGGGTTACCTCAGCTACCTACTACTTTAGATTTATTTTATAATAAAAAACTAATTCATAATCAGTCTTTTATTTACTTATTTTATTTTCATCATCAAAACAACTATTATCTTTAAATAAAGGGAGTTGCATTAAAACTACATATTTATTTTCCAATCATTTAGTTTAATAGAGTTTACGAGTTATATTTTCAAATATTAGTTATTTATGTAGTTCAATTACCATAATTTGATATGACATAGCGACAATTTGTATCATAGGAATATTCTAATAAAGGCACTGAATAGACTTATTAGGTAATACATTTTGAAAACTGCTAAATAGGTAAAGTACAGTTTTTTAGAGATAAGTACTTATACACTTTCATATTCTTAAAATAGTTGCCTTGTAAAATGTCACATGAAACTTAAAAATATAAAAAATCAACAATTCAGAAAACTCATCACCTTCAGTGCCTTCTAGAATACGCAATAGTTCTTCTGTACTAAATAACTCTTCACTTGCCATTTTTGCAATTATAATATTGGCAGATCGAAAAAAATATCGAAAAAATATTTTTTCAACTTCCCAGCACTTAAAAACATGGCACGCGCTTACGACGTCACGAGTCCGACATCTATTCATGTCATTGGCGCAGAAGGGATTGCAATATCGGTACTGTGCTAGGGATGCGCATGATTGGCGAAAAAGACAATATTCAAATCAACAATATCGACAATATAGAAAATATGATATTATACCAAAGAATGTAGTATTTACCTTTTTTGTCAGTGACTAAGCTTATATATTTTTTTAATAGTTATTACAAAAATTAAGCGAATTTGAGTAATTTAGCTGAAATTTTAATGAAGTTACTTGAATATTACACCACATCACTAGTAGGCATGTATACATGCCATTGGCGCAAGAGAACATGTTTTTCAGCCATTAATTAAGTTATTTTTTATCATAAATATTTGAATAACTATTTTGCAATTTTGTTCATTGTGTACAATTATATGTAATAACTGGGGATTCAGTTCTTAAGATATATCAATAAAACACGTTAAAGTAATGATTTAATATGTTTATTTTGTATTTTTCTATGATCTGTTTCTTGGCATCTATAGATGTCGGTGGCGCACAGGGCACGCTTGCGCATGGCATCTATACATGCCATTGGCGTTCAAAAGGTTAAATGCGTTTATAGGACGAAAACCGACACTTTCCTTATTAGTTTTATAACATGCGCTTTTAAGACTGCAAGTTCTAGTAAGAATCTTATAAAGAAATCCTGTAAACGTTTATAAAATTAGTTATAGGTTCGTATGTACTTGTAGCGCAAATCCTCTTTTAAATGCTGTTGTAAGATCACTGCCTTAGTCAAAACGTCTATTAGAAGAAATCTGACATGATGATGATTATTCATGATGTTTATTCTTATAAGTCGACTACTATAGGAAAATTTTGCTACTTGGGTATGTATAAATGAAATTTGTGTGTCATAAAACTGCGAAGATATTCAAGTTTCCGCTGCGCTGACGTTTGGTCATTTGATGAAAATCATATAAAACGGTTTAGTGGAGAGTTGTAATTTTTTACGCACGTTGCTTTGAATTTGTGTCTAATATTTGTGAAAACAGAATTTGATAAAACCATACCGTTCAGAAGATATACACGTAAAAGTAAAATAAGGTTATTAGGTCCAAGTGCTTAAAATAGTAACTCTAGAGCCTAACTTATAACGTTTATTTGTATCTTGTAAGGGTCTACAATGTCCTGCCAAGTTTCATTTATGTGCTCTTAGTAATTAACTAGCTCCTGCGCGCGACTTCGCTCGCGTGGAAGTCGTAAAACACCATAATATACTAAAATACCAGCCACATTTTAATAAAACTTCCCTGAATACTACGTTTGTAGTTTTGGTCACAGCAGTCAAAATATACAGAGAGTCAGGACTGGTGACGCGGGAGCAAGCGACGAACAGTTCTATGTTCTATGGTAAAGGGTTTGGTTTCCGCACTTAGTCCTTCAGGTGGACCATTGTACATGGGCCATGGCGGCCATTAGTGGTTATTCCAACCAGCCCACCTCCCACCAGAAGTTAATTACGTCTCCCGGTATGTTTAGAACATATGTGATAGATCAGGGTGCCCCGAGACGCCTGTGACATTCAAAGAGCACATGCGCGACGGTTTCCTCAGCCTCCATGCAAGCTCTGCACAGAGGATTGTCCGATATGTCTTTTGTGTGGAATTGTTTGTTTAGCGTGCAGTGTCCCGTAATGGTCCATGGTACGGAGCGAGAGTGCATGGGAGGCCGTCACCTCCTTCTGCAAAGCAGTAATGCTTGCGAAGGAGAAGGCGGAACGCGTGAGGGAGAGGTAGTCTGTGCGCCCTAACGCCCCTAGCCGCCGCAGAAGACGCCCTGGGCGGCGGGAATCTATTGGCGATTCCCGGCCACTGGGAGCAATGGGCAGCTCGCCGTCTGGTAAGAACCAGGCCCAGGTTGAGGGCGCGTTGTGTTCTACGCGTGCCACAAAGAGATGTCAGCACGAACTGTGACGGGTGCCGCTAGGACCAATGCCTGCCAGGGTTGCGGGTTTTTCCGAAAGGGATACCGTGGCCCTGACACAAAGGCAACTGAAGTAACACAGGTGGGTTTTAGTCAGTAAAAGTCTGACACGCCCACCCGCTCCCCCCCAGAGCGGGAGAAGTTATTTGATAATTTCCCACCCACAAAAAAAGTCCTATAAAGTTCTTCGAACTAACACACTTACAGTAACAAAATGTAAAAAAACTGGTCAAGGGCGAGTCGGACTCACGCACCGAGGGTTCCGTACCATCATAATTGTATAGCTTTATTCGTATTAGTACCTAAATAGTTATGTGCCCAGCAAAAACTACAACCTACTGTGCTTAACCCTAAGCAATCTGCGAGTAGGTAGGAAGGAGGACATTTTGGTTGTGAACCTTGAAATGTTTTAAAATTTTCATCGGCGAGGTCAATATTCATCAGAGAATTTTAACACTGCGGTGTACAATATTGCAGTTTTAGGTCAGCGCCATCTCTTGACCGATAATGGAACTAATTTAATTTTTTGTTGATGATTTCTGAAAAAGTGTGTTATTTAGAGAAATCGTTGTATTTTTCCTGTAATCCTATCACATAAAATCGTTTCAGATTTTTTCTAAGTAAAAAACGGAGATAAGGGGGGATGGTTTTTTAATTTTTTTTGTCAAAAGTCAAAAAATGTGGCCTAAAAAAAATTATGAGTATGTGCAAATAGCGCTCTTTCATACGATACCCCACATACCCTAGTAGTCCCACTTCGATTTTTTAAGACACCCAGTTAAGACCCAGTTGCAAAAAAAAAACTTTCTTATTTGCAACATAGTTGGGCAAACGTCATCTAAAATTATTCCAAATATCAAGTTGATAGCATTAGTAGTTCTTGAGATATCTAGCTGTGACAGACAGACTAAGTCGCACCAAAAGGGTTCTTTTTCACCAATTTGGTACGGATCCCTAAAAAGAAGCACATAAATATCAATTCTTTGGAACCGAAATCAGATTTGCATTGCTTTTTTGAAAGTTGACTGAAATAGCATAATATGTCATAACTAGCTTTTGCCCGTGGCTCCGCCCGCGTAGATGTCGGTTATCGCGTAAAAAAGTAGCCTATGTTCTTCTCCATATCCCAGGCTATATCTCTGCCAAATTTCATGACGATCTGTTCAGCGGTTTAGGCGTGAAAACGTAACAAATAGACAGACAGACAGACAAGAGTTACTTTCACATTTATAATATTAGTAAGGATTGACTGCTTAGATCCATAAGGTATGATAATCATTTAAAAGATTAAATCTGTAACTATCTGATAAATTCGTTTCCTATTCAACACAGTGAAGTAGTAATGGAGCAGATAAGTGACGTAGCGTTAAAAAAAAAGTTAAAAATTTGCTAGTAGATAAAGCTTATTATAATTGGAATGAGTTTTTTTTAGATGAGACATTTTGATCAAGTTTTACTAATTTATTATTTTTAATGATCTATAATAACATGACATTTTTTTTTTATAAATAATTAGACTCGGTGTTGTTTTATTAATATTTGCATGCCATTGTTTAAGGCAAACGTGATGATCCGTTTTTATTATCTCTACTTTAACATCTCTTGCATGCTGACAATTTGTGTTGTATGTACTGTACACATGTTTGAGCAAATAAATGATTATCTTATCTTAATAATTCGACTGTTGTCATACACTACATTGTGTTCGTTCTCATCTCAGTCTCACCTACTACCTGTATGGGAAAACTTTTTTTCGATTTCTGACTTTTCTAGTGCTCAAACCTCAGTTGGTCCAATAGAGTTTTTGATCCTCGTAAGAAACAGGATCGATTGGCATCAAAAAACTTTTTTGTGAAAATTGCCCATTTTCTTGCTGACTGTACATTTTTTTCAAAATCTGTGAATGCAGATCAATTTTTTTTCAAAAGTTAAGGATAGTCTCTTCAGACCGGTTTCTTGTAGTGACCACGGTTGAAGTACCTGCCCTTATGGAGCCATCTCAAAACATAATGCAATACTGCTCATCCCCCATAGCCAATAGCGTGATAATTTATACGTAGTAATTTGACCAGACCTATAGGGAATGTCTATGCAAAATTTGAACAAAATCTGTCCGGTAGTTTTTGCGTTTAGCTGGAACATACATTCAGACAAACAGATAAACAGACAAAAATTCTAAAAACTATATTTTCGGCATCAGAATCGTTCCCAGACCTCTTGGCAATTACTTTTTTCAAAAATATTCAATGTACAGTTTTGACTTCGCTACGATTTTATTATATGTATATGTAGATGTATAGACGAGCAATGGCATAATTTACTACAACTGAATCTGGATCTTAATCTATCTGGACTGGATTGTATGACATCCGATCGTAGAACTTTTTAATGGAAAAGCAAAATGAAACATATTCCATTGCTTTTTGGTAGCCATTCAAACTTGGTTGGTTTATCCATGTATTGCAGTTGTTCAGGTATTTTTATTATATCTCTTTAATTATTTAGTGTAATGAGCTGAAATTTGACATGTGAATAGTTGCATTAATACACTAAATGTTGGAATATGTTTCATTTTGCTTTTCCATTAAAAAGTTCTACAATCGGATGTCGATTAAGCACTTGGACCTAATAACCTTATTTTACTTTTACGTGTATATCTTCTGAATGGTATGTTTTTATCAAATTCTGTTTTAACAAACATTACAAACAAATTCAAAGCAACGTGCGTAAAAAATTATAACTCTCCACTAAACCGTTTTATATGATTTTCATCAAATGGCCAAACGTCAGCGCAGCGGAAACTTGAATATCTTCGCAGTTTTATGACACACAAATTTCATTGATATGTACATACACATTTACCTCTCGCTACACACTAATTATTAGATGTATTTTTTTTCTAGTAGGTCCATAGAAAAAAAAAAGTGCCGCTAGGATGACGTAGTTCCAGCGGAAACAGTTTTTCTTGAATAGCTCCCCAATGGTTGGATGCACAAATTTTTACTTACCATACACATTTACACGACGTCATACACTAAAAGTCTGTAAAACTGAAATTAAGAAATTCGACACTTTTCCGTTGCGACTACGCACACAAACATATTACACATTGGGTAATATGATTGGGTATATTACACATTGATACAGTATTATAGAACACAAATTGTATTAACAGTGAGTCTCGTACTCAAGTAGACATGGGCAGGTCCGCAGGTACATACAAACATGCCCTGAGTTCCGAGTTGCGATAATATCGATATTCGCGTGCTAAAACCCGTACCGAATTAGCGTGAGCGGATAACGATGTCTTGTGAAACGTCATAGATGACGTTATGACATTCGCCATCTTGCGATAACGCCGACCATGCCTTTTACCCTGCGTTCCGAGTTGCGATAATATCGATTTTCGCGTGCTAAAACCCGTACCGAATTAGCGTGAGCGCGATAACGATGTCCCGTGAAACGTCATAGATGACGTCATGTCATTTGCCATCTTGCGATAACGCCGACCATGCCTTTTACTAATATCGCAGTGAGCGCTGTCAAAAATGACAGTGTGCTGTTTTGTTTTGAGTCGCATCTTATCGTATCGTGGCATTTTCAAAATTGTTCTTCTGGCTACAGTTGCTACCTAACCTAAGAAGAAGAAAATTTTGGTGTATACACAGAGAAATACTCTAATATCGTTTTGACATTGCGTGAGCACCGTGAGCGCGTTCACGAGCGTTCCGAGTTGTTGACAGCCCTCGGCTGTCATAATCGTAATATCTAACCCTGCGTTCCGAGTTGCGATAATATCGATTTTCGCGTGCTAAAACCCGTACCGAATTAGCGTGAGCGCGATAACGATGTCCCATGAAACGTCATAGATGACGTCATGACATTCGCCATCTTGCGATAACGCCGACCATGCCTTTTACTAATATCGCCGTGAGCGCTGTCAAAAATGACAGTTGTGCTGTTTTGTTTTGAGTCGCATCGTATCTAACGTGGCATTTTCAAAATTGTTCTTCTGGCTACAGTTGCTGCCTAACCTAAGAAGAACAAATTTTTGGTGTATACACAGAGAAATACTCTAATATCGTTTTGACATTGCGTGAGCACCGTGAGCGCGTTCACGAGCGTTCCGAGTTGTTGACAGTCTTCGGCTGTCATAATCGTAATATCTAAATCGGAACGCATGTGAGACGATATGAGCGCTGTGAGCTATAATAGCCAATTCGGAAAGCGGCCTAAATCGGAACGCATGTGAGACGATGTGAGCGCTGTGAGCGATTATAGCCAATTCGGAAAGCGGCCTTACTAATATCGCCGTGAGCGCTGTCAAAAATGACAGCGTACTGTTTTGTTTTGAGTCAAATCTTATCGTATCGTGACATTTTCAAAATTGTTCTTCTGGCTACAGTTGCTACCTAACCTAAGAAGAACAAATTTTTGGTGTATACACAGAGAAATACTCTAATATCGTTTTGACATTGCGTGAGCACCGTGAGCGCGTTCACGAGCGTTCCGAGTTGTTGACAGCCCTCGGCTGTCATAATCGTAATATCTAAATCGGAACGCATGTGAGACGATGTGAGCGCTGTGAGCGATTATAGCCAATTCGGAAAGCGGCCATGGCTAGTTACGTGCGGCAACAGCGTTCAAAGTATGTACCTACCTTACCTTTCGTTCAACAACAATACAATAATAATGGCCTATGAACCAATACAGATATAAAATATATTTTACACAACAATAACAATGTTGTATGAGAGTCCCTTATAAATGAACTTTGCCTTTGCAATCATTGTTAGATGTACAAAAAAAACAATATTTATTGTTTTTTTTTTTACTACAGTTAATTGTGCTGATTCTCTTGTACACCGAACTAAACTAACTAAACTATCGCTAAAATTTCTTACCATTTAGTGGTGGGTCGTTGTCGAATTTTTGACGGACGAAACGCAACCGTTTTCCCGACGTCGAAAACGGTTGCAAAAAAACGGTCGTCGTTGCAACTGGTTTGAAGACGGACGACGAAACTTATCTAACATGAAATAGAATTGCGTTTTCGTCGAGTGAAATAGTTGCAGTTTCTTACAACTATCAACGGGTTTCATCGTCGCATCACGAACGACAGTATTGACAACTGGTAGGTAAGGTGAGGTAATACATTATGGACTGTATTTCATTAACATAAAGTTCACTTTCTATTGTAAGAACTGTTTTGTAAACGAACGCGGAACGACGACGCGACGGACGAGATAGTTGACTCATTGCGTTCTCGACTGTATTTTATAGACGTAAAATAAAAAATCTCACTTAATAATTCGAAGACTGGTTTGTGGAACGAAGACTGTTTGAACCCAGGACGTAAAACGGTCTCATCGTCGCAGAACACAAAACGGTCTTTGAAAAAGGTTCGTAGTCGCAACGCCCACTCCTATTACTTTTGGCTATGAGAATCTTAAAGCTATTCTGCTAACAAAATTCTCTAAATTTAAAAATAACTTTGACACATTTAAATTCGAATTTGACAATCGCGACTCCACGTGATATAATATTTTTTCTTTTGGCTTCGCAACTTTGTACTTATTTGCCGTGTACGTTACCCCAGCAGGAAAGTGTCTCCTAGAGTGATATGAGTGGAACTTCTAATTAGTGCGTAATCTGCTGTATGTAAAGGAGATGTTTCAAAATGTATGGAGCCCCGGCCTGGTCTTTGTACACTATACTAAATAATGGGGAAACACAATTAAAACAGTTTTCAATCATCCAATTACTTTAAATTGGCTTTGTTTGGTAGAAATAAATCCCTAGGATTTTTCTCGATTTTTCGAAGTACTGTACATATACTGGGCCGGTTTTGAAACATCTCCTGTGCGACACATAAAAATTTGTGCGCTTTGTTGTTTTGGAAAAAAATGGAAAACACGATTCCTGCTGGAGTAACGTTTTTCTAGCAGGAAAATTCTAAACGAATGATCGGAGAGAGAAATATTGAGCATGGGCAGAGAGCTTATATTTATGCAAAAATGTGCGCCGAAAATATAATTTGTGCGTCTTCAGGTAGTTATTGCATTACCTGCTGGAGTAACGTTTTGCAGAACCGTGTATCTCTAAAACCATTGCACACTGTGTTTTGCTTCAATTGCGGTTACCTATATTTTATCCCTTCATCCTATAGATCCAGCGAAGAACTAAAACTTCTGGGAAGGAACCATAATTTTATAAGAAAATTACCACGTAACCTTAGTTCAAATCGAAAGTTACCGTTGGCCTAAGTGACCTTTGCCTTAAATTTATTAAGAATGAAACCGTAAAAATGACAATTTTTTTTTTTGACATACGAGGTATTCATTCTACAGCGACGATATGCTATATTATTAAAAAAAAAACTGGTGCGTATAATGCGGGACTTCTGAGTTACTGAATTTTTATTTTTGAGGTTTGGGCTGTTACTTTATTCGTTACTATAACTATTCTTGGATAACTTTGACTGCCAATTTAATATCTTTCTTGATGTGAAATGAAATATAATATAATGGTTTTGTTTGGTGTAAAATTAAGTATTTGTAAGAAAGAAAGAAAAAATAACGTTTATTTGGTCACAGTTCGTGAAACTCAAAATACAAACAAATTAAAAAGTGAAATAAAAAATGTTATACATAAACAAATAGCTGTGTGCCTCACGGCCGCGCCAAAAAGGTTCATTTCAGCATTAATGCCAGACAGATGCTGTCTGACGCTGGTTTTAGAACACTGAAGACGAGGCGGTATGGTCCAAGACCTTAGCCTGCCCTATTAGGGCGAAGAGAAAAAAAAAAAAAAATGACGCTGGTTTTCTAATGAACCTGTAGGGACTAGTGTCGGGGAGTACAAACAGTATCACCATACCAAATACATAATTTTTATACTTCATCATCGTTTTCGGTGATACGGTATAAAACTTTTACAACGATTGGATACCCAAATAGTGAAACAATCATCATCTTCCTGCCCTTGTCCCATGTTACTTGGGGTCGGCGCAACACGTTTTCTTTGACCGTCACTCTATCATTCACTCCCTTCTCTTTCATATCATTCCTCACACAATCCATCCATATTTTTTTGGGCCTTCCTGTCCCTCTCCCTCCATCCACATTTATCTTCATCACTCTCCTCGTCACATGCGTTTCCTCCCTCCTCATCACATGCACTTTTAAAATGTTGGTTAAAAATCACTTCCTCTCTCCTTAAACATCATCATTACTTAAAGTTCCTTGCTCTTGTATCATGTTTATTATTGTGTGTGTTATATATATATATATATATATATATATATATATATAACACACACAATATAAATATATATATATATATAAGTATATATGGATAAGTATCTATATGCTTTGTGTATATGTATTTATTGTATATATGTAAGTGGTACACCACTAAATACCTGCAGTATTGTCTCTCCTTCTACTTTTTGATCCATCCAAAGGTTGTCTGTAAAAGATCGCTTTTAGCGATAAGACCGCCCATTGTGACACCCTATGTAACAGTTTTACATTTATATCTGTAATTTTTATGGTGTACATAATAAAGAGTATTCTATTCTATTCTATTCTATGCCCATACCATGCCAAGCCAAACGACGTCCTTTCAACTTTTCTGTCACCGGCGCCACTTTCAAACTTCCCCTTATATACTCATTTCTGACTTAATCCATTCTCGTCACTCCACACATCCATCTCAACATTCTCATCTCCGCTACATGCAATCTTTTTTCATCCGTCCTCTTCACGGCCCAGCATTCCGATCCATACAATACGACAGGCCTTATCACAGACTTGTAGATTTTCCCTTTTAACTTAAGGGGCATCCGTGGGTCGCAAGTTGTTCCTGTGACCTGTCGCCATTTCATCCATCCCGAGGTGATCCGGTGCGTTACGTCGCGGTCTACTTCACCATCCCCTTGGACAAGCGACCCAAGGTACCGAAAGTAGATAGTAGAGCAGATCGGTAAGGGCGTTCCGGCGAGAGATATGGGCACAGAACTGGACAGACCACCAAAATCACAAAACATGTACTCTGTTTTGCTCCGACTCAGTCTCAGGCCAACGGCCTCCAGTCTTTCCCACCACACCTCCAATCTGCTCTGGACCTCTAAGCCGCTCTCGGCAACCAGCACAATGTCATTGGCGAATAGCATACACCAGGGAGCCTCTTCTTGGATATCCGACGTAAGAGCATCTATAATCACCACAAAGAGGTAAGGGCTGAATGCCAACCCCTGGTGCAAGCCGACAGCCACGTTAAAGTTGCCAGTAGTGCCTGCTGTAGACCGGACTTGGGTACTGCATCGACTGTACATTGCTCGAATCAACTACACATACTTCCCTGGCACACATTTCTCCTTAAGGGCCCACCACACAACCTCACGAGGCACTCGGTCGTATGCTTTTTCGAGGTCAAAAAATACCATGTGCAAGCTTTTATGCGCACCTCTGTATTTCTCGCACAACTGGCGGATAGCAAAGATGGCATCTGTTGTTCCCCGACCAGGCATAAAACCGAATTGGTTTTGCGAAATTTCACTCTCTTCTCTCAGTCGCCTTTCAATAACTTTTTCCCAAGCCTTCATACTATGTGACATAAGCTTTATTCCTCTATAGTTGTGGCACTCCAGCACATCACCTTTGTTTTTAAAGATGGGCACTATCGAACTATTACACCATTCGTCAGGTATGGCTTCTTCCAGCAACAACTTATTGAAGAATAAAGCTAACCACGTCCATCCATCTACCCGTAATAACTTCCATATTTCAACTGGTATTCCATCTGGACCTATTGCTTTACCATTCTTCATACCATTTACTGCAATTCTCACTTCATCCATACTAATCACTCTCACTAAGCCCTCATTTACTGGTTTATTCTCAAGTACACCATTCCAGTCATTCTCCTCATTCATCAATCTTTCAAAATAGCCCTTCCACCTACCCTTAATTTTACCATCATCCGAAAGAACTATTCCAGTTTCATTCTTTATACATTTTATCTGACACACATCTCTCGTCTTTCGCTCTCTAGCTCTAGCAAGCCCGTATAGGTTTTTTTGGCCTTCTGGACTATCCAGTGTGTCATAGAGCTTGTCTTGGGCTTTTGCTCTCGCTATGGCCACAGCTTTCTTGGCTTTTTTCTTAAGAGAATCGTACTCACTCTTTTTTTCTGCTTATAATTTGTATACTTATAAATAAATAAATAGGTACATAACTAAACAAGTAATCAAATCTAATATCAAAAAAATAGTAAAAGCAACAAAGTCTCAGCAAAACATGTTCATTCGTGATTAGCTAGAAGAGGTAGCTAATGTAAATATGGCAAAGATATGGTCTTCTTGTAAGACTCCTGATACGCCTATTTCCATAGAAATTCTATGGAAACTTTAGAAATGTAATATTTCCGAAGTCCTACTGTTAACTTATTTGCTTTTTATTTTGTGTTGTTGATAACTGTATTATGCATGCTCAGAATTAAAATCGGATGCGGAATCGATAGGAATACGGAGAAAACCGCAATTTAGTGAAAATAGTAAAAAAAAAACTATTTCTCTTTGTACATCGTAGATGCAATACCTAAACTTTGTATGGACTTAGATATTGTATTGTTGCTGTAATAAAGCAATGATTTATGTAAATCATATTATTATTTTGAAATGTACAAATAAAAACAGTTTTTTGCTGACGTCAGCATAACTTTAAATAAATTTAAAACTAAACATAATAAAATCATGGTTCCTTCCTAGAAGTTTTAGTTCTTCGCTAGTTCTATAGGATGAAAGGATAAAATATAGGTGACAGCATTTGAAGGAAAATTACAGTGTGCATTGTATGTGCGCCTTTAGAATAAACATACACGAGTAGCTCTTTATTTGTGCGTATTTGTGACAGAATTAGATTTAAGAAAATATTTATAATTTTCAAGTAATCGCGCTTTTTTGAAAACCCGAAAAAAATAAGCGCCTGAATGAGAAAACGTATAAGCTCGCTGAAAACTGTATTCAGTCCTTTTTGACGCTTATAATAACCATAAAAAGTTTCAAAAGTGTATATGCATGCGTTATTGAATAATATTGCTAAAAGTCAAAACGACGGTGTCATAACTTTGTCTTTTAGTCTTGTAGTTTAGCGAATTTTGTGACAAGAGAATCGGCACCAATATCTACGTATTAATGACCATGGGCCCGAATGAATGGTACGAAGTACGAACAGTAATCCTCTGATTAAAATTTATATCTTCACTTCCTTAAAAAATTAAAACCTAAACTTGTAATGCCTCAACATTTGATGCTAGAACAACTGCAACCACTAAGTTACGTCACGTCCCACTGTGTACTGTGTTTTGTCGTTAGATTAACATCGTTTGTAGCTATATCCAATGTTTAGGGAAGACAGAAAAATAAGAATAATGACAAAGCACTGTAAAATAATTATAGCAGACAGAAAGTAAGTTCTGTGCTGCCTTTCATACGATAGAGGTTGGCAGCATTCTGTCGCAAGTGTCCAAACTGCACACTACCTTTACTTGCATGAGGCACTGACTCACTAGATCACTTCACTCGTCATACAAGTATTTTGAGTCAGACTATAAAGTTCAAAGTATGAACCAAACAAAAGCTTCGTGAAGTACAAGAGAGGTACCTACTTGTTGAATTTGTGTGATAACATTATCGTAAAAACTTTGTTATTTTAAAAGGTTGTTTGGTGCTACATAATTAATAAAAAAAAAATGTTTTAAATATAACGTACAGAAGCCAGCAGGTCAAGCTACCCGAAACTGTCAAATTTTCGCAATCAACCTTGAACCTTATAATGTAGTGATAAAGTTGAAAATCGATTAAAGAAATTTGACAGATTGTAGTAGCTTGATGTGCTGGCGTCTGTACATAGAAACAGTTTAACTGTTATTAATCTACTTTTGTAATTAAGGTGCAAATCCTTCGATCAATTATTATTGATCGAAGTGCAAATCATATTGTTGTAGCTATTAATATTGACATGTTGTAATATTGTTTATATATTTTTATTATATTGTATACAATGCAATAATGAG
The DNA here is from genome assembly GCA_947523025.1 of Dryobota labecula. NCBI lineage: Eukaryota > Metazoa > Arthropoda > Insecta > Lepidoptera > Noctuidae > Dryobota > Dryobota labecula. The sequence continues at coordinate 287,178 of OX383294.1, forward strand.
TGTAGTTTCAATATAAACATGAGCATTACCCTTGACTTTTTTGGTACAACCGTTTAGGTACTAGTTTTTATTCTATACTAGCGTAGATACCAATGCCTGCGGCTTCTTCCGCGTGGATGTCGAAAGTTTTCCCTCGGGGACATTCCACCGGGATAAAAATTAGCCTTTTTATTTGAAAGGATATACTTTCAAATTGGTCCCATTTTTATCAAAATCTAGTTCTGATGATTGCATCCATGAGGAAACGAGGGAACCCCTCAAATTTTATAGGCAGTCATATACCGATTTTTGTATTTCCATCAACAAGTCAAGCATTTGCATTCAGAAAGTATAATTTGGTGAAGTGGAACTGATGAAGAAGACGTCAGATGGCCACTGGAACTCCTGAATGATAAGTATTTCACGGGTGGCGATAAGATACCTCGATTGAGATAGTAAGCGATCACTAGGACGAAGCACATTTAAATAAATGGGTCTGATCAAAATGGCATCTAACTCATCTGATGATGAAGCCGGAAGGTACGCACCGGAACTCCTTAATAAAACAATGTATCCTAGCCTCTTCTAGGCTTATTGGAATTGTCATGAGATGCGCTCTGGCTTAAAAAAAAGGAGAAGGTTCTCAATTCGTCTAATATATTTATCCATACTTCCATACTATCATTACATATTATAAAACTAAGTCCTCTGCCGCGTCTGTTTGTCTGTCTGTTTGTTCGCGATAAACTCAAAAACTACTGCACTGATTTTCATGCTGTTTTCACCGGTAGTATAATTTCCGTGGGAGAATTTCCGACATTCACGCGGGCGAAGCCGCGGGCAAAGGCTAGTTAATATTTTATAGATATGAAAGTAACTCTGTCTGTCTGTATGTTACGTTTTAACACCTAAACCGCTGAACCGATCGACATGAAATTTGGCAGAGATAGCCTGGGATATGGAGAAGGACATAAGCTACTTTTTTTACGCGATAACCGACATCCACGCGGGCGGAGCCGCGGGAAAAAGCTAGTATTACCTACTTATTTGTTTCTGAACCGATTTTTATATTTCTTTTATTTGGTAGTTGAAGCTTGCGCGGTGGTTCCTGTAATGTTCTCTCCCCGAGGGAGATATCATAGAATTAATAGTCTAATTACTCTAGGGGTGATATTAAGAAATAACAAGTTAGAAACTGATATCGGCTCGCAGCAAGCGTCCGCGTCTTCACCCTGCGGCGGTCGGTCGGCCAGTGCCCCGCCCTGCGATCCCGCGCGTGCGCTGCTCGAGACGACAGTTATACACAACTATAAATGTCTATACACTACATCCCTCCCTTATTATAAAAATATTCATTTAAGGAACTGTGATCAGGTTAACGTACAAATTAAATACATTCTCGTTTTAGGTGTACAACGTTCCGTCTGGTTCGCTGACCAATTCCATCGTTCCGAAGACTTACGTCCCCTCCTTTGTTCGCTTCGGCGGTATGTATTTCGGGCTTATAGTTTAAGCTCAGCTTGTTTTGTTTTGTCACGTTGTTGACGTATACTTTATCTTCAACTTCCAAGTCACAACTAGTAGCTCTTCTCTTCCTATCCGCATATTCCTTCCTTTTTCCTTTAGTTCCTTATACCTATCCCTCATTTCAAGATCCTCTGAGAGATGCACCATGTCCTGAATCTGTCGTCTAAAGAACAGTTCTGCAGGTGTTTTTCCTGTAACTGTGTGAGGTGTACTATTGTATATCATCATGTACTCACGAAGAGCCTCTCTTCTTTTTAATGGGTTTGGGGCGCTGGGAGCAGAGACCAGGAATACTTAATATGACCAGGGTTGATGTCTCTGAATGTTTGTATTTTCTTGGCTACTAAGAACGTAATATTTATTTTTTATTATAAAATTACGTAACTACGAAGAATGGTATAACTCTATGATTGCTGAAGATAAATTCTAGGAAGCTTTTACAATCTTGAAATCAATTTCAATTATAAATTTAATAGAACTGCATAATAAAGATGTCTCCATTAAATTATTAAAGTATTGTCTTTATAACCAGACACAAACTTAAATAATGTATCAAACAAAATTGCAAATTAATCATACTTGTGGACCTCAGAACAACTTTTTATGGCCACCTAAACCGTTTTTAATAAATGGCTTTATTATTATTATTATTTCCTTTATTTCATTTTTATACATATAATTTACATTTTTAAATATTTCTATAAAATCATACAAAAATAAAAACATTTAAAAATATAAAAAATAGCAGGCCACCGGTATCGGGAACAGGGTCCAAGCTACCGGCGGTCAGGACTCCAGAGAGAGGAACCTCCTAACAATGCGAGCCGTGTCCAGAAGTACCGCTCTCTGAATCAAGCCCTTGATCCAGCCGCCCAACGAGAGCCTCCTTAGATGTTGGTCGAGGCTCTTGGCAATTAAGCCATTGGCTGATACGACTATCGGCACAATGATCGCTGAATCCACATCCCACATGTCGACAACCTCGCGAGCCAAGTCAAGATACTTGATTTGTTTATCTTTCTCGGCTTTCACGAGGTTCTCGTCATGTGGGACCGTTATGTCAATAATCATTGTGCGCCGCTCTATACGATCCACCACCACTATATCAGGCTTATTGGCAACAATAGTCCTGTCAGTGATGATGGATCGATCCCAGTACAATGTGATATGTCCATTTTCGAGAACTGGGTCGGGCACATACCTGTAGTACGGCACTTCCGATTCCACTAGGTTGTATTTCAGAGCAAGTTGCTGATGGATAATCCTGGCTACAAGGTTGTGTCTATGCAAGTATTCTTCGTTAGCTAGACGAGGACACCCGGAGATAATGTGTCGGATTGATTCTCCCGGACGGTGGCATGCCCGACAAATGTCAACCGTGCCATCCTTCACAATAAATCTCCGGTAATTGTTCGTCATGATAACTTCATCCATAATTGCACAGACAAAACCTTCGGTTTCCCCAAAGAGGTCACCGAAACGCAGCCAGGCTACGGACGCTAGCAGATCTACATCGGGTCCATGTAGGGCCCGGAAAGAGCGTCCGTGAAGCTCCTTACTCTGCCATACCTCCCTGCGATCGTTAGTGTCAAGCACTACAGGCTTGCGCCAGTTCTCTTTAGCCAAGGAGAGCGGGGTGAGGCCCTTGTCCACCGCGACCACATCTCGATGCATCCCCACGTCGGCTTTTAGGAAATATTCCCTGAGACTGCATATCTCGCGATTGTGGAGGGTCTTAACATTTAAAAAGCCTCGACCTCCACACTTTCGCGGGATATACAGTCTCATTACCGATGACCGTGGGTGATGCATTCGATTTGCAGTCAGCAGCGTACGGACTCTCCTATCCAGGGCGTCGAGTTCGGTCTGAGTCCATTTGAGTATGCCGAAAGAGTACATCAAAACCGGCACGACCCAACCGTTGAAGGCGCGCACCTTGTTTCCGCCCGATAAAAGACTATTAAATACTTTTTTCAGGCGGCCAAAGAAGCGTTCCTTCAACGATTGCTTCATGTCAGTAACATTGATGCCTAACGCTTCCGACATACCCAAATACTTATAGGTTTCGGATGCGGAGAGGGCTCTAAGGTTTATGAAATCCGAGAGTTCAGTTCCCACGGATTCCATAATCTCCCCTCGCTTTACATGCATGACCGCACATTTGTCCACACCAAATTCCATCCTGATGGCACTACTGAAAGTTTCAGTTACTTTCAGTAGCTCCATCAGTTGCAAATTGTTGGGGGCAAAGAGTTTTAGGTCATCCATGTAGAGGAGGTGAGATATAACCTGACCACCTCTCCTCATCCGATAGCCTAGACCCGAACCCTCCAGCAATGTGCTTAGAGGATTCAAGGCTAAGCAGAACCAAAGTGGACTCGAAACTATCACCCTGAAATATGCCTCGCTCGATCCTTATCGGCTCGCTATTCCTCTGGATATCTCGACATCCTGGATAGCGAAGGACCGTCCTCCATTGCCCCATACATGACATCAGGAAGGTGCGCAGAGTTGCATCTACTTTATACAACTCCAGCACCCTCATGAGCCATCTATGTGGCACCGAGTCATAGGCCTTCTTATAGTCTATCCAACATGTCGACAGATCCTTTTGGGAACGACGAACCTGTTGGCTAATGGCCATATCAATGAGGAGCAGCTCCTTAGTACCGCGGGACCCGTTCCTACATCCATTTTGAGAGACAGACATGATGGAATTGGTGTCTACATGTTTGTTAAGTTTAGTTTTCAAAATGGATGTAAGAACTTTATAGACCGTCGGTAAACATGTGATCGGCCTATAATTTTTGGGTTCCGCGGTGCTACCTGATTTATGGAGTAGGTGGGTAACTCCTGTCGTTATTATTATTATTATTAAACCGTTTTTAACGAATAATATAATAACATCAACTGGATGCTCTGAATATCGTTTGAAACACCTTGCCACCCCAAAATTGCATTATGAAGTCGTGACAAATATTATTTGTATCACACCAATTATTAGGTACTTAATCATTTATTGTACCTACTGCTAAGTAAATAAACATTTACACTGACCATTCAAAAACCACAAATCATGACCTGTTCAGAAACTCTAAAACCGCTGCCCGTTAAACAGCTTATTCGGTCACAACAAAACCCATCCATAAAAAATACATCCGTCCATGAAATATCAATTAAAGAAATGCAAATACCATATCAATATATGTATCTTAAACTACAATCTTTTCATTTCCCAACGTAAGTTTTAGGCTCAATAAAATATTGTTGAAATGGAACGTTTCCACACGTCAATCTCATCTATTAATCTGACGGCTGACGTTCTTAGTGTGATCCACTGTTGTACAACATCTATTTTCACACACCGAAACATTCAACAACTGGCCACATTCCGAGTTAGACTATAATCGCTTTTATCACTCACATCGATAATTTGCGTTCCGATTTAGGATATTACGATTATGACAGCTGAGAGTTGTTTGACAGCGCTCACGGTAACAATTTTAAAGGGTAGGATCGGCGTTATCGCAAGATGGCGTATGTCATGTCGTCACCTATGACGATTCACGGGACATCGTTATCACGCTCACGCCGATTCGTACGCGTGTAAGCACGCTCAAATCGATTACAGTGTAATAAGGAACGCGGCCTATGTGATCAATACAATCAGATATTTTCCCATCTCACACGGCCATACTGACCATTTCTTCGTTCTCGAAGTATGTACTTAGCAAGACCAAAAACAACAATATGTGATAGTGACCGAATCAAAAGTATCAACTTTTTATGTTATTTTTCTAGTTTAAGTGATCAGATTACACAAATCAATAACAATTACTAGGTAGCGGTTCAGAGAAAATAGAAAGTTTATTTTAACAATACTATCAGTAAACACTTTGCAATAAAGAGAATTACTAATAACCTTTGATATTGTCATATTTGTTTTTCCACAATTTAAATAATATTCACAATTTGTTACTTATTAGTATATCGGATCAAAGAGAAATATATATTTCATTTACTCTAAGCCTTAGTATCAACTTAAAATTCTGGCTTCTTACTAGGTACTACATTATGAAATATTTATAGTCATGTAAAGAGTATAACTGATACTAGCAATGTATCTAGTGTTATGAAATTTAAGTGAATAAATCATTCATTCATTCATGTTAATTAGTTCTGCAATTTTTCTCAAAATGTATCTTAAAAATAAAAATATTTATGAACACCAGAATCTACCATCAGTTATTTCATTCAGTAACACTGAGTTTCATTTCTGAAAACTTGTAAGTTATTCACAACAATCATTGTCTTTTTAACACTAGAATCTTTGCTATGCTAAGTATCATTTTTGTGAACACTTATACATATTATTCTCAGTCTCATCTTTTGAGAACTAGAATTAATTATAACATAATAACTAACATAGTAACAACATAGTCATTATTGGTTTGCCACTCTGAAGACATCCACTCCATTTGCTGATGATACATTTGCATCTGGTATATTATAAAATATTTCCTGCAATTCTAGTCCACCAAAATGTAGTAGCGAAGCACGTTTCTTCTCACTACTCTCAATGCCTGCAGCTTCCAGGCAGATCAAGAGTGCCCACTTCCAGCGTTCCCATCTTATTCCTACTGATGAAGGTTCCCCCCTCACAATTAAATTTCTCTAACGTGAGCTAAGAACTCATGTTATTAATTAATTACCAGAAACCAATAAATTAAGGATTTGCACTATTCTGCAAAGTTAAAATATTTGTAAATTTAATGACCAGTAGTTATTTTCTACTTTTAGTCAAATTGTTTATTTTATTATTTTAACTGACTGACAAAAACTTGTAATAAAAGCTGTACTATTTAATGTGATAACCAAGGTACTCAAAGTGTAAACATAACATTTTAAACTGGTTAAACTTCGCAATTTAATGCCATTTAGGTATGTCCGCAATTTAATGCCATACCGGTAAATCTCTGCAATTTAATGCTTTTATTAAGACTTTTTTTTTTCCAAGTCTCATACCGCAATTGAATGCCCAGTCGCAATTTAATGCAATTTAGGTATGTACGCAATTTAATGCCATACCGATAAATCTCCGCAATTTAATTCAAGTTGTACACTAAGTACCTATTCATCGATATCCGCAATTTAATGCTTTTATTAAGACTTTTTTTTCTACGTCTCATACCGCAATTGAATGCCCAGTCGCAATTTAATGCAATTTAGTTATGTCCGCAATTTAATGCCATACCGATAAATCTCCGCAATTTAATGCAAGTTGTACACTAAGTATTCATCGATATCCGCAATTTAATGCTTTCATTATGACTTTTTTTTTCCCACGTCTCATACCGCAATTGAATACCCAGTCGCAATTTAATGCAATTTAGGTATGTCCGCAATTTAATGCCATACCGATAAATCTCCGCAATTTAATGCAAGTTTTACACTAAGTATTAATCGATATCCGCAATTTAATGCTTTTATTAAGACTTTTTTTTTTCACGTCTCATACCGCAATTGAATGCCCAGTCGCAATTTAATGCAATTTAGGTATGTCCGCAATTTAATGCCATACCTATAAAACTCCGCAATTTAATGCGAGTTGTACACTAAGTATTCATCGATATCCGCAATTTAATGCTTTTATTAAAACTTTTTTTCCCACGTCTCATACCGCAATTGAATGCCCAGTCGCAATTTAATGCCATTTAGGTATGTCCGCAATTTAATGCCATACCGGTAAATCTCCGCAATTTAATGCAAGTTGTACACTAAGTATTAATCGATATCCGCAATTTAATGCCTAGCCGCAATTAAATAGCCCGTAGCTAAAACCTTTCACCGCACTATACTTGCGGTGATTCTCGAAGAACATTTAATAAGTAGATAGGTATAGTTGACAAATGTAGGCGTTGATATACTTATATGTTACACTAGATTAGTAATTACCGCGCTAAGGCGTTGCCACTTGACATATGGCCACAGTCATATGCGTAGCTAACGTCAGTTCAGTGCTCTGTGTGACGCCAACCTAAGTGAACTTAAATATATTAATAATAAAACTTAATACAAACTTTTAATACGAATAAGAATCAGTATCTTATTACTTTTAAATGTTTAGTGGTTTCAAAGCTACGTCGCGTCGTCGCGTTTAAATAGTGGTTACACTTTTTTGACACATTTTAACGAGGTTTGCTTCTCTAGTTATTTAACTCAATGAATGTAGGTATGTCACTCCCCTGATGTACACCCATAAAAACCTAGATGCCTAAAACGCGAATAAAAGAATACCTACGCAACTCACGGCCAAGTGAGTACCAGTTACTTTACATTTCCTTCTATTTTTCTTAGTCAAAAATGTTATATAAATACAGTCAACATCAGTTTATTATTTGACATTATCCACCCACAAATCGAACTCCAATTCTCCATCAGTGGCTCCCGTGGACATGATATTTATTCAGATTTGCCACCGCAGTTGCAATGGCAATCATGTCATTTGGCCCAAATAGGTCTTCACTACAACATATGTATATATATAAATATCTTATTTTTTCTTTTTTTTTATATTGATTATCCTCCATTCCGTGAATGCGAGAACGCTGCAAGCCCAGCAGAGTGCAGATCTGTTAGCACCCCTCCATCTTGTCAAGTACCTGGTAACTATGGAAAGGCCCACACCCATCAACACCGTTACGACCAACTGGAACCGTGCTCCCAGCCTCCGACGCTTCACAAGCGCCCATACAGGCTTATGCGAAATAAACATCTTGATTCTGACTTTAATTTTGAGTTATTAACAATGATAACAGTAAATACACACTTTATTTTATAGGTAAGTAACCAATTAGTACTGTGGTCTAATTCATTAACTTTAGAATAGTAACTATTACCCACCTAAACTGATTAACGAAACTCGTGAGGCTCTGTGAGTCATTTTAACTATTAAAATTTCTTATACCGCTATGTAGGTACTGAGGCTCGAGCTTAAGTTGGTAGGTAACTTGTAGGTTACTCACCCACCACGGCCATACCTAATGAAACAACCTCTTTGAAGAAACCCAGCGGGTAGTCACTTAGTTACCTACATACGAGTAATAATCACTTTGATAAAGCTTGGTAGTTTGTCATGCATGAATTTTATTTACAAACAGTGCCTCGTGATCCGTAAGTTTTATTTAATCAACGGTTGTAGTCTGAGTTTATGAATTTTGTCCACGTGTTTTTCTCTTTTCTTTTGTTATTAAATGTTAAGATCCTTAAAATACTCACAGTTTGTCTCGTCGCCACATGCAATGTTCTCTCCCCGAGGGAGATATAATAGAATTAATAGTCTAATTACTCTAGGGGTGATATTAAGAAATAACAAGTTAGAAAATGATATCGGCTCGCAGCAAGCGTCCGCGTCTTCACCCTGCGGCGGTCGGTCGGCCAGTGCCCCGCCCCGAGATCCCGCGCGTGCGCTGCTCGAGACGACAGTTATACACAACTATAAATGTCTATACACTACAGTTCCGTTAAATTTTATTAATTTTTCTAGGGTATTTTCGAGGTAGCTCAATAATAAGTAGGTATTTAATCCACTTGGTTGATGATTTTATAAAACTTCGTGTCACTGTTGTTAACATAGCAAGTAGTGATATACGAATTGGTGTGGGGTAGGTACCACGACTAAAATGTGAAAAATAAAAACTTTTTTACAAAATAAACAACCGACATCCAAAAAAAAAACAAAAAAGTGAAAAATAACTAAATTACAGAAATCGGCGTCTTTGGTTCTGTATTTTCTCTTTTTTTGCCACTGACTTCCAAAATTAAAATTATTTATACCATTCCCCCTCTAAAAAGCTTATTTTATTCACTGATAAAAAGCACTTTTAATCACTATTTTGGTGTTTGAATTTAGAACACACCAATATATTCGACCTCCATCTCAATGCTACCCCCTTGCGAAAAATAGGTACTCGATACAAACAATATACTCGACGGCGCGGTTGAAGCGATTGACTGCTGCGCTGCATGTCGCGGATCCTACAAGTAGTTGTTCCGAGTCTGCCTGTTTGTGTATGTGACTTTAAATGTTTGTAAACGCACCCACAATACAGGAGAAATTCCTAGTGGGGCAAAGTTTAAAAAAAAAAACTCCTTGTGTGCACTCCACGCCCTTCAACGTCCAAAGATGCCCAAAAGTTTCCTCCAGCAGAAAGTTCTGACCATCGACAGGAAATAAATATCGATTTACAGGTTGACCATCCTAATAATAATAATAATAAGAAAATTATTCCAATTTTAATTAATTTAACCTTCCTTTTTTCTTCATTAAATGTCTATTTTCGCTTAAATCTTTCTTTTTCTCGTAGTCACGGTATAAAGTATAGTATGCAACACTTGAATAAAACGGATTTATATCGAGGTCCATGAAGCAATCGCGTCGCTCGGAATTCTAACACTTGAACCACTCGCTACGCTCGTGATTCAATCATCATGAATCACTCCCTACGGTCCTGATTCAGTCGTTAGAATCCTTCACTTGGTCGTGATTCATCTATGGCCCTCGCTTTAAATCCGTCCTTTATTCACTAATTGCATAATATACTATTTTTACTTTTTTGTGTATATTTTTGGAAAACGGTTGTTGTTTTTTTAAAGTTTTTTATTATTAGTACTTATACTGCCTTTCCATTAGAAAAACCCATTAAAAAAAATGCTGTAAGGCACAATTGTAACCCAAAATATACTTGCCAAAAGGGTTTCTTAGGAGATTTATTTGACTACTAGCTTTTGCCCGCGGCTTCGCCCGCGTGGATGTCGGTTATCGCGTAAAAAAGTAGCTTATGTCCTTCTCCATATCCCATGCTCTATATCTCTGCCAAATTTCATGACGATCGGTTCAGCGGTTTAGGCGTGAAAACGTAACATACAGACAGACAGACAGAGTTACTTTCACATTTATAATATTAGTATGGAAGTATGGATTTCAGTAAACAGGCAGTTTTTTTTTCTCATTAATATCAAGGAGTATTTCTTGTAAGTGCCATTATTAGTAGCATTTAGCTAAAATTTTATTGCATCCACACATTTACACATTTTTCTGCCCGTATAGTTGGGGTTTATTAATATAATTGTTGCTTAAAGTTAAGAGACGTTTTAACATCAAAAATGTATGGTTAAACAGTTCCTAATAATTACTTAACTTTAAGTGAGTTTTCAATATAGGGCTGTGTGTAAAACAGGATAGGTTTTCAGATTAGGGATGGATACAAAATATGCTCTAGTGTTATTATGTTAAGATATATTTTTTTTTTAATTATAACTGTTTGGATGTTATTGCTACATGTGCTCAAGCAGATCATACAATATTAGCAAAGACATATGTGGAGAGCTTTGTACCTGTAACTAGTAGTATATTAAAGGAAATAGTACATACTGTATGCATTATTGAACATAGTGTCACATCATCAGTCAACAAACAGACACAACACTCCTAGGAGTATTGTAACAATAGATAGTTATTGTATCTCATTAGTTGATGCTAGAGTTACATAAATAATTAAATATAACTATATCATATAGTTAAAATATTTACACAGCTTTTATAATGTAGAAGAGCTTGAAAGCAATCAGTATGGGTTAAATAAATGTTAAATATGTCAACACCTATCCTATATTAACCACTAGCAACCAGAACGTTAGACTTTGCAGGCTGCTCCGGCGCCACTTCAGGGGGGCGGTCCACGCGCTGCAGGCGGATGTCGTGACACTCTATGTATTCATTAATCTCTCGACCTTTTTTAGAGAGTTGTTCTTCCAACGCTTTGAGAGCTTTAGGCAACTGTTCAATATTATTCTCTAGCTCGGGCAAAACTTCTGCCACCGTGCGTTCAACTAACACACCACCCACCATCCGAAAACATTTACGAGTTTTATCCACTCCTCGGAGAGTTTCGATTACTATTCTGAAACATAAAAAGCCGTTTTACATCAGCAACACGAGTACCAGCAGCCACAAATCAATGTAGTGTGCATGATATTCAGCAGTGGGGACACTTACTTATGCTCGTTGAGATCCATTTCTAACTCAGATATCTTATTTGCGAGTTGTCGCTGTTCACCGCGAAGAGTTTGAAAGCCAGAGAAAATCTCCTCGCTAGATTTCGCTTTAGGATTTTTGGCAGCTGCTTTTTGCGCCATTGTTTCAAGTATAATAATATTTCTATCTAACTAGTATTCTTTCACAAAGAAACTGCAGTTAATTTACGCTAATTTAATAAAATTGTAAAAAGTTTACAATTTGTCCCATTCGTTTGACAAATTGCTGGAATTTTAGGTTAGTTAGTCTTGTAACAGTGTTGCCAACTCCTAAAGGTCAAATTATCGAGTTCCGACGTCGAAATTATCGTTTTGTGGACAAAATTATCGTACAAAAGACGAAACCCAAAAAAAAAAAAAATATTGGGCTTAATTTTCCAACGCCAGTTCGAGAGATTATCGGAGGATTTTTTTACAGTTCATCCTTATAAAAACTATCAGACATCAATTTTATTTCACGAATAAAATTTTTCTGTCGATTAAAACAACCAGACCAAAATGAAAAAAAAAAAAAAAAAAATCATAACAAACGCCAATGAATTTTAAACTATGTAGACTAAAAGAAGTGGAAGTTTATGCCAAGTTTCACCACTATTGGCGCTAGCAGCACAAACGGTAAACATGTTTTGTCAGTCTAGTTGTTTTTTTTTGTTTTCTAGATAGAAGCAAATAGAAAGGCATTTCATATAACCACAGAAATACAAGATAAAACGCGGAGTTTCGGACGAAACGCAAGTGACAGAAATGCGTGGGAAAGAGAGAGAGAGAAACACTTACTATGCTGTGACATAAGCTTACTTGTTGACATACGTGACATTATTATATCTTAGAAAGTATTTTGTATGTTCGCAAAAACTTAGGACTTTTCAAAATAAGAAGTGATTTCCATAATATAAATACACGTAGTAAACATGACATTGTGATACCCAAATTCAGATTAACTAAAACTAGCAAGTCATTTCTTATAAACAGTGGTGCCGATTCCCTTGTTCACAAACTATACTAAATTTAAGTTCAGTGCATCTTTTTCTTTCTATTTCATTAAGAAAAGGACAGAAGATAAATTTTAGTTTAGTCCTGTCAAATTAATCAGCGCCTGTCACTACTCCATACAAGTTTAGACGTGATTAAAAACTTGCCGACTAAAATTACGTCAATTTACGTCAAGCGCTAATTAATTTGACAGGACTAAACTAAAATTTATCTTCTGTCCTTTTCTTAATGAAATAGAAAGAAAAAGATGCACTGAACTTAAATTTAGTTTAGTTTGTGAACAAGGGAATCGGCACCAGTATCCGCTTTTATAACAAGTTGCCAAAGTCGGTTACAGAACTTAGCAACGGAAAGTTCAAAACCCACATCAAACGTGTCCTTATCAAAAAAGCATATTATAAGATAAAAGACTACGTTGAAGACAAGGAAGTTTGGCAATAATTCCTTCTGCACATGTGGCTTCCCTGGTACCTCATAAACAACATAACTATGTCAATGTCTATTAACTGCTCCCAAGTAACGATGTTTATTTAGATTTTTTTTATTTTATATACTTCCTTGACATAATCTTTTCATTATTTGACATTATTTACCTACAAATCGAATTCCAATTATTTATTAGTGGCTTTTGTGGACATGATATTTATTCAGATATGTTACTGTAGTTGTAATTGCAATCATGTCATTAATATTTTATATACTTAGATTATTTTATATTTTGTGAATGTGAGAACGTTGTAGGCCTAGTAGAGTGTAGATTTGTTGGCGGTTTTCTATTTTGTTAAGTACCTGGTAATTGTTGAAAGGCCTACACTGTCCTCCCATACCTATGATCACTGTTATTTAATAATATTGTAAAGCCAATTATTTTTAAAAGAGTAACCGTGGAGTTTCTTGCCGGCTCTTCTCCATAGGAAACGACTAACTCGAACCGTGCACCTAGCTTCTGACGTTTCATAAGTGCCCATGTAGGTTTATGTGAAATAAAATATTTTGATATTGATATTTGATTTGATTGAAATTTTGTTGATTTTTTATAAGCGTTTTTAATTTGTCTGACAAATACGTTTTTTTCTTCAATGCTCAAAATTATCGTACGCTAGACATTCACTATCGTACATCGTACCATTGCCCAAATTATCGTACGCCCCCATAATTTTCGTACGGGTTGGCAACACTGTCTTGTAATCTTGTTGTAGTGTAGATAATATCGATGTGTCGATACATCGATTTTTTTTTTACGATATATCGATATTTTCTGGGTATATCGATATTTACTAGCTTTTGCCCACGGGTCCGCCCGCGTGGTTGTCGGTTATCGCGTAAAAAAGTAGCCTATGTCCTTCTCCATATCCTAGGATATATCTCTGCCTGTACTTTAGTTTGTGAACAAGGGAATCGGCACCATTGTTGGAGGTGTCGGAAAAAAATAATCCGTCTGTCTAAACCCTTTGAGATATTGGGTTTGGGTGGCTAAAGTTAAATCATCCAAAGTCAAGTAATTTCGACGTTTTAGGGAGTCGTTAAATCGAGTGGCGTTAAATGGAGTTTATACTATATTTCCTTTGCGCGTTGACAAACTGCCACAGTCAAATAGCTTTTGACAAAACGAAGTCTGTCGGGTCAGCTAGTAAATAAATAAAATCGAATCATTATGTGCTGGCCACCGTACATAATTTCTAATGTACGGTGGCCAGCACATCAAGTTACCACAAACTGTCAAATTTTCTTGTTCAATTTTGAACTTAATCACAAACATTATAAAGTTTTAAATCGTTTGAAGTTTAACAGCTTCGCGTAGCTTGATCTCATAGAGTATAATTTGTGCTGGCCACTGTATTGAACAATCATAAATTAATAAAACATTGATAAAAATGACTACCTACTTTTTTACGGCTCTAAATTCCAGCTGTTTTTGTCAGTAGCGAACACGTCACAACGGTGTTGCTATTGGAAATAATTATATCATATTTGATACATTTTCGATATTGATATTTTGTATCGATATATCGAAATCCATACTATACGTAGACAGAGAAAACTATAGACTGCTGGTCCTCTTCTATCTTACTTACACAAGAAAAAGAAAAATATATACAAGATGCTTGTAAAGAAAAGAGACAGAGCCTAACATTTTTGAAAGAAGAAAGAAAGATAAATTGTTTATTCTGCACAAACAAAACGCACTTAACAAAAATAAAATTATAAAATGTACACACGTTCAAGTAGCCAAAAGCCTCTTATTCAAGCAATAAAAGTTTGACAATTTATTTCATTGCTTGATGTCAGTACCAGGCACCAAAGACAATTATTTACATTGTTACTCAATAGTCTGTGTTGCATCCACTGACTTAGAAACATATGGACTTGCCATACCTACAAAAATCGGGCATTTAAGATGGCCGCGTTTCGTAGGGTTGTACTGCAAGCAATATGCACAGCTGATATCGATATTTAACCTTCAATAAAGAATTAACCTCGTAGATGTAATAGTCATAGTCATAGTCATTTATTCATAAACAAGTAATTTGTATCTGAATTTACACACACAATTACAGTATATTACACAAAAATAAATTACATTAATTCCATTAATAACATTACTAATAAAAAAATAAAAAATGCATTAATTCAATAGATGTAAATTAAACAATATGGTCAACTCTTTAAAATAAAAATTAAGAATAACAATAAAAAAATAATTAATGATAATTTAGCATAGATTGATAGAATTAATTAAAAATAAAAATATTAAATTTATAGCTATATCAATAAATCGGAATGAACAAAATCCAATAAAATTTTACAACCCATGATTATCTCAATAAAATTACAGTTCTTCTACAGCATCTATACACTTATTCAATAGGAATTCTTTTTATTTTATTTTGAAAGCGCTACTATAAACAGCACTTTTTATGTCTAAAGGCAACCTGTTGAACAATTTTACAGACTGGTATCGTGGACTATATTTAACAATTCTTAGGTTACGATTTGTAAAATGTTTATTCTTAAAGTCCAGTCTACGGGTGCCTTCCCTTAATTGCCGTTCTTCTACTGTCTCATAGTCTTGTATGTATTTCGCCATATTAGTTAAAAGTACCAGTACATAAAGACTTGGTACTGTAAGTATGCCTAAATTGTTAAAATGTTGTCGGCAACTTTCCCTTTGTGAGATGCGGACCATAGTAGTACGAATTGCACGTTTTTGCAGTACGAAAGCTCTTCTACTATTATATTCATAGCTATTTCCCCAAAAGAGTATGCTATATTTAATTTTTGACTCCACTAGCGCAAAATATACCATTTTTAGCTGTTCTAAGCTGATTTCATTTCTCAGGGCTCTTAGAGCGTAACATGCAGACGAAACCGACGAATCAATTGCTTTTAATTGTGGTTTCCAGTTTAACAGTTGGTCAATATGTATACCTAAAAATTTTACTTCGGCAACGAGCTCAATGACGACTTCATTTAAGGCAACATTTAAATTATCTTTGTTACGGGCTGTAGTTTTAAATAACATTATTTGAGTCTTTTTACTATTAATAAATAATTTATTTTCCGTAAACCACACATGAAATGCTTGTAACGTAGCATTTACCCTTTCTGTCAACTCTACCATGTCATTAGCTGCCACTATGGCATTTGTGTCATCTGCGAAAATTACTAATTCAATGTCCGGTAAAATTGTATTTAGATAATTAATCAAGTCATTAATAAATAATAAAAATAAAATAGGTCCTAAAATAGATCCCTGTGGGACACCCGTCGATATGCGTACAATTCTAGATTTATACCTTTTCTTATAATTATTCTGAGTTTTGTCAATTTCAACGTACATCCGCCTGTTTTTTTAACTAAGAAGAGAATAGTCGCAAAGCATTTCCTCTTATTCCGTAATGACTCATTTTAGACAGAAGTAATTCATGGTCAATTGTGTCAAATGCAGAGCTTAAATCCAGGAAAATTCCTGCAACTCTCATTTTATTATTAATTTTGCTTATCACATCATCCAATAACGTATACATGGCGTCTGAAGTGCCAACACCCTTTTGATACCCAAATTTTCTTTTATTTAAAATTTTATTTACTCACAAGTGTCCTAAAAGTCGAAATTTAAGTATTTTTTCAAATAATTTTGACAGCACTGGTAACAGAGAGATGGGTCTATAGTTTTTAGGATCAGACTTACTTCCCTTTGTATACACTGGTATTACTTTCGCCATTTTTAGCTGTTCTGGGAAGATAGCATCTTTTATAAATTTATTGAAGAAGTCAGATAGAGGCTCGGCTAATATTTCAATGTGCTCCTTAAACAGACAAATCGGCACTTCGTCATACCCACAGGAATGTTTGTTTTCCATTCTTTTAACTATGGTACTAATCTCGTTTGGAGTGGTAGGAGAAATATGCATGTCACTGATAATTCTGTCCGTGTATAGATGGAGGAATGCCGTAGCATGGTCTCCTTCATTTAAGTCAGTAGCACCTTTGTAGTCAAATTGATTCACTAGTAAGTTAGCTATTTCCTCTGGATCCACTACAATTCGTCCATCAACCTTAAGCCTAAGTTCCCGCTCAATCACTTTCTCTCTATTAATGCATTTATTAACAACTTTCCAAATTTCCTTACCCATATTTTTTTATGTACTCGTATTTATCTTTGTCATTATAGCCTGCTTTTTAGCTTTAGAAACAATCTTTCTATATAGCCTAACGTACATGCTTTTATATTTTAAAACACTCGGTTCAAGGTTATTTCCATTGCGTGCACATAAAAAACGTTTCATTTTGCTAGAGGTACGTATCCCTTTAGTGATCCACTTTAATTGTGATTTATTCTTAAGGTTACTTTTACATTCTCTCTTCCTGTAGCTATTGCAAAACACTTTATAAAATCCTTTAAGAAAAGTATTAACCTTTTCACCGCCACGGACTATAATAGAAGTTCCAGATTTTCGTGCCACCAGCGCCACGACTTCATATAAAGTTCTTCATTTTGACTATCTTATAAAAATAAATTTACTTTATTTTAAGGTTTTGTTTTCTTTTATTATTTAATAAAGCTCTGTCTAATACCCTATTTTTAATTTTTCTACACAAAATAAGCCCTTATTTGTCTTAAAATCGGCAAAAACCAAAAACTCCGAATGTGTTCATGTCCTCAGAACGCCAAGAACTACATATCAAGTCGGCTAGTGATGGGACGCGGAAGTTATCACTGTTTGATTTCGCCCGTTGAAATATTTATAAATATTACTATCGAAAACAATTTGAGGTCAGTAAAATATGAACATAGTCGACTACTTTATAACAAAGGCAAAATAGATGAATAAGATCTTCAGTTGGGTGCCGACCCGGAATTAAATCGTTGTTGTTATTGTTTAGCAATCCTCGTCGATCATTATATTCCCATCTCTACAAAACAGTTGGTTGACAGAGACAAAGCTTCATAAAACAGTGATGTGATAGCTTAGGAATACTGCTACAAGTGTGTTATAATTAAAATACATACTTTCCATTTCGAAAAACAGTGAAAAATTGTATTTACGTTAAAAAAAAAAAACGGAATAAACAAAAATAGAAGAAAGAAAGACCTTAAACGACATCCCTAACAATAATTGAATTTACCGTGCTCTGAGCGCCAAGGACTTGAAATGAAGTCGACGGAAGATGTCATGAAACAAATAGAGATGTACCACATTTCTTATAGCTCTAATTGAGTTAAGCATTTGTTTCCTTAATACTTATAATTTATACTAGTTTTTCTTACTAATGATAATGTGAAATGAAACAAAAATGGAAATATTAAATCAGTTTTTATTTATATCCGTAAAATTATAAATAAAACTTAACTTAGGGTCAATTTATACTAGCGCAGAGTCGAAGCGTCAATCTAAAGGATAACACAGCAAATTCACCCTTATCTCTACAACGTAACGCGCATGCACCAATCAGCGTTGGTTGCGCTCCGACGCGCGAATTCTGTCGAATGCGCGCGTCTTTTTTCTATCTTAAATGAAATATGTGTATTATGTTGTGGAGGTAAGGGTGAATTTGCTATGTTAAGTTTCAGATTGACGCTTCGATGCGCTTCGACTCTGCTCTAGTATGAATTGACCCTTAACGCGTATAAATCTCATTCATCGATATGATGATACCCTCATCACTACTGTTTACTATATATTTCGTTATACATTTATAGCTTGGCGCTGGCCACGGCGGGTAATCTCAGAACAAAATATCCTGGCAGTAATAGACGTATTTTGTTTATGGTTGATTTCTTCAAAGTGACAACCGCCCCTCGTCCCTTACCCCTTTGTCGCCAGTGCAATCGACGCCATATTTGTTTGTTGTAAGTCTATCGTAGCTATGGTTGTGTCTTCATCCCGCCATTACTACCACAGAGTACTTTATACTGATTACTACTTTATGGTCTGATGGTCTGTGTTTACAGTTGATCGAGAAAAGTTTTACGTTTATTAATTTCCATAACATATCCTCTCAAAGTTAAACCTGTAATAGTGTAATTACAACGTGCAGTATGTACCGCAGTTGCTGTGTTGTGAATTGTGCTAGTAAACGAAAGGACGTTAGATTATTTCAATTTCCCATACGTGAAGTAGGACTCCAAAAGTGGTTAGAGTGTATTAACTATGAAGTACTGCGAAACACAGACACGACGGTGGACGATCTTCGCAAGCGTTATGTCTGTCAAAAGCATTTTGAACAGAAGTTTATCGTCTCGACTAAAGCGATGACTCGTCTTCATGTTGGCGCATAACCCACGCTGTTTTCCGATAGCGAAATCAGCAGTGGCATTCCTCGGTTTCAATCTATGGACACTGACCACACTGGTAAGTACCACGTTAACCTGACAACATATAATAGTATAACACATTTTTTCATATATTCCTCATATAATTATACTCAAATGTGCATCATGTAATATTCATGCACTGATTAAAAAATAAAATTGCTGCTATTTCGGTTTCAAAACTTGAATTATCCACTGTGGAAATTCACAGAGAAGCCATACATTTTAAAGAAAATAAAACGTATCCTATGTCTGTCCATCAATGTTGCTCTGTTTTACGTGCAAAATTATTACAATACCCAGACAAAATTAAAAAATTGTTCATTATAAAAACTACTGTGTAATTAACATTTTTACTGTTCAGTGAAACAAAATAATAACTTGATAGTATCACATAGTATATGGGAAAGCATGAACATAGTTACTATTTTTATGGTTCCAAAATGGGTGCCAACGGGACCCTATTACTAAGGCTCTGCCATCCATCGTATCTGTCACAGGGCTGTATCTTTCTCTAACCTAACTACTCTAATCTAAACTGGATTGAAGTATAATTCTTAATTTAAGTTGTTTTTGTTTCCAGATTTTGATGTTATGGCTGCTAGTGTTATCGCTAACTTTGTGGATCACACCACAACATCATTAGTTGACGTGCCCTCCAATTCAGGCCGTGGAAGTGAAGCCTCACAAAGCCACATCATAAGAGGTATTAAAATTGATTATTACAATTATCTTTCACCAGTAGTGAGACATACATACAGCGTGCTGCTGCAATGGTGACATTAATTGACAGAGGCACGCTGTATTCACTGAACAATGTCCTCTACTATGGCAAATAATTTAAATTAAGTAAATATAGTTTACATTATTTAAATTATTTGCCATGGTTGTTGCGGATGGTTTGGTTTACAATCTGCAAAGCACACTCATATTTTGTTGACTTATCATACATTTTTATTTACAGATGCAGTTATTCCTTCTACACTGAGGCTTTGTCACAGAAGGCGTGTTATTTTAAATGAACCAGGCTCTACTGTGAATATTTTAAATCCTGGAAACAGTTGAAGAGCACTAAACTTTTCAAAGGAAAATACCTTTACAAACTTTTTTTCATTTTTTTTTCATTGGTGGCAAACTTTAATTGGTGCAACATTATAAATAAAATAATAAAGGGCACAAATGTGTTTAGGTTGGAAAGCAAAAGTTTGCCACCAATGCAAAATAAAGCATTTGTAACTTATAAAACAATAAAAATATAAATAAATAATTTTGGTTTTTTATTTTCATCACGCAATCACAACCTTGGGTTGAATTAAAGCAGTACCCCTTTTTTTTAAGTCGGTTAAAGGCTTAAAAGGCTGGTTTCCAAAGTATTCTGGGTTCGACAAACTTTGGCAAAAAGACCCAGCCTCATAACAACAAGCGAAAAATTAGTAAAATTTAAAAAAAAACAAACGTCACTTTCAAGAAAGCAGATTCGTATGGCGATTTTTCTTCTATGGGAGATTACCGTCTGAATACTATATGGTCTGTGGCGCTGGCAAGGCATCGCGTTCTGTGTACGTGGGCGGTGAAAAGGTTAATACCCATACCAGTCCAGGATTTTTTAAGAATACCCTGTACGAATGCTGCACTATTTTTAATGTTGAATACTCTTTTATCTATTACACTATACCGATTCTCATTCAAATGTAGATTGGATCGATTTTTCAAAAGAACCTCAGCAAAAATACCTGCATGCCCGTCGGCCAAACCATTGTGATCTACCTCACCACCCAAAACACATGCATCAGGCAGATTGGTTATGATGTTGTCGATACATGAAGTAATATTATTTCGGATGAAAGTAGCACAAGTGATTAGATGCCTAAATTTATAACATTTTAATAATGTAAGATATTCGGGGAGTCAGGTGTTGTAGGCGGGGGTGTCTTAAGGTTACAAAATCAAAAAATCAAAATCAAAATATTTTATTTCACATAAAATATTTTGTCAGAAGCTAGGTGCACGGTTCGAGTTAGTCGTTTCCTATGGAGAAGAGCCGGCAAGAAACTCCACGGTTACTCTTTTAAAAATAATTGGCTTTACAATATTATTAAATTATAACAGTGATAATAGGTATGGGAGGACAGTGTAGGCCTTTCAACAATTACCAGGTACTTAACAAAATAGAAAACCGCCAACAAATCTACACTCTACTAGGCCTACAACGTTCTCACATTCACAAAATATAAAATAATCTAAGTATATAAAATATTAATGACATGATTGCAATTACAACTACAGTAACATATCTGAATAAATATCATGTCCACAAAAGCCACTAATAAAGAATTGGAATTCGATTTGTAGGTAAATAATGTCAAATAATGAAAAGATTAGGTATGTCAAGGAAGTATGTAAAATAAAAAAATAAAAAAAATTCTAAATAAACATCGTTACTTGGGAGCAGTTAATAGAGATTGGTGCCGATTCCCTTGTTCACAAACTAAACTAAATTTAAGTTCAGTGCATCTTTATCTATTTCATTAAGAAAAGGACAGAAGATAAATTTTAGTTTAGTCCTGTCAAATTAATCAGCGCTTGACGTAAATTGACGTAATTTTAGTCGGCAAGTTTTTAATCACGTCTAAACTTATATGGAGTAGTGACAGACGGTGATTAATTTGACAAAACTAAACTAAAATTGATCTACTGTCCTTTTCTTAATGAAATAGAAAGAAAAAGATGCACTGAACTTAAATTTAGTTTAGTTTGTGAACAAGGGAATCGGCACCATTGACATAGTTATGTTGTTTATGAGGTACCAGGGAAGCCACATGTGCAGAAGGAATTATTGCCAAACTTCCTTGTCTTCAACGTAGTCTTTTATCTTATAATATGCTTTTTTGATAAGGACACGTTTGATGTGGGTTTTGAACTTTCCGTCGCTAAGTTCTGTAACCGACTTTGGCAACTTGTTATAAAAGCGGATACTGTTTATAAGAAATGACTTGCTAGTTTTAGTTAATCTGAATTTGGGTATCACAATTTCATGTTTACTACGTGTATTTATATTATGGAAATCGCTTCTTATTTTGAAAAGTCCTAAGTTTTTGCGAACATAAAAAATACTTTTTATGATATAAAGAGAAGGCAAAGTTAGTATATCAATTACTTTGAATTTATTTCTAAGGGACTATTACCACGCACTTACTCGTAACCAGTGAAAAACCACACACAAAAATAGAATCACAATATATAAATCAGCACTTACGAACTAATAGAATATCTAGAAACTACCTTAAACTGAAATTATTAGCTACCTTAAACCGACTTTATTAAAACTATCTAAGAGCGGAGCGACTAAATCTCGAATATATGTGGAGAGCAACTGAATCGTACGGAGAGATTATTGCTGCCGAGAGATTTACTTGATGTACTACAAAAATCTTTTTTTTTTTTTTTATCTATGGCATCTCACAGTGTAACCACTAAGGTTCCGACTCTTTAACCGGACTTTCCTGTGGCTGCCTTAAGCTCCTAACGAAACTTAATGCCTCCAGCCAGGGCGTAAAAACTATAAACTAAAGGACTGCTGCTCGCTAAGGGCACCCCCTGTGGGGTACGAACCTCGGCTTAGGGCAGCTGAGTCGGAGGGAGGGTGGCAAGGGACCGACGGTGGCTGGATAAAATCAGTGTTTTGATTATTATCGTGGGGAGTTTGGATTACATGCTGATCAGCTAAAACGCGTGCTGGCGCTTCACTTACAGTCAAGGGTCGGGGAGGACTGTTCGTTAGTCGGGGATTTCGCGCGGGGCCTCGGCGGCGAGGTCGGAATGACGATCGTTTATTGTGTGCTCTTATTTTGCGAACTGTACTAGTTTCCCTACGACTCTCCTGGAGGAGAGTAGTGAGGTCGTCTGGGTCAGTCAGTGCATGCCTTGGACGGCGGGTCGAACTAATTTTTGAGGGGACATAACTTGCGGCCTTCACAACTAGAGCGTTGCGATGAGTGGCTGCTGAATCGAAGAAGCGCTTTGAAGTGCGCTTCATGAATTGGGCAACAAAAATCAACTTGCTCGGGTTCCTTTTATAGGTTTTACACATGATCACAAGTTGTGGGTGACCCTTGGTCGTATACTAATGAAACTCACCAGGTACAAATATTCCTACCTGATGAGGGGGTGTTGAAGGGGAACGGGTGTCTGCGGGGTATTGCGCAGTTAGCTCTCCATAGACGTAGTAGGGGTACGGGAGACGTGGTGTTACGCAGTACGAAAATGGTACATAACACTGTTTACTTTCTGACACAATGGATTTTACTTTAATCGGTACTCCGGGGGTATATACTGTTATATAAAATAGGTAATTAGGGGGTAAATGCTCTAAGCTAATGGCAGTGTTTGAATTACGCTATCTCTTTACATTTCTGAGATATTGATCATTTTCGTTAGTATATAAAGCTATTTAAGCAATATATACAAGAATATTCGTCTTTATGGACTATTGGATACATTTCAATGATTTGACGACATATATAATTCATTTAAGCTCGAATTATGGTGCTTTCCGTTACATTCCACCCCCTGTAAAAGGGTTCAACCGCATTACATCATATTTGGTCGGTGGGAAGCACGATAATCTTTGCTACGGGCCGACGCAGGACCCCATTTAACGTCCTAATGTCGACTACACGAACAATATCGTCATTGCCGTAATATATTTATATTCTTAATTACACCTTTTGTCCATACATTCCTGTCCTTATTATTGTCTATAATCACAACCACGTCGTTGACCCGCACATTGGGTACGTTGTTAGTCCATTTGTCACGACGTTGCAGCGTTGGGAGGTACTCTCGTAGCCAGCGCCGCCAGAACATGTCGGCGAGCGCGTTCACGCGCCGCCATTGCCGGCGCAAATCGACGTCCTCGATGTCTCCCGGCAGGAACGGAGTACTCCCGGACGCAGTGCCCAGGAGTAGATGATTAGGTGTCAGGACCACAGGCTGGTCGTGGTCGTCGTAGACATAAGTTAGAGGCCGGCTGTTTACAATCAGCTCGGCCTCGGTGAGGAGGGTATACAAGACCTCCTCTCGGGGAACACGTTCCTTGAGCGTGCTTCGGAGTGCGTTTTTTATTGAACGCACCAGGCGCTCCGAGCAGCCGCCCATGTGTGGGGCTGCCGGGGGATTGTAGTGCCACTCGATGCCTCGGTTGATGGCTTCGGCCCTGACTAGACCGTGGTTAATATCCTTCAGGGCTGCTCGTAGCTCGGTGTTGGCTCCGATGAAATTGGTACCTTGATCTGAGTACAGATGCGCTGGTTGCCCGCGGCGCGCAATAAGGCGCCGCAAGGCTAGTATGGCGGAGTCGGCGCTCAATGAGGCGGCCAACTCGAGGTGGACGGCGCGTGTGGTGAGGCAGGTGAACAAGGCACCCCACCGCTTTTCGCGGCGCCGCGCCGCCCAATTGCCACCTCCATCGGGCCGAAGTAGTCGACGCCCACTCGGACGAAGGCTCGTCGTGAGGTCTCGACTCTCGCCAGCGGAAGATCGCCCATCTTGGGCGGGGCTGGTTTAGCTCTGGAAACACGACATAATTGACAATGGGCAACCATCGCTTTTACTGAGGTTCTTACCCTTGTAATCAAGTACTTCTCACGAAGGTTGTTGACGACGGTCTCATGGTTGGCGTGTAAAGCCATCCCGTGGTAAAATGCGATCAACTTTCGCGTTAGAGGGTGACGTCCATCTAATATTATCGGGTGCCTTTCCCCGAAGGTGAGCACCTCGCAGGCACTCAGGCGTCCCCTCACCCGAAGCAAGCCGTCCTCGGTGATCATCGGGTCTAGGGCCTTGATGCTGCTGTTGTTGGGAACGGGCAGGCCTTCTAGTATGGCGGCCCGCTCATCCCGGAAGCTCGTAGAGAAGGAGTGGTGCCACCGGCGCTGATGTAGCGTGGACCCGCTGAATGCGCTCGAGGTCCGCTTCCGCCGCTTCAGCCTCATGACACACCGGCCACCGCTCCTGTGGATCACATAGAAAAGGGGGGCCAGAAAGCCACACCGCATGGTTATCGGGCCAATACAATCTGGTCGCCTTGTCAGCAGGGTTATCCTCCGATGGCACCCAGCGCCAATTGCCTCGGTCCGATAATTTATCAATCTCGGCTAGTCTATGTGATACGAATCTCTGAAACTCATGGGCGTCAGAGTTTATCCATCTAAGAACCGTTTTACGAGAAAGAGCTAGGGCTATCAATAAAACGCATAGCAGCGGACACAGTTTGTATTGGCAGATTCATGTTGACCATGGTACGGCATTTGATTTCATGTTGTTGTCCGTTTGGCCCTGTGATCCGTGCTTGTACCGCTCGCGAAGTTAAATCCGTGACTCCGTGGCCACCCGCTGTTTTTAGTGTAAGAGGTATGCGGGGGCCTTCTAGGTCTGAAGCTATAGCGCTGTCGATGAGTGATATTGTTGCCCCGTCGTCTAGTAGCGCGTAACATTTATGATGCGTTCCATTGTCATTCGTTATTCCAATTGGAATTATTTTTAATAGAGCCGTAGCTCGCCATTCCCCTATGTTAGTGACGCTTTCCGTTTTTTCACTAACTGTTTTGCCGGCTTCCGGTTTATTGCTGTCTTTATTCTGTTTGTCTGCATGCAATAAAATATGATGGCTGTAGCCACATTTCTCGCACCTTTTGGCGCGGCAAAACCTCTTAGGGTGTTTACTAACTAAACATTTGAAACATGTATTTTTCTCTTTAATAGTGTCCCATCGTTTTTGCACGCTTAATTTACCGAATGCGTCGCAGTGTTCAATGGCATGTTCCTTTTTACAAATTAAGCATTCTTTAGGTACACTAGACTCGTCACTATGCGTATGTACCCGCTGAGCCGGCGGTACTTTATTATTAGTTGAGCGCGCGGCTTGCTTTTGTTGCCTCACAGGTGGCTTGGCTGGACTAGCTTCGAACATACTGGCTTGAACGTAATATGAAGTCGAGCGAGTTAAATGTTTTAAGAAGTGTGACATTAATTCTAGGTCCGGTGACACTCTTAGGTATAGCTCACAGGGGGTGGTGTGAGCTATCTATTCCCATAGCAAAATCGCCGTATTGCGCGCGCTGTATTGGAGTTAATTTGTTAACTATCTCACTAACTAATTGAGGATTATTTATATACCCGTTGGCTCAAATGTTTTTAAGTAGGGACACAACATTCCTTATTGTAGACGTGAACCGCCTTAACTCACGGCCGCTCTCAGTTATCCTGGGTAGATCCCTAATTTTCTTGAGTGCACTTTGTAATATTAACGTCGAATGACCGAACTCCTCATCTAGTGCGCGCACATTATTTCGGAAGGATCTGTACCTGACCGTAGTAGGTCCTCAACCGCTAAGGAGTATAGTGTTCTGTGTCCTCAACTGAGGTCTTCGCACGGTCTTCGCGTCGCGGTCAAAATTCGGAAACTGACACACTGTCGCCTTATAAGTTGATATAACGAACTATCAATGTTCGTTCACAAAAACATGTGAATCGTTAAATTGACATGTTGTGTTGTCAAGTAAAACACGTAAAAATGCGAGATGTCAACATAATACCATAGTCGATTGTTCCAATAGTAGATTGTTATACAAATTGTTCGAGTTTTAATCGAACACTCAGCGAAAATGCATAATTGCATCGAACGCAAGTATGCACATTCGCTCGTTAACCAAAATGTGGGTCAGTTCGCGTTCAGATCTCATTAGACACACCACGTACTCAAAACCATTACCATTACCATTTTACCATTCATTTTACCAATAAGTTAGTTATACCGGATGACTTTTTTTACCGTCTCGAATAAAATTGGGTATACTAGGTGAACGGAGTAGAAGCCTATGGCATAGCATTTTTTTATTTTTATTTTTTTAGAAATAAAACTAAAATAAAAGATAAAAATATTGAAATTTGGGTGCGTATGATTTAAATTTAAATATTATTTATCGTATTTATTTATTGAATTATGTTTTTTGTTAAATTTCTGTGTTTATTGTTATAGTAAAATAAGTTTACTTCAAATGTGTGGTATTTATCCATAGATCAATTTCTTTCTAGGTTAAAGAAAAAATAATAAAAACTATGCCATAGGCTTCTACTCCGTTCACCTAGTATACCCAAACTTTTACGAGACGGTAAAAAATGTCATCCGGTATAGTTTACCATTTTTACAATTTCTTTTAACTAAGTGTTAAAGTGATCAATATAGTTATTTCCCTTATAATTTGAGACTTTAACTTTTACCACATATATACCATATCTTATCAATACGAGAAAGGAGTGCTATGTCACCATAGCGCCGAACACTACTTTCTACACAAATGACCCATCTGTCGCCGCCACGTCAACCGCGGAGAATCAGGGACGCACCAGCTGGCCAGGCGGATGCGCCCCGTCCCGGTTGACGCAGCGGCGGCGAGAATAATTTTATGATGTTTGTGGGAAATTGATTAATTATCTGTACCTGGGGTTTGTTCCGAGAAGAATCTTCAATATCTTGGGAGAATTGCTTCGCATTAATCGACTTTAGTTCTTACTGGTTCGCTCCATCGTTCAGCCCGCCACCTGTAGTTAAAATTAAATTGATTCCAACCGTTCCATAAGTGATATACATACATAAACGTTTCTGATGTCTTAAGTGTAGCTTCACATACATACATATCTGCTAAGATTAATTCGGTTACATGCTCTCATGGTCATCATAATTGGTTGGGTATTAAAGAGCAGCAAAGTCTGCAAATTTAGGTCCAACACGGAACCCTAAGTATCTCCAAGTAGATACAGTTCAGTTGTATGTACTTTATACCCTCTTAGTACATACAACCGTATAACATGTTTTACAGAGACTTCGTATTGGAGCACCGAAGGTCTCAACTATATCACAGACTGATCACGGCCTTTCGCCTTTAGCACATACAATCGTATAACTTGTTTTACAGAGACTTCGTATTGGAGTACCGAAGGTCTCAACTATATCACGGACTGATCACGGCCTTTCGCCTTTGGTACATACAACCGTATAACTTGTTTTACAGAGACTTCGTATTGGAGCACCGAAGGTCTCAACTATATCACGGACTGATCACGGCCTTTCGCCTTGTCCAACTCTCGAGGTTTTCGCATGCAGCCTCATTGCAGCATCGAAAAACCTCTTAATGTAACCGACTTTTAAGAGTAACAGAAACTTCTTAGTATTGGACATTAATTAGCTCTTTCAGAAAAACTAGAAATCTAGAACCGGCTGGGAATCACTACACTATTGTCTAGTGCTACCACTTAGCTTAAATATCTCTCCGGTGAGCTGCCATTAGCTGGACGCCTCGCATTAAGCACCAATCACTTAAACTTTGTACTAGATATTGAATTAAATATGGCGCATCCCAAGTGTACCGGAGGGCGCCAAACCAACAACTATATGAACTCTTTGTTTATGGTGATCTCTATGCTCTATGGGTTCGATGTTGCCAGAGATCACCTCATGCCACTATTATTATACTCAATGGATTGAAGCACACACCTCAAGCCATTATGTCTCGCTTGATACATGTTTCGCTTCATATATTAATTTAATTTGGTTACCTTTTTACTTCGCGATCTAAACGTCGCGACACCATCTAAACGAGGTAGTTTTACTCCCGAGCTTTAGCGAGGGAGTAAATAGAAACAGAGTTATAATGGGTTTTTAGCGCCGTATGTTACACTCTACTTTTCACTACGATTGTGAGAAAATAAAAATAATAATCCAATTCATTAATAGAAATAAATTACGGCCACTAATTCAATTCGCAAATTAGAGAAAAATTCTAAAGAATTCGCGCCAACGTCTTTTTTTTTTAATTTCTTCTGTAGCCTCAACAACGCAATGCACGCATTCTACCGAAGAGATCGCCGCTTCTAGTTCCATTTTCGAAAAAAAGGCAAATGTAAAAAAAAAAACACTTTTTCCTCTAGAGGTAAATATGGTATTTTTCCTCAGTCTGGTACGATACAATGACGGCCTTTTTGAGCAAGAAGAGTGAATAAGTTATTATTTTGAGCTGTCAATTTTTTTCATATAAATTCCTAATGCTTAGAACGTATTAAGCCCCTTAATTTACACCGCGTGCATCCGCCCCATCATGACCTATGCGAGTCCAGTCTTTGCTCATGCGAAACCATATATCATCCATAAGATGCAAGTCATCCAGAATCGTTTCCTCCGTAAATGCACGGGAGCCCCTTGGTTCGTTCGGAACACAAATCTCCATGTAGAGCTTAGAATGCCTACAAAAGCCCAATTTCTAAAACGCTCTTCCAAGCGTTTCTTTGACTCTGCCGCCACCCACCGCAACACTCTCGTTGTGCAGGCCGCCAACTACACCACCTCCCGCATTAGTACGATCCGCCGTCCAAGGCACGCACTGACCGACCCAGACGACCCCACCACTCTCATCCAGGAGAGTCGTAGGGAAACCAGTACAGCTCGTAGAATATACACACGCACACGATCCAAATTCCGACCTCGCTTTAGAAACCCACCCCGACCTACTATTATTATCGTCAATAATAATAGCCCTCCCCGTCCCTTGCCGCCGCTTAACGATGTGCCAGCATGTGGTTTAGCTGAGCCTGTAATCCAAACTCCCCATGACAATAATCAGAACCCTGATGTTATCCAGCCACCGACGGTCCCTTGCCACCCTCCCTCCGATACTGCCCTAAGCCGAGGTTCGAGCCCCACCTTAAGTAGCTTATAGTAAAAACTCCCCTGGCTGGAGGCGTAAACTTCGTTTAGGAGCTTGCGGCACCACAGGAAAGCCCGGTTAAGGAGCAGGAACCCCCAGTGGTAATACCTCCGATATGCCATAAAAAAATTAAAAAAATAATACGTATTAAGCCAATAAAAAAAAACATACAATATGTTATATATAAACATAACATACATATCGAGATGTCAACGTATTTACGTCAGCCACGGATTTATTTGTTGACCTAGCCACTTCTAGTACAGTTCCTCGTTACCAATACTATTGTAGTCTGTGCTCGTTACTAAGAATGCGGAGTTAGATAAAACAAATCCCACCGGAGTTTACCATAGACAAAATACTTTTTATATCATAGACTTAGAAAACTATAGACCACTGCTTGGCGTGTCGCTGTAAGGGACAGAAAATCAAGGTACTTGCAACTTTAGGGTTACCCACTTTAAAGTGATTTTACCCCGAATGTTCTTCAATGTTCAGATGTTTTTCAATCTCTATTATCTACTTTGTACAAACGCACAGGGTTTATAAATAGAAACAAAACATCTATACCCAAAGTCTGAAATTCAGATCATTTATGTAAACAAAAGGGATAACATATCAAAAAAAATATCTTCGTAATGGTTATTCATATAAAATGGCGAAAAAAAAAGGTGCCATTTTCTTTTAAGTACTGATTTTAAGAAATAATAACTATAAAATAATCATACCGTATTATTTTTATAAATTTTTTAACAAAGTTATTAAAAAAAGGAGATTTTCTGGTATAAAATATTTTATGGTACTGGTAACAATGCAGGAGATCCAAACATTTTCAAATTTTTTACATCTTCAACAACACTAATAATTACAACTCTCATTCATAGATTCATATCGTAAGTAGCATATCTTGCCACATTTTGGGTGAAAACTGTTTTGAGTGGAAATCGATTTTGGGAGGCCTACGTCTAGCAGTGGACTTAAAAGGGCTGATTATGGTGCTGATTCCCTTGTTCACAAACTAAATTAAATTTAAGTTCAGTGCATCTTTTTCTTTCTATTTCATTAAGAAAAGGACAGAAGATAAATTTTAGTTTAGTCCTGTCAAATTAATCAGCGCTTGACATAAATTTACGTAATTTTAGCCGGCAAGTTTTTAATCACGTCTAAACTTGTATGGAGTAGTGACAGGCGCTGATTAATATGACAGGACTTAACTAAAATTTATCTTCTGTCCTTTTCTTAATGAAATAGAAAGAAAAAGATGCGCTGAACTTAAATTTAGTTTAGTTTGTGAACAAGGGAATCGGCACGTATGACGATCATAATGCCGTGTCTCCGACAAACTGCACAAAACATTGTTTGGCAATGGTATTTTGTTTGCATAGTTCTAAAAATTATTTCATTTTAATTTTATAGATGATTATTGACAGAAAAAAAAGACGTGTG
The DNA here is from genome assembly GCA_947523025.1 of Dryobota labecula. Classification (NCBI taxonomy): domain Eukaryota; kingdom Metazoa; phylum Arthropoda; class Insecta; order Lepidoptera; family Noctuidae; genus Dryobota; species Dryobota labecula. The sequence goes on from OX383294.1 coordinate 318,795, forward strand.
ACACTCGGGGACTGCCGCGGTAAAGCTATTGCATAGCATTTTGTATCAACTTATGCAATTATAATTATTTATTTATTTTATTTATGCAGTATTTCTTTTTCTTTGATATACTTTCTATATACTTTCTTTGATATACGGAATTTCTGGATTCGGTCCCCGCGCTCAAGGCCCGCGATAGAAGCTATGCAATAGCTTAAAAACAAAATAAATAAGTGCTGAACGTCGTAAAAGTGTATAACTACGTAAACAAAGTCAAATACTATTCAAATATAAGCATAATAACAACTTTAAAATAGACGAAAGTGTTGAACCTAAAGTAATTTTAAATAAAAAAAGAGTGACAAACTGTTTTGACAGCGAAAAAATTCCATGTACATGAGTCATTTCCAACCGTCTAGTCCAGTTTAAAAATTGTTCAACTGGAATGGTATCAACTATTTGGCAAGCTTTTATTAAGTCATTGTAGCCTTGCGGTGCAACAGGGGAACTGAATGTGCTCATAATCGACTGGTCGTGAGTTCAAACCCCACTATCAACAATCACTTTTTGTGAAGATCATACTTTTATAAACTAATATTTATAAGAATAAAATACGCAGTACACAGGAAAAGGAACTGCCAGAAATGATTAGATCACTAGAGGGTACTGGTGTAGTAAAATAACCGTCGGAGTGGGGAGCGTGAGGATTTTCTTTACGGAATTTCTGGATTCGGTCCCCGCGCTCAAGGCCCGCGACAGAAGCTATGCAATAGCTTAAAAAATGATAAAATGCTTTGCACCAACGTCCTGTCATTTTGGCAGTGACATTTCTTGACATTACTTTGTTTACATAAATTATCTGAATTAGAGACTTTGGGTATAAGTCAAAGTAGTTTATTAGGATATGAGTTCTTTCACCTGCGGGAAAATGAACATTTAAAGAAAACCTGAGATACAGCATAAAAAATATTTTATCTCCACTTTCATTCATTATCCCCGTGATTTTGGTTTGGCGGGAAATCTGAAAGTTTTTAACACTTTAATACCTACTACAAATACAATATTTTAAACTATAAATAGATACTAAAAGGTTAAGATGTAATAGTACGTCCAATGAAAAGTGGAACAAATTTGCTGCCAGCGCTATACATACACTCTAATAAAGCATTCATCTGAAATGATTGATGAAGGTAATTTATTTTATTGGCGTACAATTTTCCCCTGAAATGGGGAAGTATCCGAGTAAAAAGTAGGCAGCACTGAGCTTGGAGGTTATGTGAAGAATAATAAATAATAAAAATATAATTCAGCTCTCATTTTATCTTGAAACAGCTGTATATTTATTTTAAGAGTTGAAAAACCATATTAGTTGAAAACTTTCACTGTCTTTCACCGAATAAACTAAAATATTTAGCTACTTACGAATGAAAGGACAATCCGGCAATTTTCTTCTCACTATCGCTTTTGCAACCAAAAACACTGCACCTTACCATTTTGCAGCAATAGCTAAAGTTAATCCTCAACAAAAAACACAAAATAATTAGTATTTTTCGAAATAACAAATTAAATAACTTAAAATTTCGTCGCAACCACTTTTCGAACGCGTATCAAACGTCAAACTTTGTTTAGCAACTGAAGTGCTGTCCTTGAAAAACGCGACACGCGATAAGGGACAGAAAATGTTAGGCTCTGTCTCTTTTCTTTACAAGCATCTTGTATATATTTTTCTTTTTCTTGTGTAAGTAAGATAGAAGATGACCAGCGATCTATTGTTTTCTCTATCTACGTTTTTATATAGAACTACTCTGTGGTGACTGTGTTTACTTTGTCTATGCTTACGTCAGCTTAGCTGTTTCCTGTGGCTGTTTCACACAAACGTAGACAGAGGAGAATGCTATAGACACCTGAAAAGTAGAAAGAGACAGAAAAATAATACGTCACATATTTAGGGTTACCGTTCGAGGAAAAATTTACCCCGCAATTTGTGAAAGTGGAAAACAAGAGAATCCTTGAGTGACACTGATGTAGATGATCACACTTTCAGGGTGACAAGCAAGGGCATCCCCCCTTGCTTGTCACCCTGAAAGTGACACTGATAAATCAAACATGTGATGCATGGAAGAAGACATGCTCCTGAACTGAAATGAATTGCGTTGAGGGCAGGAGAGGGTGACGATGGATGATGATGATGTGATTCTAAATACCTATAATTTCTTATGTGATAGTAGTTTCTGACTTTGTGAGTAAATAATACAAGATGTTTATTTTTAATTAGCATTTATTATTTTACACATTATTGTCCTTGAAATAAAACAAGCTTCGTATGAACGTTTCAAATTTTTTCTCATAAAATGTACAAAGTGATAGTTTGCAACAGGTAATTATATATAATAGTTTTAAAAACACTGAACATTAATAAAAATCTTATAAAACCTGGATCGAAACTTAATACGTAATTAACAGAATATTTACCAGAATACGTACAGCATTAGGTAGCAGTGTAAGTTTCTTCTTTTTATTTAACATTTTTTTATCATAATGTCTGCTGCAAATTTATGATGATGGTTTTGGTGTCCAATCTGTTCGTCCTGTAGCTACGATCCAATTCCGACGTAAATTATCATCTTCAGGAAAACTGCAACAAGCCATTCATCTTTCAGATATATAATTAACTAGCTGCGCCCCGTGGTTTCACCCGCAAGTGTCTCGATCCCGTGAGAATATTGCAATAAAAAGTATCGTATGTCCTAACCCAGGTCACAGTTTACCGATGTGCCAAATTTCATCCAAATCCGTTCAGCTGTTTTAGCGTGAAAACGTAACAAACAAACTTACTTTTTCATCTATGCTAATATATAAAGCTGAAGAATTTGTTTGTTTGTTTGAACGCGCTAATCTCAGGAACTTCTGTTGGATAGTCCATTTATTGAGGAATATTATAGGCTATATAACATCACGCTACGACCAATAGGAGCGGAGCATCAATGAAAAATGTTATAAAAACGGGAAAAAATATTCCTTTTTGAGAGCTTCCGTTGCGTGCGCTGCGTAAACGGTTTAAGTTACGCAAATATCATGTTTGATGGAATTGTTCCTCTTTAAAAGTTCTAAAAAAAAGTCCGCGACAGCATATGTCTATCTCTTAAGATTGACTCACTATAACCTTTTTTTATGGTAATCAATTTTTTTCGAAATTAATGCATTATTTGCGATGGAGTTTTAACAACATAATATTAATCCTTATCCAAATAAATATGTTATTAATCACAAGTATTTAAATGTAAACAAAATGGTCCTTGACATCACTTGATTTCAATCAACATCTTAGGAAATATCATAATTTTAAAATAACTCCGTAACAAAATAAGTAGTAAATTCATTACTTAAACTACTCTCTCTCTTAGGTGACGCAGACGAAGTTGCGCGGGTCAGCTATATTATAAAGCTATACAGTACAGTATAAAGAAGAGTTTGTTTGTTTGGTTGAACGCGCTAATCTCAGGAACTAGATACTGGTTCGAATAGAAAAAATATTTTGATGTTGGATAGCCCATTTATCGAGGAAGGCTATATAACATCACGTTAGATCCTTAGTTCCGTGTGGTGCCGGACGTAAAGAATAGCACTACCCCATTTCCTACCGTGGGTGTTGTAAAAGGCGACTAAGGGATTTACTAGAGAATGGGCAGCAGCGTTCTCTATTTATTTTTAACACCATACTGCGATCGCCAACCCGCCTGCCAAGCGTGGCGATTATGGCAAACCCCCCCAATTGGGGGAGGCCTATGTCCAGCAGTGGACGTCTTTCGGCTGAAATGATGATGGTAATGAGATCCTTAGGAGCCAAGCGAAAAGAACAAAAGTCAGAAATACGCTAAGTGATAACGAAGTTATAGCGCAGGCGAGCGACGGGATGCGACGCGATGGGTGGCCCGAAATTTCACGCGGACGAAGTCGCGGGGAGAAGCTAGTTTATAATATTTGTAAGGATTAGGATACACACTGCAGAATATAATATATATTACCCATAATAGTGGGTAATTATTTATCATTGATATACAAAAAAACCCAAGATACACAATTAGCGTCTCAAAAGCGTCCGCATAATAAAGGCGCAACCATTGACATATATATTACTGCGTAAGGACTGGGCGGACCGCATGTTTTAATGACGCCTCGAACGTGGTCCCAAAATGGTCTTCCTTACAACGAAGTGAACTAGAACGCGTTCGGCTGACTTCGGGAGCGGTCGTAAAATTTTACAAGCAAAAATGCCAAAATGTGTCGTGAAGGGTTGCGTGAACTACGACAAAAAGCACAATAAAACAATTGATAACATTTCATATCACCGATAAGTTAAAAATATGTAATTATATCAACTTCTAACATTATTTAAAACAATTTTCTTTCTAATTTGTCTCAACGTTTGGCAAATACGACGCGAAGCCGCGTAAAAGTGCGACATAACTTTGCAGCGGCGCGCGTTTTTATCCGATGAAATGAAAAGATTTATTATTATTACTATATGATTTAATTAGGTATAAAATTATTTTTATTGTTTATTAAAAGCTAATTAAAATGTGTTTTATGTACTTACTGCTAAAAAATCTGTAAGTACAGTGAAATACGTATTTATTTTGAAGATTTCCTTCTGATTCCGTGCGAAATAAAGTTTGGAGTCGTGTCATAAGTTAAAAAAAATAAGTTTAAAAATATTGTATTATTCGAAGGCCAAAGGAAATTTTATAACACAAACAAACTGCAATAAATATAAACTTCGAAAAATAGAAGGTTTTTTATTTCTTTGTACCTCGAAAAATACCCGCTCTTACAAGTTTACGTCTAGGAGCAGACCACGCCGATTGACATCGTAGTTCATAGTAGTTCTAATAGATGGCGCTAGTGTTTTTGTATGGCGACCGTGTCCGGCAAACGTTCGGACGACCGTATCTTTACTATTTATATAAATGGGCGCAACATTTCAAATTGTGCGCATATTTCAAATAGTATCGCGTACGCCGCGTCACTGTACGCACGCTAAAATTGCCGAAGTATACTTTGTTTTTTTTTTTTTTATGAATGTTAAGAAAGGATGGGATCTCGAACTTTCGGTAAGTAAAAGAGTTTATTGATTTGATTTTGTTGTTTATATGACTAATTATGGAGAGCAATATGTGATTTTGATTTAATTTGTCTTAAAACGTCACTCAACGGTCCGAGTATAACACGGCAAATTTTAATGGCTGCTTTTTCAGTGTAAGAACAATGCATTACAACCTCCATCGAATTTAGTCGAATAATACAAACTGATCGGATTGAAAACCAAAGGAGTCGATTTTTTGCTACTGTGTTTTTTTTTTAGTTAATAAGTTTATTAATTTTTGTACTTTTTATATTTAGTTTTTAATTAATATCCATATATATATTTATATAATTATTTATAGTTTTTAAACGACTTCCAAAGGGAGAAGAGGTCATCAATACGACGATTAAAAAAATTGTTTGTATTCTAGATTACTTATTTTATGGGGCTAATTGAGTAATTCTTTTTTTTTTTTACTTTGTAAGAATATAGTCTCCGATGTAAGTTGAAATTAATGTGTTTCCTACTGTGTTATTTGGAATAAATACCTATTGAAATTCGCATTTATGAGTTTCATTTTATTTCTTAAACTATGTTTAAAAATTTCACCATTACACAATTATTAATTTACAGTCCCAACATTCACATAACAAAAATAAATACCAGAAACTGCATACTGTTGTACTTACACATGTTATGTTTTAACCTAAGTAGGTATTTAGTCTCGATATAGGTAACTAACAATATCTTACACATTTATAAAAAATACCAACTCTTAAAATACTTAGTAAATATACAGACGCCAGCAGGTCAAGCTACCCGAAACTGTCAATTTTCCGCAATCAACCTTGAACCTTAAAGTGTAGTGATAAAGTTGAAAATCTATTGAATGAAATTTGACAGATTGTAGTAGCTTGATGTGCTGGCGTCTAGCGTCTGTACAAACAATAAAATCTATAAAATAATATTCGACTCCACTTCATGCCTTGTCCTGCCGGCAAACTTCGGTCATAAAATTTTATTGCTTTTTATATACATTGCTTTGTAAAAACAACTTTAAATCATACGCGTAAGGTTTGAATTTGCAAAAAGTATGTTTATATCATAACTATAACTAGGTACTTATGTATAATTGGAGACAGTTTTGAGTGTTACTTTTCTTGGAGACTGTGTATCTTGGGTTTTTTATATATCAATGGTCTGGCATTTTCGTTCCACTTTCACTTTTAATGCTACACCGCAACATGTGGTGGACAAACAAATGGTTAAAATATTAAGTCTAAATAGTTCACAACATAAAATAACATACATTACTTAACATATACTTAGCACATAAAAACCAAATTAAACAAGACGATAATGGACGTTATCTGTCAAACTTTGTTTAGCAAAGTACTATGCTAACCTTGAAAACGTGGCACGCGCCGTGAAACAAAAAATCTCATCGTTCTGTCTCAATTCTTTATACAACATCGGCGTAAGTTGCTCTTTTTCTTGTGTGAATGCGACAAAAGATAATCAATTTGTCTATAGCATTCTCTGTCCACGTGCACAAAGCTTTTTAGTTTTTTTAGGGTTCCGTAGCCAAGTGGCAAAAAACGGAACCCTTATGGATTCGTCATGTCTGTCTGTCTGTTTGTCCGTCCGTATGTCACAGCCACTTTTTCCCGAAACTATAAGAACTATACTGTTGAAACTTGGTAAGTAGATGTATTCTGTGAATCGCATTAAGATTTTCACACAAAAATAGAGGTCAAATAAAAATAAGGTTCCCCATACTTAGAACTGAAACTCAATTATTTTTTTTCATCAGACCCATACGTTTGGGTATCTATGAATAGGTCTTCAAAAATGATATTGAGGTTTCTAATATCATTTTTTTCTAAACTGAATAGTTTGCGCGAGAGACACTTCCAAAGTGGTAAAATGTGTCCCCCCCCTGTAACTTCTAAAATAAGAGAATGATAAAACAAAAAAAAAACCACCGAAAATTGGTTTGAACGAGATCTATAACCCAAAGTCTCTAATTCAGATAATTTATGTAAAAAAAGTAATGTCAAGAAATGTCACTGCCAAAATGACAGGACAGTGGTTCAAAACAATTTATCATATATATTTTTTTGTAAATAATTATCTTTAAAATTAAAGTGAATTAATTATAAGAACTATGCAAACAAAATACCGTTGCCAAACAATGTTTTGTGTAGTGTGTCGGGGACACGGCCTATGATCGTTATAATCAGCCATTTTAAGTCCACTGCGAGACGTAAAACCTCCCAAAATCGATTTCCTCTCGAAACAGTTTACAGCCGTTTTCATCCAAAATGTGGCTAGATAAGCTACTTACAAAATGAATATATGAATGAGAGTTGTAATATTGGTGTTGTTGAAGATGTAAAAAAATTGAAAATGTTTGGATCTCCTGCATTGTTACCAGGATGATAAAATATTTTATACCAGAAAATCTATTTTTGAAAACTTTGTTTAAAACCGAAAATGTATAGAAATTATTACGGTATGATTATTTATAATTATTATTTCTTAAAATCAGTACTTAAAAGAAAACTGAACCTTTTTTTTTCGCCATTTTATGTAAATTACCATTGCGAAGATATTTTTTTGATATGTTATCTCCTTTGTTTACAAAAATTATCTGAATTTGAGACCTTAAGTAAGAATATTTTTTAATACTTCATAAATAGTAAACCGCAATACTTTTATATTTTGTTACTTGCTGCTACGGAACCCTTCATGGGCGAGTCCGACTCGCACTTGGCCGCTTTTTTTTAGGTGGCGATTTTCGAGGTTTTTTACTTTAGCTTTAGGGGCATAGACTAAGAAAACTATAGACCACTGCTTGGCGTGTCGCTGTAAGGGACAGAAAATCAAGGTACTTGAAACTGTAGGGTTACCCACTTTAAAGTGATTTTACCCCGAATGTTCTTCAATGTTCAGATGTTTTTCAATCTCTATTATCTACTTTGTACAAACGCACAGGGTTTATAAATAGAAACAAAACATCTATACCCAAAGTCTGAAATTCAGATCATTTATGTAAACAAAAGGGATAACATATCAAAAAAATATCTTCGTAATGGTTATTCATATAAAATGGCGAAAAAAAAGGTGCCATTTTCTTTTAAGTACTGATTTTAAGAAATAATAACTATAAAATAATCATACCGTATTATTTTTATAATTTTTTTAACAAAGTTATTAAAAAAAGGAGATTTTCTGGTATAAAATATTTTATGGTACGGGTAACAATGCAGGAGATCCAAACATTTTCAAATTTTTTACATCTTCAACAACACTAATAATTACAACTCTCATTCATAGATTCATATCGTAAGTAGCATATCTTGCCACATTTTGGGTGAAAACTGTTTTGAGTGGAAATCGATTTTGGGAGGCCTACGTCTAGCAGTGGACTTAAAAGGGCTGATTATGGTGCTGATTCCCTTGTTCACAAACTAAACTAAATTTAAGTTCAGTGCATCTTTTTCTTTCTATTTCATTAAGAAAAGGACAGAAGATAAATTTTAGTTTAGTCCTGTCAAATTAATCAGCGCTTGACGTAAATTGACGTAATTTTAGTCGGCAAGTTTTTAATCACGTCTAAACTTGTATGGAGTAGTGACAGACGCTGATTAATTTGACAGGACTTAATTAAAATTTATCTTCTGTCCTTTTCTTAATGAAATAGAAAAAGATGCACTGAACTTAAATTTAGTTTAGTTTGTGAACAAGGGAATCGGCACGTATGACGATCATAATGCCGTGTCTCCGACAAACTACACAAAACATTGTTTGGCAATGGTATTTTGTTTGCATAGTTCTAAAAATTATTTCTTTTTAATTTTATAGATAATTATTTACAAAAAAAAAAATGATAAAATGCTTTGCACCACCGTCCTGTCATTTTGGCAGTGACATTTCTTGACATTACTTTGTTTACATAAATTGTCTGACTTTGGGTATAAGTCAAAATAGTTTATTAGGATAGGAGTTCTTTCACCTGCGGGAAAATGAACATTTAAAGAAAACCTGAGATACAGCATAAAAAATATTTTATCTCCACTTTCATTCATAATCCCCGTGATTTTGGTTTGGCGGGAAATCTGAAAGTTTTTAACACTTTAATAACTACTACAAATACAATATTTTAAACTATAAATAGATACTAAAAGTTAAAGATGTAATATTACGTCCAGTGAAAAGTGGAACAAATTTGCTGCCAGCGCTATACATACACTCTAATAAAGCATTCATCTGAAATGATTGATGAAGGTAATTTATTTTATTGGCGTACAACTTTCCCCTGAAATGGGGAAGTATTCGAGTAAAAAGTAGGCAGCACTGAGCTTGGAGGTTATGTGAAGAATAATAAATAATAAAAACATAATTCAGCTCTCATTTTATCTTGAAACAGCTGTATATTTATTTTAAGAGTTGAAAAACCATATTAGTTGAAAACTTTCACTGTCTTTCACCGAATAAACTAAAATATTTAGCTACTTACGAATGAAAGGACAATCCGGCAATTTTCTTCTCACTATCGCTTTTGCAACCAAAAACACTGCACCTTACCATTTTGCAGCAATAGCTAAAGTCAATCCTCAACAAAAAACACAAAATAATTAGTGTTTTTCGAAATAACAAATTAAATAACTTAAAATTTCGTCGCAACCACTTTTCGAACGCGTATCAAACGTCAAACTTTGTTTAGCAACTGAAGTGCTGTCCTTGAAAAACGCGACACGCGATAAGGGACAGAAAATGTTAGGCTCTGCCTCTTTTCTTTACAAGCATCTTGTATATATTTTTCTTTTTCTTGTGTAAGTAAGATAGAAGATGACCAGCGATCTATAGTTTTCTCTATCTACGTTTAGGGGGTATGAATATATTTTCGGAGTTGGTAACACTGCACTGACAACTACATGCTCTGTGATGTGATGTGATGACAGCACAAAGTGTGATGGTTGAGAAAACTAAAATATAAAAGTGAATTGTTATTTGCGTACAATTTTGTTGTGTATGTCTGGATTACACCGTGTTTTAATGTATTTCAGAAGCGAAGTTAATTTAATAATAATAGTACGTTCCATTTGATAAGTAGCGCCATATAAAGCTGAGACAGAGTTGTTGTCACAGTAATAGTTGGAAAAAGCCAACGTCGGCTTCTTACATCATGAAGTACGAAGAGACAGCACTGCAACGTGAATGGGAGAGCAGTAAGGAGCAGCCTTGTGCCGACTTGGTGAGCTAGCGCTGCCCCCTTGTTACGACGTGATTCATACGATTAGTTATGACTGCCTTACGCCTACACTATGGGTAGACTTGCCAACCGTCCCGCGAGAGCTGGGACGTCCCGTTTCTAGAGCTGTATAGGATGCGTCCTGCGAAAGACTTGTGCGGGACGCCAATTGTCCCGTTTTATCGTACCTACGCCTAAACCTTTGGGCAGAAGTTGTAGATTTCCTTATTGTTTCAACTTTTGTTGTGTTGTAAGTCTTGTACTTGTATGCCAAAGTAAAACTTTCAATAAAAACCATTTAAAATTATTTCTAACTGGCTTTTGCCCTCGGCTCCGCCCGCGTGGATGTAGATTATCGCGTTAAAAAGTAGCCAATGTCCTCCATAACCCAGGCTACATGTCTGCCAGATTTCATGCGGATCGGTTCAGCGGTTTAGGTGTACGTTACACCCAGCAGAAGTTTCTCCTAGAGTGATATGAGTAGAACGCATAATTAGTGCGTAATCTGCTGTAAATGTGCGCCAAATAGAAAATTTGTGCGTTTTGTCGTTTTGGAATTAAACAGAAAAAACGATTCCTGCTGGAGTAACGTTTTTCCAGCAGGAAAATTGTAAACGAAAGGTCGGAGAGAGAAATATTTTGCATAGGCAGAAAGCTTATATTTGTGCAAAAATGTGCGCCGAAAATATAATTTGGGCGTCTTCAGGTTTTCGAGATATTGCATTTCCTGCTGGAGTAACGTTTTGCAGAAACGTGTGAAAACCATCATATGTGCGCCTGTGGAATAAACATATACGAGTACCTCTTTGTTTGTGCGTATTTGTGACAGAATTAGATTTAAGAAAATATTTATAACTAGCAGCCTGTCCCGGCTTCGCACGGGGTAGACAATTATCATTTTAAGACTCATATTTCTACACCTTCGGTTACATTGTTCAAATTTTACCAAGGATCCCAAATTTTTTTCAAAATGAAATGTAGCCTATGTCAAATTGGAAGAATGTAGCATTCTATTGGTGAAAGAATTTTTTAAATCGGCCCAGTCCTTTTTGAGCCTATTCATTACAAACATACAAACATACAAAAATAGGTACAAATCTTTCCTCTTTATAATATTAGTGTAGATTTTCAAGTAATCACGCTTTTTTGAAAACCCGAAAAAATATTGTAGCGCCTAAATGAGAAAACCTATAAGCTCGCTGAAAACTGTATTCGGTACTTCGTGATGCTTTTAATAACCATAAAAAGTTTCAAGAGGGTTCATGCATGCATTATTGAATAATATAGCTAAAAGTCAAAACGACAGTGTCATAACTTTGACGGCAAAATAGAAGAAACCGGCTCAACCCAAGATGTGTGGGTCTAAACCAGGAACTAGGCATTTAGTCAAAAATATAATTATACTGAAAATATTCAGCTAGGAAATGTTCGCATTAAACAAAAAACAAAACATGTACACAACGGCTGGTTATCTGACCAAATTCGAATGACTAGTAAAATTCGACAATTTCATACTTAACGATGACCATCTTTACTGGACGTAAGCTGTTGTCTGTACAGTCACATTCAAACGTTTATTGGCAATTATATGACCTAATTTTGGGGGCTATTTAAAAATATTAACATGGGACTTAAACATAACTGGCGTTATGTGGGTTTACTATAGGTACACCTCTGCCCAACCCTTCGGGGAAAGGAAGCGTGATATGATAAAGAAAATGCATATTGATGACGAAAAACTTAATTATTTTATCTAACCTACGGCTTAAATCAATATATGTAGATACTCTGTCTGTTTTTACTGTTAATTGGCTTTTTATTTTTAATCTATAAACTGTAGGCTGTTTTTCACACTTTTCTTGAACTACTTTTTTTTTTTTTTAAACAACCGCATATCATGATTTTGGTCATTCACTTTTCATTCTTTTTACCAATTGTGGTAATTTTTATTGTTATTTTTATTCTAGGTACATCGTCTCAAACTATAATTATTAGTTAAGGGTCGGATACACTGCGAGCGCAAGAGAAAATTAGGTATTGAAGCGCTACTCACACAGCGATAGACGCGCGCGCCCCGCTCACGCACACATAGATGTTTACGTAGTTGTTCGTGCGACAGGCAGCGTGAAGACAAAATTATAAATAGAAGTGGATGCTATGTTGTTCTTTGCAAAATAGAAGAAACCGGCTCAACTAGGGTTACCAGGCCTACAAATTAAAAAACCTGCCTGCCAAGTCTAAAAATCCTGATTTTGAAAAAAAATCCGGTCTTGTATAAAATAAAAATCAAATTATTTAAAATGTTTTTATTCAATTTATTTATTATATTTTTGGTTGCTAGCAACCGCTTTCAAAAAGTTGGCTTTTCCAGCTATTTCACTGTGAAATTGTTCGCACGTCACTCGTTTATATTTGTATTGCGTAAGCAATATGGCTCTTACTGACTACACTGAAAGTCTATTTCTTTCTTTGGTCCACTGTGCAGTCATAAGAGAAAAGACTCGCTCCACATTTGCGTTGTGTGGCAAATTGCTAAAGAAATACTGACAAATCTTCAAAAATTCTGCAACTCTTGAACTGTCGTTAATTGTATTAAACAAAATACACCATTGCTTTTCAGCAAGCTCTTCATAAAAATCGCTCTGCTTTGTGTTCAGAAAATTCTTCAGCAGACAGAACTCTTCAAATAGTTTGGCGTCATCTATACAAATTCCTTTGTCCCTCGCTCGCTTGCCCGTCGCTCGAGCGGGAGCACGCACGTGTATGTAAAAAATCCGGTCTGACGTAAAATCCGGGCGGAGTCCGGTCTAACACCTAAAAATCCGGTCAAGACCGGCTTTATCCGGTCAGATGGTAACCCTAGGCTCAACCCAAGATGTGTGGGTCTAAACCAGGAATTAGGCATTTAGTCAAAAATATATACTGAAAATATTCAGCTAGGAAATGTTCGCATTAAGTAGATATAAACAAAAAACAAAACATGTACACAACGGCTGGTTATCTGACCAAATTCGAATGACTAGAAAAATTCGACGATTTCATACTTAACGATGACCATCTTTACTGGACGTAAGCTGTTGTCTGTACAGTCGCGTTCAAACGTTTATTGGCAATTATATGACCTAATTTTGGGGGCTATTTAAAAATATTAACATGGGACTTAAACATACTGGCGTTATGTGGGTTTACTATAGGTACACCTCTGCCCAACCCTTCTGGGAAAGGAAGCGTGATATGATAAAAAAAATGCATATTGATGACGAAAAACTTAATTATTTTATCTAACCTACGGCTTAAATCAATATATGTAGATACTCTGTCTGTTTTTACTGTTAATTGGCTTTTTATTTTTAATCTATAAACTGTAGGCTGTTTTTCACACTTTTCTTGAACTACTTATTTTTTTTTTTTTAAACAACCGCATATCATGATTTTGGTCATTCACTTTTCATTCTTTTTACCAATTGTGGTAATTTTTATTGTTATTTTTATTCTAGGTACATCGTCTCAACCTATAATTATTAGTTAAGGGTCGGATACACTGCGAGCGCAAGAGAAAATTAGGTATTGAAGCGCTACTCGCACAGCGATAGACGCGCGCGCCCCGCTCACGCACACATAGATGTTTACATAGTTGTTCGTGCGGCAGGCAGCGTGAAGACAATATTATAAATAGAAGTGGATGCTATGTTGTTCTTTTTATTGCATTTATACTTAGTAAGGAAGGATGGGAGAGGTGGTCGTTTATTGCAGTTTTGTATGTAGGCATCAATCAGCTGTTATATTATGATTTTCAAAAACAAAGTCAATTAATACGTCGTATTTTTTAATATTTTTTTTAATTCATCAGGCTGCACCGCCGGCTCGATCAGCAATGGCCATTCTTGATTCTGTAAAAAAAAAAATACACTACATTCCTTATAGTTCTGAATGCAGACAAATTTATCCACTCTCCGACTGATCGCTGACAGACTCATTTCTTTCTCCTATTTATTTCTCCATTCACTTGTATCACTCGATCAAGCATTCGTCCACTTACTCGCCTTACGATTCACTCAGTGCTTCAAACTAAACGTAAATAGGTACTAACTTCTGTATTAAAATTATAAAAAAAAAGGATTTTGCCAAATGCAGCCCTGAAACAAATAAATAGATAGAATTATATTCCCGTTACTGACAAAAAATATAAGTAGGTATGTAGTATGTACAATAGTTAACAGATTAAATGGATAGGTCCACTCAATCTGTGTGGTTCTTTCCTCAAAAGACCATTTCAGAGACCCATCTACATGGTCTTCACATGATTTGACCAAGATTATGCCTGGACTTTAAAAGAGACCGTGACCTCTGAGTTTGTTTCGGTCTTTCTTCTCAGAGTAGTCAGATAGGAAACGCCAACCTCATCTAGTTTTAAAATATGATTGACGTGTAAAAGTGTTTGTAAAAACCTACTTACAGAAATAAAATCATTTATCATTTATCATTCATAACGATTAATAAAAAAACCGACCGACAGATCTGTAAATTAATGGGAACGCTCTTCGTTAGTCAAAGACTGTATTTTGGAAAAATGTAGGTAGGTTCTCACACTCCTCACCTTTTTCGTTTTTTACTCCAATGCACGCGTTTATAGCTGGCAAAAAAGCCCTGGTATTATTTGGTTTTGGCCATACTCATATTTTATTAAATTTATAAAAAAAATTCAATGTTACTTCACTATTACAGAAACAATCATTATTTTTATAAGGTAGACACTTGTTTACGATTACGAGCACACAACACGCATGCACCTAATAAAAAAACCTGTGGGGTCGGGAGACCCGTTAGGAACGAAGTTCCTTCTCACGTATGGTTTAAAACCCATAAACAAAATTCTATCAGCCTACATATTGGATTTTCATTTTGACCTCACTATAGGCTTTAGCACCCTCGAAAACTATGAAAACGACACCCATGGCAAAAATTTGAATTTGCGTTTTCATTTTGACCAAATTCACACTTTCAGAGGTTCAGAATGTAAAGAAGAAAGTCGCATGGTGGAGGCATAGAAGTATGAACGCTTTTTCGCGTGACGATTTCTACTAGTCAACTCCTACCGTAAGCCGCAGAAGGTCGTTCCAATAAACCTTAAAATCTTTAAACATGCGTTTCGACTTCGGGGTGGCCTATGGCTATCTTCAGGCTGCATCATCAGATCCTGGACACCATCTAGGTCTGTAATACTTGTCAAAACAAATCTAACGAGCCCAAACACGACGAGGTCATGTTGTATGCTTAAAGAGTTCCTATGGCCAGCGGATGGCTTCATCATCAGTCCCTGACATTATTCTAGATCTATAGTACTTGTCGAGACAAATCTTACGAGCCCAAACACGACGAGGTTATGTTGTATACTTAAAGAGTTCCTATGGCCACCTTCCGACTTCATCTTCAGATCCTGGACACCATCTAGGTCTGTAGTACTGCCGTGATAAGATAGAAGGCCTTAACTACGTCAACGTTGATTCCGAGATAATTGAAGTTTTATCTAAAATTAAGGCCCGCGATTTACTGAATGGTTTTAGTTAGTGATTCTGGTTTTGTAATTCGTCAAAAAATATAGGCTTTATTTTGAACCGTAAATTATTTAAATTCATATACGCGTATTCATTTTATTTTAATTTTACCCTTTTGTTTTAGCAAAAAAATTATAATAAATTGTGTAATACTTATCGGAAAGGGCGCAATTGCGTAAAATGTAATTATGGCTTTTCATAGAAGAAAATCGATCTTCCTAAAGCCGATATCCTTGCATGTAAAGCCTTAAATGTGCAGTTGCGACTTTTTTTGATAGTAAACTAAGTTACAAATCGTTTCTAAAGCAGGCATGTCAGCATAAGTATTTTGTCTAAACGATATAAAAGCATTCGTCTGTCGATTGTAAACAAGACTTATTCGAATGAAACCAAAAATATTTACTCAAATTATAATAGGTAATTTATTGAATCAGTCTCAAAGTTTAATTTTCAGTCAAATTTAAAATAATACGTAAGACACAAGTAGGTACATAACTAACGCCAGTTACCTTATCACTATGAAGCGTTTTTAAGCAACCAATTCTTGCTTGTACTAATTAAATAATATTAACAAATTATTTTTAAAGGAACATCTTTATTAATTACATTTTTCTCATTATCTATCTAAACAAAATCAACAAAACATATTACTTATACTCATAAAACAAAAATATATCTTTTGACAATAAAATAAATTAAACACACAAAACAACAAATAATTTAGAGGAACCTTTACAGACACTGAGAATCATATCTTTCATTTCACAAACTAAAACAAAAACATGAAAATCATATCTTCTGAAACAATTTCAATAGAATCACACATATACAACCAATAATATAATTTTAAAACATCATCTTTTAGAGTTATAGGAACTTCAAATAGAAGTGAGCCTAATAAGGCACTGAGAATCACGTAGCTTAATAAACAAACTTAAACAAAAACATTTCTAACATAAAAAATAATCTCTTTAACGCTAGTAACAATTAAGCTTTGTACCTAGTCAGTCTTCCCGGTCTACCATAAGGTCTTCAGCAGCGTTGTTCGTATACAACATTAGTTTTAGTTTATGCGAAACCCGAAACACGTGTCTAGTATTTTTATGTAAAGAATTTATGTACAAAATTTCAAAACTGTATCATGAAAAATAACAAAGTTATAAGCTTGTTATGTTACCTGGTTGTCCGTACAAAAACATGCTCACCACGCGGCGCACCCGCGCCGCCCGCGCCTTGCGTTCATTAATAATAATATTAATTTGGCAGTAGGTATCTAACCGTACGACGATTGTATTGTAATTAACTGGTGATAACATTTTCCATCACACTTGCAGGCTTTGGACTTTTTCGTAATGGTTAAGTACTTAGTGTCGCTCGGTGTCCAACTTGTAACCTTTTTTAAATATTTTTGGGAAAAAATATAACATGGTGTAAAAACTATTTGAATCGATTCAGTTCCTTATTCTGAACAAACTATATTCAGGTTTTGCATATACTAAAAATAATGTTGTATAAACTTTGCCAGAACAACATTCTATTGGCTGGCATTAATGGTCCTAATCTTTGTATTATATTATTTTTGCGTTCACTCGTTATTCCTTTGGTTCTGTTTTTTGCACATGCGCTGTAAATCCTTTTTTGGTGACAATTTTTTTCTAATATTCTAATTGAATGTAATCGTTAGTGCTGAAATCAGTTTTGTAAAACAAACACAAGGTTCCTTTTTGAAATTGTATCTCACTCTTATCACGCAAATATGCTCGTGGGTTAGATTGTGGAATTCTGGCAGTAGATGTATCGTCGGCTATTTTGAAACAGTCTGTTACAGCCATCTTCTTCACAACAGTTTTCCTATTATTTGTTGTTGCAATGGCGTCCGCAAAATCGTCAAAGTCATACACCTTTTTCTTTTTCTTCAAGGCATGTTCTGCTTGGTGATGAAATTCATCAGCGGACATAAAAGTATGGCCTGTTTCAAAATAATTCAATACGATAGTGCTGATAGACGTCTCGTGAGAATTTATAAAGTTGATCATGAATGAAAACAATGTCCAATTTTTGTTTTGCGCAGCGCAATTATCGAGCCATAAAGTTATCTTATTTAAGTCTCTAAAGTGCATCAAAAAGGCTCTGAATGCACATGTGATATCGTCTTTCTTCCTGCCCGAAATGCCTTCATGCCATATAGCAGCAAAAGACATAATATCTGATGTCTTATGCCCTAACTTTGCCTGGTTTTGCTTAGTTAAAAAGCCCTATTTGGTAATTGCGGCCTTCCAGTCTAGCAATATGAAATTACTAAAACAAAAGGCCGTTATTGTGTAATTAAGCCTTTTCAAATTCAAAAACCAGAATTTATGTCGTAGTTAAGGCTAAAATCCTTATGCTCTCTCTAACCTCATACGAGTTACAGCTTTGTGTGTAAGACCATGAGATAGCATTTTTTCTGCTGATTCCGAATATGGTAATAACTCATTTTTGACAAAATTGTCAGTTACGACCTTCTTTCTTATGACGGCAGAGTACTTGTCAAGACAAATCTAACGAGCCTAAACATGACGGGGCTATGTTGTGTAGTTACAGAGAACAATTATGTAGTTAGAACAAATTATGTCACACCAAGTACTTGAAAACATTTATTACAATTATGTACCAGAAAGACGTAAAAATAATTACAAACAAATAAGAAATGACACAATATACAAAATACGTGCGGAAAGAATCGAGCGTAAAAATCTTAAATTTTAGTACTTACCTTGTATAAATTATTGTTCTGACTCCGGGAGTTCCGACCACTGTGCGGGGGAACTCGCGTACACGCACAGGCCACTATTTGCCGCGTATTTTTTTACTAAGAGCGACGTGCTCCCACTTTGAAGACGTGCGGTCGACTGAGCTCCGCGGCTCGGACACTGCCATATAGCGGGTAATACGCGTCGCCATAGTAAATTGTATGGAGATTTCGGACGTCAAAATTGGGAAAGTTTGCGATTTTTTTACGCAAAACAGAAGTAACATTATGGAAAACTAAAAAATGCATTGGGTTCACTGTTCTTTATTGTTTTTATTTATGTATAAATTAAATAGGTGCCTTCTTGTTTTAAGCTTTAAGTTATCAAAATACGGCAGTGCTTTTTACACGTTTTTAGTGATTTTCAATATTTTTTTAACAATCATCTGCAGGGTTTATCCCCAACCCAATTTTTTCATGGACTAGTAAAACTCTTGAGCTAGCCAGATGTATTTTTTAATCTTATCGAAATCCCATAACACGATTTCCTAGTGTTGACCCTTAATGTATACAAACTATTGTTAACATTTTAAAAGAGTAAGTATGGAGTTTCTTGCTCATTCTTCTCCATACATAACTACCTTTTGGAAGGGGAAATTAGAATCAATTAACTATTTATGTAATTTTTGACGTTCAAAAGTGCATCTTACGTGCCTATTTGAAATAAATGATTTGACTTTGACTTTGGTCTTTATAGTACTTTTTTTATACTATAATTATAAATGCAAATGTCTGGATGTACCTACCTATGTCCTTCGTTCACACACAAAACACTGAATGTATTTCAATGTTTGGAAATAAGAAGATAACATATACCTTGGAATAGCACTTAGGCTCCTTTTTATAATGTAC
This sequence comes from Dryobota labecula, assembly GCA_947523025.1. Lineage (NCBI taxonomy): Eukaryota > Metazoa > Arthropoda > Insecta > Lepidoptera > Noctuidae > Dryobota > Dryobota labecula. The sequence goes on from OX383294.1 coordinate 338,312, forward strand.
TTAATCATGTGCAAAAGTCACGGAAACAGGTAATGAAATATAATCTAATAACAAGTTTATTTTTTTACTTCTTTTCTACTTCAGCGTACTCAGGCACAACACGTGTCAACCGGTTCTTGAGTAAAGTTAAGAAGGTCATCGTTAAGTATGAAATCGTCGCATTTTACTAGTCATTCGAATTTGGTGGGATAACCAGCCGTTGTGTACATGTTTTGTTTTTTGTTTATATCTACTTAATGCGAACATTTCGAAGCTGAATATTTTCAGTATATATTTTTGACTAAACGCCTAATTCCTGGTTTAGACCCACACATCTTAGGTTGAGCCGGTTTCTTGTATTTTGCCGTCAAAGTTATGACACCGTCGTTTTGACTTTTAGCAATATTATTCAATAACGCATACATGTACACTTTTGAAACTTTTTATGGTTAATGAAAGCGCCAATAAGGAACGAATACAGTTTTCAGCGAGCTTATACGTTTTCTCATTTAGGCGCTACGATATTTTTTCGGGTTTTCAAAGAAGCGCGATTACTTGAAAATTAGAAATATTTTCTTAAATCTAATTCTGCCCCAAATACGCACAAACAAAGAGGTACTCGTATATGTTTATTCTACAGGCGCACATATAATGGTTTCAGAGATACACGATTCTGCAAAACGTTACTCCAGCAGGAAATGCAATATCTCGAAAACCTGAAGACGCACAAATTATATTTTCGGCGCACATTTTTGCACAAATATAAGCTTTCTGCCCATGCAAAATATTTCTCTCTCCGACCTTTCGTTTAGAATTTTCCTGCTGGAAAAACGTTACTCCAGCAGGAATCGTTTTATTCCAAAACGACAAAACGCACAAACTTTTTATTTGGCGCACATTTACAGCAGATTACGCACTAATTATACGTTCCACTCATATCACTCTAGGAGACACTTTTCTGCTGGGGTAACGTACACGTGTTTTAGGTGTGAAAACGTAACAGACAGATTTACTTTGACATTATTAGTATGGATAAGTATGGATTGTATTTTCCGCCTCCCTATACTTTCGACAGCTGAGTCCCGCTTTTTTAAGCCATGTCCCGCACTTTGATTGCCAAAGTCCCGGTAAATTCATGCATTAAGGTTGGCAAGCCTAACTATGGGCCTTACAAATAAACAAGGAGTAATGTTATGCTAGGAATAACTTCGGTATAACCATACATTTTTCGACGTTTATGCTTTGCATAACTTTTATTCCGTGTTTATTTGTAAGGCCTTGTGTTTTTCGATAATCTATCTCTATAACGGGTGTAAAAGACACTTAACGAAATCGAGAGTCACTTATTCTTCCTGTCATTGTGATCATTTTTTTATACTGGACCATGCCTGGGAACCTTCTGGTTACGGAGATATTGAAGGTCAAAGTTCCATCTTTTTTGACGGTTTTTTACAAAAACAAGTTTTAATTGTTATAACTAAACCTTAAATACACCCACGACTCCTGTACTGTTGCTTGCATCCATAAGCACAAAGTTTTGCGTGCGTTACATTGCACACTAATATAACGTAAACAGCGAATTGTCATACCAAAAATAAAAGTCGTTTCCCAGCAATGATTTTTGCACAAAGTTACTTAGTTTGATGTACAGAATGCGTAGATGACGGCTTTGTGATGGGTGTTTTTACACCCTGTTTTTCTGTATATAGTTTTTTTTTTTAAGTAAAAAATATAATATTTCAATTACATTAAAATGATTACATGCAATATAGGACGCAACTAACTATTTACACTAGGTACTAAATTAAAAGACTAACAAACTAAATATACAAAAAAACAAAAGGACACTTACGCGTCGAAGTACTCGTCTGCATATTTATCTGTCATAAATAAATATATCTGTTATAACTTAGGACGCAACTTGTGTCAACACAACACACTTGCGCCATCTCATGTTTCAAGCACGGCTGGCTATGCTAGCGCCGCTGCGGCGGCTGCTGAGACTGTTTTGAGCCGTTTGGGGTCGAAACCCACGAAACGGAAATTTTTCACTGACTGGTCGACACTCCACGTGGCCAGAGGGCTGGCTCGTTCTTTGGCTATTCAATGTGGCAATGCTGCCAGTCTTCTGGGCACGTTTTCGGATGACAGCTACGCGGACGAGTACTTCGACGCGTAAGTGTCCTTTTGCTTTGTTTATATTAATTTATATTGTGTGTGTGTGTGTTGTAGCACTAAGGAGGGGTTTTTGGAAACGCAACCACTATACTAATAATTTTTCAGTACGGCCTGGTTACTAATAGCCATAATGTAACATTTAGTATTAGTACAAAATAATTAAGGCCAGGTGTTCCCGTTTTTGCCTGTTTTAGAATAATTTTTGATAGACAAATTATAACATTTAGAATCTGTAATAAATATATATTTTAGATACATTCTTTCTCCTTATCATGTACCCGTTCAAAACACGATACAATACAATTTTCTCTGTAGAAAAAAAATACCGATTTAACTTCGATTTGCAGTTTTTTTACAAGCAAATATAATAAAACCACTCCATATACTAATAGAATGTATTACACCAATATCAAAATTAACACGAACATTATAATCTAGATATTACAATCAGTTTAACTTCAACATAAACAGCACAACTTGAATATAATTTCACTATTTCAATCATGAGATCATTGTTTTAATCTGTTAGCCAGAACTTCCAACTAGGACGACTCCCGTCCGCGAACTGCCCCACGACTAGGGCTTGCAATATCCGTTAATTTTACTATCCGGATAATACGAATACAAATATTTTACTATCCGGATTATCCGGATAATGCGAACATACGGATATTTTTTAGTTTTTAATTTATTTAAAACTAAAAAGCTTTTGTAACACGTTTCAATCAGTCTCTCAAGCAAAATGACAAAGAAATAATAAACTATACCAATATTTCAAGTAACAATCACATAAAAAAAACTAGTTCACTTTCTAAAATTATACAATAAAACACCGATACCGCACAAATAATTTGTATCTATTCTTCTCATACTAAAAACAATTCTAATTAAAAAGTGATCTTACATTTATCACAAATCACAACATCCCCCTCAAATCAACCTATTTAAAACATATAATTAAATAAAAATATCACGTAGTTAAGCATAGTGCTTCCACAGGTATGGCTCAAATTGCTAAATAGTTAAATAACAACTTACTCACTTTGAACACCTCAAAAACAAAATGTTTCACTATCAGCAATCTTACACAACCTAAGAGTGACTTTACTATTAAAGTTCATGAGTGTGGCGACCCACAAAACCAAAACTGCACGTGTTCTATTATATCCAAGGTCTCGCAGACTAAATATTTAGGGGTTATTCTTGACCAGAGGTTATCCTGGTACCCCCATCTTGAACAGGTCGTAAAAAGGGTTAGAAATTTGAGCTGGATATTCAAGACACTAAGACACATTGTTCCATCTAGGGCTAGCAATGACTCATCTAGGAACCTATTAAAGGAAATTTATGTCGCATTAGTGCAATCTGTCTTGGTGTATTGTATTCCTATATGGGGAGGTGCAGCTAAGTCCAAATTTATAGAAGTAGAACGAGCTTAAAGAGCTCTGATCAAAATAATGCATTTTAAGAGAACAAGGTACCCCACTTATAGAGTTTATCAAATTAGTGATCTGCTCTCAGTGAGAAAATTATATATTGCTCAAATTATCTTGAAAAAAACACAAGACACTGCCTTACGATGCTGGTAATCTTGCAAAAAGAAGGAAAGATCTTGTGGCGCATATTCCACCTACCTACCTATACATATACATATTTAGTAAAATTTTGAGAAATTAATGTTAGACCAATTGCAAAGATTTTTTAATAAAAATAAATTATTACACAGTAAACAGTTCGGTTTTACAAGGGGTCGTTCAACTACTGATGGTGTTGAACTTTTAGGACATATTTATAATGCATGGTGTGCGGAAATTAGCGTGATTTAAATAAAAAGGCAGCAGGCACATGTAACGTGTATGAGTTTTTTTTTATGAAAGGTGAAAAAAAATGACATATGAATGATGTGCGTATAAGCATATAACAAACATAATAGTTTGCATATGACGGAACACTTAAAGCTAAGACCATTTGCTTAGGCGCTCCAACATGCCCCCGGGCGTTGAAAGTCGTGCTTTCAACCAGACTTAGATTCTGAAGACACAGGTAATGGGCATATCCTGTTGAAGGCCCTCCGGATGACTCCAGTAGAGGTCTTGATATCTGCTACGCGGGCAATTCCATCAGTACCTGGATGTACGGCGATGACTCTTCCTAGTCTCCACTTCAGAGGTGGAAGATTCTCCTCTTTGATGACTACCAAGGAATCAAGTTTTAAGCCATTCTTGTACGAACGCCACTTTGTCCGTTGCTACAACTCTGCAAAATACTCTTTAGTCCATCTAGTCCAGAAGTGTTGGCGGAGTTGCTCAATACGTTGGTAACGACTAAGATGGGTTGCAGTGTGGTCTTCACAATTCTTCTGTGGCAATGAAGTAAGTGGCCGGCCGACGAGAAAATGACCTGGTGTCAATGGAGTGCAATCGGCAGGGTCTGAAGACAGCGGCGTTAGTGGGCGTGAATTTAATATTGCCTCTATTTGGGCTAAGGTGGTGTTAAGTTCCTCAAAAGTTAGATTACATTGTCCCAACACTCGCTGTAAATAATATTTTGCCGATTTGACACCCGCTTCCCAGAGACCGCCGAAATGTGGAGTATATGCGGGAATGAAATGGAACTTGATTCCCTCATTAGCTATGCTTTCACTCAAAGAATCAGAATTAATTTTCAAAAATTTAGATAGCTCGTTATACGCACCAACAAATGAGGTACCGCTATCGGAGTATATGTGAACTGGCTTACCCCTTCGTGAAATAAACCGATACAAGGCTAATAAATAATTATGGCTCGTCAAGTTACTCACAAGCTCCAAATGCACAGTCTTTGTGGTAAAACAGATAAAAATTGCTATGTACACCTTGACGAGTCTACATCCACGACCTTGACGACTAGCGCTCATAATAGCCGCATAATCAACTCCGGTACTTTCAAACGGATACCCTCCTGGAAGAAGGCGTTGCCGCGGTAGGTTACCCATCAATGGAGTAACAACCTTACCCTGCATACGTTGGCACCGAACGCTTCTATGATAACAAGCTTTAGCTAAATTTCGTCCTCCTATAGGCCAATAGGATTCTCTAATAGAGGCTAATAATAGTTGTGGGTCTGCGTGCATTAACCTTTTGTGCTCAAAATCAAATAATAATTTAGTAAAATTATGAGTGGACTGTAAAATTATAGGGTGCCGTCTATTATGTGTAAAATCTGAATTGTCGAGACGTCCTCCGACACGCATTAGATTGTTTTCATCTAAATACACATTAAATTTTAATAGGACGCTCTTTTTTGTCAAACTGTGTTTATTTAAAAGTAATTAATGTTCGGGAAATGATTCTTGTTGACACTGATAGATTAAAATGTTTAATGCTTTCTTTAATTCGTCATCGGATAAAAATTTACTGTGTGGCGATTGGTGTTTACACGCTTTAATAAATCGCAACACGTATGCCATGGAACGTAAAAGTCTTAAATAATTAGAAAAACGATTATAATCTATAATAAATGCCTTATGGTCAGTGTCAAGGACAACATTTAAAGTGACATCAGTTCGAGTTTCGGGGAGTAGCCCTAACTCTAAACATTTAAATTGCGAAGGCCAACTACTTGAGTCTTGTTGGAGAAAGTCCGGACCAGACCACCACATATCTAAACCCTGCAGATGACTATTATCCACACCACGAGATAGTAGGTCTGCTGGGTTTTCATTGGTTGGGACATGCCGCCAGGTGCAATGACCCGCCTGATCTAAAATTTCAGCGACGCGGTTGCGTACAAATGGCTGAAGTTTCGAAGGCAATATCTGTAGCCATCCCAATACGATGGTCGCAACAAAAGACGCGCGAGAACTTAAGACGAAGTGAGTTTAACACCTTTTCATACAGACGAGCTCCCACTAAAGCGCCACACAACTGCAACCTTGGAATTGTAGTGGGTTTAATTGGCGCCACTCGACTTTTAGCCATAAGTAACCGAACGATGCACTCACCTGCATCATTAACACTGCGAACATAAACGCACGCACCATATGCGCGCTCAGATGCATCGGTAAATATATGTAGTTCCAATTCCTTGTATGAATGACACACAACAATTCGAGGAATACGAACTTCATTTAAAAGAGGCAGAGTTTTAATAGTTGTCTGCCATTGTAATTTAATTTCAGGAGTCAATGGATCATCCCATGATAATTTATCCAGCCATATTCTCTGTGGTAACATTTTCATAGTGATTACAAATGGTGACAATAGCCCCAAAGGATCGAAGATCTTTGCAATCATAGAAAGTAAATCACGTTTAGTGTTACTGTTATGGGATATGTAGTTGAGCCTATGGAAAATACTAGTTCATCTGAACTTGCATACCAACCTAGCCCGAGCAACTTGTCAGGCTCACTAGAACCTATATTTAAGTCAAGCGAAGATTGAGCAACTTCAGACAATAATTGAGGTTCGTTTGACTTCCACTTACGCAATGGCATGCCAGCAGATGAAAGTATATTTGTGACTTCCTAACGGATAAATCTAACCTCATCTAAATCATCACCGCCAGATAATAGGTCATCAGCATAGAAATCGTGCTTTATGACCTTAGCAACCTTCTGATTCTTACAATCGAGCCCTAATTGATGAAGGCACCGAAAAGCTAAAAATGGCGCACTAGCCGTACCATAGGTGACGGTGTTTAATTTATAAAATTGAACGGGCTCAGATGCCTTACCTCGCCACAATATCTGCTGAAGATATCTGTCAGACGGATGGACGACTATTTGTCTATACATCTTCTCGACGTCTGCTGACAAGACATACTTGTGCTGTCTGAAACGGAGAAGAATCGACAACAGATCGTCCTGAATGGTAGGTCCAACCATCTGTAAATCATTAAATGAAACGCAAGTTGAAGAAGGACAACTTGCGTTGAATACCACTCGAAGTTTCGTAGTGGTACTACTTTCACGTAATACGCCGTGATGCGGAATAAAATAACCAGAAGGGCCAAAATAATAAAATAAGGGCTTAAATCGGATTGTTTGCATGCAGTCATATGACCTAGTAACTCATACTCAGACATGAATTCGTGATACATTTTACTAAAATCAGATTTCGTTTTTAACCTACGTTCTAACGACTGTAAGCAATGAGTAGCTTTATTAATTGAATCTCCTCAAATAGAAGAATCTTGTTTGAGAGGAATACGAATACAAAAACGACCATCAGGCAATCTGCTCGTATTATTGCGAAAATGGTTTTCACATAACTTCTCTTCTGGCGAATAATGGGAAGACTTCTTACTTACTTCTTCTAACTGCCAGAAGATAGAGACTATAATTATAAAATTATAGTCTGTGTGATCGATCATAAGAATTCGTGAATTTATTTGTAAATCCAAGATGGCGGCTGCGAAACTTTTCAAATTTTTCGTTATGGGTGTCGTTTTCATGGTGTTCGAGAGGTTTAAAGAAAAAAAAAAAAAAAGAAATTTTTGCAGCCACCATCTTGTATTTATTTTAACGTCGTTGTTGTCTTTAACACCCGCGAAAACTATGAAAACGACACCCTCATGATGAAAAATATGAAAATTCCCGCCGCCATCTTAGATTTATATTTTGACCAAAGAAGAAAGTCGCATGGAGGGCAGTGTCGCATATCATGTAGGAACGCTTTTTCGTGTGACGATTTCTACCTGTCAACTGCTACTGCAAGCCTCGTTAAAAGAACTTCGTTTCAATAAAACACTTTTCGATTTTACAAACATTAAGAGTGCCAAACCTAACGCTCCAAAGGAGCGTAGATAATTATTTCTACAAATAGGCCTAGTTTCTATACTGTTCATATTTATACTGTAATTAAGGTCTGGACTTCGTGCTGGCCAGTCCAGAACCCTTAGATAAATGATATAATGATATACCGCCGGTGTACTTGTCAAATGCGGCAACAAATACTACGCCGAAGTCGGCGTACCAGACCCAGTCATACTGCAACCTGTGTGTGACGTGTACGTGCCAAATGTTTTATTAAGTTTTGGACATAATCCGAAGTAAAATGCCAGTTTGCGTAGTGAAACTGTGTAAAAATAATACTACAAGAAATAAAAACGACACTGGCATCACATACCATCAGTAAGTATCGTATAATTTCGAAATTTTAACATAAAATTACAGAAACCCTAAACGCCATTCAGTGTTGCCGCGTATACAAGTATCAAGATCCCCGTGGTTGAGATTGTTATAATCTGATTTTTTTTGTTTTTGTATTTTATTATATAACCTATTTAATTTATCTTACCTAGTTACAGCGACTTTTTTGGATCGAGTCAGCGTTCGTTAACCACATGGCCAACACAGCTCCAAAAAAGTTATATAGGTAGGTACTAAATAATGTGTAACCACACTATTGACGGGTAGAATAGAAATAAGAAGTATTGTTTTGGTAACACCTTATATTCTACAAGATTATTTTTAATAATAATTTATAAATAATACATGTAAAAAAAAAATACTATTAAAAATGAGGCCTAATCATTGATACCTATACAAACATACCTTCCATTTTTCTAAAGAAAAAACCTACGTTTAACCTATACATAAATATACATTCGCTTTTAATTTATTGTTCATTTTTAAGTATTTTCTGAGCTACATTTATAACCTAACTAATAGACCACAGCATAAAATATTTTTCCCATTAAATCGGGTAACAGTTGAGCAGCTGGTATCACACAATGTCAACTGACAAATGTCAAGTGACGATGACTTACACACACCACAAGAATGAGTTGCCGCATTCACGGAGCTATTGTTTTTAGATAGCGTGGTATCTAGTCGAGTTCAGCGAGACCAATCATTTATCTATGCCAGAACCTGTATCCCCACTTCTCCCAAGTAATCTCTAACGCACATCGCAGTATGGGGGCGCGCATTATCGTGCATTAATTTAAATTCTTGACCAATAAATCCTGAGTATGGCACTACACTACATGCTCTTCAAGAATGTTAGTGATGTACGATTCAGCAGTTACAGTTCTTCTATCTACGATAACCAGCTCAGTACAAGCTTCTAAACTTATACCCCCCCAGAACAAAACTGAACTTCCAAAGCTTACTTTTTTAGATATGGCACATAAATGATATATGATTTTATTTCTGTAAGTAGGTTTTTGCAAACACTTTTACACGTCAATCATATTTTAAAATTAGATGAGGTCGGCGTTTCGTACCTGACTACTTTGAGTAGAAAGGCCGAAACAAACTCAGAGGTCACAGTCTCTTTTAAAGTCCAGACATAATCTTGGTCAAGTCATGTGAAGACCATGTAGATTGGTGTCTGAAATGCTTTTTTGAAGAAGGAACCACCAGATTGAGTGGACCTGTCCATTCAGTGCACGCATTTGTCAGTAATCGTGCAGCTCAACTCAGAACATAAGGAGCTCAACGATTCGACGAACAATACCAAATAAAGGACATTTGGGCAGGCCGCATAAATTACTCAAACTGCCATACCATGAATAGGACAAAAAAAAAACTGAGAAAAAAATAAAATAAAGACCCACATAGTCTTCACATTCACAATAATTAAAATAATAACATTATACTTCACAAGTAAATATTTATGTCAATGTGTATAAAGCAATCACAATAAAAAAAGTTTCAATATGTAAAATTTGGAGCAGCTCAATCCCAAGCCTTTTTGTCCTTACCTTACGTTTTGTGAACTTACGTTTAATGAATGATTTGAATTTATTAATGCTTAGTTCTTGAGCGTGGCTTGAAAGTTTATTATAAAAGCGTATACATTGACATCTGAACGAACCACCTATTTTCTTGAGCCGTGTTGTAGGTACAACAAACATGTGTTTGTTCCTAGTATTTATATTATGGATATCACTGTATTTTTTAAACAATTTTATGTTTTTATGGGCATATAAAAGATTTTCAAAAATATACTGAGATAGAAAATGGATATGGCTATATTCGTTTTTGCGCCCATCAGCACCATAAAGCCACATACGGGACTCATCAGAAAAGAGTACTTGCCCCCATTGTGCCAAAGTCCAGTCACGGTATTCACGAACAAAATTTTACCTTGCTGCCTTATGAGCTGTGGTAAGTTGACGTTCTTTAAGGCGTCTTCTTATTGTCCTATCACTTACAGCGACACCTCTGACATCTCTGACCAGGTGCTGCAATTCTACTCCAGAATGATGACGATTTCTGAGGCTTGCTGACACTAGAAATCGATCTTCCCGTTCAGATGCCTTTTTCTTCGACCTGATCCAGGTCTTCTGATGTAGCTACCGGTCTCTAGATACCTTTTGTAGACATTGAACCGTTGATCGACTTCAAATTGTCGAGCGACATTTCGCTGGCTCATTCCAGTTTGTAACAACGTTACGATTCGAACAACTTCTGCTTCGCGTAATTCCATATTTACCAGTGAAAAGGAAGTGGGAGGCACAGAACTTAAAATCAGTAATTAGTCTTAAATAGCGTCCTAGCGACAGCTGATATTACTTAAACATAAAATAATAAAAGTGTGGGTACCTAAAAAAATTGATTGAATGACATTTGACACATTTACACTTGATAATTTTATCAATATACCCTCTACTAAGATTGCAAATGAACGTTTAAAAATGTGGTATTTATTTTAATGTTTAAACAGACCGTAATTAATGAATAAATCATAAAAATTGGAGTGGCCTATTTTTTTGGTCCCCCAGTGTATTTAGATCAACATAAAACTTGATGCTGGAATATTTATATTTCGCTGGCAACCCTGACGCTTTCGCCTTAAGTATGGATTAGTATGGTTAAGGATTAGGCTTTACTGTAAGTAAGAATAACGGTTTTAACGAATAAATCGTTGCATTATTGGTGAACACCTATTCCAATAAAAAAGTGGGCGTGGTAGGGCGGCGACGATGTGACACCATCGGATGCGGCGCTCGGTGCGCTGCTGGAGGACGCCGAGCCTGCCGACGCCGACGCCGAGAGGCGCGTGCGGCGCCTGGGCAGCCGCCTGGCGCGCCTCGACGCGCTCAACGTGGCCGGCATGCTGGCCGCCGCCACCGAGAGCGGCGGCGCCGGCGCCGCGCTGGCCGAGCGCCTCGAGGCCGGCCTGGCCGCCGGCGCCGCGCTGGCCACGCGGCTGCGGCGCTACGACGAGCTGGCGCGCGCCGCGCCCGCGGCTCCGCACGCGCGCTCGGACGCCGCGCGCGCCGACGCCAACGCGCGTCGCTTGCTGGCCGAGCTCGGCGACGTGTACGGCTGGCTGGACGCGCCGCCGCTGCACGACCTGGACTCGCTGGCCGAGGTGGCGCTGACGTCGGCGGAGGGCCGCGCGCGCGCGCTGGCGGCGGGCGAGGCCCTGCGCGCCGCGCTGCGCGCCGAGGCGGCCGCGCCCACGCCGCGCCGCCGCTTGGCCGCCGTGCGCGAGCGCCTGCGCCGCCTCGCCCGCGCGCGCGACCAGGTGAGTCGCAACTACGAGGGTGAATCAAAAAGTTCTTAGAATTGCATATACATAAAACATTTTTGGGAGAAGTTCGATATTCAAATTAAAGAGTGTCAGTCACACAATATTTATGCAAACTGTCACTTGTTTTTGTCAGTTCGTTCGCACGTAATAAATTGTTTTGTGCAACGAGTTGCTAAAAACCCAAAATTATGGATAAAAGTGAGTTACGTGTGGTGATAAAATAACTCAGTTTGAAAAAAATGTCTACGAAGGAAAAAATTTCGGACATTCAGCACACATTAGGGGATGATGCTGTACCCTATTCTACGGTTGCGTACTGGGTGGCTGAATTTAAAAGAGGTAGATCAAGCTGTAAAGATGACCCGCGTTCTGGGCGGCCTTCAACCTTCGTTACGGAAGAAAATGTCAAAAAGATTGAAAATCTGGTTTTGGAAGACAGAAAAATAACTATAATACATATACCTGAGATCCTAAATATATCATTTGGTAGCGTTCAATCCATTTTAATTGATTCACTGGGATTCAAAAAAGTGTCGGCAAGATGGGTGCCACGAATGTTAACCGACGAAAACAAAAAGCGACGTTTGGAAATTTCTAAGCGTAATCTCGAAATGTTCCAGCGTGATTCGGATAATTTTTGCCGTCGCCTTGTCACCATGGATGAAACGTGGGTCCACCATTTCGATCCTGAAACTAAGAGACAAAGCATGTCTTGGAAACGACCATCCTCTCCATCCATTAAGAAATTTCGAATTCCTCCTACCGCTGGCAAAGTTATGGCCTCTAGTGTCCTGGGATAGTGAAGGAATCCTTTTTATTGATTACATGCCAAAAGGCCAGACGATTACTGGACCCTATTATGCAAATTTAATCCCGAAAGTGCGTGAAGCGATTAAAGAAAAACGTCGTGGAAAACTATCGTTGGGCGTGTTGTTTCTTCAAGATAACGCTCCTGCTCATCGATCGGAAGTTGCGCTCAACGCCATCCGCTGTGCTGGCTTCAATCTCCTTGACCACCCACCATATTCTCCGGACTTAGCCCCAAGTGATTTTCACTTATTCCCAAAATTAAAAGAGGACATTCGTGGAACAAAATTTTACGATAGTGACGCGGTTATGGCTGCCGTAGAGGAGTTCTACGAGAGTCAAGAAAAACAATTTTTTTCACAAGGAATAAGGAAGTTAGAAACACGTTATTCTAAATGCATTGCATTGGAGGGAGATTATGTAGAATAATAAAATATTTTTGTTTAAATCTTTGCTTTTTCTAATATGGATTCCAAGAATTTTTTGATTCACCCTCGTAGTATAGACCTCACATGAACTGTAACTAGGCAGTTTTTCGACATGGTATAATACACATGTGCCCGCAGCTGGCAGCGGCGCTGGCGCGGCACCTCAACAACGCGCTCATCCACCTCGGCAACGAGGCGGCGCACGAGTCGCGCGCGCACCGCCACCACGCCGAGCTGCTGCCCTACGCGCCCTTTATGCGCTGGCTCAAGGACATGGACGAGAAGGCGTTCGACGCGCTGGCCAAGGTACGTGTGCAGTGTGCCGTACAACAGTGCGCCAGGCTGCCAGGCCGACTGACCCTGTTATGTGCAGGTGTACGTGGGCACGTGGGCGCGCGTGTACGAGCGCGAGGTACGCTCCGCGTGCGAGCTGGCGCGCGCCGGGCTGGCCAGCGCGCCGCCCGACCGCGCTGACGAGTCGCTCGACACTGTGAGTGAAGCGCCTCTAGGACTACACTAACACAATATGTTTCTGCCACCGCTCAACTCGACGCCCCGTCTGTCGGTAGGTGCTGAGTCTAGTGGAAAGCTTGTGTAACGCCGAGCAAGACTTCTGCGCGCAATTCTTCTTTTTGGATATCGACGTCAAGGTAACATTTCGATTCGCGTAAATCTCTAGCGGCAGATATTCGCGACGTGCTGATGCCTAAAGTTTTATTTCAGGGTGAAGGCGGCGACGGCGAGCGGAGCGAGGGCGCCGAACGGGGCGAGGCGCGGCGTGCGGGGGGCGAGACGCGGCGCTTCATGTGCGAGCTATTCCCGTCGCTGGAGAGTGACCTGGTGGCGCTGGTGGCGCACGTGGAGCGGCACGACCCCTAGTAGGTGCCTGGCGGCGCGTCACGCATGCGGCCTGCTCGAGCGGTTACTATACGATAGTGTCTCTGAGCAGCGGAGCCATGCGTGCCCTGGCGTGCGTGGGGCGGCGCGTGCTGGGCGCGGCGGAGGGCGCGGGTGGGGCGGGCGGGGCGGCCGGGCCGGGCGGGCCAGGCGGGGCGGCCGGGCCGGGCGGGCCGGGCGGCGCGAGCGAGGCGCGTTGGGCGCGCGCGGCGCTGGCGGGCGTGGCGGTGGCGGCCAAGCGCGGCGCGGACCGCAGCGTGGCCGAGCGCTTGGCCGCGCTGCCCGACGCCGTCAAGCAGGTGAGCCGGGTATATCGTCAGCTGGAAAAAAAGTGAAAGTGGGATTTGAGGACTCATGCCCAGTTTATGAGATCCTCAAATCCACTCACGATAATTATTATTGGTTCGATAAGGTTAGAAAGTTGATAAGACGACTGAGTTCGGAAATGCTGGCGAACCATTACAAGTCAATGTTAAAACGTTATTGCAAACTACTGACTGAATAAACTACGAGAGTTGATGTCCCACAGGCGGCCAAGAAGCCCAAGTGCGGTCTGCTGAGCTTCCTGCAGGAGCTGGAGGCACTGAGCGCCGCGTGCGAGCGCATCTTCGCGTCGAGCGGACGCCGCGCGGACCTGGACCGCTGGTACGTGGCGTTGGCCGGCGCCATGATGCACGCCGTGCAGCACGCCGAGCACCCACGCACGCCGCGCGCCGTGCTGCACATGGGTGAGTGAGCGGGAGTGTGTGTGCGGGAGTGTGTGTGCTGGACCGCTGGTACGTGGCGTTGGCCGGCGCCATGATGCACGCCGTGCAGCACGCCGAGCACCCACGCACGCCGCGCGCCGTGCTGCACATGGGTGAGTGAGCGGGAGTGTGTGTGCGGGAGTGTGTGTGCTGGACCGCTGGTACGTGGCGTTGGCCGGCGCCATGATGCACGCCGTGCAGCACGCCGAGCACCCACGCACGCCGCGCGCCGTGCTGCACATGGGTGAGTGAGCGGGAGTGTGTGTGCGGGAGTGTGTGTGCTGGACCGCTGGTACGTGGCGTTGGCCGGCGCCATGATGCACGCCGTGCAGCACGCCGAGCACCCACGCACGCCGCGCGCCGTGCTGCACATGGGTGAGTGAGCGGGAGTGTGTGTGCGGGAGTGTGTGTGCTGGACCGCTGGTACGTGGCGTTGGCCGGCGCCATGATGCACGCCGTGCAGCACGCCGAGCACCCACGCACGCCGCGCGCCGTGCTGCACATGGGTGAGTGAGCGGGAGTGTGTGTGCGGGAGTGTGTGTGCTGGACCGCTGGTACGTGGCGTTGGCCGGCGCCATGATGCACGCCGTGCAGCACGCCGAGCACCCACGCACGCCGCGCGCCGTGCTGCACATGGGTGAGTGAGCGGGAGTGTGTGTGCGGGAGTGTGTGTGCTGGACCGCTGGTACACACAGCGTCATTATGTGCTAACCACTCAAGTTTTAAAATGTTACACTGCTACAATATTGAATTCGTTACGAATAATCTAAAGAAAACTTCAAAAAGAGTTCATTTGTTCGACTTGCATCCGAACCATCGCCCCGAACGTCGTCATACTCAAATAGGCAGTTTGATGCACTAGTCAGCGAGCCCATATGAATTGCGATGAAATTGTTATCTATTCTATTTTTTATATATGGCAAGCAAAGCCGATGTCGACTATTCTGCCAATATCTAAAGTGAGTTAGAAAAATAAGTGTGCACGAGAAAAAAAAAAGTTGTAAGATACTTCGATTGATACAGTTGAACACAATGTAGATCTTGTAGTTTGTTGCCCGTGGTACTACCAGTATTACTACTCGTCGAGTCTCGTACACGAATTTTTTACAAAAAAAAACGGGAGTACAACAAAAACCTAATCGGATTCGACAAAGGACGGAAACAATTGTTTTGGAGAGTTGTAGCCGTAGAAACAAGGTTTTGGTTACTTTTGTAGCCGTAGAAACAAGGTTTTGGTTTTATTACGGGTTGTACTGCATAAAAAACCCGCCCTTTTTCCTTCCAGTGATATTCCACTATTCCTGCCATGAGGATTGGAGCTTAGCCTTTGTATGCGCTGCTATATGGGTCGCACACACCTTGGATGTTAACTTGAAATGATAAGACACGGATAGTCAAAGATGATTGTTTACTGAAAATATTTCACTACCACGTAACTTATACTATATGAATATTGTGTGAATGAGTACAGCTGACTATGAACGCTGATTGAGTACTATCGCGTTACACTATAATTTGTGTAAGGCGACGGAAAAGTGCTGATCTATGCAATGCGCGCGTGCCATGTACGGTACATGACTCGTACAGCCTTAGGAAGGTTTAGGTTCCCTGATAAATATTGTGGGTCAGATCAGCTGTTGCTGATGAGCAAGCATCGAAGTAAAGCGAATGTGCTCTAGGTAGGTTAGGGTACGTTTTTGTTTGACGACAACACCGATAAAGAAACTGTCTTTGTTATATATTTGACGAATCATATTTTGGCCCTGAAAAGGGCTTTTTGTTTTGCGCAACCGACATAATAGATAAAGGAGAATGGGCGCTTTTGTATAGCCTCCGTCCCCAGATTGTATCAAATTGAGCAATACGTTATTGAAACTTGTTAGAATGGCTTTATTTTATTCTATGACACGAACCATCGCACTCGTACGGGGGAAAAACCACAAACATACAAACATTTGACACATTTTGCTTAAAAAAAAATGTCATTTTCGCTTAGTTTAACATTGTCCACCTCTTTTGCCTTGCCGATATCCTGGGGTATGCTATCCATCAAAAGTGCGATGGAGAGAGCTATGATCGAAGTCCTAACGTGTGTGTCCTCGAGGTTATGAGTGTTATGACAGTAGCTTATTGTATGCCACCAACAACGAAACTCGTGCAAAGAAGATACTACGATTTTGTTTTTGTAATAATATAAATTTTAGCATAAACAGTTTATTATTATTTTATCATCATCATCATCATCTCCCCTGTCAACCTCACTCTATGATTCACAACCTTCTCTTTCATATCATTTTTCACACAATCCATTAATCTTTTTTTTAGGCCTTCTCTCCCTCTCCATCCATCCACATTTATATTCATCACTCTCCTCGTCACATGCCTTTCCTCCCTTCTCATCACATGCCCATACCATGCCAAACGACGTCCTTTCAACTTTTCTGTCACCGGCGCCACTTTGAAACTTCCCCTTATATAATCAATTCTGACTTTATCCATTCTCGTCACTCCACACATCCATCTCAACATTCTCGTCTCCACTACATGCAATCTTTTTTCATCCGTCCTCTTCACGGCCCAGCATTCCGATCCATACAATACGACAGCCCTTATCACAGACTTGTAGATTTTCCCGTTTAACTTAAGGGGCATCCATTGGTCGCAAGTTGTTCCAGTAACCTGTCGCCATTTTATCCATCCCGAGTTGATCCGGTGCGTTATTATTATTTATTATTTTAAATATTATTTGATATAGTGTTATTTTCGGTGAAGCTACTCGTCTTATGTTGCGCCTTTACCGCCACATCCGCACAATGGTTTATCGAATACCATTTTTTTTTTTTACAATAATAGTCGTCAAGCCAAGTCGTGAGCTATGTCAGAGGCTTTTGGCAGCTCAATAACTTTAGCGCTAAGGTTTGTGAGGTAGGCTAACCTTACAACCCACACGATAATAAGAAGACTACAAATAACCAATATTTTTGATCGATTCACTTCGGAATATAAAATAATAACTTACCTTTTGTGTTCGTAAATAATCCATTACATATTCCGCAAAGCTGTCTTGCATCTAAGATTTCTCTTCACGAGAGAAATCTTAGATGCAAGACTTAGCTTTGCGGAATATTTTTATATATTATATTTTTGCCGATGGCGTTCTCGCACTCGCGCTAGAGAACGGTCACATAGAACCAACGACCATATAGCCCCTAGACGCCTAATAACAGGTGGCCGATGTCTGTCAACACATCAGACTTATAGATCTGATTTAGGTCGCCACCGCCGATTTCGATTCAGTTTCGACCAGTTCTGTGAGCCGTAAACACTTCTGCGTTAGTCAATAAAAATTTGTGAAAATAAATATTATAATAGCCTCATGCACAATACGTTGGTGTGGTAAAAACAGCCACACTTCGAGTTTCCTTAAAGATAGCATAACAAATTCATCGGTAAGTTAATAGTTACATAATCATAATTAGATTTATTTTCTGATATTATTTATCGGAGTTCATCTTATACTGGTCATACTTGTAGGCGAACCAGAGGTGCAAGGACTCTCGTTGATGTCTTTCGAGTTTGCGTCCCTTTCTTTTGAAAGTAATTTTTTCGCTATCTCTTTTCCTCTATTATTAGGTAAACATAAATAGTGATGCAGCATATTCAAATTGACCAAATCTGTTATCGATAAAGCAAAAACCTATACTATAGGTATAAATAAGAAATTTAAAAAAGAAACACTAATTACAATAGAGAAAAGCTGCCCAATGCAAATGCGAATTATTATTATCGCCACTTTAGTGTTTGATAGGATTAAAATAAAATCCAAAGTTAAAAGTAGTCTAATAGCTTATAGAGACAAAGGTGGCTTGATATATCCTTCACCAACTGTGATCAAAATTTGTCGTCGTTCTGAAATAACCATAAAAGCATACCTTGAAAAAATTTCAAAAAACCAACGTCCTGGTCAATAATACTTTAAGCATTTTCATTGGCGAGGAACAATTTCCTAATATAAGTAACCATCAATTCCACTCTGAACTAACCAATCATGTAGTGGATTTGTCAATAAGTGTTATGCACAAATTATATTTCCACAAGGCTAGCTTTCTTACAAAGTCTGCCCAACACAAACACTGTTCGAAAGATTTAGACAAAGTTAATACATTTCAAAAATGATTAAAGTATCAGTGTTTTTGATTGTCCAAAAATTATGTATATTTTAATCCACACAGAAAATTTCCCTCTCACGGAGAGGCGTCTGTCCCAGCAGTGGGAATATTATAGGCCATTATTGTATTCTATAAATAATTATTAGACTTTCAGAATTTAGTATTTTTTTAACTATTAGGTACAATATATGAAACAACACTGAAAAATTTTTTTTTTTAAATAAATACGGAAAGAATTTTCATATTTTGTTTTTATTTTTAACATTTTATGTTATTACTTTAAGTACCTATATCAATTACATTAAGTGCATGTTAAAATACTATTAAGAAATAGGAAGGTAAAACAGCCACTTATTTAAAAAAATATCGATACCTTCGTGTTTTATTTAAACTTGCCCCATCCCTAGTAATACGTAATGACCTTGGTAGGGCCAATCAGAACGCAGTACCCCGCTTCCTCATACCTCAGCTAGATTATAGAATTGTTTTGATGCGTTAGATCAAGCATTAGGCGTCTATGGGCTATATGGTTGCATAGAACACAATGACGGCTTACACGTTCTATCTTAACACAACGTATCCAATATACTTGCAATCAGGTCCATTCAAGCTAGCCAAAATCAAAGTAAAAACAGAGAAATCACTTTCCATTTAGCGTGCCGAAGTCAAAATATACAGTGTTGAACCGATGAAGGAGCAAAAGATGCATGCAACATACGTATCGTAAGGCAATATCAACCGAACTGCCATTACAATACAAACCATTAAGACTGCGCAGAGCGTGCAGTGGCGCTCTCATCGTTTGTTCGGTGATTTCTTTTATTTTAGAATGAAAATGCAAAAATTAACCACGGTAAGTTGAGCTCCACAACACTATACGTTATTATTATTTCAAACAGTAGTTTTAAATTGTTATGTTTTATTGTAATCCTTAAAACGGAGCCACTATTTTCCCCCTCATCCCCTTCATCCCTCTCGCCTTCGTATTATTGTTATCTTGCTCGGGTTCACCCGCCCCCTGCCGTTCTTCACCCCGATGCGATGACGCCTCTAGCTTTGTGTGCACATGGTTACCGGCTACAGGTACAGCCTGTCTCATTCTCAGGTACCTATGCCTTACGCACAAAAGTTGTTTATTTGTGAGCCTGGTAGTATGTAGGTGTACGGGGCAGCAATTAAAGAAGCGACGGTGCCAACAGGTAGCCGCACCGCACTATACGCTTAATCTAGTAAAAATACATAAAATAACTGTTGAAGCTAAAAATAACATTATTTAAAATAAAATAAATATTCATGGTTCCTTTCCTGCACGAGTTACGTTGTTGGTGTCATACAATAAAATAAAGCTATTTTTATGATCTTTAAAATGACGTATATCACATCTTGATACACCACTGGGGACAAACTGCCTATTCTCCTTTATGTGTATGTATAGGCATAAATATTATATCGAACAACGCGTGCAGGGGCACTCTTCTCGGGCTTCTTGGGCAGTAGCACGGCCTGGATGTTCGGCGGCACACCACCTTGAACGATCGTCACACCGGAGAGCAGCTTGTTCAACTCCTCGTCGTTGCGGATGGCCAATTGAAGATGACGCGGGATGATCCTGGTCTTCTTGTTGTCCCTCGCGGCGTTGCCGGCCAACTCGAGGACCTCAGCAGCCAGATACTCCATCACGGTGGCCAAGTAGAAAGCTTCAGCGCATTCATTGCCCTTAATGCCACAATTACTAGGTATCCAAATCCAAACTACCTGACCCTGTTTTTGACTACTAGCACAAGATAATAAACATTTTTAAATTTTTAGAACATGGGAACTAAAAGCTAAGAGAGTCTGTGAAAATAACGGCTTTGTCGATATTGTGGTGTGACTCTTTGCATTGAAAAGACAAGCTTCCAATAAAGCCACACACTCGCCCGTGAACAGAGGCCTCCTCGGGGCATTTGTACTGTAAAATAATTCTGGAGCTTTGGTAATAAACCGGAGCGTCAGTGTTGCTGCAATCAATTTTGAAGCATCTGTAAAAAACTTTTGAAACCCAGTCCCTCGGTCTCCCACCACCGCATTGAAGGCCGAATTAGCTGATGAGGACTTTTTGGAAATACCAATGGCAAAGAAAAATTTTGGAATGAAACAAGACTTTATAGGGAAAGTTTTAAAGAGGTAATCGGGGATTCTGTTCTATTGGAAATTCTAAATTATGAATTTGACGAAATGCTTTTAGGACAAGGGGAATTTCTTTGTTATTCCAGTAATTTGAGCTACTGCATATGGCATCTAACTCATTCAATCTTGCTAAGAGGGGGTGGGAAGATCTGGATATTGTTACGCACCACACAAGTTACCACTAGCGCCATCTAGTATCGAATAGCAGAACTAGTAGACTCGAGAACTTTCGACATCTGGTCAGTAGGGATTGGTATGTACTCGAACATTCTAGATGTTTCTACAAGGTTCTGGAACTTTCTAAGGACTATACAGGGTGTTTGGCAGAACGTTGAACATACGAAAATGGTGGATAGGTGGGGTCATCTGCCACTTACTCAGCCCTAATTTATTTGGCCCTGGCCCCCTGGATATTAAAAAAAAAAAAAAATTGTTCTTCTAGTTTCACCACTTTCTTAACTTTAAAGTGTAATTTTTATAAAGAAATGGGTAAAACAGGCAATATTTTTGTTTTTTTTTTTTAATCTTTAATGTTGTCAGATTCTTATATTATTGCTTTTTTCAGATGTCAGCTATAAAAAAGTTATGAGTCCTCAAACTTTTTTTTTTTTTAAATATCCTCTGGGCCAGGGCCAAATAAATTAGGGCTGAGTAAGTAGCAGATGACTCCACTTATCCACCATTTTCGTATGTTCAACGTTCTGCCAAACACCCTGTATAAGACCGGTAAGGACCCGACTAGGGACAGTCGAAGCGAATCAGCGAACAAGCTATCTTCGAGTGCGATCAGTAGTGCAGTTGTGTTTTATAATTAGTGTGTTCGAATTGTTATCAGTGTTGATTAATTAAAGTGTCATTTTTGGTTTTTAAATCGGCAGTTTTTATTGTGACGAACCGCAAGCTCGTAACAATATTAACCTAACCAAAAAACGAGAGGCCAGATACTGCCGTCTTAAGGCCAGGGGAGGTTCAGCACACTCAACTTGCAATGCGTTAGCGGGAGAAGACTTCATACAGCCAGAGATGATCCGAAAGCATTTTGACTGTAACCTATCCAGCCCAGCCAAACCACCCTTGTTGCATGGAACTAGATGGAACGTACCATAGTCTAAAACACTACATACTAAGGCGTTATAGACCAATTTAATAGTATAAGTGTTAGACTGTCTTACTCTTTTGTAGGACAATCCCACCTTGTCTTTGTGTGGACCAAACTCAACCCATTTATTTCAATTAAACCATTTTGCAGGCACTTTTGAACTGTCAAAGAGACGGTCAGTTAGTCAGAAAGTTGAAGCTAGATGCCCATTCCAATACGTAGATCACTATGGAGAAGAACGGACAAGAAACTCCAAGGACACTCTTTTAAATCAAGATATTACATAATCCTGAGTACATTATTCTTGTTGCTTCTATATGTGAGACAATGTAAAAACTAATAAAACAATTCAAAATATAAAATTACAAATTAAAAATAAGCCCTGGCAGGCAAGAGATGACCAGTCCCAACTGACGGCGCCCGTTCACGAACATGACGCATGGATCAGCACCATCCAGCTCAACCATTTTGTAGGGAACCGAATGATCTAACACACGCGCCACCATCAGTGAGACATTTAAGTGAGCATGACATACTCTCAACTGCCATGCTCTTTCAAGTCAACATAAATCATAATAACATAGTAAACGGCTCCATGGTATTCACATTTACAAAATTGAAAAAATGCTGCTAAATTATACAGAACTATAATTTGCAATGTATTTGAGAGATGAATAAAAATTTACTACCAAAAAAGAAAGAAAATAATTATTATCTATTGGAGTATTCAACAATAAAAACATGCTTAAATAAAAACAAAATAAACATTATGTTCGTAATGTCAGAAAATAAAATAAAATAAAAAAGGGGGAAGCAACTTCCAAGTATTAAAATTTTATCTAGTGAGCCCAAGTGGCAGTGGAACAGGACCAGCATTTAGCCAAGCATTTTTATCTACGATATAATCATCCAACTTATAATATGCTTGTCTACATAGTGTGCCTTTAATGCATGTTTTAAATTTCTTCTCATTTAGTTGAAGAATATCGAGTGGTATTTTGTTATAACATTTTACACAGTGCCCCATAAAAGAAGTGTGTACTTTAGACAATCTGAAGCGTGGTTGACCGTGGAATATATAGAATATAAGTACATAAATGTAGGTGTGAAATAAATATGCCAGACTTGGTTTCACATAATTATATTTTGTAATTAAAATCATCCAAAATCACAACAACAATCATTGTTGCTTAAAAATAAATAATAAATTATACTACCCACATTGTACGACTCTACAATCACTCGAACTCGACTGCCTCGTTTGCTTTCTTTTTTTTTTCTAACTAGGTTATCTCAGAGTTAACCTTGAGAGGGTGAGAATCTTTAACCGGTCTTTCCTGTGGTTGCCTTAAGCTCCTAACGAAACTTAATGCCTCCAGCCAGGGCGTAAAAACTTATGAACTAAACGACTGCGCGCTAAGGGCACCCCCTGTGGGGTGCGAACCTCGGCTTACAGCAGAGCCGGAGGAAGGATGGCAAGGGACCGACGGTGGCTGGATAAAATCAGGGTTATGATTATTATTGGGGGAATTTAAAGCTACAGGCTCAGCTATAGCGCGTGCAGGCGCTTCGCTTACGGGCAAGGGTCGGGGAGGACTATTTAGTCGGGATTTCGCGATGGGTCTCGGCGGCGAGGTCGGAATGACGGTCGTGTATTGTGTATTCTCTTTCGAACTGTACTCATTTCCCTACTGCTCTCTTGGAGAAGAGCTCGTTTGCTTGTGCAACAACCGTTTTTATACGCCTACTGAGTGGCGGGAGTTATGAATCACACAACGTGCGTTTGTAGTTGCAGACGCACGTTTCATTTTATGGTGAACACAAACATGCTAGGATTTTACATTTATTAATATTAGATTTTATATTTATTTATACATCTATATTGTTTATTCTATTATTAAATTATACATTCTGACTTAAGGGCACCCACCAGACACCCGCGAGAACTTTTAAAATCGAAACAACTTTTTCACATTTTTTTTAAAATTTTATATGATGTTTACCACTTAATTTTGAATCTAGAACAACGCCTAAAAATTTCACTTTATTAACCAACGGAATATTATGACCTAAAATGTCCACTGAGATGTTCGGAATCAGTCTTTTGCGAGAGACAATTACTGCCGAACTTTTTGGTGCGGATAATGAAAGACCATGGCTTAAAAGCCACTGGTTCAAAGAGTCTAGAGAGAGGCAGAGAGATGACGCCGCGTCTACAATGGAGGAATCTGTCACAAATAGTAGGGGAGCCCACGATGCTAAATCGGGATTTACTCGAGCGTCATATAGACCTATTGGGTTGCGAAGCTTAAATGATAAAAAGAAAAAAAATGTCCCATAATATATACCTTTTCATCGGTGAGGGGAGCGGCTATAGATTTTCAAAAATGTAAAAAAAAAAAAAACTTGCATGGACATACTCGAGCGCGTCAGATATTGATATCATCCATGTCCTACGTATTTAAAAAAATGTACATATGTTAATCTGACTGTTTCCATGATGGGGGTCGTCGTACTTAAGGGTTGAAAATGAAAAATAATAATAATAATAATAATAATCGAGCGCGTCAGATTTTCTAAGGGGATGTTAAGTGAACCCTAAAAAAAAGCTCTTATATAATAATCTGACGATTAGGATGTGACGCAAACTCGCGGCCATTATTAGAATGTGCAAAAAAAAAAAATCGTCATTTTGAAATACTCAAGCGCGTCAGATTAAGATATATATGGTTCATCTTTATGCCCTAGATGTGCTGTTTCATAATCTGACGATTATCTGGAGGGATTCGCCTAATCAGAGAGTAAATTTTTTTTTTTTTTTTTTTTAAATCATTGAAGTAAATTAATTGAAAAGCTCAGGAAATAGCAAGGAAATAAAAAAGTGTATTTTTTAAAGTAGAATACTTGTATTTACAAGAAAATAATTATAAACAATTACATTTTTTTGAGTATTTTTTTTTATTATCATCTTTATCGGTCGAAATTTTCGGAGAACCGGTTTGCTCCGACGATATTCTAAAATATTTATACATTTTTGTAATGTTTCTAATGTAAGTTTAATTGGTTTTTGCAAAGTAGTTTCACCACAAAATATACACTTTATATCATGCACCAATTTGAAAGTAACTCTGTCTGTCTGTATGTTACGTTTTCACGCCTAAACCGCTGAACCGATCGTCATGAAATTTGGCAGAGATATAGCCTGGGATATGGAGAAGGACATAGGCTACTTTTTAGGCGATAACCGACATCCACGCGGGCGGAGCCGCGGGCAAAAGCTAGTAGTAAATATTTAAACTTTAATTCACATAACTTATATTAAAATCACAAAATAAGCAAAAACGTTGGAAATAAGTTGTAAAGGTAAACAATATCATGCCAAGAACGAGTCTGTGCTGTGTGATCAACTGTCATGGTGTCATGGCAACAGAAGCTAGAGTGGGGACGGAGTGAGAGAGTAATAGATAGAGAAAGAGTGAGTTACGCTGAGAGGGGAATATAGGCATCACGTAGCTGCACGCATTTAACTTTATCGATGAATTTTTGTTACTTCGGCTTGTGGAAATCGTCAGATTATGTATTTTTCGTACACCTTGAATTATTCCCTACAAAATAAAATAAAAATTAGCCACGCTCAAAAATGTCGAAATGATGTTTTTTTTTTCAGAACTTTGTAGCCCTCCCCCTTCTTTACGTCACTCTCAAATTGTAAGATTAGTGGAATATACACGTTTTAGCATGTAACTAACTCACCCTAACTTAATCTGACGCGCTTGAGAATTTCAGATGATAATTTTTTTTTTACTAATCTGATCCTTTATCCTTGACGGGCATATATATGAGGCTCATATTTGGTGGAATTACTTAACCGGGTATAAGGTATCCCTCTGTATATATCTGCCGCGCTTTAGT
Organism: Dryobota labecula; assembly: GCA_947523025.1. Taxonomy (NCBI): domain Eukaryota; kingdom Metazoa; phylum Arthropoda; class Insecta; order Lepidoptera; family Noctuidae; genus Dryobota; species Dryobota labecula. The sequence goes on from OX383294.1 coordinate 364,163, forward strand.
AAATCCCGAAATCCCCGCATGGGCTCCCCTACTAAAACAAGACTAAGGATGTGATAGTTAGTATTTAGACAAGAGCCAATGTCCACCGTATACAAATTATAAAGAAGGGGGCTGAGACCGAAACCTTGCGGGAGTCCCTTAAAAGTCTGCAAGTCTTTCATCGAAATCCTTGCCCTGAACTCTCAACACCAAAGAACGAGAGAAAAGAAGTGCACAGATGCATTCGATCATTTTAACCGGGAGACTCAGCTGTTGCAATTTTTGCCTGAGTACGGGAAGAAGAGCGTTGTCGTACGCAGAGGAGATAATTATCTAGGAAGGCGGCAACAACAGATTCGTTTTTGGAAACAGCTAAGCGAATATCCGCAACTAGTACGCCAACACTATGCATTGTGCCGAGCCCCTATCTCAAACCAAATTGGTAACTCGGTAGTAAATCTCTCGATTCGATTATCCATTCAAGTCGGTTTTTAATCTGGTGTTCCAATAATTTGGCTAAGACTGAGGATAAAGCAATTAGTATAAGTCCGTTCGGATCTTCTACATGTTTGCCTGGCTTCAATAGTGGAATAATGATTGGTAACTTCCACTGACCTGGAACCCTACCATTACTATAACAATAATTAATAATATTGAGGAAGTAGAGTTAAGCCTTGTTAAAAATAAATAAAAAGAATATGGCACACCATCAATACCGGGGGCTGAGTCCCGGACATGCCTGAGCACCACATTCAGTTCTTCTAAACTAATGGCACATCAAAAGGATCCTCTGAAACATTTTGCAGGGTCATATTGAAAAATTCGGAAGAGAGAGGAACGTCCGGTGGAACGATTTTGTCAAAAAAAAAAAGTTCAGTTGTTTCCCTAGTTATTGGTGAAGAGACTGATGGGGAGCACCCACTCCTAAATCTATTGATGCTTTTCCAGACTACCGAGACTGGAGTGGAGGGAGATAAGGAGGTAGAGAACTTAACCCAACCCACACGTTTCTTCTTGCGAAGGTGACATTTGGTTCTGGCATGAAGCTGCAAATATGCCAATAGATTTTCGGTGCTCATATCCACATTGTAACATTCCTCGGCCTCATCTCTATTCCTGATTGCCAAAGTGCACTCTGGATCCCCCCACGGGGGTGAAGGTATTTTATCACGGGACTGTTTTTCAGTGGAAAGCAGGAATCCGCACTGGAGGTAATGGCCGTAATAAATCCCTCATAACAGCTCTTGGCATGGCAGTGACCAGAAGGATCTAATAAACTTGAATTTAAATTAGGAAGAACATCAGTTTTATCCTCCAATAATGAAGAAAATTTTGAACAATCTGGTTTGGACAGCTTATATTTCAAAAGTGGAGGAGAAGTTTTCTCTAAATAAGTCTTATTTAGCAAGGATATGACAATAGGTTAATGGTCCCTACCATAATAGGTAATACGGGCTGGTGTCCGCAACTCTACGACAATGCGCGTATTTTGCGTACGGATGGGAATTAGATTATTCGATCCATCCCAGCTCCTCAAAGAAGGCCAGCAACGCCTTGGTGTTACTGACAATCTCACGTAGGGTACCTGGGTTACCGAAGTACTTGGCCCTGTATGTGGCGACCACCGGGCAGTTTAGCAGCACATGAGCTGCTGTCTCGTCGCCCTCCATGCAGGCCCTGCATAGCGGACTGTCTGTGACTCCTATGACAAAGAGGTGTTTATTAAATGACCCATGGCCAGTTATAGCTGCTGTAACTGTACGCAGCTGTTGTTTCGTCGTTAATCGGAGAATCTGTTTCGTGAGGCGGCCATCAATTGTGGGGAGAGCTTCCTTAGCCTGCCTGCACTCACCTTGGTCCGACCATAGTTTGTGATGTTGGTCCCTGGTGCGTTTCCTTACCAGAGTGCGTAAGTACCCGAAGGGGAGTGGTACGAAGGGTTCAGGACCCACTGGTGCCATGCTCGACCCCCTTCTGGCAAGCTCATCGCCTGCATCGTTGCCTAGCGAACCGCTGTGTCCTTTGATCCATTGAATGGTTATGTTGTTGAAGCTACCCACCTGGTTGAGGCGCTGGTGGCACTCGTATATTAGCCCAGAGTCGACTGTGTGACTACTAAGCGCTTGTAGGACAGACATGCTGTCTGAAAGTATGCGGATCGAGTGGTCCTTAACTTCCCTGGCCAAGATGGCTGAGGCGGCTAGAGAAATACCCAAGCATTCGGCCTGGAATACCGTGTTATGGACCCACAATGGTGTGGCTATGTGTATGTTGAAGTCCTCCGAGAAGATTCCAGCACCTGTACCACTACCTGTTTTGGATCCATCTGTGAAGATGCGCAGCTCTGCGGGGCGTAACCCCTCGCATCGGCGATCCTCGTGAAGTTGGATTCTGTATTTTTTATCAAAGATAAATTGTTTGGGTACCCGATCATTTATGGTTTTCGTGATGGGGATCTCCTTGTTGAGACCCTCAAGCAGCGCGGTATGTCGTGTGTCACTCTTACCCCAGAGATTTAGTGCATTAAGACGCACTGCCGCCAACGTCGCTTCCTGCTGCACGAACAGGTGCAGCGGCGGCAGTCCCAGCATGGCTTCGACTGCTGCAGTTGGAGTAGTCCTCATGCAGCCCGTGGTCGCCATACAAGCTAGTCTTTGCGTGCGTTGTAGTTTGTTGAAGGCTGTAACTAGCTCGGTGCGGGGCCACCAGACCACGGCCCCGTAGGTGATCATGGGGCGGATCACAGCGGTGTACAGCCACAGTATAATTTTAGGAGACAGGCCCCACTTCTTACCTATCATTCTCCTGCACTGCCAGAAGGTGATGCAAGCCCTGTTTAGGTTGTTGTCTAAGTGACTACTCCAGTTTAACTTACTGTCTAGAATGACCCCGAGGTACTTGACTTTGTTGGCCAACTGAAGTTCTGTATTGAATAGTTTCGGTAGGCAGAAAGGGCCTAATGCACGTTTATGGGTAAACATGACTAGCTCAGTTTTAGTGGGGTTCACTGATAGGTCAAATTCCCTGCACCATCTCTCTACGATGCGTAGCGCCTGCTGAGTGAGGTTTCAGATTGTACCCGTCACCTTTCCCGAAACAAGGATTGCGAGATCGTCTGCATAACCTATTGTGTAGTAGCGGTTGGCGTTGAGTTTGGTGATGAGGTCGTTTATCACCAGATTCCATAGGAGGGGGGACAATACCCCACCCTGGGGGCAGCCTTTGGCTATCATGGCCAACTGATGCTCATCCTCAAGACGAACCACTCGTTTGCTTAACATGTTTGTAATCCAGTCCGCTAGTACCTGTTCTACTCCGTGTTTGGAGAGGGCGCTGCTGATGCTGGAGAAGTTGGTTTTGTCGAAGGCTCCTTCGATGTCTATGAAGGTGCCCAGGCAGATACCTTTCTGATAAATCGCTTCCTCTATCTGGCTGACCACAAGATGAAGAGCGGATTCAGTCGAGTTACCCGAGCTGTATGCATGCTGGTTGCCATGTAGTGGTATAGTTTTCAGAGCGCCATCTCTCAGTTCTCTATCGCACAGCCTTTCCATAGTCTTTAGCAGAAAGGAGGTCAGGCTGATTGGTCGGTGGGATTTGGCGTTTGTGTAGTCACCCTTACCTGGCTTAGGGATGAATATTACTTTCACTTCCCTCCATCCTTTAAGAACGTATCTAAAGGCCAGGCACGCTCTCATTAAAGGCACCAGTCTTATTGCAACAGAGGTTCCACCCCACTGTAGTAAGGCGGGGAACACTCCATCTGGACCGGCTGCTTTAAAAGGATGGAAGATGCGGATGGCCCATTGCAGTTTCTCCAACGTGATCACCCTGCATGCGTAAAGCCAATCATTGTCTGATGGTGTTTGAGTTACATCTTGCCAGTCGATTACCTGCGCGAAGACACATTCAGGGAAGTGAGTTTCAATAAGGACGCATCTCGTTTCTTCTGGCGAGGAGGTGAGTGTGTTGTCAGGTTTACGGAGGGTAGTGGGCCCAGGTGTTCCCTGTTGCGCCAGTACTTTCCTTACCCTGTTAGCTTGCTGGCAAGATTCAATGCTGCCACAGTATTTGCGCCAACCCGTAGTACTCCTGAATCTGATACATTTTTTGTAGCTGGATTTGGCTGCGTAGTATTTATCCCAGTCCTCGTCCGCACATGTGTTCATGGCTCTGTTCAGAGCTTGCCTTACCTTGCCGCGTTTGCGTTCCAGATCGGCACCAGGGTTGTTTGCCCGGTGTGCTACGCGGGGTGGTCACCGGGCAGGCAGTTAGATAGCTGTCTATGATTGATTTGGTAAGACAGCTTACTTGTACCTCAATCTGTGTTGTGTCTACAAAAGTCGCCGGGTCGCTTAGTGTCACAAACTTGGATTCAAGGTTGCGTATGTAGATGGCACGATCCGTATTGCGCGGATTGCGCCGTGGTGGTTTTGGGGGAACAGACCTGGAAGTCGAAGCGGATCCACCTGTGATCAGAGCAGGAGGCCTCATTGGAGACCTGCCACCCGGTGGTGATTTCTGCGGCGCCCTCTGTTGCCAGAGTGAGATCTATGATTGTACGGCTACGCCTGGTTACTAATGTTGGTTCAGAGCCAGTGTTTAGTAGGGATAGGTTAGTAGAGAATAAGTAGTCAACCAACGCCTTACCCCTCTCGTTTTGCGTGTCCATACCCCACAGCTGGTGGTGAGCATTAGCGTCGGCCCCGACGATGACCTCATACCCGCAAATCTCGCAATGGCTCACGAGGCGGTCGTGCGGAGGCGGTGCTTCCGCCTCAGGCATGTAGGCCGAGGCGAAAACAATCGTCATCTCCGTGGTGTCGCCACGCTGTATAAGCAGCTTTGCTGCAGAGACATCTCTGCAACAGAAATCAGTTAAGAGCTGTGTTTTAAGGTTACCTGTGATTAGGGCTTCCATTACGTAATTACGTAATTACGCAATTACGTAATTACGGACAGATTTTAGAAATCTCACAAATACGTAACTGAAGAGCTGCAGTCCGTAATAACGTAACTATAGGATAATATTAATTAATTTAGGTACCCATTTATTTAGTTCTATAGTTTCTGCCTACTCCATGGGAAAAAGGCATGGGTTTATCTGTGTATTTACAATTTACCTTAATTTAGTTAACCTACGACTTACATTATGACAACACCAAAACCCTTTCTGTGGGTATCCCCCGAATTCCCGGGGTTTATTTTATAACTTCCAATTTGAGTCCGCAAGATTTAATTTCTTAGTCGTACAGAATAGAGTTCATTGTTGACCAATCGGGAAACGAAGGGAATCCCCGTTGGTTGTGGTTGGTTCGGTACGTAACACAATCAAAGTTTATAAGTGTTTCGAAAGTATTTGATCTACCTCGTAGATAATAAAATTTAATATTGTGGATTGAGCAAGCTAAGGGAACTCCCTACATTTTTCTTTACTTTCGTGAATTTAGAAACAATCTCAATACTCGGTACTCAGTCGTCTTACGTACACCTGCGAGATACTGTCCTGCCTGGTCTAAGCTTATTTTATTGACTTTTGTGATTTTGTGTATGTGCCGCAAAGTTTGACGCTTGGTTTTCAGAAGCTTTTCATTACAAGTTTCTAAGTAGATATCACCATACACGAGTAGAGATACTTCAACGAAAATGTAAGTACCTATTTTAACATTACTTTACTTGTCTACTTACTTTGTTTCTAGGGTATTGTGTGAGAGTTTATACATATAATTTAGTAGTTGATTTTATATTGTTGACGGCACGGTTGGCGCAGTAGTTGAGTGATTGGCTGCTGCGCTGCGGGTCACGGGTTCGATTCCCGTACGGAACAAATATTTGTATGACCTACAGATAGGTGTTCCGGGTCTGGGTGTCTTGTGTATGTTAGTTTACATGATTGTGAGTGCACCCACGATACAGCAGTAATTCCTAGTGTGGTGCGACGTTTAAAAAAAAAAAAAAAATATGTGCGATTTTATTTTATTGTTGCTTGTTAGATGTCTGTGCAAATAGACATTGATTATGAGTTCACGGTACGTATGTAAATGTATCTCGTTTTAAGTGTAGTGCCTAACTATAGATGCTATTTATATGTATTACCTAACTATTAAATTATGAAATATTTATATATTGTTTTAGGTCTGCAGTAAAGAAGACTATTTATAAGGAGTTTTTGAACAAACGCACACAATCAGCTATATGGGAACACTTTTTGAGGGCTGAAAATGGGCAAAGTGTCCAATGTAAACATTGTCAAAAAATTTTGAAGACTCCTGGTGGTGCTACTGGAGCACTACATACACATATGCGTGCTAAACATATTGGCGAGATGTCACAAGAGCAAGATGCGCAAAGGGCAAGTACTTCATCGTGCTTTCAAGCAAGAAAAAGTTTAGAACCTCCATCGAAGAAAACTAAACTAACGGATTACTTTTCCACTGAGTATTCCTTGGACGTTATAGTGACTAGAATGGCAGCATTGGATGGCATCCCATTAAGCAAATTTTGTACTTCTGAAGATCTAAGGTATGTTTTCAAAAAATCTGGCTATGATCTACCGAAATCTCCTTCAACTATTACCAAAATTGTCCTGGAACAGAGTTGTGCCATAAAAAAACAATTAATAAATCAGTTTAAAGATATGAAGTCCCAAAAAAAACGGTTTACTATAACGTTTGATGAATGGACCTCTACCCGGAACCGGAGGTATATGAATATAAATATTCATAATAAAGACCTAGAACCAGCTAAATATAAAAATTTAGGACTAGTAAGGATAAAGGGTTCAATGCCAGCTCACGTTGGAACTGTACTGTTAGAAAATCATCTAAATGACTTTTATTTGAAACTTGAAGATATAATTGCATTCACAACGGACGGAGCCAGTGTTATGGTTAAAATGGGCAAAAATTTTGATGGTCACCATCAGTTGTGTTTTGCTCACGGAATACAACTTGCAGTGCTGGACGTATTATATAAGACACGGAAAAGTACAACTACTGAACCAGAACTAGAAGATGAAGCTTCAGATACTGACACTGAAGAAATTGGAGAAAACGATGGCGGACTTTTCATAGAAGTACCTAGAGTTCTAGAACCAGAGTTTCTGTACAAAGATATTATAGTAAAAGTAAGAAAACTTGTTAAATCATTCAAAAAATCACCACTGAAGACCGATTTGTTGCAAAAATATTCTTTACAAGAGCATGGTAAAAGCCTCGATCTTATGCTAGACTGCAAAACGCGATGGAACAGCTTATCAGATATGGTTGGACGATTTCTGAAATTGAAATCAAGTTTATTTAAGGCTTTATTAGACTTAAAATCAAATATAAGTTTCACAGACACAGAAATACAAGATCTACATAACATTCATCATAGTTTAGATATAATAAAAACTACAGTGATGGCATTGTGTCGCCGTGACTCGAATTTGTTAGCAGCAGATGCTGCGCTTCAGTTTATGTTAAATAAGCTTGATGCTCAGTCCAATGGGCTCAGTGACAAGCTTGCTGTATCCCTTAGAAAAAGAATAAAAGAAAGGCGAACAAATGTGTCTGGTGTCTTGCAGTATTTGCATAATAATGAAGAATATTATAAAACCGAAGAAACAGAAACTTTTACAAAACCGACGTCGGATTATATTAGAACATATGTTGCAAACTTATTAGAAAGGCTCAAATTTACACCGCCTACAAGTACACAAATGAGTTTAGATTCCGAAGCAGATGACAATGATGCTAATGATGGTTGTGGCGACGAGTTGACTGTTGCACAGCAACTAGAAAAAGAAATACAGAAAACTATGTCTACAGTAAACAAATCTGGAGTAAACACAGATCTTGAATCCATCATCAGAGTTGAAATGTGTATCTACGATAGCACTGGCGGCGGTCGTGAAGTTTTCCTAACAGCAGCTTATAATTATTTACTATGTATAATGCCTACTAGTGTTGAAGCAGAACGGGCATTTTCTTCTGCCGGCTATCTTTGTTCTAAACTAAGAAGTTCCCTTGGTGACAGAACATTGCATTCGTTATCATTTATGAGATCATATTATCAAGAACAAAGATTGGAAAAATAACCATATTTTATATTGTTTCTTACTTTTAAACCATTTGTGCGTGGTACATGTTTTGTTTGAATTGTTGATTGAGTTTAGTCAAAATCAAAATCGTCAATCAAATCAAAATATTACATTTTGATTTGATTGACGATTTTGATTTTGAGTTTAATTTTAAAATTATCATTTTAATCTGTAATTTACTTTTAATTCCTTAATATTATAATTTTTTTCATTTGAAGTTGTTTGATTTTTTACTTCTAAAATACGTAATAAGCCCAGAATTTATCGTGCTTTAAAAAATCAAAACAGTTAAGTACGTAATTACGTAGTTACGTAATTGAAGCATCAAAATGCGTAACTAGTTACGTAATTAGCAAATCCGTAATTTTGGAAGCACTACCTGTGATATAGATGCACGCTCTGGGGTGATCGTGATCTGTGGTGACTAGGATCTTACCGCCAAGATTGGAGAGTCCTTGTATGCGGCCCGCAATGATCCACGGCTCTTGGATCAAGGCAATGGCCGTGTGTTGAACCTCCAGCCACTTGCGAAGCTGAGCCGTCGCGGTCTGACTGTGGTGGAGGTTTGCCTGAAGAACTTTACAGGTCAACGAAGGGGACGCCATCGCTGGTGGCCTCCTCGTCTCCCCTCAAGTCTGAGCCCGGCAAACAGGTCGCCCTCGTCGAAGCCGTCTCCTCCCGGGCCCGAAGCCGGGGACAGGGTTATGTCGTCCAGCTCCTCGCCCGATGAAGGGACGGCGCCCTCGGTGGCGGCGGCAGGGGCGGCTGACTCTGCTGGAGCAGGTACAGCCGCGGATGCTTCCGGGTTGTTTGGTGGGGGAGTGGACTCCCCTGCTGTTGTGTGCGGCAGCTGCATCAGCGCCTCGCATATGGTTCCCGTGGTGGGGTCCCATCCCTGCGGAACGTCGGTGAACCTACCGTTCCGACCCTGGAACTTAACGTACACCGTCCGCAATCCTATTGAGAGACGGTGCCGGCCTCCATTAGGGTCGGGATTTGGTCCACAGGGATACCGACCACCACGCACCAAGCAGCGGCTTGCTTATCAGCATGCAGCAGTACCCACCGCTTTATGTCGAGCCCAGGGTTCTGGTAGCTGAGAGCGCGCCCTATGTTGGTCGGCTCTCCGAAAACCCCCTGCTCGTCCGGAATCACGACGCCACATCGTGCTCGTTTCATGGTCTCCGACTGACTCATGACGACCAGCGAGGTGCTAGTTGGCAGAGCCAAGTCGGAAACTGTCTTCCTTAGCCAGGCTAAGGTGTGATCATTGCCGCACCACAGTTTAAGGTCACCCCCGACGAACAGTGGCTTGGCGTTGAAGGTCGGTCCTGGTGAGTCTTGCTTGAGGGAGCAGGCCTCGAGAATGATCTGCTTCTGGATAGCAGCGAGTACCTGGTCCGATACAACCTTGCTGAGGATCCCCGTGCGTTCGCAGGTGATCGCGACGTCGAGGGTGGCACTGGCAGCTTTGGCGTAGCTTCTTTGGTCGACCCGACTGGAATGGTCAAGACGCGGCCGCTTATGCTCCCCCCGAGGTGTCACAGTCTCGTTGAGAGCTCGCTTGGCCGCGATCTGATCCTTCCAATCGGGTCGCTGTGTCATCTTGGTACCTGCAGCCGGTCTCTCAGGAACACTGGTTGGCGGTTTGCTGGGCGTCGATCGGCTTGCGCCGGCCTCTGCCTGCGACCGCTTACCCGCGGAGAAGTTAAGCTGGCCGCTTGTCGATTTGACTGAGCTAGCGGCGGTGACCAGTTTGTTGCGGGAGCCCTTCCTCGTCATTCCATCCCTCTGCTTGCCTTGAACTGAGGCAGCTTGTGGACCTGAAAGGTCGGTGCAAGGGCAACGGGCTTGTTGAGTGAATTTACCCTTGCCCTTGCGTTTCTGCACTTGCCAGGCGCGTGAGAACGCGTCCTCGGTGCAGCTGGCCGTCTCCGTGTGACCGGTGACGGCCGTCTGATGGGAGGAGGCTAGAGGAGCCTTAGGAGAAGGAGGATGTTTGGAAGGACCCCCGGTGCCAGTGTTACCTAGCACCGGGATCTGTGTGGAGAGGGTCGGGCCGGCAGTGGTATGAGTCGTCGCCGCAGCCATCACCTGAGTTTTAGAAGGGTCGGTACTGGTCCCAGTCAGCGCCGACGTCCTTTGCTTATGAAGGGACTTTTTCTTTTTGGTCTTAGCTGTGGTGTTCGCCACAGCCGGACCGACGCCCACTCTGGCACCCGCAGCGTTAGCTGCACCAGGGGCGAGGGAAGTGCAAGCACCTCCCTTGGGAGTCTCATTGGCTACTGCCTCCACTCCGTTTGGTTGATTAACTGGCCTTGAATTGTCCATGTTAAGTTGGTTTACAAGTTCATCTCTCTGGCTCCCACCCTCCATGGAGCCCGCAACTGGGAACGTCTCACTATGAAAAAAGCTCGAACGTTAGGACTACCAGAGAGATTTAGGGGCGCAAGGCTGGCTTACAGTGCGACATCGGGTGCTCGATCGGGTTGGCGTTGGCCAACGAACTGATCAACCCTCACTTACACCGTCAGCATGACCTTTACCTACCGCTTCAGCCGTCCGAGGACGACCTCAGCGGACCTCACGCACCTCGCCTGTGGCCCTCTGACGGGACACTGACCATTTCCCTACCCCTGGATATTGGGTAGGGCCACCGTTTCGCTTGAAATCCAGACCAAAGGGGGCGTGTTGCCTTACGGACACATTACAACCAGAGCCGCTCGGCTCAACCCCCCAGGACTCCTTCATCCCCGTTCACGGCGCTCAACTGCGCAGGTCCTAGCGCAGGTGACTGCTTACTCCTACTCGACATCAGCTGATTTTAGTGATAGTCAAGCCCGCCACCACCCAATCACAAAGGGGTCGCGGTTAGGAGTGGAAATTGGAAAGGTGGAGATGGAAGGAATGGGGATGGGGGTTGGATTGGGTAGGGAGGGATTGTGAGATTTGGGACAGGAGGGCAGAAGACGGAAAAGAGTGGGGTAAAGGGAATTGGAAAGGGGATGTGATGACACCTGGTGGTTTTTGTTACGTCTAATTCTTATGGAATTTGACCAAGAAACGGGGTGACAACCTCGAGAAGGTGCATCCGCCAGACTTGCCTTGAGGATCTACACGACTGTAGCGCTCTCCCTCAAGACCCCGCCACCCTGCTACCTCTGAAGGAGGCGGCAAGGTAGGCCTGCATCTATACTACCAAGCAAAGCAAAGCAAAGCATATCGTTGTGCAACCGCGAAAGCATAAATCCAGACCCCCCCCACCACCATGCGACAAGGTTGTACATTCCCAATAGATCGAAGCTGCAAGCTCAACCGAACAAAAGGTTAAGTCGACACAACTCTTTTGCTGTCTGGGAAGAGATCTACGTGTTGGGCATCCATTATTTAAAATGCAGAGATTCAGATCGTCCAAGATCTCAACCAAAGCTATACAAAAGGCATCACTGCGCTCAGACCCCCATCTATAGTGATGGCATTTAAAGTCGCCCATGACCAGTTTGGTCCATGGACATTCATAAAAATGTTTTTAAATATTAAAAAGTCGTGGTGAGGATGACCAATATAAATGGAGAACACTGTGATGCCCTCAACCTTTCCTGCGGCAATGCTTATATCACCCGTAAGTGAAGGTAAACAAAGAGCAAAAGTGGGACCCGATTGTTGACAACGAGACCTGACCCTCCATAGCCGTCAGATCTGTCACATCTGAGGATGTTAAAATATGGTATACGAAAGCTAAGACTTGGAATGAGCCAAGTCTCATGCGTTATACGCAATAATAAAAGTATTAACTTTTTATTTAATAAAATATATTATGCAATTAGTGAATAAAGGACGGGTTTAAAGCGAGGGCAATAGATGAATCTCGAGCAAGTGAAGGATTCTAATGACTGAATCACGACCGTAGGGAGTGATTCATGATGATTGAATCACGAGCGTAGCGAGTAGTTCAAATGTTAGAATCCCGAGCGAAGCGAGTGCTTCATGGCCCTCGATATGGCCGTTTTATTCAAGTGTTGCATACTATACTTTATACCATGACTACGAGAAAAAGAAAGATTTAAGCGAAAATAGACATTTAATGAAGAAAAAAGGTAGGTTAAATTTATTAAAATGCACATTAAAATTGGAACAATTTTGGACTAATTTTCTTATTATTATTATTATTATAAGGATGGTCAACCTGTAAAGCGATATTTATTTCCTGTCAATGGTCAAAACTTTCTGCTGGAGGAAACTCTGGGGCATCTTTGGACGTTCAAGGGCGTGGAGTGCACAAGAAGTTTTTTTTAATTTATTTGTTTAAACGTTGCCCCACACTAGGAATTTCTCCTGTATTGTGGGTGCGTTTACAAACATTTAAAGTCACACACAGACAGCCAGACCCAGAACAACTACGCGTCTGTCTGTCTGTCTGTCTGTTCGCGATAAACTCAAAAACTACTGCACCGATTCTCATGCTGTTTTCACCAATGGATAGCGTGGTTCTCGAGGAAGGTTTTAGTATATAATTTGTTAAGTTTTTGTATGTATTTTTGTATAAATTAACGATATTTGTTGGAGGTGTCGGAAAAAAATAAGCCGTCTGGGAGCTTTCAACGAAAACGTCGTCTAAACCCTTTGAGATATAACAAAATAATGTATGGTGGAATTATGTATCTTATAAAGGTCTTCAAAAAAGTCTGCGATGGCATATGTCTATCTCTGAAGGATAACATACTATATCCATTTTATTGTCTTTTTGTAGGTATTTGTTTGCCGAATTTTACTCTTGGAATTACGATTACGATAACAATACGCTATAATATCAGTAGCTTTTAGCCAAATTATGTTCGTAGATAAATAAGCTAGCTACTTACATATGTGTATTTCAAACAGTATACAAGAATATTTATCATAAAAACATTACTAAACACGGCGGCCATATGACTAAAATTTGTGCAAAACTTTCGTTACTTTTTCACTGACATATTTACCACTTTTCGATAAACTACCACTCAATACGAAATCTACACTTATTTCTCAGTAATTCTGTATAAGATTCTTCTAAGATTAAACCGTTTTCTCATTGAATCCATTACTTTACGCACGTATAACCTTGATGAATGTTGAAATACAGACGTATTTTGTTTTCTTTTTTTTTTTCGTTCATTTAGTGGTGTTCCCGCTAAAATGTCAACCGGTCAAGTATTAGTCGATTAATCGAATTCTACAGCCAAATCGTGTTGCAAGTACAAAATAAATGTCAAATATTTCGTCCAATTGCGAACGTGACCCTGAAGAAAGTTATGCACCAATCAATGGTGTTCATTAGACATTTCGAGCGTTTTCTCAGCACAAACGGTGTATCATGCGACATTTCGGAGGATTTCGTTTTGTTTTCACATTGTCGGTACTTACGTGAATTATTTTAAAATTATTATTTGTGTCGCATTTTTATTTCGTGTTGTAATTAGGTACAATTAATTGCATTAAGAATTTGAGTGAAATTTCGTATTTTGATTTTGTGTTTGTTATCTTTAGGTAAAGACTTTCACGTTCAGAACATAAGTAGGTACCTTTATTATATTAAATCATTTGTTTCGGTTTCTATTCACTTAGTCAATCACATTAAAAATAAAAATAAAAATGTGAGATATAGCCTGGGATATGGTGGACATAGGGTACTTTTTTATGCGATAACCGACATCCACGTGGGCGAAGCCGCGGGCAAAAGCTAGTAGTGATTAAAAGTGATTTTTATTCACTGTTTTCAGTGAATAAAATAAGCTTTTTAGAGGGTGAATGGTATAAACAATATTTAAAACAGACTTTTAAAGAAATACTTATTTTATTCACTAAAACAATACATTAATTATAATAACATGTTTTTGCAAAATACATATACCAACTTGGACCTATCACGGATTTGAACGTACGTGTATTTTGGAGGGGAACCACTTAATGGAGCTGTGTGTACGTGGCGCTGGCCGGCGCCGTGCGTGTGCTGGAAGAGAGAACAACGGCTATTTCAGCAACTTTGAACAAAGCAATTAGTTAAGCGTTCGACGACTGCTACGCAAACCTGCGGCTGAGGTAGGTTAGGTTCACAACTATTGATGTTTTTATTTTATTTTATTTTTTACACTTTGCTGTACTATTATGCTGTTCCAAGTACGTTGTGCTTATAATAAAAAATATAATAATTGGTATTTATTCGCAAACTAGCTGCGACCCGCGGTTTCAAAGTCTCGATTCCATGGGAATTCGGGATAAAAATCCTATGTTCTAAACCAGGTCATGGTCTACCCATGTGCCTAATTTCATCCAAATCCGTTTAGCCGTTTTGGCGTGAAAGTGTAACTACAAACAAACATACAGCAAATCAAATCTTATCTATCACTATCACTATACTTCATTTACTATAACATTAGAAAAAAGAGGCTCGTAGAAGCAGGAGTGCGAAACATTTTATTCAAAGTTAAAAGTTTAAACAATTAAACTAAAAATGTTTTAACATAACTTTGATAAATAGGTCGTAATAACATCTTCATCACACATTACTTACAACAAAACGAATGAATGAAACAAACGATTACGTCGTGTTGATTTAAATTTAATTAAGATTAAAGGAAATAAAAGTCTTTTTTTTTTACAATATTTTATTTAAAACAACAACTCGACACACAATAGTTGGTGTAACTTCTTCGTCTTCATCATATAATTTAGTCACTATCATCAGAGAATAAAGATGAAGAAGTTTCACCGACGTTACCTAATAATAAATCTTTCTACCACATCATCCATTATGCTTTAACTTTTCCTCTTCTTTAATTGCATGAGCAACGCAAGACTGCCATCGTTCTAGCGTAATACTATCCAGATCTTGTGGGAGTAATTGTTTCTCCTTGTCTAATTTGAACGTTTTGTTATGTTGAGCCACATACCCCATCATTTGAGCCCATATTAATTCTATAGGGTTGAACTCGCAGTGGTAGGGTGGGAGGCGCAATACTGAAATACCCTTCTCTCTAGCCATCTCATCTACAACAAACTTTTGGTATAAATGTCTTTGTATTTTTGCTTTTTCTAATAAAGTTGCCCTAAGATCTTTTTCCTCAAAAGGAATATTTTTGCTTTTAAACCATTCCTTTATATCTGCTTTTCGTGTAGCTGTGGTTGGCAGCTTCTCCAATGTCCTTGAGTGGTATAGCGCATTGTCCATAACAATTACAGCGCCACTCTCAATTTTTGACAAAATTAACTTGAACCATTTTCACTTTTGTCTATCGCGCTTCTATAACATATTCCCTGTAAATTGAGAGGTCTGGCTCTTATGAAACAGGAAATCCTAGTACAAGAGTCAGGGCTACACAGATGATTGTGTCTTGAAGTGTAAATAAATAAATAATAATTATTATTAAAGTTGAAGGCGTCCTTTTCGGAGTGGTCATCTTCATCACCTTTCTTTGCATCAAATATTAATGCAGCATCCATTAAAAACCCTTCACAAACCCTGTGAAATAAAATTAATACAAGTCAATTATTCCGTACCCCCTATATAATTTCACTGCTGGAAATAGTTCATAGATAAATACTATAACAAAAATTATAACTTTAAAAGTTCGCTTTGCATGCGTTAATTCATAATACAATATAATATGTATTACTTAATTAATAGTCAATAACAATGGGGTGTTCATTTTTTTATGGCGAGGACAGTCCATAAAATACATACCAGTATGACCGATTATAAGTTGGATTTTTTAAACCAGCAGATAGACCTTCCCAATGTGCTTCTTTTGAAGACTTATTATTAGTGTCATGCCATATTAGGCTTTTCGTGTGACCTGTTTGTATGATAAAAGGTTATTAATATAAATACCATTCATTTCACGAACCAATTTTATGAAATTATGTTTAACTGTATAATTAATTATAATGTTATTGAATGCAAGAGGTCATACACTGCATAGTGCATAAATAGCTGTTAAGAAATTTAGAAGCACTGTACCTTCATTTAGCCAAGTGTCATCTAAATAATAATATATTTTCCTTTCTTTATTCCTTAGCCTTTTTATTTCATGAAGATATTTTAGTCTCCAAAGGACGATCTCCTGCTTGTCTATGACTTCTATGAGTGCACTTTTTCTGCTCCGTTTGATTTATGTGAACTTTAATGTTTATTTAATTATTTTATACAGACTGCTTTTTTTAAATCTGGCAGAGACTCGTCACTGTTAACTGCTTCCAGCATCTTTTCCAAGGTGGGCAACTCATTATTAAAGAAGAAGGAATGAATTTTCCTGCATATTCCACTAAATGTGATGTCATCAAAATCATCACGTTTCATGTGCTTCTGTTGGGGAGGGGGAGATTGCAGGCGACTTTTTATGTTGTACTCTTTGAGAATATTGGACAGAGTAGCCCGAGATACGCCTGTAAATAATAAAATCATGTGCGGAGTTTCTAAAATATAATACATTTTATCACAATGCATGTTAGTTTCAAATATTTTTATAGTAATAATTTTATGAATCATCCTTACCGGCAACTTCTGCGATTTTGTTTATCATCTCAGTCCTATAATGAGGAGTATCTGCAGGCCAGGACTCCAATTGCTTAAAAATATTTATCACAGGTTGTTTTACTACAGCACGCAGCGTTCTCTTTTTTTTGGGAAACATTATTATTTCGTCGGAGTCAACTTTTGGACCACGTTTTTTCGCCGTTGGCTTTGGTCAGACTCAGCACTTATATGTTGTAAGCCACTCGGTCCCGCACCGGGATCACTCATAGCTCAAAAAAAAAGTAACGTTTTGTAAAAACAACCCAATGACAACACTGATAACAATACAATAATAAATAAATAACTAAATATTATTTTAATAAATAACAACAAAATCACGAAAATTAAACAATAACAAACAAAGTATTCACAAGTAAATGACATACATGACAATCTTAGAACATTGTCAAGTCAATTTCACAGACGACATAAACCAGTAAAATTAGAAATCCCCGGCTGTCACAGCTTATGAAGGGATTAAGTAATATTTTAGATTTGGTAGGATTATAGTGAAACAAAAAGCGTTGCAGTATTGTTGACTCCTGCTTCTTTTAGGTTTTTAGCATAGGCACTGTAATTTTAAATTGGAATGAAATAATATGTCTAAATGAAAGCTACTTAATTTCATATGGTTGTTTTTTTAAATGATTACAATTAAGTGTGATAGCTGATATATAAATTCATTTTAAACGATTTGGCGTCAATCGTAACTATAACAAGTTTATTGTACTTTTGTTATAAAGTGTGCATCAAAAATAACCTTTTTTAACTTCTGTCTAATGCTATTATAAATGGAGTATACATATTATAAAACAAAGTCCTCCGCCGCGTCTGTCTGTCTGTCTGTCTGTTCGCGATAAACTCAAAAACTACTGCACCGATTCTCATGTTGTTTTCACCAATGGATAGCTTGGTTCTCGAGGAAGGTTTTAGTATACAATTTGTTAACTTTTTGTATGCATTTCTGTATGAATTAACGATATTTGTTGGAGGTGTCGGAAATAATTAAGCCGTCTGGGAGCTTTCAACGAAAACGCTGTCTAAACCCTATGAGATATAACAAAATAATGTATGGTGGAATTATGTATCTTATAAAGGTCTTCAAAAAAGTCCGCGATGGCATATGTCTATCTCTGGATAACATACTATATCCATTTTATTGTGTTTTTGTAGGGATTTGTTTGTCGAATTTTACTCTTGGAAATACGATTACGATAACAATACGCTATAATATCAGTAGCTATTACCCAAACTATGTTCGTAGATAAATAAGCTAGCTACTTATGTGTATTTCAAACAGTATACAAGAATGTTTATCGTAAAAACATTACTAAACACGGAAGCCAATGATCAAAATTTGTGCATTCCAAAACTTTTGTTACTTTTTCACTGACATATTTATCACTTTTAGATAAACTAACACTCAATACGAAATCTACACTAATTTCTCAGTAATTCTGTATAAGATTCTTCTAAGATTAAACCGTTTTCACATTGAATCCATTACTTTACGCACGTACAACCTTGATGAATGTTTACATTATGCACCGCGCCACACCGCCACACGACCACAGAGTACAGACGTATTTTGTTTTCTTTTTTTTTTTCGTTCGTTTAGTGGTGTTCCCGTTAAAATGTCAACCGGTCAAGTGTTAGTCGATTAATCGAATTCTACAGCCAGATCGTGTTGCAAGTTCAAAATAAATGTCAAATATTTCGTCCAATTGAGAACGTGACCCTGAGAAAAGTTATGCACCAATGGTGTTCATTAGATATTTCGAGCGTTTTATCAGCACAAACGGTGTATCATGCGACATTTCGGAGGATTTCGTTTTGTTTTCACATTGTTGGTACTTACGTGAATAATTTTAAAATTATTATTTGTGTCGCACTTCTATTTCGTGTTGTAATTTGGTACAATTGATTGCTTTAAGAATTTGAGTGAAATTTCGTATTTTGATTTTGTGTTTGTTATCTTTAGGTAAAGACTTTCACGTTCAGAACATAAGTAGGTACCTTTATTATATTAAATCATTTGTTTCGGTTTCTATTCACTTAGTCAATCACATTAAAAATAAAATTAAGTTAGGATTTTGAGATATAGCGTGGGATATGGAGAAGGACATAGGGTACTTTTTTATGCGATAACCGACATCCACGCGGGCGAAGCCGCGGGCAAAAGATAGTTTATAATATTACTAGCTTCTGCCCGCGATTTCGTTCGCGTGGAAGTCGTAAGACACCACAGTATACTACAATGACATCCACATTTCTATAAAACTTCCTTATAAACTACGTTTGTAGTTTTGTTATCAGCAGCCAAAATATATATATAGAGAGTCAGGACTGGTGACGCGAGAGCATGCGACGTACAGTTGTCCGTGTGAGAAACAGCTTGTCCTGAGGTCGACACCCGCAGCCTTCAGTCAAAGAGTATATAATATTAAGAGACGGGAGTCCCATAGATAAAAATGAAAAACGTCGCTTGTATGAAACGTGAGCTAATAATGAATACCAACATAACAGAAATGACACGGACTGCAGACATGACATAAAGCTGCCAACATAATAACAAGATAGGGATGTACTACTACTCACTCATTTTTATCGATATGTTGCTGTAAAAAAATTCGGGTTTTAGGATCCTGACATTTTTTACGGTTTCTTTCTTAATAAATTTAAGGCAAAGGTCACTTAGGCCAACGGTAACTTTCGATTTGCACTAAGGTTACGTGGTAATTTTCATATAAAAAGAAACCAGCTACGGCTGCGATTCCACGTTGGCGTAAGCGGGGTTCAGAGAAAAATCCAATTGTATAGTCTAGATCTAATCCGAGGTAAACTTGACTATAAGATGAGATTTGCTGTGATGATAATAAAATAAAACAAAACTTTGGACTTAAGTTTTTTATAATAATTAGAACACCTTTTCCTTTCTATTGAACATTAAATTGGTAATGGTTCAGCAGTTGATGTTGAAGGTACTGAAATGTAGAAAACACGTTGCTTATTAACTGACACATGAACAAGTGAATTCAAATTTAATTCTAATCTTGAAAAGTTACTTGGGCTTAGTCTTATTCTTTTATCACATTTTCATTTGAAAAAGGGTCTGTAATAGACAAAAAAGTATCTGTAATATTTATAATTGATACATTCAATACAGTTAATCAAATAGTAAAGTGAATTTAATAAGTTTAAAATAAACATAAATCTTACCCGCAATAGAACATATTTTCCTGTCTTTTGAAAATTCTACTGGCAATGGTTCAGCAGTTGATGTTGAAGGTACTGCAATAAAAACAAAATGTAGTCATTCACTTAAATGAACTAATTCCAAAAACAATGAAGGGTATCGTAGTTGGGATGAATTAATCCCAAGAACAGAATTAACATTGTAGTTGAAAAACATGTTTCTCCATACATTCCAACTGCATAATAATAATGTAAGTACACACAATTTGAGTAATTTACCATGTTATTTTAAGACCATAGACTTCTTAAAGGTTTTGCTGCTGTAATCTTTAAGTATAGAACTGTACGCTGTGTTTTTTTTTAATATTAGGATCAGCAGTTTCGGAGATAAGGGGGGAAATGGTAAATTTTCATCTATTTTCTTTAATAATTTTCATTAAAAATGTAAAATGAAATGAAAGGACTTGTCAAGAGGATTTTTTTAAATAATTTAAAAAGAAGTTCTATTGACAAGTCCTTTCATTTTATATGTCACATGATACATTTTGCATGTGTACCAAAATTTAACTTAATCGGTCCAGTAGATGAAGGTACGTAAGGGTTCCGTTTTTTCATTCGGACGTACAATACCCAAAAAAAAAAAATACTTATGTAGGAACTACAGTAGCAATAGTGCACACGAGGCAAATTGCAATGAGCCCCGCGCGAACGGTCGAGCGCCAGTCGCCCGCGCCGCGCCCTAGTGATACTTGTGTCGTAACTATGTATTGTAATCAACCCTACTGTAACGTATTCCTGAATTATCAATACACTTAATATTGGACTCCAGACTTTCATTTACAACCTTCACCAACCAAACAAGAGGTTCCAACAACTTACTAGATGTACCAGTCCAAGAATCGCAGTAGTCGAAGTAGAAGATAACTCTGCAAAATATAATTGAACATGAGTTACTAAAGAAAACGGAAAGGGTGAGTTAGGTTCAATGAATTAGGACTGGAAAATAAAATCTTACCTGTTTGCTCACTTTTGAAGATGTGTAGTGGAAATCCAACGAACAGCTCATCTGCCATTGGTTCTGCAGTAAGTTCTACAGACGGAGTAGCATTATTTCTTAGTTGTGTCTTCTTTTTATTGAAATCCTTTGGTAGAAAATGACTGCCACAACTATATTTCAATTGATGTAGCTTTTCAATGGGTACATACACCAAGTCTTCTTTGCCGTAACTTTAACCCATTTTTTACATCTAGCTGGAACATTTTATTACATTATTATGATTATAATAGTAGTGTATTTAAACTTATATCTTTGTTATTCAATGGCAGTATTAATAGAATAACAGAGAAAATTAAATGAAATAGGAATATAGGAATATTATAATATAAATAATAAAAATATCGACAGTCGATAAAAAAGTAACATGCCTCAAGCACTAGCATATTGATAGGTTATTGTGTAATATTGTAAATTTTGGACTTTAAATCAAGTAATTTATATTCTGTAAGAGCTTATCAATGTTTTTTAACATAACAATTGAAAAATGCTTACCTATCTTCATTCAAAGGAAATTTGGCTATGAAGATTCGCATTTGACCATCTGACCGGCCGGATCTTATAACACATATTTCACACGTTTTGTAATGCATTGCAACTTAAATTACATCACACGTACATACATAAATACAACAATAACTCTAATTTAGGATAAATATCCACAAAACACAGAATAAAAACAAAAACAGCGCTTTGTTGACAAAGTTCTTGACAACAAACAAGACGAATATGGCGGCCGGTAGCTATAGCGGCTGAGTAGCGTAGTGCGATAGAGTCGAATAGATGTTAAAGCGAGACAGCGATAGCCGCCATTAAATTTAGCGCACGTTTCATACATCAAATTTTTACTAGGCAGTTGCACCCCCCTGTCTTCAGTGTCTGTCCCTGTTACTTGTTGATAGTCATCGCGAAGCATATTCACGTGCGCTGTCTCAAAATCAAGTAGATGTATTCTGTGAACCGCATTAAGATTTTCACAACAACATAGAAAAAAAAAAACAATACATTTTAGGGGATTCTCCATACTTAGAACTGAAACTAATATTTTTTTTCATCAAACCTGTACTTGTGGGGTATCTATGGATAGGTCTTCAAAAATGATGTTGAGGTTTCTAATATAATTTTTTTCTAAACTGAATAGTTTGCGCGAGAGACACTTCCAAAGTGGAAAAATGTGTCCCCCCCCCTGTAACTTCTAAAATAAGAGAATGGTAAAACTAACAAAAATATATGATGTGTTTTTTTTTAATACGTCATAAACCGTAAACCGCAATTTACCTTTCATTCGATCAACTCAAGTATAAAAATAAAAATAAACATTTAATTTCATAAACATAAACCTCATGCATGAAAAAAAAAATTACTTAGGCACCTATTACAGATTTATTATTAGAAAATAATGTTTCACGGTTTCTGAAATATTATTTTCTAATAATAAATCTGTAATAGGTGCCTAAGTAATTATTTTTTTTCTTTGTGTAGTGATAAATATTTTACGGTGGTACGGAACCCTTCGTGTGCGAGGCCGACTTGCACTTGGCCGGTTTTTTTTAGTGTAAGTGATCAACATTTGGATACGTTGAGATCAAGTCTAATAACCCGACAATATTCTTCAAGCCGATACAAGTCAGCCTGTAGTGCTAGTCTATCTTCGAGCGTTGAAATAGTGGCAAAGATTTTCATGTCATCGGCAAAGCATAAAAGTATGGATGAATGAAGGCAATGATCGATGTCGTTCACATAGATTATAAATAGAAAAGGGCGGAGCAACGAACCCTGAGGCTTTCTGCTGGGCACGTTTACCCAACTAGACATAATTATTGAGTGCTACTGCTTGTGACCTGTTATCAATGTAAGAAGAGAATCACCTCAAAAGGTCCCCGCGAATGCCCATGTAGCTTAGTTTCTTTATCAAGGTATCGTGGTCGATCCGATCAAAAGCCTTGCTATAATCTGTGTAAGCCACATCGACCTCCTTACCATTATCCATAGCATCCGTAATGAAATCATTAAATAAAATTAAGTTAGAAGTGGTAGATCGTCCTCTCAAAAATCCGTGCTGAAAGAAGTTGCTTTTCTTGTCTCGTCTGTGTAACCGCTGTCTTCTAAACTACGCAACGGGTTTTGATGTGGTTTTCACCATAATTTTGTCAATTTATTCCAAAAAGTTTATATTTTTACTAAGTTACTTTTAAACTTACTTGTAATAAAGAAATCTCCATGTTTTGTCAAGTCTTAAAAACCTTGCGAAACAGGGGCGGGTCGCTAGTAATACGTGGACTGTATGTTTGTTCCTATAACTTTTAAACCTATTGAAATGAGCTCCAACATATTCAATTCTAAAATGATGTCCCGTAGAGAACTACCACCGGCTGCACGGCGTTCTGTCGGCGCTGCGCGTGCCGGCGCTGGAGGCGCTGCGGCGCGAGTGTCGCGCGCGCTACTCCGACGCTCTGCGCGCCTACGTCACGCAGTACTTCGGCCGCCCGCTCGAGAAGCTCACGCAGTTCTTCGAGGTGAGCTAGCGCATGTGTGTGCATTGTGTGTGGATGGGCGCGAGCGTCGCGCGCGCTACTCCGACGCTCTGCGCGCCTACGTCACGCAGTACTTCGGCCGCCCGCTCGAGAAGCTCACGCAGTTCTTCGAGGTGAGCTAGCGCATGTGTGTGCATTGTGTGTGGATGGGCGCGAGCGTCGCGCGCGCTACTCCGACGCTCTGCGCGCCTACGTCACGCAGTACTTCGGCCGCCCGCTCGAGAAGCTCACGCAGTTCTTCGAGGTGAGCTAGCGCATGTGTGTGCATTGTGTGTGGATGGGCGCGAGCGTCGCGCGCGCTACTCCGACGCTCTGCGCGCCTACGTCACGCAGTACTTCGGCCGCCCGCTCGAGAAGCTCACGCAGTTCTTCGAGGTGAGCTAGCGCATGTGTGTGCATTGTGTGTGGATGGGCGCGAGCGTCGCGCGCGCTACTCCGACGCTCTGCGCGCCTACGTCACGCAGTACTTCGGCCGCCCGCTCGAGAAGCTCACGCAGTTCTTCGAGGTGAGCTAGCGCATGTGTGTGCATTGTGTGTGGATGGGCGCGAGCGTCGCGCGCGCTACTCCGACGCTCTGCGCGCCTACGTCACGCAGTACTTCGGCCGCCCGCTCGAGAAGCTCACGCAGTTCTTCGAGGTGAGCTAGCGCATGTGTGTGCATTGTGTGTGGATGGGCGCGAGCGTCGCGCGCGCTACTCCGACGCTCTGCGCGCCTACGTCACGCAGTACTTCGGCCGCCCGCTCGAGAAGCTCACGCAGTTCTTCGAGGTGAGCTAGCGCATGTGTGTGCATTGTGTGTGGATGGGCGCGAGCGTCGCGCGCGCTACTCCGACGCTCTGCGCGCCTACGTCACGCAGTACTTCGGCCGCCCGCTCGAGAAGCTCACGCAGTTCTTCGAGGTGAGCTAGCGCATGTGTGTGCATTGTGTGTGGATGGGCGCGAGCGTCGCGCGCGCTACTCCGACGCTCTGCGATGACCATTTTCTATGTAGTTACCCACTCATACCCTAGTACCTACTCGTTGACAGGCCTACACTGTCCCATACCTATTAACACTGTAATTTGAAAACATTGTAAAAGCCAATTATTTTTAAAAGAGTAACGCTGAAGTGTCATCGGCTCTTCTCCATAAGAATCGACCAATTGGAACCGTGCTTAAACAAGCTTCTGCCGTTTCATAACGTGCCCATGTCTGATTATGTGAAATAAAATATTTTGAATTTGGGTGCTGCGTGTGTGCAGGGCGTGTCGGAGGCGGTGGCGCAGGGCGTGCGCGAGGACGAGGTGTGCTATCGCGCCGCCTTCAGCAAGCACGAGCTGCGACGCGTACTGGCCATGTACCCTGCGCAGGAAGGTATACCAGCACTACTGTTCCACTGTACCAGGCGTGCGCGAGGACGAGCTGTGCTATCGCGCTGCCTTCAGCAAGCACGAGCTGCGACGCGTACTGGCCATGTACCCTGCGCAGGAAGGTATACCAGCACTACTGTTCCACTGTACCAGGCGTGCGCGAGGACGAGCTGTGCTATCGCGCTGCCTTCAGCAAGCACGAGCTGCGACGCGTACTGGCTATGTACCCTGCGCAGGAAGGTATACCAGCACTACTGTTCCACTGTACCAGGCGTGCGCGAGGACGAGCTGTGCTATCGCGCTGCCTTCAGCAAGCACGAGCTGCGACGCGTACTGGCTATGTACCCTGCGCAGGAAGGTATACCAGCACTACTGTTCCACTGTACCAGGCGTGCGCGAGGACGAGCTGTGCTATCGCGCTGCCTTCAGCAAGCACGAGCTGCGACGCGTACTGGTCATGTACCCCGCGCAAGAAGGTAGACATTCTACTATATCACGGGAGAGTGGCCCTTTGTGCCTACTGTTCTGTCCAAGTCTCAACAGAAAGACATCGTTCAAAATGTTTAGACAAAAATCCCACCACATTAATCACGACTCATTCAGAAATTAAAGAGCAATGAGATCGTGAATTTCTGACATATTGGACTTAAGGGTGTCTTAAAGAAGCTACGCGCTTCATTTGGGTGAAAATTTGATAGCATTTTTAAGAACATTGCCACCAACGTTTCTACGGATTCATAAAATAAAATAAAATAAGCCTTTATTGCTGGTTCTACATTGTTCCGAAAATTATTTTCTATATTATAACCACTAACTTAAAAATCAACGTTCTGTGCACATAAACAGCTTGTCCTTCGACAAAGGTCTCCTTTAAAGGTTTCCATCTCTCTCTGTCTCTCGCCCTCTGAATCCACTCTGGACCAGCTACTCTTTTGACGTCGTCTTCCCAAAGTCTCGCTTGTCGTTCTGCTCTTTTTTCCATCCCTTGGGTACCACTGTTATTAATTTGGTCCATTTATCTTTTGACTCTCTTAACATATTATTATGTCCTGGCCATCGCCATTTTATGGTTTACATACTTTTTTCGCATCTTTAAACTAAGTTATACTTTTTATTTCTTCTAATCTTACTTTGTCTCTTCTCCTGACTTCAATTACACTTCTTCCCATACTATTTTAACCGACATTTATTTTCTGGATTAGTTGTTCAGTTAATGCCCATGTTTGCAACCATAGGTCAAGCACGGCAGAACAGAGAAGTTGTAAATTTTCCTTATGTTTTTAATTGGCATGTATCTTCATCACTTCGCTAAGGGACTTAAATCTCCTCCAAGTGTTAGCTATATTTCTATCAATTTCTTTATGCATAGTATCAATTGTAGATATAAATTGTCCTAGGTAAATGTAGTCTTCTACGTAGTCTATTGGTTATCTATTTACTGTGATACTGGTCCGTGAGGAATTGGTCATAATTTTGGTCTTTTTCGTGTTCATTGACAGCCCTGCTTTCGCTCTTTGATCTGATAGTTGCTGTAGCAACTGCTTTAACTTTTTTGTGCGTTTAGAAAACAGAATCAGATCGTTTGCAAAGCGTAGATTGTCTAAACCTTCACAAGCCGTGGATCCACGCGAGACACAATGGTTTTCTAATTGTTTCTGTAATTACAACATACGAGAGGTTAAATTTTCCCCGTTTATGTTGAGTCCATTTTCATTCCATTCGAAATTCCTGAATATCATCTCGAGAACTGCTGAGAATAATTTAGTTGGGATCGGTATTGCCGGGCACCTCTGTCTATAGGGAACTCCTCGCCCGTTGTTTCCAGCCTGACTTGTGCAGTACTCCTCGAGTATATGTTCTTCAGTTATCTTATGTCGTTTCCTTGTATTCCTTGACTATGCAGTGCCTTCCAGATATATTCATGTTCCAAGGAATCGAAGGCTTTATAAAAAGTTTTGCTGTACTCTTTATATTTTTGTAAAACTTGTCTAAGAACATGTATGTGATCTACGGTTGAAAATTTACTACGGAAACCAGCTTGCTCTTTTGGTTGGTTTTCGTCGAGTACAACGGCAATTCGAGATAATAATATTATGGAAAAACTTTATAGACATTAGACTAATGGGTCTATAGTTCCCGACCGTCCTTTTTCAAAAAACGACGGTATGAAAACGGCCGAAACCCTCTAAAGATTAGTAAAAATACCTTAGATATATACTATAGCCACCTTTAATACAAGATCACTAAGAACGCCTGAGAAACTTCTTGAACTTGAACGAGACATAGCAGAAATAAAATGGGATATAATAGGACTCCTTGTTTCCCCGAATGGTTAGGCAGAGGTGTACCTAAAGTAGAAACACCCACATTTCGCCAGTTATGTTTAAGTCCCATGTAATAGAGCAAGCCCATTGCCATCAACCGGGCACAAATCCAGACTCCGGGCTCCTACTGAGAAATTCCAGATGGAAAAACCCAATAACAGGACCATATGCTCTGCAGTGGTGCTAATAATCGTTCTAGTTAAAAAAAAAAAAACTCTAATTTGTAACTTTTGGTACACGATAAATACAAACAATTAAGATGTTATACTTTGTCAGTTCTATTCCACAACATTCAAATGTATTCGCTGTTGACAATTTCGTAACCTCAGGTACTTCTTTCCATAAATGTCCATTTCTAACTAAGATACACGAACCACCTCTTTTACTATTAGTTCTGATAAAACATGAAGCTAAACTGTAGTTTGGGATCATAAGATGTGTTTCATCGCCCTCTGACATAAAATGTTCCGTTATGCACCTATCTATAAGTTCTAAGCAGATTATAAGCATGTCTGATTTGTTGATCAATCCTGCAATATTATTAATTTCTCATTAGGCAAGAAAAAAAACTTGCTTCTTCTAAGTTGGTTTGTAATTCGTTGTTCTTGTACTCTGTTGTTGTAAATCCTGGATAAAGTCGTTTAGGTCTCTAAAGATGGCGCGAATGCCTTTGTCATTAATTATTCCAGTCTTTGTATTATACAGTGAATAGTCATAATATATATTTTTATTGGAATCTAAAAGATATGCATGCTCATGTGTTATTATGTCCAAGTATAAAAGGTTGTTGAAGTGTACAAAAGACGGTTGGTGATGTGTTCCTCCTGACCCAACATTCAAAGCAATGCTATTTATACGTGACGCGCGAATGTGCGGATCATTAATTCAGATAACTAATCAACATTACTTGAAACGGTTGCCAGTGATAGATCAGTCGGTTTATGATCAGAGTGTCTAACTTTCAATTCGTCTACGAAGCAAAATGCCTAAAATTAATGTCTACACAGCAAATTGCCTAAGCTGTAAATCGCCTAGAGATCAAAATGTTTAACAAGCAAAATGCCTAAAATGCAATAATTTCTAAGTAGTCGAGATGGTTCAAATAAACTTACACTAGGGCCTCTGAACTGTAAGTTAGGTTAGGTCAGAACTGTGAACTGTGAGAAACGGTACTCCCTTTCTTGTCCTAAAATAATAGACATATTGCAAGGTAGGCATTTTGGTTCATAGTTAGAATAAGGTTTATTTCAAATACTGTATAGACATATTGCAAGGTAGGCATTGTGCTTTCTAGTCAATATACGGTTTAGGCAATACTTGAAATAGATGTTTTGATTTTTTGTCAGCATGATCATAAAGGGATCAGTCGTTGAGTGAGGTGAGGGATGAGTGATATTACTTTACCGGTTTATTTTATTTGAGTGGATGTCAAGATGAAATAAAAGCATCACATCACGCGCTTGCCAAACCAAGAAAAATCAAGAGTCGAAATAGCGAGACAAATTCAGTAAAAAGGCCTACTAGAAAGAAAATCGGACAAAGTTTATTTTTAGCTGACTTCACAAAAAGTTTTTTTTTAATGTTTTTTTATCTCAGAACTCCGTTGTTTAAGAAACCGATTTGGAAAACTCTTTTTTTATTTGAAAGGATATAGTTCCAGAGTGGTCCAGGTGGATCTTCAAATTTTATAGGCATACATAAAGCGCTTTTAGTATTTTCATCAGCAAGTCAAGTATTTGTATTCAGAAAGTATCATTTGGTCAAATCAAAATCACATCAAAATCAAATCAAAATCAAATCAAATCAAAATCATTTATTTGCCTAAATAAGGTACAGAAGGTTGGTAACATAATCCAAAATTGTTCTCTTATTCTGCCTTTAATTTCGGCGTGCAAATATAAAATAACACACACACATTTAATTACATATTTAATTAAATCAATTTTTGATCATAATAATAATAAAAACTTTATTTCGAGCCAAGACTCATAAAGGGTTCGTAACAATGTTCTTACAACTACATGTTAGTAAACAACACAATACGGTGACACATGTAACCGACAACAGTGAACTATATAAGGACAGTCCACTCTGTCCGCTATCATTTTCAGAACCCTGTTGGAGCTGGCCATGACTCATGCCACCATTGATGCAGCGCGCTTGCGCATTATAGTGTAAAAACAAATTCAAATTCAAATAATTTATTGTGGATCATAGGTTCATAAGATGTTGTGTTAGTTACAGGTAAGTCTGCTATGTCCCGCCATTGAGGCATACAAAATTCATAACATAAATTCGGTACATTCATCAAATACAATACATCAAATTATCATGCAATACATTAAGATTAAATTAGTAGATATAAAATACTTATGTCAAATTACAGATTAGTCATTTTTACAAAATAGTGTGTTTCAATGTATTGTCATTTAGAAATTCTCTTATAGAGTAATAACATTTATTTATCAATAATTCTCGTAGTTTTTTTTTTATGTATTTATTTCGCTCACAGTTCTGAGAAAAGGTGGAAGATTATTATAGATACGTGGGCCCATACAAAAGATGCTTTGGTGCATAAGCTTTGTTTTACTGGCTACGATGCGCAGCTTGTCTTTCTGTCTGGCCCTAGTGCAAAATTCAAACAAGTTTGGATTTGCTTTTATGAACATTACAGTTTCATATATGTATACACAAGGGAGAGTTAATATTTTTAAATTTGTAAAATGTGGTCTGCATGAATCCACTTGGTGTATATTGCACATCGATCTAATACAACGTTTTTGAGATATAAAAGCACGCTCTTTTTCTACAGAGTTGCCCCAGAATATGATGCCGTAACGTATGATTGAAGCAACATATCCATGATAAGCAGTTAGTAATGCAGACTGATTGACGGTGTTCCTTAATCTGTAAAGAGCATAAGAGCTCTGACTAAGTCTTTTGCATACTTGCTCTATATGTGACTTCCAATTTACTTTGCTATCAATATAGAGACCTAGAAATTTGGTTACATCAATTTCTTCTATGCTGGTTTGAGAGTAACATATATTTAAATTGGTATCAGGTTGTACACGCTGTTTAAAATTCATGATTTTGGTTTTTTCTATGTTTATTCTTAGGTCATTTTCATCAAGCCATTTTACAATTGTTGTTAGGGTGCTATTTAAGTAAATTTTTAAATTCGTTCTATCATTACCCGTAAACAGTATAGTACTATCGTCAGCAAATAAAGTCATATGGTGCATTGTAACTCTCGACATGTCATTTATATAAATTAGAAAAAATGGTGGGCCTAGAATGCTACCCTGAGGGACACACGAAAGAATATTTCTAACCTCAGAAACAACCGTTTCTTCAGTTCTGGTAGTTAAGGAAACTTTTTTTAATTCTACAATCTGTTTTCTATCACTGAGATATGATTCAATCAATTTGTATACGTTACCTCTTACACCAGATGCATATAATTTATCCAAGAGTATTTTATGGTTGACTCGGTCAAATGCTTTTGACATGTCCATATACAGCGCTATGGCTGGTGACCTAGTGTCCATATTTAGAAGGACTTTGTGTAAAAAGTTATACAGTGCTATATTAACTGATTTATTTTTCCTAAAGCCGTATTGACATGGGGTAAATACATTATTACTTTCGAAAAATGGGTAGAGGCAATTATATACGTTTCTTTCGAATATTTTAGAGAAAATGGTTATTAAAGCAATTGGCCTGTAGTTGCTGATGGAAGATTTGTCGTCTTTTTTATGTACTGGTTTTACTACTGACAATTTTAATTTGTCTGGAAAAATACCGTGTTCTATGCACAAGTTGGTAATATAACTTAAAGGAGTATCAATTAAAGTTGCTACATCCTTAACGATCTTTGTAGTAATACCGTCATAACCTGCGCTATTTGTATTCCGCAAAGAAGTTATAATTTTAAGAATGTCTAGGAATTGTTGGGGGCATGAATATTGATTTAGAGCTAAATGTCAAGTTAGAGGAATACGATAGTGTTGAGTCAGGAGAAAGATTATCACTCGTATTAACAATGTCAGCAAAATGGTCATTAAATGTATTTGCCATAGTCTTAGGATCAGTAAGTACCTCGTCATTGATTATTAGTTTGTCAATGCCCTCATTAGGATAGTTATATTTAGCGTCATTAATTACTTTCCACGTTGCTTTGGATTTATTAACAGCCGTATTTATAAAATAATTGTTCTGGGACATTTTTGTTAGCGAAATGATTGTTTTGTATTTTTTAGCGTAAGCTTTAAACTTCATTTTATTGTCGCTGTTTGAGTTTCTCCTATAGTTCCAGAGAAGTTCGCGTTTACGCTTACTACACATTCTTATTCCTTTTGATAGCCATTTAGGTCTTGAAATATTATTAATGCGAATTTTTTGAATCGGGAAGCATAAGTCATATATCAGGCTGAATATATCATGGAATGAATTGTAGGCACTGTTTGGGTCTGTAGACTCATATACACTGTGATACGAGAGTTGGCTTAAATACTTAGCAAATAAACATCTATTTTCTTTAGTGAAACTACGTTTATATACATACCAATATTCTATTGGACTACACTTTTTTACCGGACACTTCATTATTTGTGCAGTGTGGTCGGAGAGTGCAAAATCTCTGATAACACCTTTGCATCCCTTAATGTTATGTGCTATGTTGTCAATACAAGTATTACTGGCGCTTCGTGTTACCTGGTTAAACTGAAGGGTTATATTAAAGCTTAACAATAGTTCCACAAACTCAATAGATATTCTTGAATTCATTGTAATATCTATGTTGAAATCTCCACAAATAATTCTTTTTTTAGTTTTAGATAGCTTACTCAATATTTTAGTTAAAATCAAAAAGAAAGAATTTGTTGATCCGATTGTTTTGTTCGGCGGTATGTAAATACATAAAATATATATTTTGTGGTCTACTAATTCAATAGCAGAGCATTCAATAATATTTATAATAAACATTTTGTTAATATCATCTAGACCTTTAAATCGCAGGCCATTCTTAATTAAAATACATGAGCCTCCATGCCTACTACCTCTCATTAAAATTCGGTATCTGTAAGTAGTCCTCGTCACCTTTCCTCATGTTATGTTCCGTAATGCACAATATATCTACCTTCGTACCTTCTGTCGCCGACTCATCTAAGCAGACTGATAGCATATCCGATTTATTAATTAAACCATTAATGTTTTGATGCATGATAGTTACACAATTATTTACGAAATATCACAGCTAATAATTATAATTATCACAGCTTTTGTCTGGTAGAATTACGGAGTGTTGGTTACTTATTTCATATGATACGGAGTTGTCATTTTGTGTTATGCAGGAATTGTATTGTATTATGCTTTCAATTTGTACCTTAATGTCTCTGAAAATTGTGTACATGCCTAAGTCATTGATAGCGCCTGTTGCCTTTGAAAACATTGAGTGGTCATACGATAAGTGCTTGTTTGAGTCAAGAGTATAGCAATGTTCGTGAGTCATAATATCAAGATACAGAAGGTTGTTGAAATTTTCGATTCTCCAATTATACATATTCGCATAACTTTTGCATTTAAACGTAGGGGCGCATAAAATAACATTTGTGTGTTGCACTTTTTGTAGTGATTCTCTTATGGCTAGTATCATGTTGATGGAGTCATTTGTTGTGTTAAAATCTGCTTCGCCGGTAAAAACTATACAGAAGCCTTCTATTGTATAGTTTTGTAATTTAAGTTCAATTCCATTTAAAACTTCTTTGATTCCGCAATTTGTCTTTATAATGACATGTTTTCGTGTTTGGGCCTAAAGTGTTGTCAGCAATTGTTAGTATTCTGTTAGTGCTGTTCGTACTCAATATGCAGATTCTTCGCGATAGGACCTTTTTTTCATTGTCGTTAGATGTGGAGGTGCTCGCCAGTTTTGATGCATTTTGATGCAGATCACTATTTGGTTCCTGAGCAGGCTCTTTTAATGCATCTAGTTTCTGAGGAACTGTTTGCGTCTCCTTATTCTTGAAGATGGTGGAGTTTTGAGGGCCTACTCATGAGCATGGGAGAGGTCTCGTGGTAGTTATGTTGTGTTTTACATATTTCGTTATTGGTTGCGTGTCCTAAGTTGGATATTTGCGGGAAAGTTTTATTCTTGCGTTTGGGAGTTATACTGTGTTTGTCAGGCGTTGTGCATAGTTTTTTATAAACATTCTTTGTCTTTAACATATTTTGTAAATCGGACTTCAAACGAAAATTCTCATTATTTAGATTTTCAATCTCTTGATGGGCGCTCATTAATTGTAGATTAAGACTTTTATTTTGTTCCGTCAGCTCACTCAAAATTCCACTGTTATCATGCAAGCTGTCTTGTAAACTCATCATAGTGGCGTCAAGTACAGTGTTTTCGCTAGTCATATTTGTTAAGTCAGTTAACGAGCTGGTTCTGATAGGTTTAGGACGATAGGTGATGTTGCTGTAGCTAGAATCCATAATTATTATTTTACTACACCAGTACCCTCTAGTGATCTAATAATTTCTGGCAGTTCCTTTTTCTGTGTACTGCGTATTTTATTCTTATAAATATTTACAACAATTTTTAAACTTGACTAGACAACAATCCACACGCGCCTCCGCAAATATCCCTGATGCACTGCAACGCCATGGCAACCCCATGCGTTATTAAATTGGACACGAAGGGCTCCATACGATGCTCGCGAATATTTCTCCCACAGCAGTAATCATGCAGTCATTAAACAGATAAACCCATTAAAATTGTATTATTGAATTAAATAAAATGTCAATATAATAATGAAAAATAATAAAACTAATAATCATAAATGTCAATAATAATCATGTCAATAATGGGGGAGATTCACCACACAACAACAATAATAATTTTAAATGACCGTGCAATTTACAAAACCTACAATTTATAATCTCAAAACTCATGTATACTATAAAAGCATTTTTCAATTAAAAACCTCGTCAAATTATTTTTAAATCTAGAAAATGGTAGCGTTTTTATGGAATTTGGTATTTTGTTATACAATTTTATGCACATAATATAGCTGTTATTACCTGTAAATGTGAGATTCGTCCTCGGTTGAAAAAGTTCATTAGTATACATAGATCGTGGGGCATAGTAGCTTGTCGCTTGCTGGAAAAGTCTTTTATGTTTGAAGACAAATATACAGGATTCTAATATATAAATACACGGTAGAGTTAGCATTTTATATTTCCTAAAGAATGGACGACATGACTCTATTTGCTTCAACCCAAATATAGCTCTTAGACACTTTTTTGCATTACGAATGCTTGATCAAACTCAACACAACGACCCCACAGGATAATACCATACCTTAGAGTGGAGGTTATATAACCATGTAAAGCCATTATTGCGGCATTTCTGGATACCTCGCAGCTAATACGCCTCAAAGGGTATATAAAATTATTTATTTTAACACAAATGTCATTTATGATTTTTCCATGAGCAAAATTTATCTAAATGTATTCCAAGAAACTTAACAGAGTCAGTTTCTGCCAGGGCGACCCCTTTATAAGATACATTTAGGGCCAGCGGTTTTGATCGACAGGTATGAAATTGCATAAATGTTGTTTTATTAATATTAACTTTTAAATTATTAGACTCTAGCCACTCTATAGTTCTTTGAAGAGCAATGTTTATTTCATGTTCGTACGATTTTTTAACTTGTCCTTTAATTATAATTGTAGTATCGTCGGCAAACAGTACACATTTATGATTTATAACTTCTGGGAAATCATTTATGTAGAGCAAAAACATTAGCGGCCCTAAAATACTGCCCTGTGGCACACCATATCTATTAAACATATACGAAGATTGGAATGATTCTAACGTTTTAGTTTGTTCATTATAATTCGTTACTTCCACTGATTGTAGTCTGTCGGACAAATAAGATTTCAGCCAGTTGTATGCAGTTCCTCTGATTCCATATCTGGAAACTTTTCCAATAATCGTTCATGAGAGACGTGATCAAACGCTTTACTCATATCCATGAATAAAACTGTAACAGGTATTTTCTTGTCAATACAGTCTGTTATTTCTTTTATTAATTGGAAGGCTGCTAATGATGTACTTCTATTTTTACGAAACCCATTTTGTTCGTCCTTAATAATCTTGTGCTTTCAATGAAGTTTGCTAATTTGTTAGAAAACGCTTTTTCATTTTTTTTTAGAAAATATAGATATCAAAGTCACAGGTCTGTAATTGTCCATTTGTGTGCTATCCCCTTTTTTAAATATTGGTTTCACTAATGATCTCTTTAATAAATCGGGAAATATTCCTTGTTCTAGAGAGAGGTTAACAACATGTAGAAGTGGCTCTAGAATTATATTGACTGAGTGTTTTATGATGTCAGTGCGAATATTGTCATAGCCACTCGCTTTGGAATCATTTAAAGACATCACTATTTTTTTAAGGTCACTCCCATCTAGTTGGTACAAAAATATTGAATTACTGATTGACTCAATATGATCCATTTGTTTTAACCTTGAATCTTCTTTATTATCAAGGCTATTATTGGTAACCGTGTTAACAAAAAAAATATTAAAATGATTTGCAATAGAATCAGGTCTTATACAGTCGCTGTTATCCAAAGTAATTTTTGAAATACAGGAGTGTTTTAAATCTGTGCCGGTATGCTTGTTTATTACATTCCACGCTGCCTTACACTTATTTTGGGCTTTATTTATGTATTTTGTATTATTATTTTCACGAGACTGATGAGTTACAATGATAGGTTTTGTACTTGTTTTTATGATTTTCATTATTTTTACATTTAAATTTGTAGTGTAATTTACTTTTATTCTTACAGCTTATTTTTATACCTTTAGAAAGCCAGTTTAATTTATTTAATGCTTTATTTGTAACTTTTACTCGCATGGTAGGAAAACATAAGTTATAAAATAGCAGAAATGTATCGATAAATTTCTGGAATGCTTCGTTTGTTGAGTTTTCTTCAAATACGTCACTAAAAGACAGACATGCTATTGAGTTTAAAAATGTTTCCTTATTGTCATTACTATAGTCTCGTTTAAATTGATACCACCATTTTAAAACTGGTTGATGTATTTTTGTAACAGCCCAAGAATATGATTGGGCTGAGTGATCTGATAAACCTAAATTATGTATTTGTGCACACCCTTTTTCTATGCTGGTTATAATGTGATCAATACAAGTTTGTGTTTTTCTGTTACTCTAGTAGGTGTCAAGATAGCATGTTTTATGTTGTAACTATTTAACAAGTAATTATATTCCCTACTTTTCATGGACTGTTATAAAATATCAATATTTGTTTTCCCTACATATAATAATTTTCTTTCTTGTATTACTACACATCTTCATCAATAGAGTCTCGAGTTTATTAAGAAAGATCGTTACATTCGACGAAGGGGTTCTATATACACATATTAATAATATACCGTATTTAATTAGTTCTAAACCACAACATTCAAATAAACATGCTTCGCTTATTTTTTGTATTTCCTGTATTATTTTAAATTCAATTTCGTTTCTTATAAGAATAATAACACCCCCTCTTTTTAAAGTTTTCCTTGAATAGTAAGCTGCAGTCATAAAGCCTTTTAGGCGAAAGAGTTTTTCAGTACCTTCAAGCAAGAATGTTTCAGTAAGACACAGTACATCTACGCTGATCTCGTTATTTATCAAATCTAATATGGCAAATTAAATTTCGTCACGTTTGTTTAAGGCTCCGGCTATACTTTGATGTAGAATTGTAAAGCGTGGCTCATTTTTTGTCACGAAAAAAGTTATCTAGATTTTGAGTAACTATATTAATATTATCCGTTTGTACACTAGCTTCGTTTAAGAGTCCCTATCAATTTCGACGCGCTACTAGTTTAGGTAACTATCGGAGCGCATCGTGTCTCTGTGCGTTCGAACTATCGGCGACAATCGTAGTATGCATTGTCGTACGGTGAAGCGGGAACAAATAATCTTGGTCCGTAACCGCTATTAACAGCACTCCCGAATTTTTACTTACCTACTAGGTTCTGTAATACTGGATGGATTTTATTGTAATTATGACGTGTTATATTTATAACACGTCATAATTACCACCTAGTAGGTAAGTAAAAATACCAATATTAAGTACGGCGTTCATCATAGTAATAGCAAACTATAAAGTGTGACCAGTACATATATATAAGATAGGTCTGAAACTAATTACATGTGTTATAACCCACCCTCCTGTATTATGTACCTACTACAGACCTCCCCGGCGAACAGTGTTCGGAATAATTATATTACGAGCCACTTAGATTTTTTATATGAAATTTTTAATTTAAATGTAGGTAGGTATATGTTTGTAGACTTATACGATAAAAACACATAATTATATTACTAAGTATAATGTTGTATTTATATAATGTGTACATATACATATAGTCTTTAAATAAAAAAGTTTTTTTACGTTTAAGACACTTTTAAATAGGCGGCCTTGAAAAAGGCCTTTGGCTTTTGTCTACTCGCTGTTTGCTTCTTCATCGGATCAGTGCATCCTTTCAGGCGCTTCAGGAGCTTTCAATAATTGTAATACTTCTGGCGCCAAAGTACCCGATTTTCTCTTAGGCAATGGTCTGATGCTGGATATTAATGAATCGGAGGAGATGAGCAGAGCGCGTCTTCAATAGTCTGCTTCCTTCCAATTTTTCTCGTGCTATGCTTTTTCAAACTCAAATCATTTCAATTAAACCATTTACAGGCACTTTTGAATTCTCAAGGAGTTGGTCAGTAAGAAAATGAAGCTAAATGCCCATTCCAAAGCGTAGTAGGTACGTATGGAGAAGAACGGGCATGAAACTCCATGGACACTCTTTTAAATTAAATTGTTACAAAAATATTAGATCTATAATGTTGAGTTTATAACTAAATGTAAGAACGATATATAAAAAAAAAACCGTACACGTTAAAAGCGTCCAGAGTAGGTATAACAAATAGAAACAAACAAAAAAAAAACAATTTTAAGATAAAATAATTATAATAAGATAATTAAAATAAGCCGTGGCAGCTAAGAGATGACCAGTCCCAACTGACGGCGCCCGTTCACGAACATATCGCATAGATTAGCACCATTCAGCTCAACCATTTTGAAGGGAGCTAAATGATCCAACACACGCGCCACCATCAGCGAGACATCTTAGTGAGCATGACATACTCTCAGCCGCCAGGGCACATTCAAGTCAATGAAAGGCATATTACCCGGTTAGTGGTAGCTCTATAGTAATGGTACTCACACCTGTGCTATGAAATTATATAATACAAAAGAGATTGAGTTCATACAATGCAAAGATAGTCTTACAATCTTCAGCAGCTCCAACATTATTTTCAAATGTTAATCGATTAGTTGTGGTTGTGGAGCAAGACCAGCATTCAGCCAAGCATTTTTATTAGCGATGTAATCCCCCAACTTATAATATACCTGCGAGCATAGTATGCGTTTTATACAAGATTTAAATTTAGTTTCATTCAGTTGAAGTATGTGGGGAGGAATTTCATTGTAATATTTTAAACAGTACCCCATAAAAGACGAGTCTACTTTAGCCAGTCTGAAACCTAGTTGAACTAGTAGGTCCTATTTCTTTTACTATAATTATGTCTTTCACCTCTTTTTCTAAAAATATGTAAATTTTTCCGTTCATACATGATGTTTTCGTAGATATATTGACAAGGTACCGTCATGATGATAATATCCTTAACCAGTTCCCTTAGAGAATCGCGCCTGCGGACATTATATATGGCTCTGATGGCTCTTTTCTGCAGAATAAAAATAGACTCAATGTCTGCAGCCCGTCCCCAAAGTAAAATACCGCAAGAAATTATACTATGAAAGTAACTAAAATAGACTAGCCTCGTATCTATCTACATAAGTAAATTGACGGATTTTTCTGACAGCATATGCTGCTGAACTTAGCCGTCCTGCAAGAGATGTTAAATGAGGACCCCATTAGCCTTGAATCCATCATGATCCCCAGGAAAACAGTTGTACCTACGAATTCTAGTTTCTCTTGATTCAATACTATCTGGTAAAGAACATTTTATGCACTTGGTTTTTTCCCATTTAATACTAAATTATTAGCAGCTCTATAATTGCGGCAGTCTTTGTGTCTAGACTCTAGAGCTTCTTCGCTAAGTAGACCTATAGGAAGGACAAGGGATTTGGTGAAATTAGCTCCGTGAATTAATATTTTATGTACACTAGAAGGCATTTTGTACCATTGGTACTTGGTGACGTAGCCTAGGCATGTCAAGTGTATACTCCTTGTAGGCCTCTGGCTTTACATCGTACACACGGCCACAAATCAAGCTATACATGTCCAGTATAAGCTGACCTCTCATTGTACGGAAATCCTATACAATGCGAGATCAGCCTAAACTGGAAATGTATAGCTTGATTACTGGCCGTGTGTACGAGCACGAAAGGTCTTTCAGTATAACAGAGAATCTTGTAATGAGATCTTTGTCAACCCCAGTGATCGCAGCTGCGAGAGCAGGGTCTTTAAAAAACGTTCGCGCAGTATTGCACTCATTGGTTGAGCCGCTACATTGCTTTACTGTATCGACGAGGAGCCCAGTTCGACGACGATATTCTTCTGTAATGGCGCGCTTTTTTTCTTCCACTGCTTCTTTTATATTCTTAGTCACGCGCCATGTTTTGTGTTCCTTCCTATACGATATGTGAAACAAAAAATACCTAAGAACTGCACATGCCTTTCGCATTTTTTCTTTTTTCCTTTGGTTTTTCCGTGATAATAAAGTTCACTTTATCGACCAATTTTCTAAAAATTAAACACTAATTTACTAATAGTACAATACAAAACATTAATATTTATGAATAACATTAACAAATCACAGTGTCACACTATGCATAAATAAAATAAAAATATACTCAGTCTCAAAACTGATTAGGCCTAGTACAAAATTCGCGAGTCACGTCGGGAGCGGCGATCGTCACGAGCGACACAGGTCCGTCGTCGAGAAGCCCTTGGGCGCGACTGAATGTATCGAGCAAGCGCATCGGTTTATAAGGCATTATTTAGATATTTTATTACAATAAAAGTATTAGTCAAAAAAAAAAAAAAAATTGGTTTGTTAGATAAATACATCAAATTTTAGAATATTGAACACTTATTGTTATTTTCAATCAATTCTTACGCGTAGACAACTGTTTTGCACACGATTTTATTGTGTTTTTTCAGCGTGGATAACATTTTTTTTAATGAACTTATACGTTAAACTTAAAAAAACAAAGTTGTAGGCTTACTAGTATACTATATGTCCAGTATGTATGAATTTTTTCAGATTGTTATTTGCCACCAGTAAGCCAAAAAAACGATTGGAAAACCGGGTGTTTCGTGCTTACGTAAAAACATGTGTTAGATTTATATTTTTCGTAATTTATATTGAGTAGTTATCAAAATTTCAATCAGTACACTTACTAGATAAAGATGTGATGAATAACAAGGCATTAAAAAAAAAACCAGGTATCTTCAGGTTACTGAGAAATTTGTGCTGAAAAAAATAGAAATTTCTGTTTTTAGACCGCGAAATTGATAGGGACTCTTAAACTACAGGTCTGTACAGCAACATCCTTGGTGGATTTTTACCTATTCTGAATAATTAAGTTTTCGGTAAATTTTGGAAAATTACTCTTATAATTTACCTGCAAAATTTGCCTTGCATTGATAAATGATAAATGATAAATGATTTTATTTCTGTAAGTAGGTTTTTACAAACACTTTTACACGTCAATCATATTTTAAAACTAGATGAGGTCGGCGTTTCGTATCTGACTACTCTGAGAAGAAAGACCGAAACAAACTCAGAGATCACAGTCTCTTTTAAAGTCCAGACATAATCTTGGTCAAATCATGTGAAGACCATGTAGATTGGTGTCTGAAATGGTCTTTTGAAGAAAGAACCACACAGATTGAGTGGACCTATCCATTCAGTGCACGCATTTGTCAGTAATCGTGCAGCTCAACTCAGAACATAAGGAGCTCAACGATTCGACGAACAATACCAAAGAAAGGACATTTGGGCAGGCCGCATAAATTACTCAAACTGCCATACCATGAACAGAAAATAAAAAAAAAATACTGAGAAGAAAAAAATAAAAATAAAGACCCACATAGTCTTCACATTCACAATAATTAAAATAATAATATTATACTTCACAAGTAAATATTCATGTCAATGTGTATAAAGCAATCACAATAAAAAAAGTTTCAATATGTAAAATTTGGAGCAGCTCAATCCCAAGCCTTTTTGTCCTCAATATAATCTTTAATGGTATAAAAGGCTTTCTGGTTCAACTTACGTTTAATGAATGATTTGAATTTATTAATGCTTAGATCTTGAACGTGGCTTGGAAGTTTATTATAAAAGCGTATACATTGACATCTGAACGAACCACCTATTTTCTTGAGCCGAGTTTTAGGTACAACATACATGTGTTTGTTCCTAGTATTTATATTATGGATATCACTGTATTGTTTAAACAATTTTATGTTTTTATGGGCATATAAAAGATTTTCGAAAATATACTGAGAAGGCACAGTCATAACATTAATTTCCTTAAATTTCTCTCTGAGAGAGTGTCTCGAACTTAATTTATAAATTGATCGAACAGCTCTTTTCTGCAAAACAAAGATAGACTGAATGTCGGCGGCATTTCCCCACAACAGAATACCGTACGACATTACACTATGAAAATAACTAAAGTACACTAAACGGGCTGTCTCTAGGTCAGTTAAATTACGAATTTTTCTAACAGCGTATGCTGCGGAGCTCAGCTTCTTAGACAATTTATCTATATGTGGGCCCCACTGAAGCTTAGCATCCAAAGTTAAGCCCAAGAATACAGTGCT
The DNA here is from genome assembly GCA_947523025.1 of Dryobota labecula. Classification (NCBI taxonomy): domain Eukaryota; kingdom Metazoa; phylum Arthropoda; class Insecta; order Lepidoptera; family Noctuidae; genus Dryobota; species Dryobota labecula. Next base: position 406,157 of record OX383294.1, read on the forward strand.
ATCTTCAGGATTCAATTCTTCGCCCTTTATCAACACATTATTTTTCACCTGCCTCACGTGAGGCAGCGTAAACTTAATACACTTGGTTTTTTTTTCATTAAGTAGTAAATTATTAACATTGAACCAATGAACTACTTTTGAGATCGCGCTATTTACATCGTCAGTAACCAGCTCCTGACGTTTAAGTTTAAACAAAAGTGAAGTGTCATCCGCAAACAACACTATTTCATGATTATCCTTTATGAGGTAAGGCAAGTCATTAATATAAATCAGAAACAAGAAAGGACCAAGAATTGAGCCCTGTGGGACTCCCATTGTTACTAAAGATCCGGGAGATCTTTTCCCATTAACGTCAACGCTCTGAAACCTATTACTCAAGTATGAAGCAAGAAGATCCAGAGCGGTGTTCCGGATCCCGTAGTGGCGGAGTTTCCTGATTAACGTTTCATGAAGAACACAATCGAATGCCTTGGACAAATCACAAAAGATGCCCAAGGCATCACATTTATCTTCCCATGCATTATAAATATGTCCTAAAAGTTCAACACCAGCATCAGTAGTTGAACGACCCCTTGTAAAACCGAACTGTTTACTGTGTAATAATTTATTTTTATTAAAAAATCTTTGCAATTGGTCTAACATTAATTTCTCAAAAATTTTACTAAAGGTAGGTAGTACTGAAATAGGTCTATAATTTGTGGGGTCTGATGTACTACCTGATTTAAACAATGGTATTATTTTACTATTTTTCATAAGATCAGGAAACTCCCCACAGTCGATACAATTATTAAATATAAGAGCTAAAGTAGGTGCTACAATGTCAATAATAGACTTAGCAACTTCTACAGAATTACCCCACAGATCCGCAGTCTTTTTGACGTTTAAAGTGTGAAAGGTTTTAATTACATCTCTACAGGTAATATGTTCAAAATTAAATTCTGAATCGCAAACATTAACATTTTCCTTAAGCAAAGACTCAGCAACAGAAGGTGAAGAGTTTAGGGATTTAGTAGTTAAAACGGGAATATCCGAAAAGAAATTTTCAAAGGCCGCGGCGACTTGTGAGTCTGATTTTATTATTTTGTCATTAATTGATAGGCTGTAGTCAGTATTTCGGTTGCTAGACCTTCCCGTTTCACTATTAATAATATTCCAAGTCGTTTTAATAACATTACTACTGTTTTTAATCTTCGAACTCAAATAACGAGACTTGGCCATACAACAAACTTTTTTAAATAATTTTGAATAATTTCTAACATATAAATTAAATTCAGCGGTATTTACACAAGTCCTTTCATTGTACAACTCATAAAGCCGCGTTCTACTTTTATGAATACCAATGGTAGCCCAATCACTGAAAGATGCGTTACTATTAACTGAGATAGTTTTGGGAATAAACGTGGAATGAAATTGTTTACAGTATATATAAAAAAAATCATCATATAGATGAATAGGATCAGCGTGAATAGACAAAGCTGGTAATTTATTAATTAGTTTAACTTTAAATTGGTGAAGTGGAACTGATGAAGATTACCACAGATGGCCACCGGAACTCATCAATGATAAGTATTTCACGGGTGGCGATATGATACCTCGATTAAGATAGTTAAGCGACTATGACGAAGCAAAGGACATTGACCAAATGACTAAGGAACCTAGTATCGGTATGAAACATGCGGTGACTCAAAGATTTATGGTTTAATTTAAAGAATGATTTTAGGGCTTTCAAATGTTATTTACTATTTTATCATAATTCTCAGCATTACACAGTAATTAGCTGTATAAAAATCTAAGTTTAGAATCGAATCTCTTAGTGACTTTTTGTCACAATGTATGCTGGTAAATTCAAAATAAGAATTAGTCAAAATGACGATTGAGCATTTTCAATACTCGTTAATTAATCTAGACTTGTCAAATGAAATAAGATGCATACCAAAGTGAGGAGATATCCAACTAAGAATCGTGTTCCTTTCTTCACCATTTGGAGGCACTCTCTTATTGCACGTACGCGTAACTAGTACCTATAGATTTGCCACACGCAAAGCATACACTTCGATGGCTAAATGAAGGAGCTGATGCTGACCCAGCTTGGAGAGCATCATTTAGACAAACAAAGCAGTCAATGTAGACTATGTCATCACGTAAAATCTATTAAACCAAATAATTAAGATAGATGAATCGAATTGTGTCCTGGTAGATACCTTATCGTTAACCCAACTTCTCCAACTCAATAACAGTAATTACGCACAACGCTACTGATTTGTTGATCTCGTTGGTATAGTGGTGGCAAGCGCGACTGCTGAGCGTGGGGCCTCAGGTTCAAATCCCAGGTCAGACAGTGCTATTGGGCTATTCCAATAGGATTTTTTCAGTAGCAACCCGGAGTCCTGGATTCGTGCCCGCTTGATGGCAATAGGCTCACCCCCTATTACATGAGACTAAACGTAACTGCCGAAATAAGGGAGTAGGTGTATCTAACGCACCTCTGACTAACCCTTTGGAGAATAATACAGACGTGATTATGTTATTTCCCAATCATATTCCAATCGGCTTTATAGTAATATATTGCGATGAGAAAATAAGGCGTCCGTACCTACGCGGTGGCAATATGAACGTTAATAAACATGTAGAAAGAATAGATAAGAAGTTATTAAACATATTTATGATCATAATAATAATTACCTATGTAGCTGCTGCCCGCTTTATTGCCGTTCAACCTAGTGCGGTGGCCCGCTACTTTTAATTATTTGACTTACCGGTGTTGGAAAAATTCAAGAAGCCAGAGTATCATACACATTTTCACTAACTTCTCTCAACGACTGCCACCGTAAATACCGCAGTAGAATCGAACAGTTAATACACCGACGAACTGAGTCCTCCATATTGAACAACTTACTAATGTAACGCAAATAAAATGTTATTATTACATAAATCAAAACAAATAATATTCAAAAAATTAAAATATTCTTAAAAAAAAAAAACAAGCGGTAGAAAGAATACAAGAAATCACAGTAGCAATCCGTGCATTAAAAATTGGCGCCAAAAATGGGCGCATGTACAGTCGCTTAAAAAACGCAATCGATGTTTTTTCTACCACATATTCATTTCTGCCCGCGGAATCACCCCCACCCAATTTATTTTAATTGGTATATGTACTTGCTTGCGGTTATGTACCTACATATACAGGTACCTACTAATCCAGACCAGACCTTATCTTTATGCAAAATGTCATTACGTAAGTTATTTCTCTATGTGGTTATTAAAACCCAAATGGTTTTACAACATTTAATTACTTGTTTTTGTAAGCACAAAGTTAAAGCGAATCAGAATATAGGTACATTTTTTTTGCCGTAAATGTTGTCACAATTTCAGTCTTCACTTAAATTAATTTATGTGACTTAAGAAATAGATATAGTTAATTAAACTAACTCGAAATTGCAAAATAATAATGGCCTAGTAAGATTTATTTACATTAAAACAAAAAATATAAATGAAAACATTCAATTAATTGCACAATAATAATAAACTAATAATAAAAGTAAATACCTACCGTTCGAGACTGTACTTAAAACAAAACGAATGGGACGTGCTTATAAGCTAGAAAGAGAACGCCTGCTGTTCGGTCGCCAGCATATTCTGCTCGGGATGCGCGCGCATTGAATATTTTCAAAGAGTTTTTAATGATGAATGAAACAGGCAAAGGTCTCGAAAACATTCTGCCTTTCGATTAACCAAAAGTTTTGCTTAGCTACTTTTAACACCTTATCAGATTTTTATTACAATGTAATTAATAAATAATTTCTTAGTTGTTATTAATATCTGTTGTTACTAATTATTCAACTATAAGTTCAATAATCGGATGCGTAATTTCATTATTTTGCGTAAGGTTTTATGGTTTACATACTCTTTGAATGCCATGCCAATGACACGTGAAAATACTTGCGTGAAAAAAAAAAATTATGAATGGGTAAAACAGGAAATCGACATAAAAACTAATACGTTTATGAAGTTTTTTATGCGGAGAATTTAAGGATTCGCGTTACTAGCTAAAATCATTATATTTAAAAACAAGAATTATCAACATTATAAACTTAAGTCACCACAGAACAAATAACGATACTAGGTCCTGTCAATCTCCTTTAAATAAATGGTTCTGATCAAAATGGTACCATCAAACTGATCTGATAATGAAGCCAAAAGGTAGGCACCAGAACTCCGTAATAAAACAATGTATCCCAGCCGTGTTTTATCGGAATTGTCATGAGAGGCACTCGGGCTGTAACTGATTTTTAACCTTTTTTTTTTCTTTATTAAACATTTTTTTTATTTTTTTTTATACTTGCAAATTTTTTAGGAAAATCACCTACTTTTACAATGTTTGTAAATATGTGAGCACCATGTATCTGTCACTTAATTAATTTATCGGTAATTACTTCACTTTTCGTTCTTTTTTTTAGGGTTCAGTACCCAAAGGGATAAAACGGGACCCCTATTACTAAGACTCCACTGTCCGTCTGTCTGCCTGTCCGTCTGTCACCAGGCTGTATCTCATGAACCGTGATAGTTAGGCAGTTGAAATTTTCACATAAGTAATGTGCTTCTGTTGCAGTTGCTGAAAAAAATTATTTTGGGGCTCCCATACAATACAATCATCGCCTATACAATACAGGCATCGCCCGCGTGGCTTTTTCTAAAATAATAGCATACGATACTCTTACAACATCAGCTATCTGCCAGTGAAAGTTTCGTCAAAATCAGTTCAGCCGTTTCGGAGATTAGCCGGAACAAACAGACATAGACGGACAAACATATTAAAAGGGCTTTGCCCAATTTTGGTGCCTTTTTTTTTGATGGCACACCTTGTTAGATGTGTAGAGTAATTCCATTCAAACAATAGTTACTATGGCAGCTCAGCTCTAAAGTACATCCGTCTCGAGTTATGCACCCTAATCTATGACGCGTATTTAATTAGGAAAACTGAAAATATGAGTTACCTTTAATGGTCCTGTACTATTTATTTCATAGTACAAACTCTATTGGACTCAAGGTGCATCATATTGGCGTAAGTGGCATAGTGTGACATCAAGTTACACTTCACCGTAACAATTTCATGAGTATTTTATTAACAAAACTGAAAATATTAGTGCTTCTTATCTGGTCTATTTTATAGTTAGAACACTATCTGGACTCAAGTTACGTTACGTTCGCGTAGGTGGCATAGTGTGGCATCAAGTCACACTTCACTACAGCAATGTGACGACTATTTTATCAATATAAATGAAAATACGTGGTATGCAAAACAAACGTAGCTTCGGAGTGGACGACATTCCGCCGCTATTAGTTAAAAAATGCGTAAAGGAACTAACATCGCCTCTCACTAAACTAATAAATATGTCTTTCGACGAGGGACAATTCCCAGATAAACTTAAAATTGCGAAGGTACGCCCAATTGCGAAAAAAGGAGGAAATTCAGAAAATCCTAGTAATTATAGGCCTATTGCACTGTTACCTACTATCTCAAAAATTTTCGAAAAAGCAATGGCGAATCGTGTCAATAGATTTTTAGAAAAATATCATATTTTAGATAAAAACCAATTCGGTTTTAGGAAAAAATGTTCAACGACTTTAGCGGTATACAACTACGTACAGGAAATATACAGTTGCATTAACGAACGAAAGTACGCTATTGGATTATTCCTAGACATGACGAAGGCGTATGACAAGGTGTCACATACAATTTTATTACAAAAACTATACGGATCGGGTATTAGAGGACAAGCTTTTAATTGGTTTAAATCATATTTACAAGACAGAGTACAATTCGTAGAAGTAGAATATTTCGATAGCGTTCACCAGGAAATGTACAGCGTAGGATCAAACATGGCAACCATTAATACTTCAATACCCCAAGGAAGTGTTATAGGAAGTACCTTATTTATAATATACGTAAATGACTTGCCAAAAAAGATAAGTTCGTCGTGTATTTTGTTTGCCGACGATGTTTCTTTATTATTTAAAACGCCCGCGAATGTTGACCATCTAGCTATTGAAAAAACTTTCACAGAGACTCAGCAATGGTTAAACGAACATAATTTAGAAATAAACTTAGCTAAAACTAAAATATGCCAATTCAGAACTTACCAGAGAACCCCTCTAAATCTAAATATATTAACGCAAAAACTAAAGTTAGAAGAAACAAGCGAATTTACACTTTTAGGCCTAACATTAGACTCAAATCTAAATTGGAAGAAACATATAGAAAGTACAAGAGCAAAATTGTCCCAATTTATTTATGCACTAAGCATACTGAAACGTAATACAGACTATAGAACCGCCTTATCTGCCTATTATGCGTACGCCTACTCCTGGCTTAATTATGGTATTATTCTGTGGGGAGAAAGTACTGACTTTTTAGACCTCTTCATTCAGCAAAAGAAATGTATCAGAATATTAATGAACATACACCAACGAGAGAGTTGTAGGCCACACTTTAAAAAACAACAAATTCTCACATTACCAGCAATATATATACTGCAAAGTTGTATTTTCGTTAGGAAAAATAGGCACCTATTCAAATCTAATATCGAGCTAAATGAAAACTATAACCGACGTAACAAGAATAGACTAATATTACCCATCACAAACTTAAAAGTTATCGGGAAGAGCCCATATTCAAGACTAGCTAATATATTTAATGAATTACCGGAAAGTTTCAAATCCTTACCAAATGAATCAATTTTCTCGAAACAGTTAAAATCTCTGTTAATAAAGAAAGGCTACTATACCGTTGAAGAATTTAAAGATGACAAATTGTGAATAAATTGACTTTGTAATAATGCATGACGTAAATGTGAAATAAACTACTAATAAACTGAAATGAAAATAATGCTTAATCTTAAATAAATGATTGATTAATATTTAGTATAATATAATGTAATGAATAATTTTAATAATAAGAATCAGTAACATATTATGTAATACAATAATTTGATAGGAAACATTTGCAGTGCCCTTACAGGGTGCATGTCTTAATACTGTGTCATGAAATTTCAATGCATGCCTACTAACCAGTGTTTAACATGTAAGCAAATAAATAAATAAATAAAAATAAATAAATATGATTTCTTTTACGGTCTTTTTGAATTCATAGTGAAAACACTATTTGGACTAATGTTGCATCATGTGGGCCTAAGTGGCATAAGAAGAAGAAGAGAAAAGAAGAGCCAAGTCAAGTTTAGATAAATCAGTAAAATGGATGAAATATACGTGCGAACTACGAAAGCAGAATGATCGGTATGAAGATTGCAGCGAACAAGAACCACTACCAACTAAATTAAATTGAATTATGCGTTTTACTAACGCTGGTAAAACGTATAAGTCAGCAATTTTATTGGCTATTCTAATAATGCCCCAGAACTTAACAAAGGAGCTTCCCGAAAAGAAAAGCCGTAAATAACAAAAATAGCTATTCTTCGAAAAATAAGCTACGACAAGGTAAAGGACGCACCTGCGACTAACAGCGTATGGACAGACAGAAACAAAAGCTAAAGCTAATTGTTGCACAGCTTACCACTCACCATGCACTCAAAAAAATTTGATTATTATTTGCATGTGGATACTTTCTGAACTCTTAGAAAAGTTATTCGGATTTTTTTAATAAAGAAGCCAAGACAGTAAGGAGCTATCACACAATCAGTTTTGCAAATAAAGTAGGTACTCGTAACATTTCTAATAGTGAAATGTGACTTGATGTCACATCACACTATGCCACTTACGAGGGCGGCACTGAAAATTTCGGGAATCAAGGAAGAGACACAACATTACTATTTAAATATGTATTTATTGCTTTTACTATTCTTCGCGAAATTTGACACATTTTTCCATACGATGGAACCAATCATTGAAACAACCATTCCATTCGGAAGTTCGGGTCTCCAAAATGGCCGTTTTGTAGGCGTCCACAGCTTCTTCAGTTGATGAAAATCTCTGTCCACGCAATTTATTCTTTATTTTAGGGAAAGTATAGAAATCATTAGGGCTTAGGTCGGGGCTATACGGCGGATGGTCTAATAATTCTATGTTTTCTTGCTGTAAAAACTCTTTTTTTCTGTGCGCGGTGTGAGAACTCGCATTGTCGTGATGGAGGATGATGCGGCGGTTGCAGTTCTCTTTACGGAGTTCAGAAACGACCTGTGGCAAACAAATGCTAGCATACCATTCTGCATTAACCGTTCTTTGTCCCTCAAGAGGAATAGTCGTAACATGGCCGGTTTTGGAGACAAACGTGGCCACCATTTTTTTTGCAACACTCCGTGAACGAACAATTTTTGTTGGCTTTAACTCATTTTCGAACACCCAAACTCGTGACTGGTTTTTTGTTTCGGGTTCGTACGCATATATCCAGGATTCGTCACCTGATACGATGTTGTATACAGCATTTGAGGATCCTGCGTGGAATCTTTCGAGAGTTCTGACGCACCAAGTAACGCGAGCCGCTTTTTGCTCTTCACAGAGCGAATGCGGTATCCATCGGGAAAACAACTTTTTTACACCTAATTGTTCATGCAAGATTATTTGTATTTGACTCATGCCAATGTCTAAAGTTGCCTGAATTTCGCGGTATGTCACATGTCGATCTTCCTCAATCAACTTACGCACAGCATCAACGTTTTTTTGGGTGACTGCAGTTTTTGGACGACCTTGACGGGGATCATCACTGAGCTTGACACGTCCACGTTGAAATTCAGCAAACCAGCGATAAATTGTGGTTTTGGATGGGGCTTCATCACCAAATGCAGAAATCATCCGGTCAACACACTGTTTTTGTGTTAAACCACTTCGAAAGTCATAATAAATCATCGCTCTTGAATTTTCTCGAGTCAATTCCATTTTCTCAACGACTAAACAAGTTTGACAAAACCTTGTGACAAGACTGAGAATCTTTTTTAAAATAAATAAATGGTATTCGATTTTTAAAACCAAGGAGTTTTCAATTAAAAAGATTTTAATATGACAGGAACAGTGGAAATATTCCATTCCCGATACTTTTAGTGCAGCCCTCGTACGCCAAAATGATGCAACATGAGACCTAATAGTATTTACACTATGAAATAAAGAAGACCGTACGAGGGCGGCACTGAAAATTTCGGGAATCAAGGAAGAGACACAACATTACTATTTAAAAATGTATTTATTGCTTTTCGAAGTATTCTCCGCGAAATTTGACACATTTTTCCATACGATGGAACCAATCATTGAAGCAACCATTCCTTTCGTAAGTTGGGGTATACAAAATGGCCGTTTTGTAGGCGTCCACAGCTTCTTCAGGTGATGAAAATCTCTGTCCACGCAATTTATTCTTTATTTTAGGGAAAGTATAGAAATCGTTAGGGCTTAGGTCGGGGCTGTACGGCGGATGGTCTAATAATTCTATGTTTTCTTGCTCTAAAAACTCTTTTGGTCTGTGCGCGGTGTGAGAACTCGCATTATCGTGATGGAGGATGATGCGGCGGTTGCAGTTCTCTTTACGGAGTTCAGAAACGACCTGTGGCAAACAAATCAAATGCTAGCATACCATTCTGCATTAACCGTTCTTTGTCCCTCAAGAGGAATAGTCGTAACATGGCCGGTTTTGGAGACAAACGTGGCCACCATTTTTTTTTGCAACACTCCGTGAACGAACAATTTTTGTTGGATTTAACTCATTTTCGAACACCCAAACTCGTGACTGGTTTTTTGTTTCGGGTTCGTACGCATATATCCAGGATTCGTCACCTGATACGATGTTATATACAGCATTTGAGGATCCTGCGTGGAATCTTTCGATAGTTCTGACGCACCAAGTAACGCGAGCCGCTTTTTGCTCTTCACAGAGCGAATGCGGTATCCATCGGGAAAACAACTTTTTTACACCTAATTGTTCATGCAAGATTATTTGTATTTGACTCATGCCAATGTCTAAAGTTGCCTGAATTTCGCGGTATGTCACATGTCGATCTTCCTCAATCAACTTACGCACAGCATCAACGTTTTCTTGGGTGACTGCAGTTTTTGGACGACCTTGACGGGGATCATCACTGAGCTTGACACGTCCACGTTGAAATTCAGCAAACCAGCGATAAATTGTGGTTTTGGATGGGGCTTCATCACCAAATGCAGAAATCATCCGGTCAACACACTGTTTTTGTGTTAAACCACTTCGAAAGTCATAATAAATCATCGCTCTTGAATTTTCTCGAGTCAATTCCATTTTCTCAACGATTAAACAAGTTTGACAAAACCTTGTGACAAGACCGAGAATCTTTTTTTAAATAAATAAATGGTATTCGATTTTTAAAACCAAGGAGTTTTCAATTAAAAAGATTTTAATATGACAGGAACAGTGGAAATATTCCATTACCGATACTTTTAGTGCAGCCCTCGTAAAAGAAATCATATTTTCATTTTTATTGATAAAATAGTTGTAATATTGCTGTCGTCTGTGTGGTGCCGGACGTAAAGAATAGCATCACCTCATTTCCTCCCGTGGGTGTCGTAAAAGGCGACTAAGGGATTTACTAGAGAATGGGCAGCAGCGTTCTCTATGCATTTTTAACACCATACTGCGATCGCCAACCCGCCTGCCAAGCGTGGCGATTATGGCAAATTCCCCCCTTTTAGGAGAGGCCTATGTCCAGCAGTGGACGTCTTTCGGCTGAAATTATGAATGATGATGTATATTGCTGTAGTGAAGTGTGACTTGATGTCACACTATGTCACCTACGCAAACGTGACACAACTTGAGTCCAGATAATGTTCTAACTATAAAATAGACCAGATAAGCAGGGGCGTTCCTTTCATTAAAGCCGAAAAGCTCTGCTTTCAATCAAAAGTAAGCCTATTAATAAAAAACTACACCTGTAAACGAACTCAATGTCGCAAGAATTGATACGAATAATAACATTAAACTCTCCGCGTAGTACCGGCCACAAGAATAAAAACGTGGTACCGGCCGCGCGCTAGATACGTACTACGATGCAACGTTGCCAGAGTTACATACTCAAGGAATAATATTTAAATTCCTCGCCTCTTTCATCATGCACCGTTGCCAAACTATCTCCGATGCCGCAGTTGCGATCTCGCTCTAACGTTATAGCGCTAAGCAGGAGGCGAGATCGTATCGATGAATGAAGTATAGCTTTCTCGCTCACACAAGGTGGCTTCATATCGGGCTTTAACCTCTCTTTTTTTCGCAAAGAAAACTTTTTGTGTTAACGTCCTTGATATGATAGTATGTACTCATTTTGCAAATGTTCGAATTTTTAAGCCCGGCTTTTGACTTTTTATGAATGAAACGAATCGTAGTAGGAGGTGGTAGGATTGTAGATCCTGAGTATGTGTGCGCGAGTCGCTGCGCAAAGCGTGAATTTGCATGCTAAAATTTTAAATTAATTGTTTTGAGCGGTTACTGACGCCGTTTATGTTTTGATTTTTTTAAATTTTCTGTGAGTTTAAGTGTTGTGATTAGTTTTTGCTGTAATTACCTCCTTTTCGAAGTGATGAAAAAGTTTCTTATCATTAAAATGAATTCGGAAACGCATGCAATTGTTCCTTGTGAAGGATTAAAGTGTGTATTGGTGTGCAATCGTTACTTGGAAAAAGGTAAATACTTTCAGTCTTATTACAAAAAACTAAATAAACCTTGGTTTAAACCTGTCCTATCAAGTCCAGGCTTATCTGCAGAACCATGGTCTAAATTTGTCCGTATTACAAATCTTTAAAAAACCGTGGTCTTCTTAGTACCGGCATTTGAACCATCGTCTTTATATCAACCACAGATTAATATAAATATTATTCGTTCACCATGATATCATTCTATTGCAACGTTCCGTATGCTCAGAAAAGAAAACTTTTTGTTGGTAAGCTAATGATTATTATGATGTTTAGGAGTGTTAAAAATATTGAGACTGTTATCTTGCATGGTACAATAGTTATTTCGTCGTTTGCGGTTTTGTTTAGGTTTAAGCTCATTACTTAATGTCGTATTAATTACTTACTAATAATACATCTAAGACGTGTAACGAAACGTAAAATCCTCGCGCGTTATAAGAAACCATAACAATAACAAAACCATCGCAGACGCAAGTTATACAAAGTTCATTTAGCGTTGTAATTTTTAATTTATCGAAGTCTCAAATTGAACAATTGCCTCTTTGTTAATTTATAGTATTACCTTCTTTAGTAATTTTAATATTATATTGTGATGGACCAACAAAAGCAAAAACGATCTGAGAATTGGAGTACCGAGGAAAAAGTAAGTAAACATAAATTACTTCGGCGTGGCGTTCCCAACAATTCAGCGGCTTCAATATCCTCAATATCAATTAAATCGACCATGTTAATATCCATTTTCGGGTAAAAACAACACAACACAATGAAAAAGATGCTTTAACATAAAAGAGAAATTTTGACAGATACGATTTAGACCATCGTTTGATTGTTTAAACTAGGGGCCGCTGCGGTTTAGTGTTAGACCATGATATGGTCTATGGTTTTTCGAAAAACCACGATTTGTAATAACATTTTTGTTTAAACCGTAGTTTACAGAGGTTTAAACCTGGGTTTTTAATTAAACCGCTTTTTGTAATAAGACTGTTTGAGTTTTACAGACAAATATAATCTCGCTGAATACATTATGCGTGTCGATCACAATCGCGCTGTTTTTCAAAGATTAGGTTGATGTTGTGTGTCATTTAACACTTTAAGAACTTCCTTTCCTAGGTCACAATGAGTTTAAAACCTCATTCAATAGAGGCAATTTCTTAGGGCTTGTATCTTTGCTTTCTTTATACGACCTAGTCTTAGAGAAACATATGCAGCAACAAGATGGCAACAAACCGGAGCCCAGTTACTTATCAAACGAATTAAATGTAAGCAATGTGTAGTTAGAAATCACAAATCAATCAATTATTTGTGCGCCATCTAGTAGCCGTATTGTAATATTTTTCCCATAACAACTGTTGCGAATTTGCGAGCGTTTGAAATATGAATTAATACGACTCGAAAAGCTCTGTTGTGCCAATAATGATAATAGATGGCTCACGTATCATATTTTACACGATACTGATAACTTGTACATAAAATAGTTGTGATTTTCTAAAGGATTACCAGTAGGTACTCTTCGTATTTAAAATTTACCTATATTTAAGCATAACATCACGCCTGTATTCCCCGGAGGGTTAAGCAGAGGTGTACCTACCTAGCTACACCCACATTTTTCCAGTCATGTTTTGTTGTTAATTCATATTTAAATATTTAGGTCTATATCTATACCTTATCTAGCAACTAATACCACTGATATTTGTTTCATCAAATTTGTTGAAAAACATACATAGTGGTATTAGTTTTTGGAACAAAAGAATAAATCGCAATTACTTACAATTATGAAAAACGAATATTAGTCAGTTCTTTAACGGCTCAGTCGGTAGGCGCCACTTTGCCAGGCGATAGGGTAGGATGTGTTTTTTTATCCAAAATATATATTGGCTTGCCCTAATTTTGACCCCAGGCACGCCACTGCAGATAAGGGCATAAGAAGCACTAATATTTTCAGTTTTGTTAATAAAATACTCATGACATTGTTACGGTGAAGTGTAACTTGATGTCACACTATGCCACATACGTCAGTATGACGCATCTTGAGTCCAATAGAGTTTGTACTATGAAATAAATAGTACAGGATCATTAAAGGTAACTCATATTTTCAGTTTTCCTAATTAAATACGCGTCATACATTAGGGTGCATAACTCGAGACCGATGTACTTTAGAGCTGAGCTGCCATAGTAACTATTGTTTGAATGGAAGTACTCTACACATCTAACAAGGTGGCGTTAGTGTGCCATCAAAAAAAAAGGCACCAGTCGTCCATACATTTCAGGCAAAGCCCTTTGATGAAATCTATATCTTCATATCGCGTACAGTTTTTGAATCCAGATTTATACACCTTAAAAGGGTATATGATAGGTATATTTAACTGCTTTTTATTTGTTTGTTAATGTACGAGTTTACGAGTAAATCGTTTTTTTTCTGATTCTTAAAAACAATTAATTACATCGACATTTGTTGATGAATCGAAATACTTATGTTTAAACAAATTAAGGCCTATAATTGGGAATCAAACGAGCTTACCTGTTAAGCGAAGTCTTGATTCTAATTTTATGAACGGCGATCTGAAATATAATTAATTAAACAGAGTAGTGTTTCTCATACACACGTATTAACGTCGCGTTTTCTTAGAGATAGAATATAAATATTTTTCGTAAATAGCAACACTAGCATATTGGCAACACTGGAATGTCACTTATTTTAGAGATCCTTAGGAACGAGCTCTGTTTTCTGTACAGAGTAGTTCCACATATGTACTTACATTCACTGGGTTTTCCTGAAAGGATAAGTGAATTAGGTAGACTAATTATTGCAGTTTTGGGGCTGTTAGCTAGTGGTGGGTGGGTAATTATATTTCAGATCGCCGTTCATAAAATTAGAATCAAGACTTCGCTTAACAGGTAAGCTCGTTTGATTCCCAATTTTATTTCACGGTGATCTGAAATATGATTAATTAAACAGAGTAGATGTTTAGAGTTGCCTGCAATAATTCAGTTATTTAGTAAATTATTGGTTTATAAATATTTTGGTTTATTAAGTAGGTGCTTTTATTTATCTTCATTAGCATTGCTTATTTAAGAATAATGAACTATTATTCATCAGCAGAAAGGCATAATCAACAACGGGCAACCCACACTGTGTCTGTCTCGGTTGATGCCAGTTCTAAGTTGAGCTGCTGTATAATGTTGATTTGTGAAAGGTGAAGAATTAATATCGCTCTCCCTTAACACAACTTACAGTCATAGAAACTTTAAAACACTCAGTATTTGTTATATTAGTTCACAGAGTCGACATTAGGGCCATTAGGCCAGCCAGCTTCTATGTAGGTTTTCCTAGAGGTTTTTTTTTTCTGTATAACTGTAATCTGAATGATTTTGGAGGACATTGCCAACCCATTGCTTGACATGTCCGAGAACCTCGCCCGATCGCGAACGTCGCAACAAAGGTATGGGACCTGCTGTGAGTGTGTTTGCACAATTACCCCACGGGACACTCGTATTTGTGAGATTGAACACTTTAAAAGTTTTCATGGTCGAGAATATCAGTCGTAGATGTCTCTGTAAACATAAAGTTTTACTTATTTGAGATGCAGTGTGGGACTTAATGCATGAGTTTACAATAAGCTTATAAACTCTTTAATTAATTATGCCTTTTTTTTTTGCTGCTACGTCAGTGCTAGCTGTTTTATGATTGTATATTTTTTAATATACTTTTAGCAGAGTAAACTTTGAACTTAATCAATCTTAAGTTTTGTAAGCACCATTTAATAGGTTGTTTACCACCCATCATTTAATATACCATACCGTTTAGTGAGGTTGTGTTGGTTATGAGAAAGTTTTGAACTAATTTGGCTAATTTCCCTTTGTGGACTTTTCAAATGCTTAGTTGACAAGTTGAGAGCTAATGGAAAAAAGTATGAATCTCTTTACCTTCGCCTAATATACATATGTATATACAAAATTAAATTATTGAATGAATTAGGTAGGTATATAGTTTAAGTGAGGGAGTTGTATAAGTAGCTACAATGTGTACTTGGTGAGCTGATGGTTTTAGTGTAGTTATTGGTTATGTTCTAATCATAATCCATCAATATTTTGTCCTTACATTGCACAGTGCACTCCCCCCCCCCCCCCTCTTTGTTTCCTTCACAATTTCGCTTTAATGTTATAGTTATCATTGCTAAATATTTAGAATGGTTCGATGTTTGGTTCGACATTTTGATTTTATAACCATTGAATAAGATCTCCCATCTCTGCCCAGCCCTTCGAGAAAAAGGGGCTGATGTTATGTAAAGCGAGTGAGGTCACTAATATTTTGACTTTTGTTTTAATAATCAAGGCACGTATTTTAATTAAAATAACATATTAGTAGAACCTAACAATTCAAATGCTATGTTTGTCATGGTTAATTTCATGTCCAAACATCTAAATACGCGTAAAATGGTATTTATAGGTATTATGTTTTAAGACATCTCTTGTCTTGATGTATACAAGTAAATAATCTGGGTAGGTGGGTAGAAAACCTTGTTTTGGTAATTGTCACTCACTACTGGTGATTAAGTAAATACAGCAGAGCTATACGGTAAGTTGTTGAAGTATGAAAGTTCTAACATGGGAGTTATTAGAAAATATATGTATGATTAACCTTTTATTGGTTATATCGTAATGGGAAAAATCTTGCAGGTAGCCCTAAGTTATAGGGGTACCTACCCACAGGATGAAATCATATAAGTACCTATCTGTTTTTATAATGAATAGTGTACAAATTGTCAGTATATAATGATAGGGTTATTGCTGATGACTTGGTTTGTCATTTATCACCAATAAAGTATGTGTAGTAGAATTGACACAGCCCTAGAAGGGATTAAGTAACTGTTTTAGGTTCAGAGTGAAACTTCATTGTCTTTTTTGTTTGGGTCTGAAATATATGTTTCTTTGTTAGTCTGCTCCTGATCAGTTCTAATTTCTTCCTGTTGATGTCTTTGATGAATGCCGCGGCCGTCTCTAGTTTCCGCGAATGGTGCACATAATACACTTTCTATCACTTAGAATAGTTAACCTTTTGTATTTTGTAACATTTTGTTTGTATAATTTATGTAAAGTGTACTTTAAACTTAATAAAAATGAATCATTTGACGAGAAAGAAATTTTTCTTGCGATGTCTTGACGCGCGAAAAGAAAAGTGAAATTCCAGTGTTGCCAATATGCTAGTGTTGCTATTTACGAAAAATATTTATATTCTATCTCTAAAAGAATATTAAAAAAAAAATCCTGGCGTAACGTTACCTACTCCAGCAAAATCAGTTTTTCTCGAATAACTTCGAAAATACAACTTGAACAAATTTTGCTATACTTGAACAAATTGCAACTAACTATGAACTAATTATCTGTAATATTCAATTTTCTCTAAGGCGCAATATTTTGCTGGGGTTACGCATACTCCGGCGAGTCAATTAGCTTGCAATTACCTACTAGGAGGTAAGTATCTTTCTAACAACTACTTACGAAGTTCGCTGGCCAAGCCCTTATTAGCCACATGCTTTAGCCGAACAGCCAGGGCCCTGTATAATAAACTTTAAAATCCGACAATTTTGTAAATAAGTGACGTATTTGTAAAGTTTTATGACAAGTACTGTTTAATAAACCTTACAATTATGTAAGAATTTTACAAGTAAAAACACTACAAATATTACCATTACAAGTGCTGTTTAATAAACGTTTACAAGTGTAGAAAACGCCTGTTGATTTCGATGACAATATTGTATCTACAAAGTAATTGTAAGTTACAATTTACATAAAATGTAAGGTTTTGTTGAAGATTCTTAAATCGAGGGTAGATTTCAAAAATCTTAGAATTTTAAAATATTTAGAATTTGGTTTACTTCTTTTCTACTTTTCTGTTTGTTTGATTCATAACGTCAGTCATGGAGCACAATAAAACATCACGATTATGACTCTAATCTAAGAGAATAAAGATGTTTTATTCGGCCGTTTTAGTGATAAACTAACTCACGGTGTAAAAATAAAAAAGTGGAAAGGCATTGCGGACTTTTACGAAACACTCGCCGTTGCCGTTCACTCATATTATATTCATCATCACTACTTATTACCTATTATTAGTTGATAGAACCATTTTTTTATGTATAAAAATAAAATTTCTTCACGTATTAGAGGGCACCTACAAAATTGTAAAATTCTGACACAAGGCGAGTCCACCTGTCGAAATTTTTCTACAATTTACAAAATATGTAAACTTGTAATTACAATTATGCGTTCAATAAAACAGTTTTCCGTACAAAAATGTAAATTGTCACCTGTAACGAGAAAATGTTTATTGAACAGAAATATGTAAAATTGTAGCTACAATTTTACAATTTTGTCAGCTTTCCACCATGATAAAATTGTAAGTTGTATTCTTTATTAAACAGAAACTTGTAGAATTGTAACTTGTAAAATACAATTACAATTTACAATTTGTAAGTATATTGAATAGGGCCCTGGTCGGTCTGAATTTCTTTGCCGTTGATCTTTTCCACAGACGGATCCTCTCCAAATATTTATAAAATGTTCGAATCCAGCTCGATGGTCGGAGGTGTGTCAGTTATAATAAGGACTTCAGTCTCCGAGGAAGGGACCTGTGGCTGTGAAGTACTTGTGGATGGATTTGGTTCTGCAACGCTAGTCGACGGAACTGGATCCAAGGCGCTGATCGAAGGAATTTGATCTCCAGCGCTCGTGGATGGCTCACCATGATATTCTGGTTTCCAATTCCACTACTCCTCAAAAGGTTCTTCGTCGTAATTATTATTAACATAAGCGGGATATTTACCATGTTAATAATAATGTTAGTGACCATGACAGTTTAAAAACTTATTTCTTCGTCGTAGTATCGATATCGGGGAGAGTAATCGATCCTCATTGTTATTGATTTGAAACGGTCTAATGGATAATTCTCTAGTAAGAATGTACTAGAGAATGGGCAGCAGCGTCTATGCATTTTTAACACCATACTGCGATCGCCAACCCGCCTGCCAAGCGTGGCGATTATGGCAACCCCCCCCCCCCCCCCCCAACAATAAGATAAGCGCACGCCGCTGGGCCGGTGTATCTATGGATATAGATATGTATCGCGTGCGACTTAGTATCTACGGTGAAGTGACAATCCCAAAGACTGCCCGCATCACCCGTATAGCTTCACGTATACTAACAATGTAACAGTTCTTGTAACTGATCGCAATATTAGCCTTGCACGTGATATAATATAAAAGAAGTTACCTATAACGTTTATGAGTCCGAAGTGTTAACCCCAAAAGTTAACCGCAACGACTTATGACAAAGTTAATCGTACAACATTGATGTGATTAGTGCAACGTTATTATTATAACGATTTTACGCAATATGTGACACTTGACTAACCTTTGGAATGCGACGTCGATCTTGTTTCACGCTGAAGTTTCTTCTCCCATTTTTTTAACTTCTTTGTAATATATTCGTAATCGTTTACGTTTCCCCATGACACTATAAACTTTAATAACACTGATAATAATTATTTAAGAAAATTATGTACGCTCCGGCAGAATACTGAATTGTGAATGAGCACTAGAATACGGTATCGAGAAAAGGAAATACCTACCGTCACCAAAAAGGTCAAACTTTTTTTTTTAGTTTTAGGTATAGGGCTTATAACTTTCAGTGCGCAAAGGCAACACCGTACGTGTTACTACATTGTGTTTAAGCTAATCTCGAGGACGAAGCTGAGTATAACCGACCACTTGATGAGTCGGTTGAGTACTTTATAGACACTATTAAACAGTTTCTAAACAAGTATATACCACAAAAGCTATTATGTAATAATAAATACCCAGTCTGGTTTGGCTCATCACTCGTCAAAACAATTAAAGAAAAATTTAAATATCTAAAAAAATATAAGATTTACGGCAATAAATCTGACGAGTTAACTTTTAAATATTTGAGTGACAGAGTCAAGACTATGGAAGCTTCTTGTTATAAATGTTATCTTAATCAAACTGAAAATTCCATTAAAGCTAACCCTAAACACTTTTGGACCTATGTTAAAAATCGCTACAACTCTTAATACTATACCTAATACATTAAATTATAACGATGAATCTTTACTCACTGGAGATTCTATTTGTGAGGATTTTTCATCTTATTTCATGTCGACTTTCCTCAACCCCACTTCATCTAATACTCCCAGTCCACCTCCTGTTTTCCCTTTTGATACTAACAGAACTTCATCGGACATTTGTCACATAGAAGTAAATGTTGATGTTGTGACCGGTTTACTTCGTAACCTGGATCCGGCTAAAGGTACTGGCCCTGATAACATATCATCTAAATTTCTAATTAAATGCGCGCCTTCCATTTCCGTACCTATTTCAATTTTGTTTTCCAAGTCTTTGACTCAAGGTGTTGTCCCCAAAGTATGGAAATCTGCTTTTATCACATCCGTACATAAGAAGGGGTCTAAAACCGAGATTACTAATTATAGGCCTATATCCAAGCTGTGCATTATAGCTTAAATATTTGAGAGGATTGTCTATAACCAGTTATATTCCGCCCTTGCTAGCTCATTCAGCTCCTTTCAGCACGGATTTTTGAGAGGACGATCTACCACTTCTAACTTAATTTTATTTAATGATTTCATTACGGATGCAATGGATAATGGTAAGCAGGTAGATGTGGTTTACACAGATTATAGCAAGGCTTTTGATCGGATCGACCACGATACCTTGATAAAGAAATTAAGCTACATGGGCATTCGCGGGGAACTTTTGAGGTGGTTCTGTTCTTACATTGATAATAGGTCACAAGCAGTAGCACTTAATAATTATATTTCTAGTTAGGTAAACGTGCCCAGCGGAGTGCCTCAGGGTTTGTTGCTCGGTCCTCTTTTATTTGTAGTCTATGTGAACGACATCGATCAGTGCCTCCATTCATCCAAACTTTTATGCTTTGCCGATGACATGAAAATCTTTGCCACTATTTCAACGCTCGAAGATAGACTAGCACTACAGGCTGACTTGTATCGGCTTGAAGAGTATTGTCGGGCTAATAGACTTGATCTCAATCCATCCAAGTGTTCGGTGATCACTTACACTAGAAAACGTACAGTCCTTGCCACTACTTACATTTTGGCTGGCCAAATCTTGCCGAGGTGCAATACCATTCGTGACTTAGGCGTCCATCAAGACAGTAAACTGTTAGTTTTTGACACACACATTGACGCAATTGTCAAAAAAGCTTCTAAACTGCATGGATTTATAATACGTCTCTCTAAGTGTTTTACTGATGCTAAAATACTAAAAATATTGTATTGTACTTTTGTAAGAAGTCAGCTAGAGTATGCATCTCTGATATGAGTTTTATTTATTTATTTATTCATTTATTGCACAATGTGCACACAGTTACAGACTTTGCTTAAAACTAATGAGTACATGACCCCGTTAGGGCGCAGCAAGATAACTTAAAACTAGAATATTGTGACGTTATCAATTAGAACATTATTTTCGTGAGGTTGCATTATATTATAATATTATCATTATTTTTTGTTATTATTCCATTTATAGTATTATTATAATCTATTAGTATCTAGTACATAATATCACATAACATTATTATATATATATATTTTAGAAATGTTCACAACAAACATTTTGTTTATATATTATTAATTAAACGTATATCTAGCTATACAGTGAACATAAGAAATATATTAATCACACTAATATTATAAAGACGAAAGTTTGTGATAATGTGTGTGTATGTGTGTGTGTCTGTGTTTTTATGTTTGTTACTTCTTCGCGTCTAAACGGCTGGCCAGATTTGGATTAAATTTGGTATGTAGATCGCTTATATCCTGGATCCACGAATCCACGTTATCATAAATACATTGACCGCATCGAAAACATCCAAAGACGGTTCATAAAATATCTTTGCTTTCATCAAACGATTCCATATCGGTCAACCGATTATCTTGGACTCTGTAAGAAGTATCATCTGCTACCACTGGTAGATCGACGTAAAGTTGCAGGCTGTTTATTCTTGTTGAAGATCCTCAATAACAATATTGATAACCCCGAATTATTGTCAAAATTTCATTTTAGTGTGCCAAGTAAAGTACTTCGATTTAATCCACCAATACGTGTACCTCATACGTCTTCGAATTATAGGCAAAATAGTTATATTGTGCGCGCAAGCAGGAGTTTCAATGATATATGCAAGGAATACGATTTTGATCCATTCACAATTAGTGTGAACTCGGCCAGAAGGTGTTTAAACCTCAAATTTTTCGAGTAGCGGTAGGTTATATTATTTGTTTTTGTTTTTATTATTTTCTGTTAATGCAGTCACATCAATTGCAAACCAAATATTTATATTTATTCTTATTTTAAATTAGGTGAATTGTTTTTTGTTTTTTTGCTCACACCATAAATGATTACCTATTCAATGTCTATACGTGAGGATTTGTAATTGGCTCTCTGGTGACTATGGTTTCCTGTTTTGTTTGTTTTTATTAGCTGTAAGTCCTCCATGTACTAAATAAATAAATAAATAATATATTACTAATGACGATAATGTGTTGGCAGTGCGCAAGTCACTGCACCGGCTGTACCGCACGGTGGAGAAGCACCTGAGCGAGGAGGGCGGCCTGCTTCAGGTGGTGTGGCGCGCCATGCAGGAGGAGTTCATCGCGCAGCACGTGGCTCTGCAGGTGAGTGCACGCGTCGGGGCCCGAGCAGCCGTGCGGGGCGCCGACACTGACGCGCGAGTGTTTGTGCAGGCGCGCATCGCGGCGTGCTACCCGGCTGCGGGGCTGGCGCTACCGCTGACCACGCAGCACATCCTGGACGCCTTCTCCGACATCGCGCGCGAGCACTGACCACGCAGCACATCCTGGACACCTTCTCCGATATCGCGCGCGAGCACTGACCACGCAGCACATCCTGGACACCTTCTCCGACATCGCGCGCGAGCACTGACCACGCAGCACATCCTGGACGCCTTCTCCGACATCGCGCGCGAGCACTGACCACACACCACACGCTACGACAGCGCCTTCTACCGTTTCGCAGCAGTAAGGGCTGGTGCGATGTACCGACGCGTACGTAAGTTGGTAAACCTATCTATGTTCTGCGAACTAGAGTCGATCTCAACTAGCAATGTAAGGTGTTGAATTCTTATCAGTAACAACTGATATTGTAAGAAATAATATTTATGATATTGTATAGTCTTATGTACTTATTTAATACATACCTAGATACTTTAGCAATGTAAATAGATATTATGGTGTTAACATTTGTATATTTAGATTGTTGTATTATAAAATCGGTTATACTCAACAATATAGTTTATTTTTTCACTTTTTCTTATCTTATTGAACACCATCGGCTACGTTCACAAAGCGTTGTTCTGTACGATAACATTATCGATACATATAATAAAATCGTAGCGAAGTCAAAACTGTACTCTGTACATTGAATATTTTTGAAAAAAAGTAATTGCCACGAAGTCTGGGAAAGATTCTGATGCCAAAAATAGTTTTTAGAATTGTCGTGTTTGTCTGAATGTATGTTCCAGCATCACGCAAAAACTACCGGACAGATTATGTTCGAATTTTACGTAGATATTCCTTATAGGTCGGGTCAAATTACTAGGTATAAATTATTACGCTATTTGCTATGGGGGATGAGCAGTATTGCATTATGTTTTGAGATGGGTCAATAAGGGCAGGTACCTTAACCGTGGTCGCTACAAGAAAATGGTCTTAAGAGACTATCCTTAACTTTTAGGAAAAAATTGATCTGCAATCATAGATTTCGAAAAAAAAATACTGTCAGCAAGAAAATGGGCAATTTTCACAAAAAAGTTTTTTAATGCCAATCGATCCTGTTTCTTACGAGGATCAAAAAACGCCATGGGACCAACTGAGGTTTGAGTACTATAAAAGTCAGAAATCGAAAAAAGTTTTCCCATACAGTTCGTAGGTGAGACTGAGATGGCTGAGATGAGAACGAACACAATGTATCAGTGTATGACAACAGTCGAATTATTCCATTACTAATTCGCTGGGTTGAATAAAAAACGAATATACTTAGCAGAAAAGCAAGCAAGCCCGCGCCTACGGTGGCCGGGAATCGCAAATTGATTCCCGCCGCCCAGGGCGTCTCCTGCGACTAGCGGCATGAGGGCGCACAGACTACCTCTCCCTCACGCGTTTGGCCTCCTCCTTTGCGCGCATTACTGCTTCGCAAAAGGAGGTGACGGCCTCCCATGCACTCGCTCCGTACCATGGCCTGGACCAGGGCCGGACGCGAGAGATCGTCGCCACCGATCGCCTTCGTGAGGACACGGCGGTGCTCTACCTAAGGCGGGCAGACCTCCACCGTATGCTCTACCGTGTCCTCCGGGCGATCCACACAATGGTAACACTCGGGTGTTTTCTCCCGCCTTATCCTGAACAGGAACCTTCCAAAATAACCGGGTCCAGTGAGGACCTGTGTCAGGCGGAAGGTGAGGACGCCGTGGCGCCTCTCTAGCCATTCCTCAAAGAGGGTACTTATATTTATACTTGACTTCCCGTGTTTACAATTACAATGGACTGTTATATTCTAATAGTGATAGCTGTTCGTCAGGAATAATCTCTAAGAATGACAATGAGAAACATTCAATGTATCAGTGTTGTGCCATTAGTGTATATGCAAGAACACAGGCCTTCAATAATTCACTAGAAAAGAGCTGGTGGACCTCGACACCGGCCTGCAGACAGTCCAGGGAGGCTATGCCATTCTTAGATGGTAGGCTAACCAGGCGGTTATTACTCCTGGACAGGACCGGCCTGCGCCTGGTGACGGGGACCATCACTCGACACTGCTCGCTAAACAAACACTTCCACACAATAGACATATCGGACAATCCTCTGTGCAGGGCTTGCATGGAGGCTGAGGAAACCGTCGTGCATGTGCTCTTTGAATTCACAGGCGTTACCCAGATTAGAACAGAAACCTTCGGGACACCCAGATCTTTCACAGATGCTCTAAACAGACCGGGAGACGTAATTATCTTCTGGAGGGAGGTGGGCTGGTTGGAATAACCACTGATGGCCACCATGGCCCATGTACAATGGTCCACCTGAAGGTCTAAGAGCGGAAACCAAACCCTTTACCATAGAACATGGAACTTTACGTCGCTTGCTCTCGCGTCACCAGGTCTGACTCTCTGTATATTTTGGGTGTGTAATGTTTGATATAATAACAAAAGTTCTAATGATCATATGACCTAATTTCATTTACTATAATTCTTTTTAATATAACGATCAAATGACATAATGAATTATTGATATAATTTCATTTTACCTAATTTCATATGGTATAATGAACAGTTTGCGCAGTGGTTAAGCGATTGACTGCTGCGCTGCGTGTCGCGGGTTCGATTCCCGCACGGAACAAATATTTGTAAGAACTACAAGTAGTTGATCCGGGTCTGGCTGTTTGTGTATGTGAGTTTAAATGTTTGTAAACGCACCCACGATACAGGAGAAATTCCTAGTGTGGGGCAACGTTAAAAAAAAAAGAAAAAAAGAAACGAGTTTATATAATGCACATTTGAAATAATATTCAATTAATATAATATTCAGTTCCTATAATATTCAAAATCTATAAGTAACGTTTAATATAATTTGGAAATGTCTACTTTGGGGCTACGTAAGGGCGAAGGGGTTGCACTGGCTAAGTTTCGCTTTACCATCCCACGATTTGGGAGTCCATTTTTTTTTTACAGAAAGATCATATTAGAAGCCTACACGTAAAATTTTAAGGTGCGGAGATAGATGGTTTACGAAAAAAAAAAGAAAAAAAAAAAAAAAATTACAATATTTTCTCACTTTTCACATTTTATCTCGCCATTGAACATTTCGTTTTACGTAAAATGTTTTACTTCGTATTAATAATGAAATAAATACGTAAATTTTAGTGATTTAGATACTTTTTTATATACATATTATTTCTATTTACATATTATATTACATATATTTTGCTGATTTAAATTAGTGCTATTAAATTAACAGAATAATTTACCGACTATTGCCGCTAGTTGAAACCAAAAGTAAAACGACGCCATTTTTTGTCACTTCACGTAGTCTGTCAGTGAGGCAAATAAAAACTTAGGATGCAAGAGCGAGCGAAGCGAGCTCTGGACTTGGGGCACCCCGACTCGTACGGATTAGGTTAGAAGGGGATGGCGGGGTCAAGTGAGCGAGCCAAGCAAGCGAACAGACCCCGCCATTCCGTTCGTGGTTATTTTTTTTAAACCACCCAGAAGTAGGAGCCCCGCTAAGCGGGGCTCCGTCGACAACGCCTTACTTCGAGACGTCTGTTATCGAAAATACCTTTGACCTCAGAGCTTGTCACAAAGTAATATTCCAAGATTTGAGTATATTTTGGTTTGACCTTGACTTTTAGGGTGTTGACCTTGACCTTGAAAATTTCGTTTGGAAACCAATTTAGACCCGCTCCGTGTAGTTTAAAATATATATATATATATATATTAGGTTGGAGAAAAAGTCTTTTCGCATTATAGTACTCGTATGTATGAACTTGTAATAAAATCTCTTTGGCTATACTATTTGTGTCTGGCTGGTTTTGGTATCATTGAAAGTTTAAATTTTAAAGAACATAATTCCAAATTCAAATTAGGAAAATGTGTGATTTTCATTTGTTTTTCGTACTGTCAAGATGAGTGAATCTAATGAAGAAATTCGATACATTTTAAAAATTTTCTACAAAAAAGGTAAAAATGCAACGCAAGCCGCGAAAAAAATTTGCGATGTTTATGGACCTAGTGCAGTGTCTGTGAGAGTAGCACAAATTTGGTTTAAGCGTTTTGTATCCGGAAATTTTGATGTTAAAGATGCACGTCGCTCTGGTCGCCCTATTACGGATAAAATGGATGCCATTTTTTAAAAAGTGGAGCAAGATCGGCACATCAGTAGTTACGACGTAGCTGAAGAACTGGGAATTGACCACAAAACAGTTTTGGCACATATGAAAAAAACTGGGTACACAAAAAAGGTCGATATTTGGGTACCTCACGAGCTCACTGAAAGAAACCTAATGAACCGTGTACTTCTTTATTACGACGTAATGAAACCGAACCAATTTTGAAGAAGCTGATAACTGGTGATGAAAAGTGGATCACGTACGACAAGAACGTGCGAAAAAGGTCGTGGTCAAAGGCCGGCCAGGCTTCACAGACTGTGGCGAAACCCGGGTTAACTCGCAACAAGGTGATGCTGTGTGTGTGGTGGAATTGGAAGGGCATTATTCATTATGAGCTGTTACCACCAGGCAGGACCATCGATATTGAACTCTACTGCGAACAACTGATGAGATTAAAGCAATAAGTTGAGAGAAAGCGGCCGGAATTAATCAACAGAAGGGGTGTGGTTTTTCATCATGATAACGCTAGACTTCACACATCTTTAGCCACTCAGCAAAAATTAAGAGAGTTTGGCTGGGAGGTGTTAATGCATCCGCCGTATAGTCCTGACCTTGCACCTTCAGATTTCCACCTGTTTCGGTCTGTTCAGAATTCTTTAGGCAGTGTCAGGTTAACATCACGAGAGGACTGCCAAAACCACTTGTCGCGGTATTTTGATCAGAAGTCCCAAAATTTCTATAGTAATGGGATCATGTCCCTACCTACAAGATGGCAAAAAGTTATCGAACAAAATGGTACCTACATACTATAGTTAAATGTAAATAAACTATATTAAAAAATATTTTGAATTTTCATAAAAAATGCGAAGAAACTTTTTCCCCAACCTATTATCTCATAAAGGAGGGAGTTTGCTCCGCACTTTTTCCTTCACAGGGGGTTCTACACCTCCCCCCCATTCCCTCTAGTGTAGTAGCGTTACCTTAGAAAATAAGTTAATATGAAAGTTAGGTCAAATGAACATTATATAAGAAGAGCATTATACAATTTGAAAACTATATGAAATGAACGTTATACTAAATGAAATTAGAGAAAATGAAAATTATATCAAATAAAACATTAGATCATATGAAATTAGGTTAAATGTTTTTATAAAATATGAAAATTATAGCATATGAAAGTTATGTCAAACGAAATTAGACTATCTGTTATTACACCAAACATTACACACCCGTATATTTTGATTGCTGTGTCCAAAACTATAAACGTAGTATTCAGGGAAGTTTTATTAAAATGTGGCCGGTATCCATACTAATATTATAAACTAGCTTCTACCCGCGACTTCGTCCGCGTGAAATTTCTTGTTCCCCCGACCCAGCCCGTCGCATCACATTGCCTGCCCGTGCTTTTACTTCGTTTTCGCTTAAACTTTCATTAAAATAAAATTGTCTCCTAGTGGAATGTAATTTTTCCTCAAGAATTGGGCTGTAAAATGCAAAAAGATTTTTTCAAATCCAACTCTCAGTTCCAGAGATTAGCGCGTTCAAAAACAAAAAAACCTGCCAAGTGCGAGTTGGACTCGCGCACGAAGGGTTCCTTACCATCCATACTATCCATACTAATATTATAAGTGTAAAAGTAACTCTGTCTGTCTGTCTGTCTGTCTGTTTGTCTGTATGTTACGTTTTCACGCCTAAACCACTGAACCGATCGTCATGAAATTTGGCAGAGATATAGCCTGGGATATGGAGAAGGACATAGGCTACTTTTTTACGCGATAACCGACATCCACGCGGGCGGAGCCGCGGGCAAAAGGTAGTAACATTATAAATGTGAAAGTAACTCTGTCTGTCTGTCTGTATGTTACGTTTTCACGCCTAAACCGCTGAACCGATCGTCATAAAATTTGGCAGAGATATAGCCTGAGATATGGAGGACATAGGCTACTTTTTACGCGATAACCGACATCGACGCGGGCGGAGCCGCGAGCAAAAGCTAGTTATCTATAAAAAAGGCAAAAAAATCATGTCCGTTGTATGGAAGCCCCTTAAATATTTGTTTTTTTTTTTTCGTATTTGTTGTTATAGCGGCAAAAGAAATACATCATCTGTGAAAATTTCAACTGTCTAACTATCACGGTTCATGAGATACAGCCTGATGACAGACGAACAGACAGACAGACAGACAGACAGACGGACAGCGGAGTTTTAGTAATAGGGTACCATTTTACCCTTTGGGTACGGAACCCTAAAAACTAACTCTTCAGCTTTAGAATAGACTACCTCGCAGAGTTGATAATTATTTTGCTGCAGAGTTATTATAAAACAGTTATATCTCCTAAGATATTCATTGAAATGAAATGATGTAAGGGCAAATTTGTTCAAAATTAAATACTTGTGATGAATAACGTATTTATTTGGATAAGGATTAATACCATGTTTATGAAAACTGCTTCGCAAATGATGCATTAATTTCGAAAAAAAAAAATATTACTATAAAAAAAAGGTTATAGTGAGTCAATCTTAACCTTTAAGTATGGACGTGGAGTCTCACAGGCTACTTAATGTTTACGTTTTCATAGTTTCGCCTATTTCCCCCCGCTCCCCGCGATTGAGCGGCTCAGTAGCTTTTGTTTTAGTTGCCAAACTACCAACGAGGGAGGAGGTTGTGTCGTCCGGTGAATATCACGTGAGTAATAACCATCAAAAAATTGACTGGAGCCTGTCAGGCTACACGTCCATTGTTGTCATATAACATATTTTATAAGGGTGATTATGTTTGTTTCAGATTTTGTAGTACAAAATGTCAAAAATAAATAATGCCGGTAATTCTAAATCAAAACGACCGTCTACGGGTTCTGTTCAAGGCCCTGCGCGAAAAAATTTTCGTGTCGCAGATCCAACTTTCGAACAAGAAGTGAGTGAGTTGTTAGCTACGGATCAGTCTGACAATGAAGAGAATATTGAAGGTTTGTTTATATTGGAGTCCGAACTAATACAAAATCGTGAGAGTGACAGTGATGAAGATCAGGACCAAGATCACGACCAGGAACCGGACCAGGTCCTAGGAGAAGAATTGGATAGTGATAGTTCCGACAATATTCCATTATCGCAGTTAGTGACAAGCAACTATTACTTCGGCAAAAATAGGTATAAATGGGCCAAGACGCCGCCTTTGGCTAGGGTACGTACCCCACAACATAATATTATAACATCTCGTGCTGGTTCTTCAAAATTGACTTCTGAAGATGGTAATTAAAGATCACTACAGTATTTGGAATAAGCTTTTTGATGAAGAAATGCTCCAGTGCATTCTAACTTGGACCAATCTTAGAATTTTTAGTTACAGAACCAAGTATGTCCGTTTTAACAGACCAGAATTGTATGATTTAGACATGGTTGAACTAAAAGCCTTTATTGGTCTATTGTTTTACTCAGCTGTTTTGAAATCAAATGATGAAAACACGAGTTATTTGTTCGCTTCAGATGGCACAGGTTGTGAGATATATAGGTGCGGAATGTCGGAGACAAGATTTTTGGTTTTGTTATTGTGCCTACGATTTGACAACCCTGATGATCGTGAAGAGAGAATGAAGGCTGATAAGTTGGCTGCCATATCCCATATTTTCAATAAGTTTGTGAGTAATTCTCAACAGTTGTATGAATTGAGCGAATGTGCCACAGTGGATGAAATGCTCGTCAAATTTCGAGGAAGAAGTCACATGATATCATACATGCCAAAAAAGCCTGGTAAGTATGGATTGATAATACGAGCATTATGTGATGCCAATAACTATTATTTTTTATAATGGATATATTTATTCTGGAAAAGACTCGGATGGTATCGGACTGACAGCTCAAGAAAAAAATTTCTAGTTCCAACTCAGTGTGTCCTACGCCTCACAAAACCCATTCATGAAACCAACCGTAATGTGACGGCTGACAATTGGTTTTCATCTATAGAGCTCGTAGACCAACTATCATCACGGAAACTGACGTATGTGGGTAATCTGAAGAAGAACAAGAGGGAAATCCCGATAGAATTTCAGCCAAATAAGCAAAGAGAAGTAAACTCTACTTTATTTGGATTTACGAGCACAAAAACGTTATGCTCATACGTGCCAAAGAAGAATCGAGCAGTGATGCTTGTATCTTCCATGCACCATAGTAACCAGGTAGATCAAAATACAAAAAAACCTGAAATTATTATGTATTACAATTCCACTAAAGGGGGCGTCGATGAAGCTGACAAAAAATGCTCGATTTACTCCAGTAGCCGTCGAACTAGGAGATGGCCCATGGTGTTGCTATATCGTGTCCTAGACTTGAGTGCCATGAATGCGTACATTTTATATAACATGCATCAACGAAAAGCTGTGGAAAGAGGAGAATTTCTAAAAAAACTAGCACGTGTGCTTGTAGTGCCTCATATGCAAAGACGTGTTATAAATACACGATTGCCAAGAGAACTGAGGTTGACTATGAATCGCGTTTTAGGTGATGATATGGTTACAGAAGGTGTCCAGGATCAAGAAACCATTCAAGGGTCCAGAAGAGCATGTAGAATCTGTCCCGCGAAAAAACATAGGATGACTACCTATGTTTGTGTTGGGTGCAAGAAACCTGTGTGTCTCCAATGTTCTAGACCTTTGTGCACTGACTGCCAATAAATTTGCGTAATTAGACTGTTGTCAATATTTTTTGTATTAGTTACCTGAAGTAGGTGTTTTGTGTTTTTGGTTCCTTATGTATTATATTTTAAGAAAAAAAGACTAATTTTGTTATAGTAATATGTTTGGCTGTTTTTAATATCTAAAAATGTAGACTAAGTAAATTTAGACTTAAAAGTGCCATATTTTTTGATTTTTCACATTTCTATAATTTTTTAAATAAAAGTTGATTACATAAGCACGTTATTTTATTGCTAAATCCCTTAACTTCAATATCAAATCAGTTTTAAAGCAACCTTATATCAAATTCTCAAAAAAAAAAGTGTTTGCATATAGGAGCCTGTGAGACTCCACGTCCGCAGTAGTGTTAAGAAAAAATTACGTCCATACTTAAAGGTTAAAAGATAGACATATGCTGTCGCGGACTTTTTTTTGAAGTTTTAAAGAGGAAAAATTCCATCATACATGATATTTGCGTAACTTAAACCGTTTACGCAGCGCACGCAACGGAAGCTCTCAAAAAGGAATATTTTTTTTTTTGCAACATTTTTCATTTATGCTCCGCTCCTATTAGTCGTAGCGTGATGTTATATAGCCTATATTATTCCTCAATAAATGGACTATCCAACACAAAAATAATGTTTTAATTCCAACCAGTAGTTCCTGAGATTAGCGCGTTCAAACAAACAAACAAACAAACTCTTCAGCTTTATAATATTAAATAATATATATATACAGTATAGATATAGATGTGAAAGTAACTCGGTCTGTCTGTATGTTACGGTTTCACGCCTAAACCGCTGAACCGATCGTCATGAAATTTGGCAGAGATATAGCCTGGATACTAATATTATAAATGTGAAAGTAACTCTGTCTGTCTGTATGTTACGTTTTCACGCCTAAACCGCTGAACGGATCGTCATGTAATTTTGCAGAGATGTAGCCTGGGATATGGAGAAGGACATAGGCTACTTTTTGACGTGATAACCGACATCCACGCGGGCGGAGCCGCGGGCAAAAGCTAGTTTTAGTATATTGTGTCGTCTTACGACTTCCACGCGAACGAAGTCGCGGGCAGAAGCTAGTTTACAATAAATAATGTAGCATACGCCCGGGTACGTTTCGCTGTATTAAGGTAAACACGCACCTGTCTAAAACTTCATTAAAAGAATAATATTCAAAAGCGGCAAATGCAGCGCAGACAGGTGCGCGTCCACTTTTAAACCACGTTCACGGGAACGACGTACGACGTCACGAAGTCAACATCAGTTCTGTGTGTGAAAATTGTTTAAAAATATAGAACCCACGTAAATGTCACAAATTACATAAAATATCCATCAAAAGTGTAGAATAAACCATAATTAGCAAACAGTGTACAAAAGTTTCTATAGTGGAAAGACTTCAAAATTAAGGGTCGGATAGACTGCGAGCGCGAGAGAAAATTAGGTATTGAAGCGCTACTCACACAGCGATAGACACGCGCGCCCCGCTCACGCACACATAGATGTTTACATAGTGGTTCGAGCGGCAGGCAGCGTGAAGACAATATTAAAAATAGAAGTGGATACTATGTTGTTCTTTTTATTGTATTTATACTTAGTAAGGAAGGATGGGAGAGGTGGTGGTTTATTGCAGTATTGTATGTAGGCATCAATCAGCTGTTATATTATGATTTTCAAAAACAAAGTCAATACGTCTACATCATATTTTTTTTAGTTTTTTTTTTTTTCATCGTGCTGCACCGCCGGCTCGATCAGCAATGGCCATTCTTGATTCTGTAAAAAAACAAATACACTACATTCTTTATAGTTCTGAATGCAGACAAATTATCCACTCTCCGACTGATCGCTGACAGACTCATTTCTTTCTATTTATTTCCCCATTCACTTGTATCACTCGCTCAAGCATTCGTCCAATTACTCGCCTTCCGATTCACTCACTGTTTCAAACTAAACGTAAATAGGTACTAACTTCTGTATTACAAAATTTTGAATTTCGCCAAATGCAGCCCTGAAACAAATAAACAGATACAATTATATCCCCGTTACTGACCAAAAATATAAGTAGGTATGTAGTACATACAATAGTTAACACATATAGACACACAAGACAGTTAACAGATATAGAAACCGCGCGTTTGGTTTATTTTAACTACTTCCATAGCATTATGTCGTATGGCATTTTACTGTGGGGTCGGGCTACCGACATTGAATCCATTTTTATTTTACAAAAGAGGGCTGTCAGAGCCATTTATAATCTACATCGACGCGAATCTCTTAGATAACTATTTAAAACGATTAATATTATGACGGTACAACAATTAATAAAAAAAACCGACCGACAGCTCTGTAAATTTAATGGGATCGCTCTTCGTTAGTCAAAGACTGTATTTTGGAAAAATGTAGGTAGGTTCTCACACTCCTCACCTTTTTCGTTTTTTACTCCAATGCACGCGCCTATGGCTGGCAAAAAAGTCCTGGTATTTTTTGCTTTTGGCCGTACTCATATTTTTCTGGTAAAAAAAATCCAATGTTACTTCACTATTACAGAAACAATAATTATTTTTATAAGGTAGATACTTGTTTACGATTATGAACACACAACACGCATGCACCTAATAAAAAAACCTGTGCGATCGGGAGACCCGTCAGGAACGAAGTTCCTTCTCACGTTTGGTTTAAAACCCAAAAACAAAATTCTATCAGCCGACATATTGGATTTTCATTTTGACCATTTGGACACCATCTAGGTCTGTAGTACTTGTCAAGACAAATCTAACGAGTCCAAACACGACGAGGTTATGTTGTATACTTAAAGAGTTTCTATGGCCACCTTCCGACTTTATCATCAGACCCTGGAGAGCATCTAGATCTGTAGTACCTGTCAAGACAAATCTAACGAGCCCGAACACGACGAGGTCATGTTGTATACTTAAACAGTTCCTATGGCCACCGGATGGCTTCATCATCAGTCCCTGGACATTATTCTAGATCTATAGTACTTGTCGAGACAAATCTTACGAGCCCAAACACGACGAGGTTATGTTGTATACTTGAGTTTCTATAGCCACCTTCTGACTTCATCATCAGACCCTGGACACCATCTAGATCTATAGTACTTGTCGAGACAAATCTTACGAGCCCAAACACGACGGGGCTATGCTGTGTAGTTAAAGAGAACAATTATGTAGTTAGAACAAATTATGTCACACCAAGTTATTGAAAATAAGATTACAATTATGAACCGGAAAGACGTAAAAATAATAACAAACAAATATGAAATGACACAATATACAAAATACGTGCGGAAAGAATCGAGCGTAAAAATCTTAAATCTCCAGGAGTTTCGACCACTGTGCGGAGGATCTCGTGTACGCACAGGCCACTATTTGCCGCGTATTTTTTTACTGAGAGCGACGCGACGTGCTCCCACCTGGAAGACGAGCGGTCGACTGAGCGCCGCGGCTCCTCGGACACTGCCATATAGCGGGTAATACGCGTCGCCATAGTAAATTGTATGAAGATTTCGAGCGTCAAAATTGAGAAAGTTTGCGATTTTTTTACGCAAAACAGAAGTAACATTATGGAAAACTAAAAAATGCATTGGGTTCACTGTTCTGTAGTGTTTTTATTTACGTATAAATTAAATAGGTGCCTTCTTGTTTTAAGCCATAAGTTATCAAAATACGGCAGTGCTTGTGGCGGTATCAACAACGCTACATGCAAACTACGCATCAAAGACCTGACGTCACAAATCCTGCATCGCGCTATCAGAGTTTACCGCGCGACTAGCATCCTATACAACATCCCGACATCAACCGTTGGGCAGTTGCCCACAAGACACAACACCCGTCTGGTCGGAGGATCCTCCCTTTACTATAGAGTATGAGTAAACTTTACACCCTGTTCCTCATACCTCTAAATTGGTGACCCCGAACATGGACATTAGCGCAGCCCTCGTGCAACTACTTCAGCGTGACGTCATCCATCACTTCCTCAAGCTTTCGAGCGGCGAGTCACACAGTCAGCCAGCACCCACGTCCTCAACGGGTATCCTGACCACCAGCATGCAGCGAACGCGCATACCTGGTCATCACCCTCAGCCTTATCAGCAACCTTGGCAAAGCACACTGCACTTTCGGCCGGTCCACAAACAGAGCCCTTCAACGCTCTTCTGGTCGACGCCAGCAGTCAGCCTCAACCCGGCGCTGTACGACGTCCGACTCACTAGATCAACAAATGAAGCGCCACTCCGACTCACTGGGGAATCACCGCAGACAGTTCCGACTCACCGTGAACTATGCGGCACCCGGTTCCGACTCACTGGAATCACAACTGGCCCTGGCAAGCATCAAACTCAAACTCAAATCATTTATTTCAATTAAACCATTTACAGGCACTTTTGAATTGTCATCATATGCACTGACTCAGCCCACTATCGACCTGCGGTCTCCGGAGGAGAGTAATGTGGCGGTATCAACAACGCCACATGCAAACTACGCATCGAAGACCTGACGACACAAATCCTGCATCGCGCTATCAGAGTTTACCGCGCGACTATATATACAACATCCCGACATCAACCGTTGGGCAGTTGCCCACCAGACACAACACCCGTCTGGTCGGAGGATCCTCCCTTTACTATAGAGTATGAGTGAACTTTACACCCTGTTCCAAATAATACCTCTAAATGCTTTTTACACGTTTTTAGTGATTTTCAAAAAAAAAAAATTCACAATCGTCTGCAAGGTTTATCCCTGTTGTGGGTTTTGAGGGTCAGGCTTCTTCAGTGAATTGTCTTTAATTTTTGTTAATGTTGTAAGCGTTTATTTTCGAATTTACATATAGTTTTTAATAAAAAAAAAGAATAAAATTATGATTATGATGGTGAACCGACTACCATCTTTTCTTGTGTCGAACTGTTGATCCGTGGAACGAAGGAAGCGAACGTTCTAGAAACATCTTCAGCGACGACCAATCAGTGCTCCCCGTTCGCCGCTCTTGCTCCTTCCTCTGTCGCCGAGCTTCCGTCAACTCAACGCTAGAGGGTGCCACGTGTTATCATCCTTGCGCCAATAGATGGCGTTAACATATGCCCCCGGCCTTGGAAGTTCCTTCTTCCAACGAAGTACCGATGACGTTGACATTTTGAATGGATAATGGATGATTATTATGGATCCGTCTTCTCTTTGTCTTCTTGTGGTAACAAAGGACATATTTTTGAAAATGCCCTTCGCACCGTTCCGGTCGCCGTTTTGATGTCAGCGACTCGTGACAGGCCATCTTTCCCAGGAAAAGTATGAAGGATTCTTCCCAAACGCCACTTGAGAGGTGGAAGATTATCCTCCTTGATGAGTACCAGAGTATTGGGTACTAATTCTTCTTTACTTGTTTTCCATTTCGTTCTGGTCTGAAGCTCCGCTATGTACTCCTTTGACTATCTCTGCCAGAACTGCTGGCGCATCTGTTCAACGCGGTCATAACGGGACAGGCGATGTGAAGCTGTAGTCGTCAGGTCTGGGCTGGCATGTGCGGTGAGCGGTCGGCCAATCAGAAACAGAGAAGGGCTGAGGGGAAGAAGGTCAGTTGGGTCTGAGGATAGTGGGTACATGGGTCGAGAGTTTAGGTCGGCCTCGATTTGAGTTAATATCGTGCTAAACTCCTCGTACGTTAAATTCGTGTTTCCAATAACACGACGGATGTGGTATTTGCAAGACTTTACTCCTGCCTCCCACAATCCCCCAAAATGCGGTGTATATGGTGGTATGAAATTAAATTTTATATTATCATTAGCTAAAATTTCAATAATATTATTATGATTGTTCTTTAGAAATTTTGTAAGTTCATTCATTGCCCCAACAAAATTCTTACCGTTGTCTGAAAATATTTCAGAAGGTTTACCCCGTCGAGACATAAACCGTTTTAGAGCTACTATGTAAGCATCGGTTGTTAAATTAGTAACTAACTCTAAGTGAATTGCACGCGTTGAGAAGCAGACAAACAAACAAATATAGCATTTTTCCAGTTTAGCGCCCCTCCCTTTTCGGTTCAAAATAAACATGGGTCCTGCATAGTCTACACCACACCTCATAAATGGATAACCTGGTTCTAGCCTTTCTACAGGTAAGTTACCCATTTGAACTGAAATAGTTTTACCTTTAATACGTGTACATGTCACACATGTATGTACAACATTCCTAGCCAGATTGCGGCCTCTGAGGGGCCACCAATTTTCTCGTATATTAGCTAACAGTGATTGAGGACCTGCATGAAGCTGGCGCTTATGCTCATATTGAAATAACAAGCGTGTAAAGGTATGTTTACTACACAACAGGATGGGGTGCTTTTTATTATATGAAAAACTTAAAGAGTTATGTAATCTACCGCCAACTCTAATAATGTTATTATTATCAACAAATAAATTATGACCAGAAATATTACGAGTAGCCTTTAAGGTTACATTCCCTTTTGATGAAATATCTCGATCAGGAAACGATTGGTTTTGTGACAGTTGACTTAACTTAATAATAGATTTATTTAACTCATCTACTTGGAGCGGGCCGTATTTACGATTTACCTTTATTTTATTGCGAACGTTATCAATGAAACGTAACATGTAAGCAAATACACGCTTCATACGAGAAAATGAAGAGAATCTCTCAAACGGAAACGTATTTTCATTAATTTGATGTACTAACAGTGTAGTAGTTAATTTAATATCTGGCAACTCGTTAAAATTAACATTATGACAACTATGATCATAACTAAAATTACACAGCCGTTCGTGCAAAAATGCCGGGCCGTGCCACCAAATATCAGCTGTGCGCAGCGTGTCTAGCGTGACCCCGCGTGACACCAAGTCAGCTGGGTTGGATTTACTTCCTACGTGTAACCATGGTAAACTACCAGTGAGTTCATTAATTTGAGCCACCCTGTTCTGTACAAATGTTTTAAGAGTGTTAGGTGACATTCGTAGCCATCCCAGCACAATTGTGGAATCAGACCAAAAATAAACATTAGTGAAATTTGAACGAAGTGAATTTATAATTTTTGTGTACAACTTTGCACCTAATAATGCCCCGCATAGTTCTAAACGCGGTATAGTTATCGGTTTGACAGGCGCAACCTTCGACTTAGCGAATAATAAGGCTACGGATACATTGGTATTGTTATCCGAGTACATACGCACGTATGCACACGCGCCGTAAGCATTTTGAGAGGCGTCAGTAAATATAAGCAATTCTATATATTGCATTTTACTATTTATAACCTGACGTGGTATACGTAATTTATCCAAATAGTCAAGAGTGTCAACGAATTTTTGCCAGTTAATTAAAATATCATGAGGCACCGGATCGTCCCATCCGATTTTATACGACCATAATTTTTGTAATAATATTTTTGCAAGTATTAGGTATTATAGGCGCTAATAGACCTAGCGGATCGTAAATTTGTGAGATTGCCGATAACATAATGCGCTTAGTAACGTGGCTCCCGGTTAATTTAAGTTTAGTTGTATAATGTAACTCATCTGTATTTGCGAACCAACCTAAACCTAAAGTTTTACTTTGACAGGATTCGCCTAGAGATAAATTCTTTGACGCGTTTAAAGTTGATAAATCGAAATTGAACAACCATTTTCGTAAACAGAAACAACCTGATTGTAATACCCTAGAAACTTTATTACAAATGTCACTGTTTGTCTCTGCTCCACCCAAAGGTTGACTGGTAGAAAATGCCTATGGCATTAAGTCCGCCTCTGTACATTTTTTTGTGCTAAAGTATTAAATAAATAAATAAATAAATAATAATTCCTTTTTATCATCACAACCCGTTATTAAATCGTCTACGTAAAAATCTTTGTAAATAATATTAGCGATGTCGTTATCAGTGCATTCCGACGCCAGCTGTTGCAAACATCGCATACTGTGTTAAGTCGGTACACACCGAGCGCATCTAACGTGTTTTCTCTCCATAAAATTAATTGTAAACATTGTTGATCGGGTTGAATTAATATTTGTCTGTACATTTTTTCGACATCTGCACAGGCAATATATGTGTACTGGCGAAATCTTAACAGAATGGCAACAATATCATTTTGTAAAGATGGGCCAATCAGTTGGATGTCATTTAGCGATTGACCGGAAGTAGTTTTAGCGCTAGCGTCAAATACTACTCGTAGTTTCGTAGTTGTACTATTTTCTCTAAATATACCGTGATGCGGTAAGAAATAATGTGGAGATGTATATGTATCTATTTTCGTCATATGACCGAGTTCCAAATATTCACGCATAAAATCGAAATATAATTTTGTATAACTCGGTGTGCATCGACCTAACTTGCGTTCGAGCGCGAGGAACCGACTCTCGTCTTGTAAGTATGAATCGCCTAATTGATCAGCTGATTCACGTAGTGGAATACGCACAGAGAAACGACCATGATTATCACGTGTAGTTGTTTTTATAAATACATTTTCACAATCATGTTCTTCTTTAGACATAGTATCTATTTTTGAATTTATCTCCTCTAATTCCCAAAATTTAGTTAATTGACTATCTAGGTTGTCATACGTGTGTGTAAAATTGCATTGGACTCGATTTACGGATGAACCTCTTTTATCATGTATGACACCAGATACAACCCAACCTAATTTAGTATTTTGTAGGTATGGGCCGTTTGCAAGTCGTATTAATTTAGACTTAGAAGTTCCCAAAATGTATCTGCGCCGATTAATAAATCGATTTTCGAATCATAAATTTTGCGATATTATGAGTAACGGAAGGTAACGTTGCAGTAATACAAGGTAGGACGAGACAATTTATATGCGTATTAAATTCACTATTTTTAGATCGCAATTGCACTTTGCATGATTGTGTAGATTGGGTTACCGAATTACCTACCCCTGCGACTTTTACTGTGGACTGTATCAAACGAATTTTTAATTTATCACATAGCGATTTTGTAATGAATGTTGACTGCCATTATCTAGAATAGCACGAATAGTGTGATACTTGTTATCACGGTCTAAAACTTCTAATAATGCAGTCGAAAGAATAACGGATTCTTGAAATGAATACCCATCGTCAACTTGTTGACGTATTGAAGTTGACGCACTGTGTAGCGCTGTACTGTGTGCGCTGCCCGTCGTTTCAGACTCGCGACACGATGTGGAACACACTTGCGCGTCGTGCGGCCCTATAGACTTTGACGTGCTGCCGTTATCACAGCACTCACCATGAAGAAGCGAATGGTGTTTACGATTACATAGCTTGCAGGCGCCGAACCAGCAATGAGACACTGTATGTCCAGCGCGCAAGAAATTTTTACATAGTTCTCGTCTACGAATAATAATTTGTCCTTCATAGAAAGATCATGAAACTTACTGCATGAATATAGCGGATGATTCTCTTTGCACATACTACACCTTTGGTAACGTTTTGAATCATTGCTCGAATTAGGTTTTTGTGATGATTTAGACGAATTATTATTAGTATTACGTGTTGCGACGTAGCTATGTGAGCTAGCATGCCTTGATTGATTGGATGATGATGATTTCTTAACGGAACCATCGCACGTCTGCTTACCAGAATCATGTGTACCTTTAATAGATTCTAACATGTCCGCCCTGTCGGTAAGAAATGTAATCATATCATTTAGTGTTAATTTTTTATTAACGTGACTTGGTAATTTAGAAAGTGCACTTTTATGGGTTTCCCATTCTTTCTCGGTAGTTGAGTCCATCTTAGTAACAATAAGGAATATGATTAAAGTATCCCATTGATCTGTGGGCTCATTTAGACCTTTAAGAGCACGAATATTTTTTAATATGTTATCTATAAACTTACGATTAGGAATCGGACTCTTTGTGTAAAGACTGTAACGAGAACAGAGCTTTAACGTGATTTTGAACGAGTAATCTATTATTATTAAATCTATTCTCCAATAAACTCCAGGTTATTGTGTAATTTTCAGCAGTAAACTGTAATGATTTTACTATTTGACTAGCAGTACCAGTGAGCGCGGAACGCAAGTAATGGAACTTTTGAATATCGTCTATTGTTTTAGAGTTATGAATCAAGGATATATAGGTATCTCTAAACTCTAACCACTGTTCAAATGAACCGTCAAAGGAAGGCAATGAAATAGTGGGTACCTAATTTAATGTTGAAGGTCTTATTGCAGACTTCAACATTGTTATCAATAATTTCTTTACTCTTTAGCGTGCATTTCGCCTTAGATGTGACCTCATAAAATAGATTTTCAAAGGTTTCTCTTCCAAATAATTGTTTTTCTAAGTCTAGTTCAGAATCCTGCAGGTGAAATTCTATATCATCCTGAATGGTTGAGAACTGTTCTAATAGTGACATAATATTATTACAACGATCTTCTAGAGCTATCTTTTGAGATTCTGATATTTCTACGTCTTGTAACGATTGCACATATTTAAATAATACAGTAAACTTTCCTTTAACTACACCCATTGATATAAATAGTAAAGATACGGTCGTCCGAACGTTTGCCGGATACGGTCGCCATACAAAAACACTAACGCCATCTATTAGAACTACTATGAACTACGATGTCAATAGGCGTGGTCTGCTCCTAGACGTAAACTTGTAAGAGCGGGTATTTTTCGAGGTACAAAGAAATAAAAAAACCTTTTATTTTTCGAAATTTATATTTATTGCAGTTTGTTTGTGTTATAAAATTTCCATTGGCCTTCGAATAAAACAATATTTTTAAACTTATTTTTTTTATTTTATGACACGACTCCAAACTTTATTTCGCACGGAATCAGAAGGAAATCTGCAAAATAAATACATATTTCACTGTACTTAGAGATTTTTTAGCAGTAAGTACATAAAAACACATTTACATTTGCTTTTAATAAACAATAAAAATAATTTTATACATAATTAAATCATATAGTAATAATAATAAATCTTTTCATTTCATCGGATAAAAACGCGCGCCGCTGCAAAGTTATGTCGCACTTTTACGCGGCTTCGCGTCGTCCTTGCCAAACGTTGAGACAAATTAGAAAGAAAATTGTTTTAAATAATGTTAGAAGTTGATATAATTACATATTTTTAACTTATCGGTGATATGAAATGTTATCAATTGTTCTATTGTGCTTTTTGTCGTAGTTCACGCAACCCTTCACGACACAACTTGGCATTTTTGCTTGTAAAATTTTACGACCGCTCCCGAAGACAGCCGAATGCGTTCTAGTTCACTTCGTTATAGGGAAGACCATTTTGGGACCACGTTCGAGGCGTCATTATAACATGCGGTCCGCCCAGTCCTTACGCAGTAATATATATGTCAATGACTACACCCCTTCTCTTAATCAAATCTTTATATTCGTCGAGTGGCATTTTGGGAGATTATAAGAGACAAAAGAAAGTACTTAGGTACAGTTTTTAACTTGCTCGATTGAACTCGAAATGACTCCGCTCAATATGGCGGTAGGTAGTTATTTCAAATTCGGGCTCGCGGCACGAATAGTTAACTGGAATTTTAGACAAGAATACACGATATTAGCACAAATGATCCTTGAGGATGGGTTTGGATAGGAACACTGAATGGCCTGACCGTTTTATTTTCTGCTGGTTGCCGACTTCCACCTGTACTTCTTCTTGAAGCCGCTCCGATCCAGTTCGAAGGTCCAATATGTTGTGGGTTTTGAGGGTCAGGCTTCTTCAGTGAATTGTCTTTAATTTTTGTTAATGTTGTAAGCGTTTATTTTCGAATTTACATATAGTTTTTAATAAAAAAAAAGAATAAAATTATGATTATGATGGTGAACCGACTACCATCTTTTCTTGTGTCGAACTGTTGATCCGTGGAACGAAGGAAGCGAACGTTCTAGAAACATCTTCAGCGACGACCAATCAGTGCTCCCCGTTCGCCGCTCTTGCTCCTTCCTCTATCGCCGAGCTTCCGTCAACTCAACGCTAGAGGGTGCCACGTGTTA
Organism: Dryobota labecula; assembly: GCA_947523025.1. NCBI lineage: Eukaryota > Metazoa > Arthropoda > Insecta > Lepidoptera > Noctuidae > Dryobota > Dryobota labecula. Next base: position 449,400 of record OX383294.1, read on the forward strand.
TCATCCTTGCGCCAATAGATGGCGTCAACAATCCCCAACCCGATTTTTTCATGGTCTAGTAAAACTCTTGAGCTAGCCAGATGTATTTTTTCGTGGCAATTACTTTAAGTTTTCTATTATAAACTTATCGAAATCCCATAACACGATTTCCTAGTGCTGACCCTTAAACAATAACTTACATTATTTTACCTCGCAAAAACTAGTATTCAGTGCAAAGTGTAATAACAGTTGTAATATTATAGGAATAATAAATCTATATATATAAAAATGAATCCCTATTTCCCTTGGTCACGGCATCACGCGTGAACGGCTGGACCGATTTCGCTAATTATTTTTTTGTTGTGTTTGTTATTGTCAGGAGAAGGTTCTTATGTAAGAAAAATTTAAGAAAGTTAAAAAAAAAAATTGTAAGAAAACGACCATATTTACATTTTTATTGTAATAATAAGTAGGTAACTCTATCTTCTAATGTAACTTTATGGCGTTTGACATAACGTGTCAGTCATCATTTGGTAGGTCTGAGAATAGATTTTATCAAAAAAAAAAAAAAAAAAAATTGAAGGTTTTAGGTAGGGTAGGGTAGGTAGGGTTGGTAGGGTAGGGTAGGGTAGGGTTGGTAGGTGGGTAGGGTAGGGTAGAATAGGGTAGGGTAGGTAGGTAGGGTAGGGTAGGTAGGTAGGGTAGGGTAGGGTAGATAGGTAGGTAGGGTAGGGTAGGATAGGGTAAGGTAGGGTAGGGTAGGTAGGTAGTTTCCTTTGCGCGTAGACAAACTGCCACAGTCAAATAGCTTTTGACAGAACGAAGTCTGTCGGGTCAGCTAGTAGTTTTATAAAAGTGAACATAATAACGTAATTAAATTCTTTGTGAAGGTTGCAGTAAATAAATTCAAGACCGACAATAACAACGACGGTGCGTCGAGCGTTGGCTAAATGTACCAAAGTCAAAGTCAAATAATTTATTTCAAATAGGCACGAAGATGCACTTTTGAATGTCAAAAATTACATGAATAGTTATTTTAAAATGTTAACAATAGTTTGAAGACATTAATTAATAATTATAGGTGAAGACGATGTACCTAGAATAAAAATAAAAATTACCACAATTGGTAAAAAGAATGAAAAGTGAAGTTATGACAGAAAAATTAATAAATGCGATAGGTACATGGTGCTCAGATATTTAAAAACATTGTATATGATTTACAAAAAAAAATTAAACATATAATAAGTCAGTGTGTGAGTTAAATTTATATTAATCACAGAAAATACAATTTATATCATAAAAATTATAAATTATACAGTTAAATTAGCAACCAGTTTGATTTTGTCTAGACTCTTAAATTGTCCTATGGAGCAGGACCAGCATGTTTCCAAGTAAATGATAAATGATGAATGATAATGATTTACTTTCTGTAAGTAGGTTTTCACAAACACTTACACGTCAATCATATTTTAAAACTAGATGAGGTCGGCATTTCGTATCTGACTACTCTGAGAAGAAAGACCGAAACAAACTCAGAGGTCACAGTCTCTTTAAAGTCCAGACATAATCTTGGTCAAATCATGTGAAGACCATGTAGATTGGTGTCTGAAATGGTCTTTTGAAGAAAGAACCACACAGATTGAGTGGACCTGTCCATTCAGTGCACGCATTTGTCAGTAATCGTGCAGCTCAACTCAGAACATAAGGAGCTCAACGATTCGACGAACAATACCAAAAAAAGGACATTTGGGCAGGCCGCATAAATTACTCAAACTGCCATACCAAGATCAGAAAAAAAAATACTGAGAAGAAAAAAATAAAAATAAACAAAGACCCACATAGTCTTCACATTCACAATAATTAAAATAATAACATTATACTTCACAAGTAAATATTCATGTCAATGTGTATAAAGCAATCACAATAAAAAAAGTTTCAATATATAAAATTTGGAGCAGCTCAATCCCTTGCCTTTTTGTCCTCAATATAATCTTTAATGGTATAAAAGGCTTTCTGGCACAACTTACGTTTAATGAATGATTTGAATTTATTAATGCTTAGATCTTAAACGTGGCTTGGAAGTTTATTATAAAAGCGTATACGTATACATCTGAACGAACCACCTATTTTCTTGAGCCGTGTTTTAGGTACAACATACATGTGTTTGTTCCTAGTATTTATATTATGGATATCACTGTATTTTTTAAACAATTTTATGTTTTTATGGGCATATAAAAGATTTTCAAAAATATACTGAGAAGGCACAGTCATAACATTAATTTCCTTAAATTTCTCTCTGAGAGAGTGTCTCGAACTTAATTTATAAATTGATCGAACAGCTCTTTTCTGCAAAACAAAGATAGACTGAATGTCGGCGGCATTTCCCCACAACAGAATACCGTACGACATTACACTATGAAAATAACTAAAGTACACTAAACGGGCTGTCTCTATGTCAGTTAAATTACGAATTTTTCTAACAGCGTATGCTGCGGAGCTCAGCTTCTTAGACAATTCATCTATATGTGGGCCCCACTGAAGCTTAGCATCCAAAGTTAAGCCAAAGAATACTGTGCTATCTTCAGGATTCAATTCTTCGCCCCTTATCAACACATTATTTTTCACCTGCCTAACGTGAGGTAAACTTAATGCATTTTTTTTTTTTCATTAAGAAGTAAATTAATAACATTGAACCAATGAACTACTTTTGAGATCGCGCTATTTACATCGTCAGTAACCAGCTGCTGACGTTTAAGTTTAAACAAAAGTGAAGTGTCATCCGCAAACAACACTATTTCATGATTATCCTTTATGAGGTAAGGCAAGTCATTAATATATTCCCTGGTACCTCATAAACAACATAACTATGTCAATGTCTATTAACTGCTCCCAAATAACGATGTTTATTTAGTTTTTTTTTTTTTTTACATACTTCCTTGACATAATCTTGTCATTATTTGACATTATTTACCTACAATTCGAATTCCAATTCCTTATTAGTGGCTTTTGTGGACATAATATTGTTGGCAACCGAAGGCGAGGCGACATCTTAAAGAAGTCAGACGATCAGCTGTCAATCGATGGAAGGTTATAAAAGGAGCCGCGCGGTGCGGTAACGCCCTTTTTTTTGCTTGGACGGCGCTCGGAACGGACGTGCTACCTGACCTAATTCGTGTGCTTGCTTATTTTTGGTTTATATTCTTGTTCATGTACTGATTATTCCTTTTGGCTTGTGTGATTTCTATTTGATTAATATTTAGTGTTTCTTTTGACATTTTTATAATTTTTGTAAAACTGTAATTTATAAAGAATTAAAGGTTGTTTATTTTTTTTAACGTATTTCACTTCTGATTCCTAACAATATTTATTCAGATATGTTACTGTAGTTGTAATTGCAATCATGTCATTAATATTTTATATACTTAGATTATTTAATATTTTGTGAATGTGAGAACGTTGTAGGCCTAGTAGAGTGTAGATTTGTTGGCGGTTTTCTATTTTGTTAAGTACCTGGGAATTGTTGAAAGGCCTACACTGTCCTCCCATACCTATTATCACTGTTATTTAATAATATTGTAAAGCCAATTATTTTTTAAAGAGTAACCGTGGAGTTTCTTGCCGGCTCTTCTCCATAGGAAACGACTAATTGGAACCTTGCACCTAGTTTCTGACGTTTCATAAGTGCCCATGTAGGTTTATGTGAAATAAAATATTTTGATTTGATTTGATAAATAAGAAACAAGAAAGGACCAAGAATAGAGCCCTGTGGGACTCCCATTGTTACTAAAGATCCGGGAGATCTTTTCCCATTAACGTCAACGCTCTGAAACCTATTACTCAAGTATAAAGCAAGAAGATCCAGAGCAGTGTTCAGGATCCCGTAGTGGCGGAGTTTCCTGATTAACGTTTCATGAAGAACACAATCGAATGCCTTGGGCAAATCACAAAAGATGCCCAAGGCATCACATTTATCTTCCCATGCATTATTAATATGTCCTAAAAGTTCAACACAATGCAATTGGTCTAACATTAATTTCTCAAAAAAATTACTAAAGGTAGGTAGTACTGAAATAGGTCTATAATTTGTGGGGTCTGATGTACTACCTGATTTAAACAATGGTATTATTTTACTATTTTTCATAAGATCGGGAAACTCCCCACAGTCGATACAATTATTAAAGATAAGAGCTAAAGTAGGTGCTACAACGTCAATAATAGACTTAGCAACTTCTACAGAATTACCCCACAGATCCGCAGTCTTTTTTACGTTTAAAGTTTGAAAGGTTTTAATTATATCTCTACAGGCAATATGTTCAAAATTAAATTCCGAATCGCAAACATTAACATTTTCCTTAAGCAAAGACTCAACAACAGAAGGTGAAGAGTTTAGGGATTTAGTAGTTAAAACGGGAATATCCGAAAAGAAATTTTCAAAGGTCGCGGCGACTTGTGAGTCTGATTTTATTATTTTGTCATTAATTGATAGGCTGTAGTCAGTATTTCGGTTGCTAGACCTTCCCGTTTCACTATTAATAATATTCCAAGCCGTTTTAATAACATTACTACTGTTTTTAATCTTCGAACTCAAATAACGCGACTTGGCCATACAACAAACTTTTTTAAATAATTTTGAATAATTTCTAACATATAAATTAAATTCAGCGGTATTTACACAAGTCCTTTCATTGTACAGCTCATAAAGCCGTGTTCTACTTTTATGAATACCAATGGTAGCCCAATCACTGAAAGATGCGTTACTATTAACCGAGATAGTTTTGGGAATAAACGTCGAATGAAATTGTTTACAGTATATATCAGAAAAAATCATCATATAGATGAATAGGATCAGCGTGAATAGACAAAGCTGGTAATTTATTAATGAGTTTAACTTTAAAAGCTTTCAAGCGACTTGCAGTTTTGGGGTTAACAGTGATATCCTTTTTTGCCATTTTGTTATTTTGGTTTTGGATAGTAATCCGTTGCCCGCAATGATCAGAATCTAGTAAATTTATAATTTCTTTGTGGCTTGGTATAATATCTGTATAAATATTATCTAGGCATGTGGCGCTAGTAGGGGTTATTCTTGTGGGCTCCAAAAATTGGTGTACAAGATTGTAGGACTGAAACAGACTTATTATTTTACTACAAGAACTTGATTTTTCTAATAAATTAATATTAAAATCACCGCAAGTGATAATGGACAAGCATTCTTATCTTGGATATAATCCTCTAATTTGTAATATGCTTGTTTACAAAGTGTTTATTGTAACATTTAACACAGTACCCCATAAAAGATGTAAGTACGTACTTTAGATAATCTGAAAAATAGTTGATTTATTTTATCTTTATTTCTCGTATTAAAATTGTCTATCACTGATTTTATTAAAAACTAGATTTTGCCCGCGGCTCCGCCCGCGTGGATGTCGGATATCGCGTGAAAAAGTAGCCTATGTCCTTCTCCATATTCCGGGCTATATCTCTGCCAAATTTCATGACGATCGGTTCAGCGGTTTAGGCGTGAAAACGTAACATACAGACAGACAGATAGACAGACAGAGTTACTTTCACATTTATAATATTAGTGTGGATATGTAGATTTTTCCTTACATACATAATATTTTCATCAATGAATTGGCAAGGTACCGTCATAATATAATAGTTCCGTAAGAGATTCGCGGCGACGTAGATTATACATAAATGGCTCTGACAGCTCTCTTTTGCAAAATAAAAATGGATTCAATGTCAGCATTAGGTAATGTAAGGAACTAGATGGAGCTCGAGAACCACCATGAAGTTGACAAGTGCAAAGATAGCAACGCGCGAGCGGCGCGCCTAGCTGGCATCGGGCACCGAGGCGGACGTTTTTTTTTTCTGGCGGACACCGACGGCTCAACATCGACTTTACATTTTGCTGTACTACATTTATGTGTATTTTTAATTAAATATTTATTTAATTTTTTACCTTGTTTTTCTGAGCTCTTATAGCTCAGAAGCGGGATTGAAGTATTGCAGCCCATGTAAGTGTTTTAAAATAATAACTGTTAGTGTACTGTTCAGGTATTGTGTTTGACTATTGCTTGACTTTATTTTACAGTTACATTTCACATGATTGTGTACCCTATCTATTGCTTCGTGTGATTATTCTACAATAATGGGACACCATAAAAAAAGTAAACGTAAAAATAAGGACGACAGTGACGATGAAAAATCTTTGCGTCGCCGTCTGGTCAAAGATGTTAATACACGTAGATTACTAGAACGCGTAGTATTATTGGAAAATCAAGTATTGCAACCCACAGTCAGCGTAACACCTCCATTGGAGGGTAGTTCTGGCGCCGTGTCGAATCCGGCAAATCAAGGCGCTGATGCCCAATCTGTTGAGCGTTCCTATACGCCGCAGTCACTACCCGCGGTACAATTTGTGAACCTATTGCCACCAGTAACTAACGAAAATCCGTTAGCGCGTTCCGGAGACGGGTCCTCAATGGCAAACACTGTAGCAGAGGATGCCTGCGTTGGAGATACCTCTCGTGATGTAAATTCTGTAACTCCCGTGCAATCGGCATCGGTGATAGTCCCGTTGTTAGAAGCTACCACTATAAGTGCACCACATTGTCATCACAATATTCATCCATCATGCTCAACTTCTATGTCGGTCGTATTGATCCAATACCGGAATTCGATCCTCATATTTCTTTAATTACAATGGAACAATGGATTAGAAAAGTTGAGGGTATTTCAAACATGTGTGGTTGGGACGAAAAAACCGCTATATTTAATTGTTCCTCTAAACTAAAAGGCTATGCGCGGCGGTGGTATGATCAACTTAACGACGTCAATTTAAATTGGTCAGATTGGAAACAATGTCTTATGGCAGCTTTTCCGTCAAACCGAAGTAAATTAACTATGATGCGTGATCTTGTAAATGAGATACCTCGTCCTGAACGAGATTACATTCAATTTTACTACGACAAATTGGCGTTGGGTAACGCATGTGGAATACTGGACTCCCTTGTTACCGAGGCCATCATAGGTACGATCGGAAATGACTTAGTAGACATAGGAGCTATTTCTGCGGGATGTCGTGACCCACTTAGCTTATTAAATTACTTGTCATCGTTTAGGCGCCCCGCAGGCGTAAATGTTGATCGCAATAAAAAGTACAATAGTCATTATGACAACCAATTAAAGTGTAATATTTGCAAACCGCGAGGCCATACTGCAAATAAGTGTAATAATAAATTTCGGAAGCAAGACAAAACAACTTTGGTGTGTGTATTCTGTAGCAAGCGCGGACATGACGAAACGAATTGTTTCATTAAAAATAAAAAATGTAGGTAGTTACTGTGGCAAAACAGGTCATATAAAAGAAGAATGTCATAAACTTAAAAATCGTCGTACAACTTCTAACAAAGAAAATGACAAACAATGACATACTGTGCGTTATCAGTGATGCGTCGGGTAGTTCGAAATATTACATGACCGTAAAAATTAATGATTTGTCTGTATGGTTTTATTGATTTTGGAAGCGCTTGCGTTACAATAGTCGTTTAAAATTAGAAGCGACTCCTTGCGAAAATATTTTTTTGTTCGGTTTTGGTGGCTCAAAAACCAATACGATCGGTGTAGTAGTTGTTAAGATTCAAGTTGACGAGGCTACTTGTGATTGTAAGGCTTACATAGTATCTGACTCTGGTCAAGATATTGGCACTATAATAGGCCAGCCTTTTACAGAGCATTCTACCGTCTATGTGATTAAAACACCGACATCTTTAAAAATATTTAATGCAAATCAATTTCTCGAACTACCTGGTACATGTAACGATAATGAGCGCGTCAAGTTAGTTTCGGATGACGAAGTAATTTTACAACCCGGTGTTAATAAAATAATATTATCTTGTTTTGATTTTGTTTCTGGTTCGATTACACTGCGTGCTACTGAATATAATACGCCGAGGGCGCAGTGTATTATTCCCGAATGCGACACCGAGGTTATTGATGGCAAAGTTGTCTTAAACGTAATTAATATTAGTAATAAGGTCATAAAACTCCCGCGCAACCGATGCGTGGCGCGAGCGACAATTACGGACGATAATAAAAAAAACTAAATAGGTGATTACCTGGAACCAAATGACGACATTTGGTTCCAGGTAATCACCTATTTTGTATTTGGTCAGTCACGAGACTGTCCTTGAATCTTTACTGCATGAATATTCTGATTGTTTTTCGGGTAGTGAAAATAAAATTGGAAAATGTTCAGTCCAAATGCACATTGAATTAACTGATACGAAGCCTATTTATTACCGTCCGTATTGAATGTCTTTAGGAGACCGGGAGAAAGTTCGTGATATTGTATCAGACTTATTGAGTAAAGGAATTGTGGAGGAATCAAATTCCTCATATGCCAGTCCCGTCATACTGGTCCCCAAAAAGTCGGGTGAAGTGGATTACCGTGCATTAAATAAAACTACTAAAAAGGAACGGTATCCTTTACCCGTAATACAAGATCAGTTAGACCGGTTATCCAAGCAACGCGTTTTCACATGTCTTGACATTCTTCTGACATTATATCAGCATATCATTGCATTCAAATTGCTGATGATAGCAAACAGTATACAGCGTTCATAACACCGGATGGGCACTATCAGTATACGCGTATGAGCTTTGGATTGGTGAATGCACCGTCAGTATTTCAGCGCGCAATGGATAATATTCTCGGTTCTTTACGTTTCCAATATGCGACAGCATATTTAGATGATATCCTCGTTTACGCTGAAAATTATGATGATGCATTGCACCGCCTCAAAGCCGTATTGGAGAAAATACGGGATGCTAATGTGACGCTCAGGTTAGACAAGTGTGCTTTCTTAGTTTCAAGTATAGAGTACTTGGGGCATGAGGTGTGTCAGGGCGAAGTCAGGCCGTCCAAGTATAAGCTCACTGCAGTTCAAGATTTTGCTGTACCTGGAAACGTACATCAGGTACGTCAGTTTATGGGTCTGGCAAATTATTTTAGAAAGTATGTGCCTAATTTTGCCCGCCTCGCTCGTCCTATCACTGTACTCACCAAAAAGGACCAACTATAGGTATGGGGTGAAGAACAGTCTCTTGCATTCCATCACATTAAATCAATCTTAGTAAACCAACCCGTGTTGGCGTTGTTTAATCCGGGTTATGAAACCCAAATTCATACAGACGCGTCCAAAATAGGCTTAGGTGGAATATTGCTTCAGAAGCAGCCGAACGGTGCGTGGAAACCAGTCGCATATTCGAGTAGACAGACTACGCCTGTCGAACAAAAGTATCATAGTTTTGAACTAGAGACGTTGGCTGTTGTTATGAGTCTGAGAAATTTTAAGGTATACGTGTCAGGTTTAAAATTTGTTCTAGTCACCGATTGTAGCGCATTACGCTGGACATGGACCAAACGTGATTTGTCTCCCCGCATCGCCCGGTGGTGGCTTGAAGTTCAAGGCTTTGACTTTACTGTTGAGTATCGTGCCGGTAAATCTATGGCTCACGTAGATGCGCTGAGTCGTAACCCTGTGGATTCAATATTGCGATGTGTTGAAAAAGACTTAATTGAATGTCTGCAGCAGGATGATGACTCGTTGCGTGTTCTCGTAGACCAGTTAAAGGATGAGGTTGCAAAGGGCATAACTAATGGCTTGGCTAAGGATTTCTTGTTTGAGAATGGTGTATTATTTAGAAAACACGGAAATAATCAAAATGTAGTTGTTTCACGAATGTCACGTTGGTCTCTCGTTCAAAGTTTCCATGATAATAACGGTCACGTTAATTTTAATAAAACTTACAATGCCGTAAGGTCGAAGTACTGGTTTCACGGTATGCGTCGGTTTATCCAAAAGTACACTCGTGGTTGTATATCACGTCACTATGCTAAAAAACCTACTGGCCGTCATGTGGGGTTGTTACATCCAATTGAAAAGGTGGCCGTACCTTTTCACACGGTTCATGTAGACCATCTTGGCCCGTTCTGTAAAAGCCCATCAGGCAAAATGCACATTCTAGCAATAATAGATGCCTTTACGAGATTTATATGGATCGAAGCTGTTCGAGACGTCAGTTGTAAATATGTGTTGCAGACGTTTGACCAATTAATTAAAACTTTTGGCGTTCCAAGTCATATAATAAGCGACCGTGGCAAAGCTTTCAGCTGCAAAGATTTCAAGGAGTATTGCGCTCAAAGGCAAATAAAGCATGTCATGACGGCTGTCGCTAGCCCTAGAGCGAATGGACAGATATAACGTTTTAACAGGACTATACTTGACGCCCTTGTAGCGTACGTTGGTGATGACCAAAATGACTGGGAGAAATACTTGCTTAAGGTACAGTTAGGATTAAACTCTAGCGTAAATAATACTACGGGTAAGACTCCATTGGAACTTCTGTATGGGTTTCGACCTAGACTCGTAGGCGATATAATTGTGCCCGAAAGGTCACCGAATTTAGACGAGTTAAGGGAAGTCGCTGTCACGCGATCAGCTAAGTTGTCTCAGCAGGCAAAGGACAATTATGATAAGAAACGGCGTTATGAAGTACCTTTTAAGATAGGTGATCTAGTTCTTGCCGAAAGGAAGATCATTCGTAAGGGTTTACGTAGTGGTAAACGAATGCCCCCTAGTAGCATTTTTTGTTGGCATTTAGTTGGGCCAGTTACCTCTGTAAGTGGCCCAACTAAATGCCAACAAAAAATGCTACTAGGGCCGCGTTTTGACGGGCCATATAAAATTGTAAAGGTCCTGCCTCATGATCGGTACGTGATTAAGAGTACACGTAACCGTGGTCGACTTTATGAAAATGTTTTGGCCAGGGATAAGTTAAAGCTTTTCCAATGTAATCATTCCGATGAGTCTGATAACTCTTATTCTGAATAAATTTCTAATACGAAAGTTATATTGTTCAGGACGATTTATTTCATTTGATTAGTGCACAATAAAAATTTGTTAAATGGATCTATTTTTGTACATTAAAAATCATTTATGATCGATCTTTGTTTCAATAGTGCTAGCCTTCAGAGGCGTTGATTACTTACAAACAAAATTCAATAATACATTTAGCCTTAAGAGGTTAACCTCTTAAGGCTAAATGTATTATTGAATTTAATAGACTTCGAGTCACCAACCAATCGTTAATGTTTTTGAAGTAGGTATTCCAAAGTAATTACTAACAAAACACCTCTGCCAACACTTTTGATAATAATTATTAAGTATGATGTTTAAATTTGTATAATTGTACAAACTTAATCAAGTAGGACACTACACGTCTGACTACGCGATCGTGATCCATACCTCACTTTATTTACTGAAGTTAAGTAAGTCGTAAAATACACGAACTTATTTAGGTAATAAGCAGCACTAACAATTATTATCTACTACTGAGACAATTAAAAAACCCTAATTGGGTATATTATTATGTGGAATCTTACCTAGGTATACAACAGGATAATATTACATCCTTTCTCGTAAATTTAATAAGTAGGTACACAGTTTAACATCTACACTCAAATGTAAACATACCTATATTTTTTTAATTCTGTAAGAATACTAATTTACACGAAAGTGGTGAAATGTGTCTGTACTAATTCAAAATATTTATTAAGCGTATAACAATTCATTTAATGCGTTTCCGTAAATAACAAACTGATAATTCATAAAAGTTACCAGTGCAGCGGCGATCGGCGGCGGCGGGCGTGCCGATGCAATGCAATGAGTCATTCATAGCACATCTTTGCGTAAACAACTTTAATTTAACATAAGATTAATCAGTTGTCACCACTGCTGCACCGTTACGATTAACGTTTTTTTAACTTTTGATAGATAGCGGAGTCAAGGTTTTAAGTTTGATGAATACCTAAGTACATTAGGCATTGATATAAATAGTAAAGATACGGTCGTCCGAACGTTTGCCGGACACGGTCGCCATACAAAAACAAACACTAGTGCCATCTATTAGAAATACTATGAACTACGATGTCAATCGGCGTGGTCTGCTCCTAGACGTAAACTTGTAAGAGCGGGTATTTTTCGAGGTACAAAGAAATAAAAAAACCTTCTATTTTTCGAAATTTATATTTATTGCAGTTTGTTTGTGTTATAAAATTTCCATTGGCCTTCGAATAAAACAATATTTTTAAACTTATTTTTTTTAACTCATGACACGACTCCAAACTTTATTTCGCACGGAATCAGAAGGAAATCTGCAAAATAAATACGTATTTCACTGTACTTACACATTTTTTAGCAGTAAGTACATAAAAACACATTTTAATTTGCTTTTAATAAACAATAAAAATAATTTTATACATAATTAAATCATATAGTAATAATAATAAATCTTTTCATTTCATGGGATAAAAACGCGCGCCGCTGCAAAGTTATGTCGCACTTTTACGCGGCTTCGCGTCGTCTTTGCCAAACGTTGAGACAAATTAGAAAGAAAATTGTTTTAAATAATGTTAGAAGTTTATATAATTACATATTTTTAACTCATCGGTGATATGAAATGTTATCAATTGTTTTATTGTGCTTTCTGTCCGTAGTTCACGCAACCGTTCACGACACAACTTGGCATTTTTGCTTGTAAAATCTTACGACCGCTCCCGAAGACAGCCGAACGCGTTCTAGTAATCTAGTTCACTTCGTTATAGGGAAGACGATTTTGGGACCACGTTCGAGGCGTCATTATCATGCCCTGGTAACTTAGAAACAAATTTATTTTTTGTGAAACGCGCCATCTATCCGCCATACATGAAACATTTTTGTCAGTGTTACCAGTTTTTCACATGGTATTTTTCTTCGATAAGTGTACAGATGAACACGAAGTTATGTTTTATAAACTGAATGGTATTACTTCGTTTTTAAATTATTTATGTTTATTCATATGTTTGAAATTAATTAATAGAGATATTTTGGAACGTTAGATTAATAATTTATTTACTGTTAGCAAACAATAGCAACCCCTCCCTTGTAAACGTCACAAGAAAATTTTCAAATTTTCTGCCGGTGTGTTTACATGCTTGTGCGCATTTTTTGATTTGATTTTCTTGTTATTTTGGTGTTTTTATTATTTACGCTGAGTTGAGCTTCAGTTCCTCCGTATAATATTCAGAAATACCTTAATTCCAGCTTTGACTGTGTTTTTTGTGTAAGTGTTCGTGACATACCTAGGATAGGCCCTCCGTTAGGAGTTTGGACCATAATATCTCTGTGTGTGTGTTGTGTACATTTTACACAATGCCCCGAAACTTCTGTTGTGTTCCTGGGTGCCCAGTAGTAGCAGAAGATGGTAAGCGAATTATAATTATGTTTTGACTAGCTGCTGCCCGCGTGGCTTTTTCTAAAATAAAAGTACTAAGCCTGGCATATAGCTGATGTTCTAAGGAGTAACTACTCCTATCTGTAGCTAACATCAGCTATCTGCCGGCCAGTGAAAGTTCTGTCAAAATCGGTCCTGCCGTTCCGGAGATTAAGTAAAAGAGATTAGTGAAACAAATATTTTAAAAATTGTTTTTTTTAAGTACTTTCATAGGCATTTAGTACAAAGCTGTTATTTTGACATTACAAATAGAGAATTTTATTTATTTGTTTATATAATTTCAACCTCTATCAAATGTCTTTTAATGTCTCGATTAGAGATTATAAATAAAAACATTGAATTGATTTGGATGGAAGTTCATTAATCAATCACAACTTAGAGGCGGTAAGACGACACTGTTCTCGCATTAGATTTGAAAATATCTTGGTTTTTTTATACTAATCCAGCTTTGGACAGCCAACCCGCCAAAAACTTTTCTGACTGGTAAATATTTTAGCATGGCATGAGCTTTTCTCATCTAGCTCATACCAACACCATACCAGAAAACAGTTGCAGGTTATAAATCACATATCAGTCAGTCCTAAAATGGTCATTTTACTCTATTTTCAGATATACCTCTACATTATTTTCCAAATCCTGAGAAAGAGGCAGTAAAGTTTCAGAATTGGGTCAAGAGCATTGGAGGTGGTATTGCGAGTCTGGATAGCAACATTGTCTACAAAACTCAACGAATCTGTCGTCGGCACTTTCAAGATGTGTTTCTTTACCCTAAAAACAGACTTTGTAAATTGGCTGTTCCATCCCTACATTTACCCTCTGAAGATGTATCAGGTAAAATAATTTTTGTCATTTAAAAAAAAAAAAAAAACGAAAAAATGTATTGTATAGGTATAGTATACATCATACTTTTTTTTTCTACGATGTACTAAATTTTTATTTTTTTCTTTTCAGCACCAAGAATAAGTCCATTCATTCCAGACTACCAACCATCTACAACACATGAAGACGCATTATTGCATTCTAATGTGATACTGGATCCCCAATCAGCAAATACTGTTGAAAATGAGCCCTGTAGTTCAGGTAATGTTCTCAATATTGCTATCCATATTTAGTACATTAAAATATATTTTAATTTGTATGTGTTATAATTTTTCAATTTACAAGTTTGCTCATCACAAATATTTTTAGGGCTCCGTATCGAAAGGGTAAAACGGGACCCTATTACTAAGACTCTGCTGTCCATCTGTCAGTCTGTCACCATGTATCTCATGAACCATGATAGTTAGACAGTTGAAATTTTTACAGATGATGTATTTCTGTTGCCGCTATAACAGCAAATACTAAAAACAGAATAAAATAAATATTTAAGAGGGTTCCCATATAACAAACGTGATTTTTTTGCTCGTTTTTGCTCGATATTGATAATAGCAACAGGTAGACGCTTGAAATATTCACAGAATAGTTAGTTATATATTCACTTTAAAAATAAAGAATTAAAATAAAATAAATATTTAAGTGGGGCTCCCATACAATAGACATGAGTTTTTTGCCATTTTTATAGATAATGGTACGGAAGCCTTCGTGCGCGAGTCCGACTCGCACTTGGCCGGTTTTTATTTAACTGAATGAGGCTACCTCAATTGTTGTTTCTATGCAATATTTGATTACAACAAAAACCTTTTAAAAAATTTAGCAAAATTAATGCATTATCAGTAAAACGGGATGAATAGAAATGCAAGGGTGAATCCAAACAATACTTTGAACATTTTAATTTTGATTAAATGTAGTTTGTTAGCAACAAAGACTCTAAATTATAATAAACAATTTGGAGGTCTCTATGGTTTATAACGATATTAAAACAAAGTAAAAATCTCTTTCAAAATTTTGTGACGATTCACCCTTGGATTTCTATTCACCCTGTTTTATGGTACTTATACAGCTATATTGGTGTCTATTTATATATGCTTAACAATAACAGTCAGTAACATGGCCATTTTGTAGATTAAGATAACTAAATAATTATCACAAAATGTATTTAGCCTTGAAAAACCAATTAAGGCGAGGTTCTTCAAGTGTGCATTTTTGTTCTTGAGGTGGCAGCGGGGCGCGAGTAAATTGTGCAGTGAACTTCGTTAATTTTGGGTTGAAAATTATATGCTTTACGATATTAACAATGTTAAACCCGACGGACATTACATCATCATAGATGTTTATTTTGATGTGATTTTCAATACATAAAGTAGTTTAATATTGAAATATATAATCATTACCGTTTCTAAATAAAATTACATTTCCTAGAGGTTAACTTGAAGAACCTCGCCTTAACTTGAAAATGTGTACGGCTTGTAACAAAAAATTTTTTTGGAGGATTTACTAATAAAGAGATTTTTCTTTTTCAGCACCCAGTATGGGCCTGTTTTTTTCAAGCAGCCAACCATGTACATCGCAGAGAACTACAGTATTGGATCACATATCAGCAAGAACCGCTAAAAATAAGCCTAAAAGTAAGTTGAAGTCTCATTTCCAAAGCACAGTGTTTTTTTTTTTTACCCCAAAAAAGTGACATCAGCTTTTTATTAAATATTTCTACTCAATAGTTCATAACAAATGCACGAGTAGAACTCCCGCGTATCAATTATGTACACTTTTTTTTTTTTTTAAGTTTTCGTTTACTTTAAGGTCAAAATACTGAAAATAATACGTATAAAAAAAAACTGTTTAAGATTGAGTTTTGTTTGTATTGCATATTTATGAATTAATTCTAGGCGCATATTTTTACGTTTTTATGTGAACAGAAATCATAATAAACCCACAAATTTTTTTTATACCGAAATCAGTATTTTTTTTATACCTCGAAGTAGAACCTCTATCTGGTACAAATAGATTCTTTATACAAAGGTTTATCACCCACAAAAATATTACTTTCAACTTGGGCCTAGGTTTGGGTTGTAAAATATGTGTTGTTTTCAATTTTCCGCTGGCCGTTTCAAATGCTGCGCGTACATCACCATAATTAAATTAAGTAATCATAAAACAACCAATTGACCTTTTTGTGATTACCCTAAATTTGGAATTTTGACCTCAGTACTTAAAAAACATTTTCTCGAAACCTAGGCCCAAGTTGAAAGTAATGTTTTTGTGGGTGATAAACCTTTCTATAAAGAATCTATTTGTATCAGACAGAGGTTCTATTATATAATTTCACTATATTCAATTATATTAATTCACTTTAATTTTATAGATGAAAAAAAAAAAATGATAAAATGTTTTGCACCACTTCCCTGTCATTTTAACAGTGACATTTCTTGACATTACTTTGTTTACATAAATTATCTGAATTAGAGACTTTGGGTTATAGTGAATAGGGTTAACATTTACGACAAGTTATTCAACGTCAAAATAGACCGGAGGTTTCATAGACCGCTTGCAATGCGTAAGATTGGAGGTTCAAATCCTAGCCACGGAATGAGCTTTTGTCATACATTATATTTTTTTTAACATTGAGTATTTTTCTATTTTGTTTTAGTAATATTTATAAAGAATTTAAAAATCAAGAAAAATAAAATTATTTAATAATCATTTAATCATATTTTTCCCTGGCTAGTTTGTCATACTGGCGGTATGATTATGACAACGTTCGGTAATGCGATGGTTCGAATCCAAGTCGAAATAATGAATTCTTTTTTAAGTATTCTTTAGATTATTCATAACGAATTCAATATTGTAGCAGTGTAACATTTTAAAACTTGAGGTGTTAGCACATAATGACACACACACAAAAATCCACCCTGTATACTGCTCAGTTAACTTATATCCTACAATTTTTATTTTTAGTGACTTTTTTACAATGGAAGCAAGAAAACCACGTGAAGAAGATGGAACTGAGGCTTCGTCGTTGTCTAAAAGACAAACAAACATTCCGCAAAAGATATTTGCTGGCAAAAAAAATATCTAAATCAAGCGCTTTTGAAATTTTAACCAAAAATATGTCAAGAGCAGCTAAAACGTTGTTTAACATGCAGGTGAAAGAAGGTGGAAAAAAACCCAGAGGAAGACGATTCACTCTTGATGAGAAAATATTAGCTTTATCATTGTATAAACCATCTCCTAAAGCTTATCGCTTGCTAAGCCAGCTCTGTGTTTTGCCAAGCCGAAGGACGCTGCAAAACGTACTACAAAAAGTAGATTTACTGCCGGGCATTAATGAAAATATTTTTCAACACTTGAAAAAGAAAGTGTCTACAATGCCAAACAAACACAAATTTTACTCAATTTTGTTTGATGAAATGTCAATAGCACCAGCACTAAGTTACGACAAAGCACACGATAAAATAACTGGTTTTGTTGACAATGGCACAAAACGAGAACAAATATTTTCAGATCACGTGCTTGTATTTATGGTGAGAGGCATAGTAAAAAAATATAAACAGCCGATAGCCTACAGTTTTTGCTCTGGTACAACGAAGACAGGAGATTTAAAATTTCAATTGAAAGGAGTAATTGAAAAAGTTCAGACCACGGGCCTAAAAGTAGTAGCAACAATATGTGACCAAGGCTCTACAAACCTTGCTGCCATAAACCAATTGGTAAAGCAGACAAAAGAAAAATACTTGAGAATAAATGAAGAATTTAAAGGAGGCTTTTTTGAAGTGGCCGGTTGCAAAATTGTGCCTATATATGATGCACCTCATCTGATAAAGGGTGTACGCAACAATCTGCTCAATAAAAATTTAAAATTTACCAAGGATGGCAAGGTACGCGTGGCAAAATGGTCGCATATAGAAAATCTCTACCATAGAAGTCCAACATTCAGGGGTGTAAAGTTGGTCCACAGGCTGACTGCTCTACATGTTGTGCCCTCAATGATACCCAAAATGAGAGTTAAATATTGCACTCAGGTTTTCAGCAAGTCTGTTGGTGTGACACTTGGGTGTATGGCAGGTATGTAAGAGTTAATTAAATTACAATCATATCATTGAGATATAAAATTACATAAGTACAACATTAACATTTCATTTACAGAAAATGGTAGCTTGCCTGAGGAAAGCGCGGACACTGCAGAATTAATAATGCTGTTAGACGATCTCTTCGACTCAGTCAACGCAAACTTTCATACAGAAGCAGGAAAAATATATAGATCGGCAGTAACACCAAACTCACCACATTTAAAATTTTGGAACTCTACTTTGCCAATTATAAAATCAATGAAATATGTAATTAATAATGATAAAGAAACAACAGTGCCTTCTCTTACCAGCTGGGTGAAAACAATTGAAGGTTTTAAATGTATTGCTAATTATTTATGGTCGCAAGGAATAAACTCAATATTATTAAGAAACATGAACCAAGACCCTCTTGAAAACTTTTTTGGAGCCATAAGAGCTCATGGTTATAATAATATAATGCCCAGCTCTACAGCGTTTGAAAATGCATTTAAAACCTTATTAATAAATAATATCACGTCCGCACACTCCCTACAGGGAAATTGTGAAAAGGATGATAGTATTTGCCTGCAATCATTGAAATCATTTATAGAAAACGAATCACCCAGCAACGGAAACGCTGATGGTAATGAGATAAGGCACATAGAAGAATATCATTTAAATATTGAAATGATTAATACACATACAATGTTACAAAGTCGTTCTCGTGTTGATATAGAAAAATGCGCTGCTGTAGCATATTGCAGTGGATGGATGGCCACCAAAGCCAGAAAGTTCGTTTTTAAAAAATGTAACATGTGTAAAAATAGTTGTATTAGTGAAAATATTCAAGATTTTCACATGTTCATTACAAAAAAAGAATATTGTGGCAAAAAATGGTTGTGCTATCCCTCCCGGGCATTGTTTGACTACTTTGCCCAAGTGGAACACATCACTTTAGAGGTGTTAAAAACTGATGCACACATAAAACAAATTGTACAGTATATCAATTTAATAGTAACTGTACATATTGATTTTAATTTTATTACGTGCAAAGAGCATAAAAATACACTAAATAAGTATTTATTGAATAAAAGTGTTGTGTTCTTCGTCATGAATTGGTGCAGGGAAGTCAGCAATGTCCTCACTGGCAAGAGCTTTTATAATTTTACTAAAGCAGATGATAATGAGATGGACTGCATTATCCTACAGGCTCGAGAGCATTATAATAAAAAAAAGGGTAGGAAACGAGAACGGCAAACTGGAGTAGTATTAAATGTTTAAGAAAATAAATTAATTTAATATCATAATTTTGTATTATTACCCGACTGTCTAAATATTATTTGGTTTACATATTTAAACTTGTTTATTGTCATTTATGTATAGATAGGTTCTTAGTAAATTAAGTTACTTCACGAAATATTGAATGTACTGATTTGACCTATTTGGATGAGGAATTATCTACTTTATTTGCTGTAATAAAGTATTTAATCTCTTATTGCAAATAGGTCGAATCAGTACATTTGATATTTCGTGAAGTAACTTACTTTACTAAGAACCTATCTATACATAGGTATTGATATATTTCATCTAGTTCCCTGCTTGGCGTCCAGATGTCGCTCAACCCTAAGAAATAAGCAAACTGACAGTTGCCAGTCTATCTCATATTATATATTAGTCTATGGTCATTATAACATGCGGTCCGCCCAGTCCTTACGCAGTAATATATATGTCAATGACATTAGGTAAACAATTACATTAAGCTAAGGAATTTAATTGTGTTGTGACATAATAATATCATTCCAATATCGTTAGTTAAGTTTTGTTTTCTAATATAAGATATCTCGCCGCTGTCACATTTTATGCCTTGCCCTTTTATTTTTTATATTTTTCTTTTAAATAAAATAGATCACTTTACTTACAGTTTTTGTTTTATCCTCGTCGCCAAATGTAGTAGCTAGTATAGCTACACAATATTAAAATAGTATTTGGCTCGCCTACGCACCACCACGTGCTTGCGGGCTGGCGGTTGGGCATAGAATGACCCCCACTCAGCCCGCACTTTGTGACGTATGCGCTCGAGACAAATCATAAGTATATCTACAGGCCCTGTGAATACGACGTGGAAGCAACAGTTCATGGATTGCAACAATAACGAAGCTTAATAATAATGTAGCAGAAATATCCAGTGAATTTGATTAAATTGTTCTTTAGTTCTAGCAAAACTTTATATTTTCTCTCTCCATTCTTTTTATATATATACCTATTCTATGTGTAATTGTTGAATAATGTAATTAAGAGCAATGAGGTCATTCCTCTGATGTAGGATGGCCGAAGCAAAAGTTTTACGCAAAGTAATGTTTTTTTAAATCAAATAGTAAATTCTCTAACATCAAATTTTTGGTAATTTTTCTGCAATATCCTAAGTAAATTGTATCTGAGTTATGCCATCCATAAAGTACTAGTTTTTGTTTACCTATACATATACTATCAAATAAGTTTATGCTTTGTTTATGTTTATTTTTGTCTGGGACAGACACTTTTTCCAGGATGGCAGACTGTTAACGTTTCAAAATTAAATAGTAGTAGAAAAAGTTAAATTCTTATCGATTTAATAATTCGACTAATATTGTGTTCTCTATGGTAGTAATGTTTGTAAATGGCCGTCAAACTTTTTGTTCGAGCGTGGTGACGAGAAGAACTTAACGAACGGTTGACTCGTTTATATGTGCTTCAATTTATAAATTAAAATAATTTACATTTAAATATACCTGTTCTAAAACATTTCTCTTGGTTTTTATTTTAAAATACTTTTTTTAGTTATCACAAAACAAATTTGGGTCAGATTTAAAAAAACATGGTAGATAAAGTATTCATCGTACGGAACCCTCTCCACGCGAGTTCGACTCGCACTTGACCGGTTTTTTGCTTTAGCTTTGCTTTGCTTTAGGGTAAAAATTCTTAAGGGTTCCGTGCTTGAAAGTCGACCTTAAAAGTGACAAGGATTTGAAACACAATAAAAAAAAAAACAGAATAATTTATATTGATTATATTAAACTATCATATTGATATTGCTCAGTTTTTGTAATTGTCAGCATTATAAAGGGACATGAATGAGGTGCAAGTGTCCCACACTGTTGTTTTTACAAAAGCTGAACATCTCGATCTATGCATTCACAGCAACATTTAGTCCAGGGACTTAGGGGGCGAGTAGTTCAGGTACACTAGTCCGGAAGCTTTAGCCTGAAACAAACATATCATTTAAAACAATACATTCTAATTTTTCCCAAATCTTTGTGGTATTCAAGCGCTTCAATGCCAGTTTTGTATAGGATGGTTTTTAAGGTTCCTTATCCAAAGGGTGCCGACATGACCCTCTTACTAAGGCTCTGCTGTCCGTCCGTCTGTCGGTCACAGGGCTGTATCTTTTGAACCATAATAGGTAGACACTCGAAATTTTCCCAGTGTGTACTACTATGGCATGGAATATTGTATGTTGGTACAGAACCATTTGTATACAAGTCTGACTCACACTTAGCCACTTGATTTTTTTAATAAACTGAAACACTTCTCTACGGTTATGAAAGATCTGCTTGATATGTTATTCTTATTGGATTATAATGCTTTCTTTTATAAGAACCTAATAATATTTTCAATAATTATTGTCAAATACAAAGGGTAACAAACACCATGCTATTTCAAATCTTTTCATAGCCATGTCAAATAAATATGTACACATACAACAACCAAGCTGCCAACGGTGAAGGCGACTCCGAAAAGCAGCGCCAGGTTGTAGCGGCGCTGCTGCGCGTCGTGGTGAGCTTGCCACGAGCCGCGCGGCACGGGCAGCTCGTCCATGCTGGGCGCCTTGAAGTGCTCGTTGTGGTAGCGCCGCACTGCGACAACACAACACACAAGAATGAGTTTCAAGCCCTGGTAATATGGGGGGCCGCTTGTTCAAACCTTGCATTATTATTTCATCCAATTCCCCTAAATTACTTTAGTACTTAAGTTTGTATATTTTTTGAAAATAGTAAGATGGTCCAGAATAGTTCAGATGGTTAGAAAATTATAACATCTGTCAGACTTTACTTATTGGGTAAATTCATTTATGTTTGTTGTTGGGTTCTGGAATCTTGCAAGGCTATTACCCTAGCCAGGGACACACTTCATTTTGTACATTTTGCCTGCCACCTGCCTACTGAGCTGTGGGCCGAAATAGTTACTATGTGGAACCCTGAGACAGCTAAAAGGCGTCGCGGCAGACCCCATAGAACATGACGGGACGAGCTGGGCCAAACAAACGACCAGTGGTCCACCTTAGCTCAAGATCACAAACACCGGAACTCGTGGGGAGAGGCCTTTGCCCAGTAGTAGTAGTAGTAGGGATGATACAGGCTAACAGTAACACGATTCAATTGCAGTGCATGAGTGCAGTGGTTGTGACTTGTGATTGTCTTTTAGGTAAAAGTTTATTTATTTATTTATTTATTTATCACAAACACTGCTATCCTTACAGGAAAAAATCCTAATGCTATTTCTATAAGTTAGGTAAGTTGCTATTTTCTATTCCCACTTGGACCTATAAAATATAAGTATGGGATTCTGATTTGTTATACATTTGGTGTTAATGTGAACAAGATATTCCCACAGTAAATTAAGGCCGTGCACACTGAAAAAAGAGTAACTGAATGTGGAGGCATAAAATCTATATTACAGCCCACAATCTAAACATTTATCATCAACTACTTCAGGAAAAGAAATCTTAATTTCATTAGATATTAGGTAGGTATGATTATACACTGTGTGGATAGAGTATTGTCCGATTTGTTGAATTATAATCCTATAAATAACAATAAAGTGTTTTTTGTTTCCTAAAAAGTAACCAGGTACGTACTATTTCATTAATCAAACCATAAATTATTATCTTAGTACGACTAAAAATATGTAGTCTCCAGTGTCAGAATTCAGAATTAGGTTATCTCTGCAGATGTTATGTAACGATAAACTTAAAAAAATCTACACATTTTGCCACACACCAATCTACATTAATTTTAAGGCTTTCAAAAAAATAAGAAACATTCATTTTATAAAACAAGAGCGTATCTGGAACAGTGTTTGCTAAAAGTATTAAATATCGATTCACAGTCAAATATAGAATTTGACTGGCGCAAATAACTTACCAGATTGCTGGAATAGCCTGGATACAATAGGTCGTGAGACATTCATGGTTATTTTTAATGATGAGTTTACTTTTCTTCAAAACTTGCTGAAAACTGAATCAATAACTATTGTAAAAAATTCCTCGTAGATAACTAGATAGAACCAGTGTTGCCAACTTTATTTTCCATGGGATCGTCAGTGTTGCCAACTTTATTTTTACGAACCCACCAAATGTGGCCTCTCGTAACCCACCAGAAAACCACTAAACATAACGGTCTCTCAAACCACCAGAAAACCACTAATCCAACCCAACCAATCTTGTGCTAAGTATACAAAAACTCCATTTTTGTTATAGCGACCGAGAGTTACCTAACTGATTTCCGGTTCTTGGCTGTATAAATAAACTACTTATGTAGGTACAGACGCCAGCAGGTCAAGCTACCCGAAACTGTAAAATTTTCGCAATCAACCTTGAACCTTATATTGTAGTGATAAAGTTGAAAATCTATCAAAGAAATTTGACAGATTGTAGTAGCTTGATGTGCTGGCGTCTGTACCTAAAGCAGAATTGGTATTTAAATGAGTTACGTACCTTTGAATTCTGCAAGTGCTTTTTGGATAATCCATGATTCTTTATATCTCCGTAATGATTCCTTATTTTTTTTTTAAATGATTCTTTAATATTGAACTACATAATTTGCACTTAACTTCTGGACCAGCAGTGCTTTCTACCACTTGTTACCAGTCCTTTAATTCTGGGCCACGTAACCAACAATCACTGAACTTTTGGTTACACTGTGGTTTGGAAATATTAGTATCAAAAATTTAAGGAAATAAGATAAACTAACTATACCCAAAGTCTCTAATTCTGATAATTTATGTAAACAAAGTAATGTCAAGAAATGTCACTGTCGAAATTACAGGACAGTGATACAAAACAATTTTTCATATTTTTTTTTTGTAAATAGTTTTCGCTAAAATTAAAGTGAATTAATTATAATAACAAAATACCGTTGCCAAACAATGTTTTGTGTAGTTTTTCGGAAACACGGAATATGATCGTCATAATCAGCCCTTTTAGGTTCAGTGTTATACCCAAAGTCTCTAATTCAGATAATTAATGTAAACAAAGTAATGTCACGAAATGTCACTGTCAAAATGACACGACAGCAGTGCAATTTTATCATATTTTATTTTTGTAAATAGTCATCGCTAAAATTAAAGTGAATTAATTATAAGAACTATGCAAACAAAATACCGTTGCCAAACGACGTTTTGTGTAGTATGTCGGCAATACGGCATATGATTGTCATAATCAGCCCTTTTAAGTCCAGTGCTAGACATAGGCCTCCCAAAATCGATTTCCACTCGAAACAGTTTCAAATTAAAGGCTCCTACAAACATGCGCGACACGCGACGCGAAACAAAGGCACCGCTCGTCGCGCGACACGCGGTTCTTATGTCTCGCGTCGCGTGTCGCGCCTGTATTAAAGAGCCTTAATGCGTTCGACGTGGATGATGTGCAATTCATTGAACGATATCAACTTAATCAAGTGAGGAGTTGAGACATGTCAGGGACTGTCATACAAAATTCACGGATTTATCGGATACAACTTTAAAATATCATATTTAAGAACTTTTTTACACTGAATAAGAAAATACTCAAAAACTGAATAGGAAAATACTCAATAACGAGCTTACGCCATATTTTTGTTTATACCCCGAAAATTCTTACGAATGGAAGTATTAAACAAACAATAAGATAGTGTTCATAGTAGTTTGTGAAACAATGAAACAATACTCTTCCATGTGGTCGAATTCCCCGCTGACCTTCAAGTGGAGTTCGTTCGGAAACTTAATCTCGCGTTATAATTTACAAACTCAGAAAATTATAATATGAATGAATTATATAGGTAGCATAATATACAGTGCGTTCGTATTTTCACCTATTTTTATACTAAAGTAACTAGATTAATATAAATTGCTTATTTTTATCACAAAATATGTGATCAAATAAAACCGTAACTTACCGATAAATATTTAATTGTGTTTCTGAACGTTACGGCAGAGAATTACAAGCCAGCCATAGACAAACTACCCAGCGTGAAGTCGGTTAGAATTAGGAATGTCGTAATACGAAATTTAACCAGCCAGTGAAATGAATTGCCTGGAACTTGCCTGGTTTTTTTAAAGTTCGTAATAGGCCCCCTGTTCTGTCCGTCTGAATTCCGATGTATTTGTGCACGCATAGGGAATAAACATAAACAAGACAGAGAATATACCCTTTGAATCAAATCAAACTTGACCCAGTAACCATAAAAATAAAGTCCATAATCAAATTTATTCAAGAAATTGACAAACTATTTTCGAGGAATCCCCGAAAACCACTACCATAGTTCTGTTGTGTTGCCTACACAACAAAAAACTATACACTTGTTTCATCGTTCTTTCCTCTAAAGTATTTTTGTGAATCGTGTAGTGGTTTTGTCATACCTTATTACTAACTGAATCAATCTAAGCCACTAGAAAAATCCACTAGCCACTAAAACCAATATTTATTCACTAAAAGGAAAAAGTCTAAACTAACAGATCTAGTGGAAAATCCACTGAGATGGCAACACTGGGGATCGTACCATACCATAGACATAGAAAACTACAGACCACTGCTTGGCGTGTCGCTGTAAGGGACAAAAAATCAAGGTACTTGAAACTTTAGGGTTACCCACTTTAACCCTTAATCGGGCCGAACAAAAAAAATAACTTTTCATGGTTTAAGTGTAAGTTCTTGTATCATGTTAGATAGCAGTGTACATAAAAAACAATATAAATTACTGAAACTGAAAAAAAGAGGTTTTTTTTCGCGTGGGAAATTATTTCCCTTTGCCCGTATAAGGATAACCCCAGTGGGAAATTATTTCCCTTTGCCCGATTACGTCTATAAATTTTAATAGACTAGTAACTTACCCTGACTTTACTTTTGAATTTATGTTCCTCAATCCTCAAATAAATGTGCAATGAGTTGTTTATTTGGAAGTGAGGTGGAGGATCAGTATGTGAACGAGGGATTCAATAAAAATAAAAACAATGTGATAAAAATTTACTCAGCCAAATGAAATAGTTTAAAACATTCTTGCGGGCATAAGGAGACCTTGCATGTGCAGCACAAGATGTTGGTGCGTTTTTTGGCTTCACCGCAGTCGGGTAATAAACAAAATTACAAAAATAAAAAGTCGACAGAAATAAATCCCTACATTTTATATATATTGACGCAATATGGAGTTCAGGAACGGGCAATCGCAACTATTTTCCCACTTGCAAGACAATATTTCAAATGAATATAATCCACACAAATATAATATTTTTGTATTCAATATCATAACAATGTTACACAGAATATAATATACTAGTCAATAACGGATCAAATATCTACTAACCAGAATTTTTCTTGAAGAAACTTAACAGAATGATGTCTCCACTACATGATAAACGAGCAATTTTTTCAAAAGTGACCTTAATTTGATTCTGACGTTGACATTTGACATTTGAAAGAGTGGGGTTGTCAATAAAATAAATCAGTAACTAATCAAGAATATATTTAGGAAAAAAATTGACTGGGGAGTTGCCATTTTAAAAATATACGACTGTTTATGCCTCGGCTGTCGGGGTGGGAAAATACTTCCCTGTGCCCGATTAAGGGTTAAAGTGATTTTACCCCGAATGTTCTTCAATGTTCAGATGTTTTTCAATCTCTATTATCTACTTTGTACAAACGCACAGGGTTTATAAATAGAAACAAAACATCTATACCCAAAGTCTGAAATTCAGATCATAAACAATAGGGATGACATATAAAAAAAATATCTTCGTAATGGTTATTCATATAAAATGGCGAAAAAAAATGTGCCATTTTCTTTTAGGTACTGATTTTAAGAAATAATAACTATTAAATAATCATACCGTAATTATTTTTATAAATTTTTTAACAAAGTTATTAAAAAAAAGGAGATTTTCTGGTATAAAATATTTTATGGTACTGGTAAAAATGCAGGAGATCCAAACATTTTCAAACTTTTTACATCTTCAACAACACTAATATTACAACTCTCATTCATAGATTCACGTAAGTAGCATATCTTGCCACATTTTAGATGAAAACTGTTTTGAGTGGAAATCGATTTTGGGAGGCTTACGTCTAGCAGTGGACTTAAAAAGGCTGATTATGGTGCCGATTCCCTTGTTCACAAACTAACCTAAATTTAAGTTCAGTGCATCTTTTCTTTCTATTTCATTAAGAAAAGGACAGAAGATAAATTTTAGTTTAGTCCTGTCAAAATAGTTTATTAGGATAGGTTTTCTTTCACCTGTGGGAAAAAGAACATTTAAAGAAAACCTGAGATACAGCATAAAAAATATTTTTTCAACACACTTGCTCGTAAAGTGGCTCTTATTGAACCGCTTTTAGGTCCATAATGCAGTGTATTAAAAACGCGTGCTTTTTACTTTACGTTACCATACGAGTGCTGTAACGCCACAGATAACTGTTTACTAGTCGAAAACTAGCGCTTTTTTTTTTAATTTCGTCAATGAAACTTCATGTCAAAATTAATCCGCGTGTTCACTTTTTTTTTAAATAGTCTGAATTGTCTTTGGTCCCAAAATTAACTAAAATTTATTTATCTTAAATCAGGAGTGGGTTGTAACAGGTAAAATCCCATATCTGTTCCGCCTGTTTCTGTTCCACGTAATTAACAGTTCCAAAAACATGTTACAAAATAGCAGGCTGTTATTTCATACTATGTGGGAACTAACTATTGTGTGTTCTCTGTTACCACAACTGCACAGTTATAATACACGAAGGTACTTCTCTTTCTAACTATGGTGTTACACCTATGCGAGAAAAGGAAAGAGCTTGTGACGGACGATATGACAGGGTGTCACAGTGTAACAGTAACATTTATTATCTACTAGCTGATCCGACAGACTTCGTTCTATCAAAAGCTATAGTATAAACTCCACTACTCTACCCTACCCTACCCTACCTACCCTACCTACCTACCTACCTACCTACCTACCTACCTACCTACCTAACTACCTACCCTACCCTACCCTACCCTACCTACCTACCTACTCTACCCTACCCTACCCTACCCTACCCTACCCTACCTACCTACCCTACCCAACCCTACCCTACCCTACCTAATTTTTATATTATAGATATTCTAACTAAGGTAACTGTCATAAGCATGAATAGACAAAAGCTTGTGACTGGATGGATTCTGTTATCTCGTCGTGGAACAGAAGCTTTTTTATTCAGTTTATTTGTCACAGTTACAGTTTGGTATCTTGTGATACCTGTTGTATTTAGCTGTTACGATATATACGTCTCACTCCTACTTAAATTGTCCGTGGTCCCTCCCGGAACCAAACAGAAGAGATCCTGACTGACGTTCTATTATTGCGGATTCTCACTGAACTAATGTATAACTCTCTCTATCTATCTCCTTTTTTTAATAACTTTGTTTAAAACCGAAAATTTGTTAAAATTATTACGGTATGATTATTTTTTAATTATTATTTCTTAAATTCAGTACTTAAAAGAAAATGAAACCTTTTTTTTTCGCCATTTTATGTGAATTACCATTAGGAAGATATTTTTTTGATATGTTATCCCCTTTTTTTACATAAATGATCTGAATTTGAGACTTTGGGTATAGTAGTAGTACACACGGCTGCTTAACAAGCTACACAAGTCCAGTATAAGCTGATCTCGCAATGTATAGGATTTCCATTCAGTGAGAGGTCAGTTTGTACTGGAAATTTTAAAATTTATAGCTTCATATGTCGTCGTGTGTACTATCGCGGTCATGGAAATCTAATCACCTTGAAAATAAAATCCCGTGCACTCGATGACCACACCGCCCCTTTTTTCAGCGACCAATGAAAAACATTAATTCAAGATGTATGCATAAAAATTATTAATATCATAGGTACTGTATTGATTGTACGTACTACTAACTTGTAGTTTGTACGTTGTACCCGTCCCAGCTGAGCTCCTGACCAATATAAAAAGACTCGCTGCATACTTGTTGCCACATTAACAACGTAATGAACGCTATCAGCGCGGTGAGTAGGTGACAGCGAGCCTCGAGATTATGCGGAGGGAAACGATGCCAACGAACGACTTCACGCAAGTGGGGTCAGTCGCGAGAGGCGCGGGCGGCGGAGCGCTTGCGCAACATACCTCCGTGCGCGTACGCAGCACCAGCGCTTCTTTGTTTACTTCGTGTTTGTGTGTCGAACTCGGCGCACTCCTCACTATTCGCGCGATGCATCTCCTCGACTCCGGGAGCAGTCTGTACGTACCTGCACTGCATCGCTTGTGAGATTCTGTAGACAAGTGCTGGTGTGTGTTTGCGATATGGAGTGGTTTAAGGGCCTGGCGGGGCGGGTGCGGCGGGAGCCCGCGGGTGAGGATGACGAGGTGGCGGCGCCAGCGACGGGCGCGCCGCTGCTAGAGACGGCGCAGGAGCGGCACGAGCGCTGGCGCAGCATCTACGTCATCTACTTCACCATGTTCCAGATGTCGCTGGGCTTCAGCATTGTGCTGACCGGCGTATGGCCCTACCTCGACAAGGTGAGCTGCGCCGCGCATACCTCACCACACTAGTGAGACAACCCGTCAAGGTGTTCAAATAGCCGATGTCGTTCACTCGGGGAAAGTGCGTGAGGTCACTCTGTACCTACACACCCAACCAGCAATTCAGTCCTATTATTTCAGCTCATAACTCTAAAAAGCTCTATAAATGATTTATTAAGGTTTTAGCGGTGCCAGAGTGTTGTATTAAAGCGTTCGACAGTACATTATTGCTCTAAATGCTTATAGAGCTAAAAAAACCTATAAACAAAGGATGTAAACGTTTACTACGCCATTTTATACAACCGTTATAGTCAAGTAGTATAGCAAGTTCTAATATAACTAGTACATAATAATATTGCTCTAAAAAATTGTTAATCTGATTAGCGTAATAAAGGGTTCCAAATGAACTGCAATACTCGTAGTAGTTTCGTTATAGCAGTGATGAACACTCAACTACAGGGCCTCAAGTCTGCTATTACAATAGTGTCAGAATGGTCTCGTCATTGTGAGTATTTGACAGTGTTTGTATGGCAAATCTGTCAAAAACTCACAATGAAGAGACCATTCCGACACTATTGTAATAGCAGACTTGAGGCCCTGGGGCGATATTGTGATATTGTGGATATTCAGATCGCTGCTATAAGTAGTACGTGTGCGTTAGTAGTCACAAAGACTTTACAATAGTGTTTTTGTGATGTAGTCTAATTTCAGATCACGTTAATAGATCGTTAGTGTACTATAATAGTTTTTGATGCATATTATTATTTTATCGATAAGCATATCACACAGACACTATAATAGAGCAGAATTATTGTATAACAACTTTTTGGTGCCTAGCAATGCGCTTGTTAGTATTATAAATGGGTTTCTATCACTATAATGACGCAAAAGTGGCATATACATGTAGATAAATGTTTCTATTAAATGACAGTTAAGTCCCAAAAAGGATTATTGGCTCGCTTTTACAACAATATTCAGACATTTTGATACGGAATTAATGCGACGTGCATTCTGCCAAGTTGGAATCACAATTACGGGAAACGGTTCCGTACAAAATGTGTCTTACAAAGATATTATTTCTGAAGAGAGTCCTTACTCCAGCGATTTTTCTGAATCTTCAAGCAATGATTCAACATTCTAAAATGACCAACAATTTCGTGATGGCGTGAAAAATTGGGCCATTAATTATAATATTTCGCATGAAGCAACAAAAAGTTTAGTACGATTAATTAACAATAGAATACCAAAAACATTACCTATAGGTAATGTAACGATCCCCAAACGCTTCTTAGAACAGAGAAGACTGTTACAACTTATCCCGTGGGAACTGGACAGAAAAAAAATAAAAATAAAAAAAATCTTTATTAATAAAAATAAAAAATAAAAAACTTAAAAATAAAACTTTAACTAAACTTTTAATTAAACAAAACTAAACTTGATATAACTACGTAAGTTCTTCCCGAAGTAAACAAAACTGGTTACATGATTAATTCACACTATTCGTCAGTAAACAGTTTATAATTAAGTTTTTTTCATTAGCTATGGTCAGAAAAATAGTAAAAAAAACACTGTGTATTATATATTCAGTCACACAGAACCCCAATTTTAGGTTGAATCCACGATGACTGACAGTGAAAACATTATCACGGCAAGTACTATAATGACTCTTAGAATATCGAAATCACTTTATATGATAATTATTTTAGTAAAAGCTCAACAATTCGAGGGGGGCACTTTAAATTCATGGTAAACCTATCCCTAGTTTATCAGTAAAGCTGCAGTCGCACATCATTTCCACCGTAATAGACTAATATTATAATAACAAAATAAAATCTTTCTCATCTCAGATTGTTTGTATCCTTTTGTAAAATTATTTTATTTTATTACTTTTGTAGAATGGTGAATGAAAAATGTGAGATAAAGGAAACTAAACTCTTGTATAGTATGAAAAAGTACTATATAAGGCCCTACAGTAGCCAGTACATCATTATTTTGAGACCTGCATCACTGTTACATAGATTTTATTGGACTGTTTCGTCATTTAGAACACTGCAATAAAATTATTTTGTCACTGAACAGAGATATAAATGTGCCACTTCCGAATAAAAGATACGTTCTTTGGGGTTTTATAGGACCAAGGACAGTTTTTTACAACACGTTCTATGGCTTTTTATAGTACTAGTTTTTGCTGCTTGGGCACCACACTATGCCTGGGAAAGAGCGAAGCGGGCCCATTGTACCTATTATGTCATTGTTGGCAGGGAATTAAACGTTTGGTGCCGTCCTGTATATAAGACCAAAGGGTCCAATTAGGTAGGTATGGCCCACCTGCACTGCACGGTAGACAGGTCCCTAGAAAAAAGAGAAGGCCTCGAATTTCGTTCGAAATTAAAATAGATAATGTTTCGACGGGAAGTAACATCCTAAACGTTTTTTAAACTAGGTATCAGGAATTCAGGACGTTAAATATTTCTAGAGCCGTGCACTAGCTTTACAAAAATGTAGAAACAATGAAAGATAAAGCTGATATAAATAATGTAATTATGTATTACACCTAGTCATTGTTGACTTCAAATTGAGATTATTTTGGTCGACTTTGGAAACAATAGCGTATAGTAGATAGTAACAGGTAAAGTTATTTTCAAGACAGGGTTATACCTACTACCTATAAGTAATACGCTGCTTGTGTTAAATTGAAACAATATTATGCTTCAGTCAGTGTAATAAGTGTACAATAGGTAATAAATTCAATTCATTTGGAAGTATTTTGGTTTTGGAGAGTTGTTTGCGGCAGGGTGGCTATCTTTAAATAGGTTTTCACTTGATAGTGATATCTGCTCGATGGTTTACGCTGCGTAAACCAACGAGCAGGTATCACTATGAAGTTTATGTATGAACGGTAAAAATGGTATGTTATGTAAAACGTAATGCCTGCGTAAATTACGCATGCAATACGTTCATACTTATCATACCTACCTAGGTAATGGCCATAAATTGTTTTTATTAACCCCCGACGGAAAAAGAGGGGTGTTTCAGTTTAACGTCTGTACCTGTGGAACTTTGTATCTGTGTGTCTATATGCGGCATCGTAATTCCCAAACGGCTAAACCGATTTTCTTTTTGTATTGTTTGAAATGTGTGTCGATCGAGACTGTTCGATATGATTCAAGAAAATCAAGAAGTTCAAGATTCAGATTCAGATAACTTTATTTGCTCAAACTGTGTACATACAATTATAAAATAAATGCATGCAAGGTGTTATAAGTAGGTACATGGAGTTGTGCTAACATGTTTACCATATTGTCATGGTGTGCAAATATTAATAATAAGTTTAGAATTAAAAAAAAATATAACAACATTCATTCATATTGACAATGCTGACATAAAATAAACTAAATTAAATTGATTGATTACATAATTAATTCTTAAAGAAATAGATACATACAAAATTGACAAATATTCAATTCCCAATAATAAAAACATAATAATACTCGTATAATGTCAACGTAGGTCTTAGGTAGGCCAAACTTGACGATGTGAATAACTCTATTCTTCAGGTCCAAGATTGGTTTACTGTAAATAATTTGGTACTAAAAGAAACAAAACAATTAAAAAAAATCAAATGCATTCGATTTAAATTACCTAATGTTAGAAGCTAATAAAACCACTCGCAAAGCTCTTTAACCGTATCCTATTATTAAAAGAACTACCAGAAACATGGACATGCTCGGAAATAGCTCTACTGTATAAAAAAGGAGACCCCAAACTGATATCTAATTACAGACCCATCAGTCTTATATCCTGCCTGTATAAATTATTTGCATCGACCCTACTAAGACGTGTAACCACGAAAATTGACGAGAACCAACCTATAGAGCAAGCGGGATTCATGAAAAATTTCTCTACCAATGACCACATACACACACTTAAAATAATAATCGAGCGATACATGGAATATGACCTCCCTTTATACATTGCTTTTATAGATTACTCGAACGCTTTCGACACAATTTCACATGACTCCATATGGCAGGCTTTAAACCAGCAAGGACTAGACCACGACTACATAGAACTTATCAAAGCGATCTACTTGAGAAGCACAACAAGAGTAAGTCTAGACTCAAGAGGACCAATATTTCAAGTAGAGAGGGGGGTAAAGCAAGGCGATCTGCTTTCCCCAAAGATTTTTATAGCAGTCCTAGAATCCATATTCCGAAATTTAAATTGGAGTGATACGGGAATAAATATCAATGGCAAGTACCTCTCACACCTCAGGTTTGCGGCTGATATAGTATTCCTGTCGGAGAACCCGTACACACTTAACCAAATGATAGAGTGCCTTAATTAGTAGTCATCACAGCGAGACCGTTGGGCTACAAAACAACTGGGACAAAATGAAAATTATGACCAATCGTGAAGAAATACCTATATCTATACAGTCTAAACCTATAGAGTACGTTGCAGACTACATTTACCTTGGACATCTAATCTCAATAAAATCCTGTACAGAAAAAGAAATCGATCGCAGAGTGAAGAATACGTGGAACAAATACTGGGCTATGAAAGAAATTTTCAAAGGGCACATACCCACAAAACTGAAAACGAAAGCAATGAACAATTGCCTTACGCCGGTTCTTACTTACGCATGCCAGACGTGGTCTCTTAAAAAATCACTCTTAAATAAAATAAGAAGCTGTCAAAGAGGATTAGAACGGAGCTACATGAACATTAAATTAAAAGATAGAGTTAAAAGTTCAATGATAAGAAAAAGAACAAAGGCGAGGGATGCGGTCAAACAGGTACTGACACAGAAATGGAAATGGTCAGGTCATATTTAGAGAGCTATGGATGAAAGATGGTCACAAATTATTTCAAATTGGTACCCAATATATACGTAAAAAAAGAAGGAAGGGTAGACCACCTAAAAGATGGAGTGACGACATCAAACATATAGCCGGAGCCTTATGGCCCATACGGGGAAAGGACAGAGTCACATGGAACGGTTTGGAGGAGGCTTTCACCGCAAAAGGCGGCCCTTACACCTAACAATACTAACCTTATTTAAGTACAAAATTAACATTACTAACAAATAAATAAATAAGAACACAAAAAAAATAAAGAACTAAATGTAAGGGATAAAATAAAGCTAATAAATAAATAATTAAATGTTAGAAGTAGCGAATGTGACGTCATGTTGAATGGAGAAAAACTGGAATTTGTTAATCAAACGGTTTTCCTAAGAATCACGCTAGACGAGAAACTACAATCGGGACCTTATATACCATCTCTTGCGGGGCGGCTAAGTTCGGCCGCTTATGCTGTTAGAAAGATAAGACAGTTAATCTATTTTAGCTACTTCCACAGCGGGTTCCCTACTTGAAACCGAATGACGCAAGATCGAATAACACTTGCTCGAAAACGTTTACTCGATAGTACTTGAAATCGATAAATTATGAGCTCGACAGTTCACTCCCTCGATGCATCAGAAGCTCGAATCATCGGCAGCGCGAAGGCTCATTATTCGATGTATCAAAATCTCGAAACATTATTTCTTGACCGACCATCTAATTTATTTATTTAAACTTCTCACACACAGTAAGGTACAAAGGCGGACTTAATGCCCTAAGCATTCTCTACCAGTCAACCAAGGATAGTGAAGAGATAAGATGGCAGGTGAATAATAATAATAATAATAAAAAATATTAAAAAGATAACAAATAAAATAGTTACACAAGTACATAAATATGTTATAAACTTATAATAGACATACATATAAATTATTATAATATAATATATAATATAAATACCTACTTATATCTATATATATATATACTAATATATGAAGCTGAAGAGTTTTTTTTGTTTGTTTGTTTGTTTGAACGCGCTAATCTCAGGAACTACTGGTTGGAATACAAAAATTGTTTTGTGTTGGATAGTCGATTTATTGTGAAATATTATAGGCTATATAACATCACGCTACGACCAATAGGATCGGAGCATAAATGAAAAATGTTACAAAAACGGGAAAAAATATTCCTTTTTGAGAGCTTCCGTTGCGTGCGCTGCGTAAACAGTTTAAGTTACGCAAATATCATGTATGATGGAATTGTTCCTCTTTAAAAGTTCTAAAAAAAAGTCCGCGACAGCATATGTCTATCTTTTAAGATTGACTCACTATAACCTTTTTTTATGGTAATCAATTTTTTTCGAAATAAATGCATTATTTGCGAAGGAGTTTTTTTTCAACATAATATTAATCCTTA
Source organism: Dryobota labecula (assembly GCA_947523025.1). Classification (NCBI taxonomy): domain Eukaryota; kingdom Metazoa; phylum Arthropoda; class Insecta; order Lepidoptera; family Noctuidae; genus Dryobota; species Dryobota labecula. The sequence continues at coordinate 485,702 of OX383294.1, forward strand.
TCCAAATAAATATGTTATTAATCACAAGTATTTAAATGTAAACAAAATTGTCCTTGACATCACTTGATTTCAATCAACATCTTAGGAAATATCATAATTTTAAAATAACTCCGTAACAAAATAAGTAGAAAATTCATTGCTTAAACCACTCTCTCTAAGCTGACGCAGACAAAGTTGCGCGGGTCAGCTATATATTATAAAGCTGAAGAGTTTGTTTGTTTGGTTGAACCCGCTAATCTCAGGAACTAGATACTGGTTCGAATAGAAAAAAATATTTTAGTATTGGATAGCCCATTTATCGAGGAAGGCTATATAACATCACGCTATGATCCTTAGGAGCCAAGCGAAAAGAACAAAAGCCAGAAAGAACGCTAAGCGATAACGAAGTTATAGCACGGGCGAGCGATGGGATGCGACGCGATGGGTGGGCCAAAATTTGACGCGGACGAAGTCGCGGGCAGAAGCTAGTCTTCTATAATATAAAATTCAAAGTCCTGACTGACTGACTGAGATATCAACGCACAGCCCAAACCGCTGGGTCTAGAGATTCCAAATTTGGCACGTAGGTTCCTTATGAGGTCTAGAGGTACACTAAGAAATAATTTTTGGAAATTCCACCCCTAAAGGGGTAAAATAGGGGATGGAAGTTTATATGAAAGTCCGTCAGTTTTGAAGTTAGGATCTTCAAATTTTGTGATTAGGCTGACGATTATCTATATATATAAAATGGTAAACTGATTGACTGGGTGATTTATTTATCTTCTATATATAAAATTCAAAGTCCTGACTGACTGACTGAGATATCAACGCACAGCCCAAACCGCTGGGTCTAGAGATTCCAAATTTGGCACGTAGGTTCCTTAAGAGGTCTAGAGGTACACTAAGAAAGGATTTTTGGAAATTCCACCCCTAAAGGGGTAAAACGGGTATCGAAGTTTATATGAAATTCCGTCAGTTTTGAAGTTAGGATCATAAAATTTTGTGTTTAGACTGACGATTGAAAATTAATTTATACATGTCTCAGCGTTTTTGATAATTCTACCCCCAAAGGGTTAAAAAGGGGGATGAAGTTGAAAAGTGCTCAATTTTCGAAGAAAAATCACTTACTATCTAGGATTATGGTTGGAAGCTAAAGCAATGGTGTTGTTAGAATTTTAACCCTAAAGGAGGTGAAAAGGGGATGACATTTTGTTTTAAATTAAAGTTCTTTATTTTTTAAGTTAAAATCACTAATATTTCGGCTTATGGTTGGAAACTAACACAGCGTAAATCGTTGTTTTTTTTATTTTTATTTCAACCCACCAGGTTCTGAAAAGGGGGATGAAGTTTTGTATTGAAGTTGTTCATTCGCGAAACTTTGTATTCAAGTAAAAATAATAAAAGTACACGTGTATTGTTTCTAACTTTACAGTATTTTACTTGGAGCGACTGCCTATCTGACCTCCACAACGCCGTTACTAGGTAATACGATACCCCTTGGTAAAAATGGTTGTCAGACTTTCGGGCTTCTGACTTCCCGTAACGACTGTCAAAGATCCACGAATGACAGCCGGGACCAACAGCTTAACGTGCTTTCCGAGGCACGCACGGGTCTCTGTATGTAAAGATGGTCACCCATCCACAGACCAACCGCGGCAAGTGTAGCTTAACCTGATCGATCGACCTGTACGGCTATTATTATTTAGTCACGGGCCCATCCCCCGGAGAACCCCCCATCCCCTTCTCCGGGAAATTCGATATAGATATAGATTAGGATAGTTAGATTAGGTTAGATTAGATTGAGGCACGGCTCCCTGTCGTTTCGGGTGACGCAGGTGCTCTCGAGGCATGGTTGCTTCGGGAAGTACCTGTGTCGCATAAACAGGGAGCCGGACGCCCGGTGTCACCACTGCGTCGACTGTCGGGAGGACACGGCGCGGCATACGCTGGCAGAGTGCGCCGCTTGAGAGGAGCCACGCCGTGCCCTCATCTCTGGAGTAGGCAGTGACCTGTCGCTGCCGGCCGTCGCTCGCTCGATGGTCGGCAGCGAGGAGTCCTGGGACGCGGTGGTTTCCTTCTGCGAGACAGTGATATCGCAGAACAAGGCTGCGGAACGGGAGAGGGAGATCTCGTCCACTAACCCGGCCCGCAGCAGACGCACCGGGCGTCGGCGGAGGGCGGACAACGCCCTCTTCCAGCCCCCCTAAATGGGTCCAGGGACGACGGACTCGGGGACGTCCGTCGCCCCCCATATATCGGACCCAAGGTGGCGGCGCGTAGTGTTCCACGCGCGCCCCTCTGAGACGTCGCGGGGGGAGTCAAACACCTCACTCCCCCCCTCGACCTGAGGAGAGCCGCCGCGGCGGGCCGGCACCAGTCGGGGGTTGCGGAAGTATGTTCGTTCCCGCAACCCCCGGCGTAGGTGTGAGACGGAACACCGGGGTGGTTTTAGTCAGTACGAGTCTGACAGACCCCTCCGCCCGCCCCAGGGAGGAGGACATTCATGGGGATTTTCCACCACGGAAAAAAAAAAAAAAAAAAAAGGTTGGATTAGATTAGGATAGACAAAATCAAACTGGTTGCTAATTTAACTGTATAATTTATAATTTGTATGATATAAATTTTATTTTCTGTGATTAATATAAATTTAACTCACACACTGACTTATTATATGTTTATTTTTTTTTGGAAAATCATATGTTTGTAAATATGTGAGCACCATGTACCTATCGCATTTATTATTTTTTCTGTCATTACTTCACTTTTCATTCTTTTTACCAATTGTGGTAATTTTTATTCTATGTACATCGTCTTCACCTATAATTATTAATTAATGTATACAAACTATTGTTAACATTTTAACTCGCTTCCGCCTAGCATTCGTGATTTAAAAACTGTATCTGTATTCAAATATCGAGTAAAAGAGCATTACCTTTCCTCTCAACTGTGAGTATTTTATGTATATATATATATATTTATATGTATTTATATTTTTTAGCTTCATTTAAGTATAATAATATGTTATATTTAATATTTTAGTTTAAGACTTTGCATATTCATATTTTCCTCTTCCAGTTCTTACACACTCTTGTCTACATTTCTCCTTTCGCAGGTCTGCTGGAAGAAATTTCTTAAGAAATAAGCAGTACCTTTGTACTGAAATTATAATGATATCGTATCTCTATGTATTTAACTGTGTGTACATAAATAATAAAATAAATAAATAAGTATGGAGTTTCTTGCCCATTCTTCTCCATACATAACTACCTTTTGGAAGGCGCAACTAGAATCAATTAACTATTCATGTAAATTTTGACGTTCAAAAGTGCATCTTCGTGCCTATTTGAAATAAATGATTTGACTTTGACTTTGACTTTGATAAAGAGTAGAAGACGTCAGCTAAGAAAGGATTTTTGAAAATTCAACCTTTAAGGGGGTAAAATGGGGGGATTTCGTTTGTTTGAAAAATCTTATTCCTTGAGTTTATGAACTTAAACTTGGCACGAATGCTTGTCTAATTAAATAATAAAGTTTGATTATTTCAATTTTTTTTAAACTACCTCATAAAGGGGGATTAGGGGTGTCAAAGTTTGTATAGAAAAACTGATGGCAATTAACACATATCTCAAACCACGGAATGGATTTGTCTGAAATTTGGCATACAGATAGTTATTGTGACGTAGGCATCCGCTAAGAACGGATTTTTGAAAATTCAGCCCGTAAAGAGGGAAAAAGGGGTGATTTGATTTGTTTGAAAAATCTCATTCCTTGAGTTATTAATAAACATTAAACCTGGCACAAGGGGAGATTGGGGGATGACAAAGATTGTATGAAAAAAAAAAACCATAACGGACTGATCTATTTTAAAAAGGCAGGTTAGGCAAGTCTTTAGAAAGGCTTTCGAGCTCTAAAAAGGGCTTTGAAGGGGGTGAAAAGGGGGGATTTAGATTGTCCTCCCATACCTATTATCACTTATTTGATAATATTGTAAAGCCAATTATTTTTAAAAGAGTAACCGTGGAGTTTCTTGCCGGCTCTTCTCCATAGGAAACGACTAATTGGAACCGTGCACCTAGCTAAACGTCAGACGTTTCATAAGTGCCCATGTAGGTTTATGGGGAAAAAAAAATTTTGATTTTGATTTTGATGATGGAAAAAAAACCATAACGGATTGATCTATTTTAAAAAGGCTCAGGGTTTCAGAAAGGCTTTCGAGCTCTAAAAAGGTCTTTAAAGGGGTGAAAAGGGGGGATTTAGATTGTATGAAAAACAGTTTTTTTTAGTTCATAAACTTGAAACTCAGCACAAATACGTTCTTAAATACAACACAAAGTTTGTTATAATTCGTTTTTCAAAACATCCCCTCAAACGGTGCTCATTCTTTTGACAGAAAAGAAAAGATAACGAGTCTATGGGGTTTTTGAGAATTGATCCCAAACAGTGGAATGAGGGATAATTAAGTTTTTAGGGGAGAATTTTACTGCGTGCCTTGAATAACTCAAAAGTTTTTATTTTTAAGTTTTTGAATTACTTAAAAGTATTTTTAATCCCGGTCATAGGGTACTTTCAATCCCGGTAGTACGTTCCCGTTGGAGTTTTACCGACATCCACGCGGGCGAAGTCGCGGGCAAAAGCTAGTATTCTATAAATCGATTAGATGGTCGGTCGAGAAATGATGTTTCAAGATAATGAGCCTTCGCGCTGCCGATGATTCGAGCTCATAGTTATTCGAGATTTTGATGCATCGAGGGAGTAAACTGTCAAGCTCATAATTTATCGATTTCAAGTACTATCGAGTAAACGTTTTCGAGCAAGTGTTATTCGATCTCGCGTCATTCGATTTCAAGTAGGGAACCCCAGTAAAATACCTTCTGATATATTAGAATTAAATGAAAGAAAATTTATAACTTATATTAAAAGCACACTTTGTAAACTAGCATATTACAAATTAGAGGATTATATCCAAGATAAGAATGCTTGGAAACATGTTGGTCAATTTATTTAGAGTCTAGACAAAATCAAACTGGTTGCTAATTTAATTGTATAATTTATATTTTTTATGAAATTCATTTTATTTTCTGTGATTAATATACTCACACACTGACATAGGTTATTAAATGTTAAAATTTTAGGGAAATCATCTACTTTTACAATGTTTGTAAATATGTGAGCACCATGCATCTAACGTAATTAATTTGTCTGTTATTGCTTCACTTTTCATTCTTTTTACCTATTGTGGTATAGTAATTTTATTCTAGATAAGTGCATTGTCTTCACATACAATTAATAATTACTGTATACAAATATTGTTAACATTTAAAAAAAGTAAGTATGGAGTTTCTTGCCCATTCTTCTCCATACATAACTATCTTTTGGAAGGGGCAACTAGAATCAATTAATTAATTATTTTTGTAAATTTTGACGTTCAAAAGTGCGTTTTATGTGCCTATTTGAAATAACTGATTTGACTTTGAGTTTGGTCCAAAATATTGAATACAAACATCATTATCAAAAGTATTATTACATTACATACATTTCAGATTAAATTAATTTATAAATAAAAGAGCATGACCCTTAAAAAAATATTCATATCATAATATGCTTTACTAGCTAAAAATATTTCAATGACCTTTTAAATGCTTCTACGCTTAGCTCTTTCCAGTTATTGGGAAGCTTATTGTAAATAATGGGACCCATACAAAAAACACTCCTGTGCATAAATGCAGTCCGATACCTATGTTGACAGAGTTGAATGTTATCACGTCTATTCCTAGGAAACCGGTCTGCCATGCGGGGAAATATGTAGATTCGGATTTGCTTTAACAAATATCGCGATTTCCAAAATATAAATTGATGGTAAAGTCAATATGTTGTGGCTTATGAAGAACGGCTTGCAGCTATCAGTCATTTTTAATTTAAATATGGATATAAGGCATTTTTTTGGGCTTTAAATGCGACATTTCGTAAGGTAAATCAAGTCTGACCCTCTGACAATACCATCATTCCATATTGTCTCTCTATTTTCTTTATTCTCATTTAAATATTTTAATTTACCAAGCTGCCAGTATTCATTTATTTATTTATTTAATATGTCTTACGAGCTAACAGATTTGACATGATTTGACATCATATTATGGCTTAATATACATATTGCACATGCTCGTCACCTTTTACACTAGATTTTATAGAAATTGCCATAATTCCAAGTCTATAAATAATAATAAAAATAAATTACAACAATGAATTAATACGAATAATAAAAAATAGCCAGAGCATCTCATGACAATTCCAATAAGCCCAAACACGGCTAGGATACATTGTTTTATTACGGAGTTCCGGTGCATACCTTCCGGCTTCATCTGAGATTAGTTCGATGGTACCATTTTCATCAGAATTATTTATTTAAATTTGCTTCATAGTCGCTTACCTATCTTAATCGAGATATCTTATCGCCACCCGTGAAATACTTATCATTAAGGAGTTCCGGTGGCCATTTGTGGTCTTCTGCATCAGTTCCACTTCATCAAATGATACTTTCTGAATGCAAAGGCTTGAGTTGTTGATGGAAATATAAAAATCGCTATACCTATGTATGCCTATAATATTTGAGGAATTTCCTCAATTTCTCATGGATCCCATCATCAGAACTTGATTAACCTTACAAACAAAAAAAAAAATCTATTCGGTTTATTAACGACGGAGTTCTGACGTAACAAACATTTTAAAAAATACAACCGAATTGAGAACCTCCTCCTTTTTGGAAAGTCGGTTAATTATCAAGCTCTCTTAGCTTGCTCTTGCTTTCTACATTCTCCTAATTCTCAAACTTTTTTAACCAACTTCTGCTGCCCAGATTTTTTGAAATGTTTGTTACCTCAGAACTCCGTCGTTATTATACCCCGTACCCACACATAGAAAGTCGACTGAAGAAGTTGATCAGTTGAGTCAGTTGATAATTTACCATTAACTTGCATAGGTAATTCACATGAATCGTTAAAGCCAGCTCCTATTCTATGCAGAAACTCTTGCTCAATCCGCCCTGCGTCTAGTCTAGTCAATAAGGGCAAAGATTGTGTTGTAATCTTTGTTGTGAACAACTTTATCAAACCTATCATAATGAGTAATAAAATATGCACTTACGTTAACAAACATAACAAGTAGCAAATGTGAAAATGTTTCAAACTAATTCCAACAAGTTGCTTGTTTAAATTTAATTGATAGCAAGTGAGTCATCATTAGTCGCTACGGTGATTATAGTATTATCGCTCGTGTTGCCGGCCGTCACCGCCACCGTCGCCGAATGGAACATCTCCTTGCGACTAAACTTTTTAAATTGACTTATAAATTTAAAACTAAACTGCAAAACAAAATGATCGAGCTCGCGACGCGGCGGGATGACCCGAACATAATGTACCTACTTACATGAAAACTTGAGATCGAGAAAATGGTGAGCGAACACTGCGAGCAGTGAGCACTGACTCATTGAGCACTCGGGCTCATTTGGCCACTCGGCAGTCGGCAATAGTCGGCATAGTCAGCCAGGTGCCACGGTCACGGACAGTCATGACTCTGAGGACGAACGCACATCACAACATCGCGTATATAATGTAGTCAGAGGAACATCGACCGCGCCGCTCACATACTATACCTACACATTCAGATTGTACATAACGGTATCTTTACAAAATTATTGCGTTACACAGAACTCTAGAACCATTGTCTTAAGTTTCTGCATATACATAATTACATATACATAGACAAGAATGTGATAACGTTGCAGTTGAGCGTGATGCTGCGGTAACGAGGTGTGGTGCGAGTGCGACAGTGGCCGGTCAGCGGTGCCGTGTGCGGTGGACGGCATTCTTTGACTCTGTGATGCATGCTCAACGTCGTGTGAAGGATAAAAATAGTCGTTATTGAGAGGCACGAGGTCGGCGCGCCGCCGCCGCCGTCCGTCGGCGTTGCCCGGCGAAGGGCGCCGCCACACAGACCGCTGTGCGCACCACTCGATGACGCTCTCTGTGCTTGCCTTCTATGCATACGCAACCCTAGAACTATTTCATTCATACCAAATTAAATACCTACATAGTCCATAACACATATACAGGGTGGAATTTTGTAATGCCACCTGAAGGGAAAGTACTCTTAATACTGTAGATAGAAAATTTTACTCAAAGAAAACATTCCTTTATTTTTTAATAGAAAGAGGACTGCATTCAAAGATTTCCGAAAATTCCCTTGCCACACCCGGGAATCGAACCGACTAAAATCTTTAAAAATTTCACCCTGTACTTTTATTGCATTGATCGTTAGGATCAATTATAAGGATGAAATCTCTCTAGCAAACATGATAAATTAAATGATAGGAAAACCATGAAATCTTAAATTATTTTAATTATTTACAAAAAATGGTAAACTAATTAGTTGCTCGAAATGGGCTCCATTTTCTTGGATACACAAATGTATTCTTCTAACGAATTCATTTCTAGGAACCTTTAATATCGTGTTGTGATGAATATTATAAATCGTATTCTGAACTTCAACTCTCAACTCGTTTACATTCGCACAACGACCATTCGCATAAGATTTAATGTAAATTAGATTTCCCCATAAAAAATTGAATTTCTAAGTCCAGATTTCATGGTTTTCCTTTCATTTAATTTATCAAGTTTCTTAGAGAATTTCATCCTTATAATTGATCCTAACGATCGATGAAATAAAATTACAGGTTGTAATTTTTACAGATTTTAGTCGGTTTGATTCCCGGGTGTGGCAAGCGAATTTTTGAAAATCTTTGAATGCAGTTTTCTTTCTATTAAAAAATAAAGGAATGTTTTCTTTGAGTAAAATTTTCTATCTGCAGTATTAAGAGTGGCATTACAAAATTCCACCCTGTATACCTGAAACAAACTTGAAATATGACCACTGGGCGCAGCTAGGGGTGCGGTACAAAATGTAGATGATTTCATTGATATAACGAAAGATGTTTAATACGACTACATCATAGGTACTTAGCGAATTTCAGGTGAATCATACGCCGATAGAACTCAAAACTATCGATTGATTATTATTTAATTACAATTGAATCGCCCTTTGTTTATTGTACGTAAACATAATAGTAATTTCAGACAATGACGAATACATCATTGATGCCAGATGATTCACTTCTCAATAGAGATTGCTCTATTGTGAGAGTTTGTACCTTGAGCCAATCAAATAGTGTTACTTGCGAAGTAGGTAAATAAAATTGGTGTGTCAAGTCACTCTACCTACATATTTGATACACAGAACGCAAGGAGATTTTCGGTAGGTATGGGCTGCTTAATCTAATCGTGGAAACTAAATTAACACTTATGAATGAAGAAGTTTATGTGTACCAAATTTCAACTTAATCGGCTCAGTAGATTAGGAGCAAATCGGCTGTGACAGGGACAGACACAGTTGCGAGTTGTGAGTTGTGTTGTCAGTTGAGGACAACTAGATGCGGGGGAAAATAAATGCGCCGTATCCACGCAACTCACAAGTTGCGTGGATACGGCGCATTTATTTTCCCCCCAACTTGTTATTTTCGTGTTTGTGTTCTTTCTCTGCGTCATATCAAATAAACGTATTTTTTTAATCGACTTTCCAAAAAGGAGGAGGTTCTCAATTCGGTTGTATTTTTTTTAATGTTTGTTACCTCAGAACTCCGTCGTTTAGGCACCGATTTGGAAAATTCTTTTTTATTTGAAAGGATATACCTACTTCCAGATTGGTCCCATTTTTTTCAAAATCCAGTTCTGATGATGGGATCCATGAGGAATTGAGGGAACTCCTCAAATTTTACAGGCAAACATATAGCGATTTTTGTATTTTAATCAACAACTCAAGCATTTACATTCAGTTAGTATCATTTGATGAAGTGGAACTGATGAAGAAGACCACAAATGGCCAACGGAACTCCTCAATGATAAGTATTTCACGGGTGGCGATAAGATATTTCGATTAAGATAGTTAAGCGACTGTAAAGCAAATTTAAATAAATAATTCTGATGAAAATGGTACCATCGAACTGTACTGAAGATGAAGCTGGAAGGTGTGCACCGGAACTCCGTGATAAAACAATGTATCCTAGCCGTGTTTGGGCTTATTGGAATTTTCATGAGATGCATTTGGGCTATAAATGGTTATTAATCGATGTTTATTAACTTTGCTTGGGTAGTTTTTGAGTTAGCTTCGATAATACCTACGTATTTAATCCACTTCGTAAAGGTATCTTGTGTCACTGTTGTTTGTGCGGTATAGAGCCAGTAGTGGTATTCGAATTGTCGTGGGATAGGTATCATAACTAAAAAAAAAACGACTTAAAAAAAAAATACACTAAAAAGTGAAAAATAGCTTTAATTTCGGAAGTCGGTGGCATAAAACGAAAATACAGAACCAATGACACCGACTTCCGAAATTAAAGTTATTTTTCACTTTTTAGTGTTTCTTTTTTTGGAAGTCGGTTGTTTTTTTGTTAAAAAGTTTATTTTTATTTTTATAAACGAGTGATCCTATAAGGGTTCCGTTTTTTCCTTTTGAGGTACGGAACCCTTAAAGTATTTATTCTATAAAATAGGTATATAATAGGTTGGGGAAAAAGTTTCTTCGCATTTTTTAAGAAAATTCAAAACATTTTTTAATATAGTTTATTTACATTTAACTATAGTATGTAGGTACCATTTTGTTCGATATCTTTTTGCCATCTTGTAGGTAGGGACATGATCCCATTGCTATAGAAATTTTGGGACTTCTGATCAAAATACCGCGACAAGTGGTTTTGGCAGTCCTCTCGTGATGTTAACCTGACACTGCCTAAAGAATTCTGAAGAGACCGAAACAGGTGGAAATCTGAAGGTGCAAGGTCAGGACTATACGGTGGATGCATTAAAACTTCCCAGCCAAACTCTCTTAATTTTTGCTGAGTGGCTAAAGATGTCTAGCGTTATCATGATGAAAAACCACACCCCTTCTGTTGATTAATTCCGGCCGCTTTCTCTCAACTTCTTGCTTTAATCTCATCAGTTGTTCGCAGTAGAGTTCAGAATCGATGGTCCTGCCTGGTGGTAACAGCTCATAATGAATAATGCCCTTCCAATCCCACCACACACACAGCATCACCTTGTTGCGAGTTAACCCGGGTTTCGCCACAGTCTGTGAAGCCTGACCGGTCTTTGACCACGACCTTTTTCGCACGTTCTTGTCGTACGTGATCCACTTTTCATCACCAGTTATCAGCTTCTTCAAAAATGGTTCGGTTTCATTACGTCGTAATAAAGAATCACAAATGAGTACAAGGTTCATTAGGTTTCTTTCAGTGAGCTCGTGAGGTACCCAAATATCGAGCTTTTTTGTGTACCCAGTTTTTTTCTTTTCAAATGTGCCAAAACTGTTTTGTGGTCAATTCCCAGTTCGTCAGCTACGTCGTAACTACTGATATGCCGATCTTGCTCCACTTTTTCAAAAATGGCATCCATTTTATCCGTAATAGGGCGACCAGAGCGACGTGCATCTTTGACATCAAAATTTCCGGATTGAAAACGCTTAAACCAAATTTGTGCTACTCTCACAGACACTGCACTAGGTCCATAAACATCGCAAATTTTTTTCGCGGCTTGCGTTGCATTTTTACCTTTTTTGTAGAAAATTTTTAAAATGTATCGAATTTCTTCATTAGATTCACTCATCTTGACAGTACGAAAAACAAATGAAAATCACACATTTTCCTAATTTGAATTTGGAATTATATTCTTTAAAATTTAAACTTTCAATGATACCAAAACCAGCCAGATACAAATAGTATAGCCAAAGAGATTTTATTACAAGTTCATACATACTATAATGCGAAAAAACTTTTTCCCCAACCTAATACATCTACACAAATCTCGCGACAAGCTTATGTATATCATGTAAATTTTACGAATATTGTGTAATAAAATAAAATGATAGGTTTGATTTAATTTAAAGTTTATTTTCTTCTTTTTAGAGCATTTAAATAAAAGCTTGTTTAAAAAAATGTTTATTTACTAATTAAAAATAATAATAATAATATCGAGTGGTTTGGCTCTTTCGTCGAAAGGCCTGATTTCAGCCCGAATTCCTTTATCCAATACATTTTACATGTTCTTCTGGTCTTTATTAGGTTAGGCTCTTCCGCGGCCTTGACGGGGTCGCCACCGGTCGATGGCGGATGCGGTGGGGCTGCAGAGGAAGAGGAGTGTCGGTTGCGTTGGCCGCTCTCCCTATCCTCTGCGGCCGAAAAGTGGTAGGCGGCGGGGCCACTGATCTGACCCGTCGCAAGGGGACCAAGGGCGCCTAGACACGGGGTCGTCTGGCACCCCTGTGCTGGTTTGGTCCCTGGGGTAGTCACGGCGTGCAGTGTGTTCTGGTGCGCCGGTGATGGGGGTTACTCCCCAGAGGAGGGTCCGGTGACGGATGGCTGCGGCTGGTTCGCAGATGACTTCAAGTTCCCGTGTTCTCGCCACAAGCGGCAGAGGAGGACACCGTGGAGTTTTGGTGGGTTGGAGTCCCACATAACTGCACTGCCTCCCTGTGGTAGTGTAGTATGCGTGCGCATTTCTCAACGAAAAAAAAAAAAAAAAGTTAGATTAGCTTATCTGTCCGAGAGGTGTGTCACTTACGTGGGACGTGATGGCGTAAACCAGCGCCGGATGTCGTGCGGTGTTCCACAGGGCTCGGTCGTATGGCCGCTCTTGTGGAACATAGGGGACGACTGGGTGCTGAGGGGTGAACTCCAGCCGGGCGTGGCGTGGACCTGACGTGCTATGCGGGCGACACGCTGGTCACGGCCCGGGGGAGTTCGCACAGGGAGGTAGCGTTGCTGGCGACGGAGGCGGTCTCACAGGTGGTGAGCCGCATACGGTGCCTCGGCCTGGAGGTGACCCTCAACAAGTCGGAGGCCATGGTCCCCGGCGGGCGCCGCCAGCCGGATCACACATCGTGGTCGGGGGGGTCCAGATCGCTGTCCAGTCCACCATGAAGTACTTAAGATTGGTGCTCGACAGCCGGTGGAACTTTCGACTCCACTTCCGGCGGCTGGCGCCCAAGTTGATAGGCGCGGCTGGGGCGCTGTCAACGCTGCTTCCCAATCTGGGGGGCCCGAGCGTCGCCTGTAGGTGACTATACGTGGGGATCGTGCGATCCATGGCCCTGTACGGGGCCCCAATCTGGGCGGCTGACCTGACGGCCGGCAGCATCGCTGTTCTGCGGAGACCGCAGAGAGCAATGGCCGTCAGAGTCATCAGGGGGTATCGCACGATCTCCTACGAGGCGGCTTGCGCACTGGCCGGATCCCCGCCCTGGGACCTGGAGACGAAAGTACTCGCGTCATTGTATCGGTGGCGTGAGGAAGCGAGGGCGCGGGGCGAGTGGCTGATGCAGCGACATGTGGAGCAGCGTCGGTCACAGCGTCGCGAGGTCCTGGTGGCGGAATGCCGGGACAGGCTTTCATGCCCTACCGCCGGCCTCGGTACCATCGAGGCGGTCCGGCCGGTGCTCGACCTTTGGCTCGGGAGGAGGCAAGGCTCCTTGTCGTTTCGTGTGACGCAGTTGCTCTCGGGGCATGGTTGCTACGGGAAGTACCTACCTATGTCGCATAAACAGGTAGCCGGACGCCCGGTGTCACCACTGCGTCGACTGTCGGGAGGACATGGCGTGGCATACGCTGGCAGAGTGTGCCGCTTGGGAGGAGCCGTGCCGTGCCCTCATCTCTGGAGTAGGCAGTGACCTGTCGCTGCCGGCCGTCGCTCGCTCGATGGTCGGCAGCGAGGAGTCCTGGGACGCGGTGGTTTCCTTCTGCGAGACAGTCATTTCGCAGAAGGAGGCTGCGGAACGGGAGAGGCGGTCTCGTCCACTCACCAGGCGCAGCGGGTGCACCGGGCGTCGGCGGAGGGCGGATAACGCCTTCGTCCAGCCCCCCTAAATGGGTTCAGGGACGACGGACTAGGGGACGTCCGTCGCGCCCCATATATTGGACCCGAGATGGCGGCGCGTAGTGTTCCACGCGCGCCCCTCGGAGACGTCGCGGGGGAAGTCAAATACCTCACTCCCCCCCTCGACCTGAGGAGAGGCCCGCCGCGGCGGGCCGGCACCAGTCGGGGGTTGCGGAAGTATGTTCGTTCCCGTGACCCCCGGCGTAGGTGTGAGACGGAACACCGGGGTGGTTTTTAGTCAGTATGAGTCTGACAGACCCCTCCGCCCGCCCCAGGGCGGAGGACATCCATGAGGATTTTCCACCCCGGAACAAAAAAAAAAAGGTTAGGTTAGCATATGTGGGCAGCCTCCTCTGGGCTATGCCTCCGTAACAGAGGAAGCGTCCAGACATGCGTGCGGCGGCAGGGTGGCTCTATAATGGACGTCACTTTCGCCACCCCAGCGTTGGCCACGCGCGTGCTGAACTGGCGGGTGGACCTGGTGGAGACCATGTCGGACCGCTACGTGCGGTCCGACATGGTCATCTCGCGACATCTCCACCGGTGGCCCTGGAGGGATGCGGCCCTCCTCGGGGCGGTCAGCGTTCCCACGGTGGTCCCTCACCCGCCTGGAGAGGAAGCGGCGGCGGAGGCGGCGTTTATCCAGGACTGGTTTTTGCCGTCTTCCGCCGGCCTGGACGTGGACACCATGGCGGGGCACCTGAGGGAGTCTCTGACCGAGGTGTGCAATCCTAGCATGCCTCGGTCTGGCAGACCGCTGCCCAATCGGGCGGTGTACTGGTGGTCGGTGGAGCTGGCGGGGCTTCGAGCGGCATGCGTGGAGGCCAGGAGGGCCTACGCGCAGAGCCGGCGGCGGCGTCGACGAGACCACGCCCACGAGGACCACCTCTATGAGGTGTACATAGAGGCAAAAATGGTCCTCGGGCGAGCCATAGCCGACGCCAGGGATTCGGCGAGAGCGGAGGTACTGGAGGGTCTCGACAGTGATCCCTACGGGACGCCATACAAGGCGGCGCGCAACAAGCTGCGCCCCTTTGTTCCCCCGGTGGCCGAGACCCTGGAGCCCTCATTTCTGGATGGGGTGGTTCAGTCCCTGTTCCCGTGCAGGGACAACTTCACCCCACCAGTGATGGGCCCTCCGCGGGGGATAGCTCCGCCAGCTGAGGAGGAAGAGGAGGCCCCTCGCAGGTTTCGGGACCTCTTCAGCGCATGTCTTGCGTCTGGGAGGTTCCCGAAACCGTAGAAGGAGGGGCAGTTGTGCCTCCTTTGCAAGGAGGGCCGCCCTGCAGACTCCCCCTCGGCATACCGACCCATTGCCCTGCTCGATCAGGTCGGCAAAATGTTTGAGGGGATAATCGCTGCCCGCCTAAAGAGCCATCTGCGGAATGTGGGGCCGGACTTGTCGGACGCTCAGTTGGGATTTCAGGCTGAGCGTTCCACGGTGGACGCGCTGGCCCACCTTAAGGGCCAGGTGAAGGAGGCGATGGAGGCGGGGGACGGATTGTTGGCGGTGTCATTCGACATAGCCAACGCCTTCAACTCTGTTCCCCACTCCACCATCCTAGAGGCACTTCGATTCCACGGAGTGCCCCGATACATGCGGCGTCTGCTGGCCAGTTACCTAGAGGATCGGGCGATCGTCCTCGTGAACAGGGCTGGCCAAGACACCCCCAGGTCTGGGCGTCCAAATGAAGTCACGAATCCGGATATGATAAAA
This sequence comes from Dryobota labecula, assembly GCA_947523025.1. NCBI lineage: Eukaryota > Metazoa > Arthropoda > Insecta > Lepidoptera > Noctuidae > Dryobota > Dryobota labecula. The sequence continues at coordinate 501,371 of OX383294.1, forward strand.
AAAAAAACACAAAATTATACTGAACGATCGGCGCTTAAAGTTGCGAGAGATAGCAGAGATGGTGAGCATTTCATCTGAACGCGTTTTTTATATAATACACCAACATTTGGAAATGAAAAAGCTTTGATGGATGCCGCGTTTGCTCACTGTCGACCAAAAGCAACGTCGTGTGGACGATTCATCGGAATGTTTGGCGCTGTTTAAGCGAGATCCTAAAGAGTTTCTGCGGCGTTATGTTACAGTAGATGAAACTTGGATACATCATTATACTCCTGAAACAAAAGAACAACCTAAGCAGTGGACTGAGAACGGAAAACCTGCGCCGAAGAAAGCAAAAACGGTTTTGTCGGCCGGCAAAGTGATGGGGACTGTTTTTTGGGATGCTCGAGGGATTATTTTAGTGGATTATCTGCAAAAAAGAAAAACAATAAAAGGAGAGTACTACGCAAGCTTGTTGCAAAAATTATGTGACGAAATTCGAAAGAAACGACCTCATTTGGTCAAGAAATAAATTTGTCCCACCATGACAACGCGCCTGTACACACGTCAATGGTTGCAGTCACCAAACTCCATGACTTGCGGTTCGAATTGCTACCGCATCCACCCTTTTCCCCAGATCTGGCCCCGTTCGACTTCCACTTATTCCCAAACCTGAAGAAATGCTTAAGGTGGCAAGAGATTTTCATCAAATGATGAAGTCATTGTTGTCGTAGACGAGTATTTTGAGGGGTTGGAGAAAACATTTTTTCAAACTGGTGTATCGGCATTGGAGAAGCGATGGACTAAATGCATCGAGATAGAAGGAAACTACGTTGAGAAATAAATTTATTTTAAATAGATTATTAAAGTTTTTCTTTGTCGTTTCGGAAACTTATCAATCAGCCCTCGTATACTGCAGAGTGCGGCAGGTTTCTACAGGGGACGCGCTAGTGACTGGTCCCCCACCAGTCACTCATCCTCTCGCCACGTTTCAAAGCTTAGGATAAGATGTTTATTTTTATTTTAGAAGAGTCTTTCCTCTGGGCCGAGCGGTTAAGCCAAGCCCCCGACGGCGGCATTGTGCATGCCTCCGTTCGCTGTCCAGCAAACCCGACTCAGCGAACCCGCCGAAAGTTCTCTCCTCAAGGTTGCTCCTTGAGGTAAGAAACAACAGCCACGTTGGTGCGCCTGCACCGTAGTGGCAGTTGTCTCCTTTGTTCCTCCAATGTGCCCTCTGCAAATCAGAGGGACACTGTACATCCACCCTAAATAAAAACTGTTAAGGGTGTGACGGTACATGAAAATATATGATAAGTTAAAAGAACCTACTAAGACCTACAAGCCTGACAGTCCCTATGACTCTAAGCCCTATAAGCCCTACAGCCCTAACCTATCATATACCTAGTAAGTGATAAATAAATATAAGTATAAATAAGTTCAGCATGTCTGCACCATGCGACCTAAGGTTACAGACGGAAAGTAGACAGGATTTCCAGATTCGGGAAGGATACACTCACTGCCAGTCTCGCAGACTCACGAGACTGATCAGAGCTGCCTAAAGGGTGTCTTGGCCACAGTGAGGGATAATGAGACAAGATTATAAAATTGTAATCTGATTTTTTTACAACAAATGTTATAGCCTATATGCCACTTCATCGCCGGCGCGGTGAAATATATAGTAGGTACTTTTATTTTGTTCATTAAAAATAAAGTAGAAAAAAAAATGTTATCGTTTAAGCAAATGTTGGAGATTATTTTGGTATAAACTACTACGTCAAAGTTATGCAGAACTTTAGAGATATTCGGACATTTTTCCAAACCTTTTCAGAAGAAAATTGAATTAGGTCCAGTCGTTTTTAGGGTTCCGTCATCGATTTAGAATACCCTAGATACACCGTCAACGCTTGAAATGTGTCTCGATACAACTGTGCTAAAATTACTTCTAAGCACAGTTGCGCTCTCAGTAACGCGCGCTTCGTTGTCGGGTGAACATGCCAAAGTGCTCCGTAAAAAGTGCAAAATAATACTTTAACCACGTTGAAAAGGGATGGCATATCGTATTTTCGGTAAGTACTAGATAATAGTTTTATAATGTAGTGAATTTGTGGCAAAATACGCCTTCAAACTCATTAAAAACATTTTTTTTTTAATTTATTTCAATACGTCTCTTCATTTGACGCTACGCAGTTGGCTTTTTCCCTCGCGCAGCACTTGTATTAAGTGGAAAGGAGATGGAAGATGTATAAAGTGGAACATAGTCAAATATTAAATGAATAGAGTCGCTTATTGTTTTTTTCTTTCTGCGGTATGTCAATAATATGGAATTAACATAGAATAACTATAGCCTGTCTGGAGATGAGCAAAATTTATTTGAATGGTGATTGGTGTTTTTTATATTATAGTTATTATTAATTGAAAGGGAAAAATGGCGAAAAATTATAGCTAATGAGAGGAGTGAAGATTTTTTTAAGCCAAATGATTCTATAAAAAAAAGGGTGGTTCGCTCTTGTCACTTCTCAGAAAATGACATGTATTATACGAAGAAAGGCTTTCGGAAAGTAAAGAAAGGGGTTATTTCATGTATTGCAGTAAGTTTTTACATAAAATATTGTGACTACTGAGTAAATGTGCTGAGTTAATGGTGCCGATTCTTTTGTACACCGAACTAAACTAACTAAACTATCACTAAAATTCCTTACTTTTGGCTATGAGAATCTTAAAGCTATTCTGCAAACAAAATTCTCTAAATTTAAAAATAAGTTTGACACAACTAAATCGAATTTGACAATCGTGACTCCACGTGGTATTTTTTTTTATGGCTTCGCAATGTTGTACTTGTTTGCCTATGATTTTTTTTAGAGCCAGAGACGCGCATAGGGGGGCAGCCGCGACGTGTTTTTTAATGGAATTTTTCACTTTTTGTGTGGAAAAAAAAAAAAGATTACCTACATGTAGAGTAATAGCGGTTTAAGCGTTTCTAAAAGGGGGTCGAAATTTTCATTATTTTTGCGATAGGACGCACCATTTTGGAGATATAAGCAAAAGTAAAGGTAAAATGTGTGGGGACACATATTTTACCAATTTGGAAGTGTGTGTAACTTCTAAAATAAGAGAATGATAAAACTAAAAAATATATATGTCGGAGTTTGACAGGGCAGTTATTTTTTTAGTAAGCAGAACCGCTGACCTTATTCTGGTCTTCGGTTCTGCTATAACTACAGTGGATTTCACATTTGATCTATCAGGAAGCTTAAGGATTTCATTAAAATAAAAACAAGCAAACTACTTATAATGCAATAATTTTTAATCAAACAGATAGATTTTACTCACAATGTTTCTTCTTCAAAATCGGCAGCAAAACTGAGCTCCGTATTCAAGTCACGCCTTTTATAAACTCGTTTGCCCCACTAGAGGCAAACGTCAATCACAAAGTATTTTACCGCCGAATAAACAAGTAAAGTTTAAACATATTTTAAAAGTAAATAAGTTTTAGGTACTATTTTTTTTTTTTTTTTTTTTTTAATAAACTATCTGCAATCAGCCCTTGGGCTATAATCAGATTCGTTGTTTCTTAACTGGCAGTTCGAGATTGTTCACATCCTGCGATGCGTCATCTCGTTAGTAAATGTAATAGTGTTGGTTAGATTGACGCTATTCGTTCTCTTTTAAGTCTGTAGGTAGAGTCTGAGGACTTTAGAAGTGTAACAGCGAGTGCATTTGTATGTCGTTGGAGTCTTTCCTTATAATTTTTGCAGGACCTTTCTACAACCTCCTTGATAGTTGGGATTTGTAGGTACTCATGTACTTCAGAGTTTTTAGTGAACCAGGGTGCACCACTTAAGGTTTTTAGTGCTTTATTTTGGAAGCGCTGTATTATGTCAATATTTGAGTGGCTTGCTGATCCCCAGAGCTCTATACCATACGTCCACACAGGTTTAAGGATGCACTTGTAGATAAGGAGTTTGTTTTCCAAGCTCAGTGATGACTGTCTGCCTATGAGCCAGTGAATATCTCGTAGTTTTATGTTTACATGATCCCTTTTGGTCTTTATATGTTCACGCCAGGTAAGTCTTCTGTCGATGTGCATACCTAGGTATTTGGCAGTGCTTTTCTGTGGCAGAACGTCTTCACCGAGTTTCACTTGTGGGCAATCCCCTCTTCTTAAGGCGAAGGTAATATGGACAGACTTAGCAGCACTAGCCTTGATTCTCCACTTTCTCAACCATGATCCAATCTTATCTAGGTGTTCTTGAAGTTTCGTGGATGCTTTAATCTGGTCTTTATCGCAGGATAGGACTGCAGTGTCATCAGCATAGGTTGCAGTAACAATTACCTTTGAGGTGGGTAGGTCAGCAGTGTAAATTGTGTACAGAACAGGGCCCAGCACAGAGCCCTGGGGCACTCCAGCTTCTATGGGATAGAATGAAGATAGGCAGTCTCCAGATTTAACTTGGAACACTCTGTCCGCCAAGTAAGATTTGAGCAGCATGTATGCGGTGTGTGGTAAGCAAATTTTTAGTTTGCACAGGAGGCCCTTATGCCATACTCGGTCGAAAGCTTGTTGTATGTCAAGGAAAGCAGCTGAGCAGTACTCCTTTCTTTCCAAGGATTGTCGGATTGTGTGAACCACTCTGTGTATTTGTTTATTCGTTCCATGGTGTGCTCGGAAACCAAATTGATGCTCCGGGATTGTCCTTTGTTCCTCCAGTATAGGTAACAGTCTTTGTAGCAACAACTTCTCAAACAGTTTAGACAATAAAGGAAGAAGACTTATTGGTCTGTATGACGAAACTTCAGTAGGAGGCTTTCCAGGTTTAGCTACCATATTTATGATTGAGACTTTCCAGATGACAGGGAAATAGTGTAGTCTCAACACTGCATTGAATAGAATTGTTAGCAAGACAATTCCTTTTCTCGGTAGATGATTAAGGACTTCTGATGTAATCAGATCAAAACCTGGCGCCTTTTTCTTCTTCAAGTTATGAATAGCTTTCCAAACTTCTGTTGGGGTGCACAGTCGCAAAGGTAGAGACATTTGCTGATCACTGTCAAGGATTTCGTCAATTTCTTTTTCCGGATGCATGAGGTCGGGTTCATTTGGTTTGAATACATCTTTTAGGAATTCAGCAAATAGCTCGGCTTTATCCGTAGGTTCCCTTACCCATTCGCCATTTGGCTGTCTTAATGGAGGCATGTGTTCTTGTGGCCGCTTTAGTGACTTAGTTATTTTCCATAGGGAATAGTCGTCTGCTTTGTGAGGTGATAAAGTTTTTAATTTATCTTGGAGAGTGACGTCATCGTTCTCTTTAAGCATTTCCTTTAGTTCCTTTTGTGCTTTATTGAGAGCTGTTTTATCATGTGCGTTTCTGCTTGTGTACCATTGTCGTCTCAGTCTCCGTTTTACAGTTATCATTTCCCTTATTTTGAGTGTATAGTCCTGTTTTTGAGGACTGTATTTTATACATGGAGTAGACATCCAAGCGGCTTTTTGGATCAGGTTAGTTGTATACCAGGCTGCATTTTCCAAGTCTTCCTCAGTTTTAACGTTCACTTTGGACGTTCATCTGATAAGTATATCTCTTCCTTTTTAGTGGTTATATTAATTCTAGCGATTTCTGTCTTTTGCTTTCTATTGACTAAATAGGATTTAATTAAATTAAGAACATTACCTCGAATACCATATGCGTCAAGTTTTTTTTATTAAAATGTCATGATTTACGTAGTCAAATGCTTGAGTCATATCGCAGAAGATAGCACATACAGGTGTTTTTTTGTCCACTTTTATCAATACCTCGTATAAAAAGTCGTATATCGCCATATTTATGGTCTTATTTTCGCGAAATCCCTTTAGCTTATTACATAATATTTTTTTTTATCTATGTAACCGTTTAATTCCTTTTGAATGAATTTCTCAAATATTTTCAAGATAGGAATCAGAGAAATAGGCCTATAGAATTCCATAAGCTCTCTATCTTCTTTCTTAAATTGTGGCTTAACTATCGCTATCTTTAGTGCGTCAGGAAACGTGCCAGCTACAATGCATAAATTTATAATATGAGACAAATGGTCACATATTTCAGATGCTACAGCTTTTATTACTTTGGTTGATATGCCATCGTACCCCACGTTACTTGTGTTTTTTAAGGCCATAGTGATTTTTTGTGCCTGTAGTGGTGCACAGGGTGCCATAAACATCGAGTTTTTGTTGTTTAAGATGGGCCGAGTAGTTTTATCACTGGACTGGATGGGTTGTATTTTATCGATAAAATAGTCATTAAATTGATTAGCAATTTGTTTCGCATCCGTAATTTTGTCTTTATTGATTTTAATTTTCAGAATATAATTTTTAGGTAGATTAAATTTTCCTTGATTTATTATTTGCCATGCTGTTTTACATTTATTCTGTGATGTTTTGATTTTATAGTTATTTTGTGAATGCTGTGTCAGAGTCATAATTTTTCTAAAATGCTTAGAGTATTCTTTAAAGCGAGTTCTATTAAATTCATTTGATTTTAATCTGTAGGTCCATAGAAGTTGCCGTTTTTTCTTACTACAGGATTTAATACCTTTAGATATCCACCTTGGTTTTGTTATTACATTTATTGTAATCATCGTTTTAGGAAAATAGAGGTTGTAGAAAAAATAAAATATTTCATGAAATTTGTTGTATGCAATGTTCGGATCATCCGTTTCATATATTTCGGAGAAATACATTTTGCTCATACAATATTTAAATTTAGATGTATTTTCCTTGCTGTAATTGCATCGAATAGCACCGTATTTTTCGATTGTACATATTTTATTTACCGGGCATTTTAAAATCTGGGCTGTGTGATCTGAAAGGGCAAACTCTATGACGTCTGATTTACACCGTTTGTTTGTTAAGCTGTGCATTATAGCTAAAATATTTGAGAGGATTGTCTATAACCAGTTATATTCCGCCCTTGCTAGCTCATTCACCTCCTTTCAGCACGGATTTTTGAGAGGACGATCTACCACTTCTAACTTAATTTTATTTAATGATTTCATTACGGATGCAATGGATAATGGTAAGCAGGTAGATGTGGTTTACACAGATTATAGCAAGGCTTTTGATCGGATCGACCACGATACCTTGATAAAGAAGTTAAGCTACATGGGCATTCGCGGGGACCTTTTGAGGTGATTCTCTTCTTACATTGATAACAGGTCACAAGCAGTAGCACTTAATAATTATATTTCTAGTTGGGTAAACGTGCCCAGCGGAGTGCCTCAGGGTTCGTTGCTCGGTCCTCTTTTATTTGTAGTCTATGTGAACGACATCGATCAGTGCCTCCATTCATCCAAACTTTTATGCTTTGCCGATGACATGAAACTCTTTGCCACTATTTCAACGCTCGAAGATAGACTAGCACTACAGGCTGACTTGTATCGGCTTGAAGATAATTGTCGGGCTAATAGACTTGATCTCAACCCATCTAAGTGTTCGGTGATCACTTACACTAGAAAACGTGCAGTCCTTGCCACTACTTACACTTTGGCTGGCCAAATCTTGCCGAGGTGCAATACCATTCGTGACTTAGGTGTCCATCAAGACAGTAAGTTAGTTTTTGACACACACATTGACGCAATTGTCAAAAAAGCTTCTAAACTGCTTGGATTTATAATACGTCTCTCTAAGTGTTTTACTGATGCTAAAACACTAAAAATATTGTATTGCACTTTTGTAAGAAGTCAGCTAGAGTATGCATCTCAGATATGGAATCCACGTTATCATAAATACATTGACCGCATCGAAAACATTCAAAGACGTTTCATAAAATATCTTTGCTTTCATCAAACGATTCCATATCGGTCAACCGATTATCTTGGACTCTGTAAGAAGTATCATCTGCTACCACTGGTAGATCGACGTAAAATTGCAGACTGTTTATTCTTGTTAAAGATCCTCAATAACAATATTGATAACCCCGAATTATTGTCAAAATTTCATTTTAATGTGCCAAGTGAAGTACTTCGTTTTAATCCACCAATACGTGTACCTCATACATCTTCGAATTATAGGCAGAATAGTTATATTGTGCGCGCAGGCAGGAGTTACAATGATGTATGCAAGGAATACGATTTTGATCCATTCACAATTAGTGTGAACTCGGCCAGAAAGTGTTTAAGCCTCAAATTTTTCAAGTAGCGGTAGGTTATATTTTTTTTTTCTGTTAATGCAGTCACATCAATTGCAAACCAAATATTTATATTTATTCTTATTTTAATTTAGGTGAATTGTTTTATGTTTTTGTGCTCACACCATAAATTATTACCTATTCAATGTCTATACGTGAGGATTTGTAATTGGCTCTCGGGTGACTATGGTTTCCTATTTTGTTTGTTTTTATTCGCTGTAAGTCCTCCATGTACTAAATAAATAAATAAATAAATAATTATGCGCAAAATTATCGATACATGTCTGACTTTCTGTTCGAGTAGGTTGATTTATTGCTAGTTTTAGGTTGAAGCTAAGTAGAAGGCACTCAAACTCCATCTACTGATAATTCCTTTTTAATATGTCTATATTGAAATCGCCGGCTATGACAATATTTTTATAGGCATACTTTGACAATTCACGTAAGACTGTTTCGAATTGATTAAAGAAACTATTGAGATTGTTCATATTTGGAACTCGGTACACACACACAAAGGCAGTCTTGTACTTGGTGAGCTCAATGGCTCAGCATTCAAATGTCCCTGTTATTGACATTTTTGAGATTTTTAGTAACTCTTTCCATTCGTGTCCATTTCTAATTAGGATACATGATCCACCTCTCTTAACTTCTTTTCTACTATAGTGAGCGGCTAAGCAGTAGTTTGGTATGCTCAACTGGTTTTCGTAGCCTTCCATCATAAAATGTTCTGTAACGCATATTACATCCACTTGGATGTTTTTTTCTGTAAGTTCAGTCAGACAAACTGCGAGCGCATCCGCCTTGTTCAATAAACCTGCTATGTTCTGGTGCATTACATAAAGATGTTTAAGATGTTTAGTGACGAAAAAGTTCACCGTGTGACAGATTATCCATACTTTGACAGTTCATGTCAGTCAATATCATCTGGTTATTATATTTTATGTCATCAATTAAATTAATTATATCTTTAAAAATTATTTGTATTCCAGCATTATTTATTGCGCTAGTCCGTCTGTTATACTCAGTGTAGCCGTAGGTGAGATTTTTATTGCTGTCTATTAGATATGCGTATTCGTGCGTCAGTATGTCCAAGAAAAGTAAGTTATTAAAAGTCTCCACTCTTGAATTGTATAAATTAGTGTAGTTCTCGCATTTATATGTTGGAGCGCATAAAATAAAGTTAGTATGGTTGATTTCCTGTAGTACTTGTCTGATAAGCATAATAATGTCAAAGTAACTATTTGTTGTTCTAAAGTCTTCTTCACCTAACATGATTAAGCAGTAGTCCTCTAACGTAAAGTCGGATACTTTGTCTTTTAATCCCTTTAGCAATAAGCTTACATTTTCGTGAGGTTTTATGTGATGATAGATTTCCGATAGAATAAGAGAGTCTTCTGCAATGCTCAGAATTTTATTATTGTTATCTGTACTCAGAATACATATTTTACACCTTTTCTTAGTATTAGGTGTTGGCCTTGCGGATCGGTTATTTTTAATATTAGGACAATTTTTGTTTACTTCAGTAGTCTCGTGACTTCTTTTGTTATCTGGTGCTTCGAATTGGATTTGATTATTGCCAGTTAACCGTTTGTTTTTCTGTTTTTTGGTACTAGATGACCTTACTTTAGCTGGACTGTTTGTCACTTTCATAAGTAGATTATTTTTTTTAGTCAAATAATTATTTAATTTTTTGAGTTCATTGTTTTCTAATGAGCCGACTAGAATAACTGCCACTAGCGCTACCTGTATTGACAATATTTTTACAAACTTAAGACCACCTTCTACCCATTTAATTATAAATGAGTTGGACTCTGATCACTGTGGCCAGTTAGTCACTTTCCCTCAGAAAATTGTCAGAGGTCAAAGAAAACTTGTAAGTTTTATACCTGTAAACAAAAGTCGCTTAGAACAATAACGAATAAGTTCCGTGCCTATTTTTCGGGATTATCAGTACATACCATGTCTTCAATAATTGATGTTATTTCACCGTTTTTAGCAATTGTCTTTAATTCTTGTATTGCGTCTGGTGTATTTCCTGATCTGATGAAACTTAGCAAAGTGATTCCACTGTTCAAATCTGGCAGCACAACTGATCCCACGAATTTTCGGCCTATTTCGATATTACCTACATTGAGCAAAATCTTTGAAAAATTAATTTTAAAACAAATGTTAGGACATTTCAATTCACATAATTTACTTCATTTGAAACAGTTTGGTTTTACAAAAGGTCGTTCAACTACAGATGCGGGCGTGGAATTACTTAAGAGCATATTCGAGGCCTGGGAGGAGTCGCGGGATGCTCTTGGCATTTTCTGCGACTTGTCTAAGGCCTTCGATTACGTACATCATGATACACTCATCAGGAAACTGCATCACTATGGTATTAGGGACAGGGCTCTCGACCTTCTGACTTCTTATCTGAACAACAGAATTCAGAAGGTTGATGTTAATGGCAAGAGATCTGCAGGATCTGCGGTCACTATGGACGTTCCGCAGGGTTCAATTCTAGGTCCTTTCTTGTTTTTAATTTACATAAATGACTTACCTTATCACATAAGGGATGATCACAAGATTGTGTTATTCGCAGATGACACTTCCCTCATTTTTTAAATCAAACGTCATTAGTCAACTTTGAACCAGTTAACGATGCACTCTCTAAAGTTGTTCATTGGTTTAATGTAAATAATCTTCTCCTGAACGAAAAAAGACTAAAGTCATTAAATTTTTAACGCCAAATGTCAGGCAGCTAACTACTAAGGTTCAACTTAATGGAATAGATTTGGACCCTGTTGAGTCGACGGTTTTTCTTGGAATAACGATTGACGGTAAATTACAATGGGGCCCACACATAGAAAAATTGTCAGGAAGGCTAAGTTCGGCCGCCTATGCTGTTAAAAAAATTCGAAAGATAACTGATGTAGATACTGCCAGAATTGTTTATTTTAGTTATTTTCATAGTCTTATGTCATATGGGATTCTTCTCTGGGCAACCTGTGCGGATATTAATACAATCTTTGTTTTACAGAAAAGGGCTGTTCGAGCCATTTATAACCTTGGTGCAAGAGATTCCCTTCGGGAAAAATTTAAAGAAATAGATATTCTGACTGTAGCCTCTAAATATATATTTGAAAATCTATTGTATGTACACAAAAATATATACAATTTAAAGAAAATGTCCGATATTCATAGTCTAAATACCAGAAATAAACACAATCTTGCTGTACATCGCACTCGCCTCCACAGAGTCGGCAACTCATTCATGGGTCAATGTATACGCTTTTACAACAAACTTCCCATTGAAATTCGAAACTTACCCATTAAACGATTTAAAAGCTGTATTAAAACCAAACTTTGCAAAAAGGGTACTCGTACTATAAAATTTCTGATTATTTAGAAGACAAAAAAGCTTGGAATTGCACTGCTCGCTCTGCTTAAAGCCTTGTGATTAAGCCGTAAAACTTGACATTTTAATAACACTAGTTTACAAATTAAAATAAAAGTCATGTCCTTTCAATGAATTCCATATCGATGTATTTAGTAGTAATAACTAAACGCAAACATATATTTGTTTTATTTCTATCACGTCTATAAATCAAGTTCTTATAACATCTTATTTTCAAACTACTCATAAATTGGTTTCGATTTTATTTTAAAATTTTGATGCTGTGCAGTGTTCAGTTAAATAAATACTTGTTTTAAAAATGTCAAAAAGGTTGTGTAAAGTACATTCTGATCGTTTTTGTTATGTTTGTGGTGAATTTATAATATCTAAAAAAGGATATCCCATAACGGAATCACTTAAAGATGCATATTTCGGTTATTTCAAAATTTCGGTCTGTCACCAGGACAAAACATGGGCTCCTCACGTTTTTTGTGAAAGATGCAGAAAAACTAAGCTCTTGGGCTGCTCTCGGACAAGTCAGCGATGAACATGGAGAGCGTTTTCATCAGGATTAGAAATTTTTTGAGCAAAATTATCAAGGATACTGGGACCAGGCCATGTTAGGTGATTATTGCTGGTCTGTTATTAGAGGTACAGACACGAATAAATACAAGAAAAAAGCTAAGACAATTCACTTTTAATTTTTTGTTTGATATTTTTGTAAGCATTAGTTTTTGTAAAAAATTATCAAAAATAATAAATATCTTGGAAACATGACGTGTTAGATTTTTTTATAATTTTTCTGAAACTCAGTGCACCTCGATTGTTAAGAAAAAAAACGTTTCATTCAAAGGACAAAAACTTTGTAAACTAGTGTAATTGTACAACGTTTTTTATATGACGTGTAAAAGTGATTCCGATATCCTATTTACAGAATAAACGATTTCATTTCATTTCATTTCGAGGGTGCTAAAGCCGATAGTGAGGTCAGAATTAATCCATTTCCATTTCCATTTCCTTCATGGGATGCCGATGACAGTACTATCATTGTTAAACATGACAAAAATAATAAAGACTTTGAAGCTGACATAATCAATGCATTAGAACAAGACGTTAACTGGCTAGAAAATAACAACTTAATTATAAATTTGAAGAAAACAAAAATTATGAATTTTCGTCAAAGAGTAGCTAATTCGGAACTAAACGTAAGCTTTAATAATGAAAAAATTTAAGAAGTTGCAAATACAAAATTTTTAGGCTTAACAATCGACAATCAACTTAATTGGAAGCAACATACTTCAATATTAATTTAAAAAAATTGTTAGTTTGCCTTTGCTTTGCATAAACTAAAGAAAGTAGTCAATCAAGCAGCGGCAGTCACTGCATACTATGGATATGTCGATTCTATACTACACTACGGACTCATGTTTTGGGGTAACTCCTGCAATAAGGACATGGTGTTCAAATCGTAAAAAAGATGCATTAGAGCTATTACGGGTATAAAAATAACTGATAGTTGCAAACCTTATTTTGTATTGTTAAAAATAATGACTTTACCCTGCTTGTACATATTTGAGACTGCTTTATTTGTTAAAAAGAACATGCATCTATTCAGAAAAGCATCTGAACATCGATATAAAATGATTAGACAAGTATATAGACATGAATTATGCGTTCGACCATCAAAGACCGCCTTAATGCACAAAAGCATACTTTGCATGGCCCCAAAAATATTTAATAAATTACCAAATGGTATTAAGGACTTAAATATTATTCAATTTAAAAACAAATTAAGACATCTATTATTGGAAAAATGTTAATGTTATTATCATTGACATATATATTACTGCGTAAGGACTGGGCGGACCGCATGTTATAATGACGCCTCGAACTTGGTCCCAAAATGGTCTTCCCTATAACGAAGTGAACTAGAACGCGTTCGGCTGTCTTCGGGAGCGGTCGTAAAATTTTACAAGCAAAAATGCCAAGTTGTGTCGTGAAGGGTTGCGTGAACTACGACAAAAAGTACAATAAAACAATTGATAACATTTCATATCACCGATAAGTTAAAAATATGTAATTATATCAACTTCTAACATTATTTAAAACAATTTTCTTTCTAATTTGTCTCAACGTTTGGCAAAGACGACGCGAAGCCGCGTTAAAGTGCGTCATAACTTTGCAGCGGCGCGCGTTTTTATCCGATGAAATGAAAAGATTTATTATTATGACTATATGATTTAATTATGTATAAAATTATTTTTATTGTTTATTAAAAGCAAATTAAAATGTGTTTTTATGTACTTACTGCTAAAAAATCTGTAAGTACAGTGAAATACGTATTTATTTTGCAGATTTCCTTCTGATTCCGTGCGAAATAAAGTTTGGAGTCGTGTCATAAGTTAAAAAAAAATAAGTTTAAAAATATTGTTTTATTCGAAGGCCAATGAAAATTTTATGACACAAACAAACTGCAATAAATATAAATTTCGAAAAATAGAAGTTTTTTTTATTTCTTTGTACCTCGAAAAATACCCGCTCTTACAAGTTTGCGTCTAGGAGCAGACCACGCCGATTGACATCGTAGTTCATAGTAGTTCTAATAGATGGCGTTAGTGTTTTTGTATGGCGACCGTGTCTGGCAAACGTTCGGACGACCGTATCTTTACTATTTATATCAATGGTTATTATACTGTTGACGAATTCCTTAATGATAAATTGTAAGTTATTTGACATTGATATTTATTTAATTTTGACAACGTATTATTATCTATATTTCTATTCATTATTTATATGTATATTCAATTGTTAATGTTTTGCTTGTTATGTTGTGTTTCGTTGTAATTATAATTTTAATATGTTGATTGTTCTTTTTTTATAATAATTACTAATTATGTTAAAGAGTGTACACCTTTAAGGTAGATTTTTGAGGAACTACGAGTATTTATTTATTAGGAAGATCTCATGTAAAATATACCAAAAATTTGAATTTGAATTTGAATGGGTATCGATTTCATGGTTTTCGAGGGTGCTAAAGCCGATAGTGAGGTCAAAATTAAAATCCAAAACGGCGGCTTCGAAAATGTTCAAATTTTCCATCATGGGTATCGATTTCATGGTTTTCGAGGGTGCTTAATCCCATAGCGAGATCTAAATAAAAATTCAGGACGGCGCACGGTGGATCGAAAATCGGCTGTAGAAGACATAGGATCTCGATGTCTTAAATGTATTTTTTTTTGCTGGAAATGACTTCTGCCGATCATTACTGTTCTATAAAATGTCATATGAAGTAATTGTGTGCACAAATGGAAGAGTTATAATTTTTATAAGAAAAAAATGTATGGAGCTGACATGAAAAATGAGGATATCTCTGGAATCGCTAGGATAGCCGTTATATCCTTGCACACTGTTATAGTACTATTTATTTGTGAATTTTTGACATAATATTGCGCCATCACTTGCGATTTAAAAAAAAAAAATAACTTACAATATTTTTTATGCTTAGACCGAACCGAGAAGTCGTATTACCTACTTATTTGACATGACATGGTAATTATGAATTACATAATATGTAATCTTGTCTAATGCCTCAAGTCCACATTAGCTAATGATTAATAAAACTTAATACCTATATACCTGTTAAAAAGATACGTACCATAATGAGGGTAATTAGATAAACGTGATCATTAGTCAATAACAATAAATGGTAAACTATTGTATGATTAAAAATAAAAGCAAATTATTAAAAAAAAATATAACTTAACCTAACCTAACATAAACAATAAAAGTTAACTTATTTTATACTTCGTCACCATCAGAATCCACTTCAGAATCAGGCTTTACAATCGATATAACTTCTAAGAACTCTGTCGGAGCTTCCTGATCCTGAAGTTTCAGTAGTTCTACTGTTTCCTTAAAGTATGTCTGCCTCTTGTGGGCATTTAATTTTGGTCTTGTGGAAGAAATTAGAGGATCAGAAGAGACGATAAGCATATTGAGGATATCCTCGTTTGATGCTTGTCTACTCTTTTTCCTCGAATGGTGTTCTCTGAACCTCCTAAAGTCTTTGTTTCGGGCCTCTGAAGCTTCTTCCGAAAGACTTCCAATTGGTACAATAGCATTTTCTGCAATTATGTTCCCTCCGTGAATCAACAATTTGTGGACGGTTGATGACATGTAGTACCAATCGTATAGTTCCACGTATTTTTCAGCGGTTGTTCTAGCGTATTCTTTAAATTTCGGCACGTCTACAATCTCTCCAGATGTGATAGCTTGCAGAATCACAGCAAATCTGCGTATTAGGTCTTCATCTGCGTATTGTTTGCTGACGATATTTCGCTTTTAACTTCATGCCAGAACAATGTTGGGTTGAGCGAGGACCTAACCACTACACTAAATAAGTCAACAACTTGGATGAATGACCATAACCTGGAAATCAATTTCTCTAAATCTAAAATAATGTCCTTCCACCCCCGACAAAAAGCCCCACTAGACATAAACTTTACCTACAAAGGTACAAAAATAGAAGTCATTAATGAATTTACTCTGCTTGGCCTATCTATAGATACTAACATTAATTGGAAGTCACACATCCAAAAGATAAAATCGAAATTGTCCAAATTTGCATACGCCCTTCGTGAAGTCAAAAGACCACTGACTTTAAAACTGCGCTTGTTACCTATTATGCCTACGCATATGCGTGGCTTAGTTACGGCGTGATATTGTGGGGAAACAGCACAGATGCACCGATACTTTTTACATTGCAAAAAAGACTTATAAGAATCCTTGTAAATATAGAAGACACCGACAGCTGCAAACCTCACTTCCAAGAACATAATATACTAACCCTAGCCTGCCTATACATTCTAGAAATATGCAAATTCGTTCGTAATTACCAACACTTTTACACGACAAGAGAAAATATACAGTCAAGATATACACTGCGCCATAAAAATAGGTTAAACTTACCAGGCTCTAAGCTGAAAATGCACTCAACAAGTACACTAGTCATGTCAATTAAAATTTATAATAAATTACCAGAAAAAATTAAAGAAGAACAAAAACTTTATACATTCATAAATAAATTAAAACAATTTCTGTTATCTAAATGCTATTACAATATCAATGAATACTTAAATGACAAATTTTAAATAACATGTTATATGTTAATAATCACAACACCTATTCAATATTATTATTATAACAACTAAGTAGTCAAATAAAAGCCCCTCTTCCTCTCTCCTACTTTTGCCGTGCCCGACAGGGTCCACAATGATCATATCTTTGTAAAACCTACCACCTAAGTTCACATGTGGAAGCAATAAATATATTGAGTATAGAGTATTGAGTATCTAATCCAGTGATCGCTGCAGTTTTATCAGGAAATTCAAAAAACCGCCTTGCTGTGTTCTCGTCGTTAGTTGTGCCTGATCCTTGCTTAACGATGTCAATCAAAAGGTTGAGATCATCTTTGAATCGATCTTGATGAGTTTTTTTCGTGAATGCAATAACTCTTGATGACCTTCTCCTCTTGCAGACCACTTTTTGAAGTCGAGACGATACGCTATGTGTAGAAGAAATTCCATCACATTAATGCGGGCATGAAGTGATGATAATCCGAACTCATACACACCAGAAGAAATGGTTTTTGACGCAATGACATCTAACTTATTCATTTCTGTAGGCTTAGCCAAACACAGGTAGCAGGCCGCATTTGATTTAGCTTCAGACAGATATGTACAAATTTTGCCGTCAATCATCGTCATCATTAATTTGTGACTAATTTCATGTCCTTGACATTTTGAGGGAACGAGAGCTTCAATTTCGTTATCCATTGCAGTTTTTTCATTTTTGACAACGTCTTTGGTTTCTTTCACAAAACTAAACTGGACTGGACGGCAATACCTAGTTGAGCAGGGTTTTGGATTCACCCATACGGTATCACCGTCAGCTGTCAACTTTAATGGAACCAAAGAGGTCATAAATATGCTGGAATCATCTTGACCACTCTCTATGTTTTGCTTATATCTACTTTGGTTAGATGCACCGTCAAATCCCCACTTTGATATTAATATCAATTGTTTATCTTGTATCGCATCAGGACTACGAATAGTTTCAAAAATTCTGTTCACTATTAAATCTAGTAACGCTTGTAGTGCAATCTTAGCAGATGAATTCGTTACAGTCACAAATGTCTTCGGAGGGTAGCACTGTAGCTTAGCTTTTTGCACTTTATAGTAAGACGGATATATCTCCTTTGAACCTTCTCGAATAGTCGTTTCCCTTAATGTGATATATTGCCATTTCGATAGTTTTAATGAAAGTAGCAAACCCAGTGCTTTTTCTGGTGAAAATATTGTTGAAGGAGCTGGTTTGTTCAACATTTCCTTGATTTTTGCTGCTGCTTCTGGATTTTGGAGCATATGTTCAATAACAGACGCAATGTCCTCACGACCATCTCCTTTCAAAAGTGCTGCAGCTGAATAAGCTACTTCATTAGGGTCATCGCCTATATGTTCATCAGATCGTCTCTTCTTCTGCTTGTTACTTAGATCTTCAAACGGCTTTCGAGATCTTTTTGTCATCGTTGAAGTTGATTTCATTGTTGAAGTTGATGGTACAGGTTCAGGTACAGGTTCAGTAGAAATATTTTCACTTGTTGATTCTTGAATGAGCAAATTGGTTTGCACGCAGTTTGGCCAGTCAATATTTGCCTCAAGCCAATTACTGTAATCACGTCTAAAAACTTCACTTTTCCTATGGGATCGTAACCATCTCTTTTGAACTGCCCGTGTAAATCTTCGACAAAATTCTTTCACGGTAACACTGTCTTCATCTGAAAGGCTAGAGCCCAGTCGAATAACAAGTGTGTTGAACAATATTTCATGATCGAAAGACGAAGCATCCTGATTGCTCAGAATAACAAACAAATCCAAATTTGTAATAATGCTTTCCATTATTTACGATCACTGAGTAAAAAGACACGGTAGTATAGATGTTAGTATTAGAAATGCTCTAAATGAACTGAAGTTGTGAATCCAATGTTTGACTATTTATTGTTATTGACTAATGATGGTATCACATTTATCTAATTACTTTCATTAAGTTAATCCTGCACTAATTGCTAAATTAGCGAGTACCCCAAATTATTTTGTTACGTATCCTTTTAACTAGGTATATAGGTATTAAGTTTTACTAATCATTAGCTAATGTGGACTTGAGGCATTAGACAAGATTACGTATTACGTAATTCATAATACCATGTCATTTCAAATGAAAATCACAAAGTAGGTAATACGACTGTGTGATTTCTTAGAATGTTTTGGTCTAAGCATAAAAAATATTGTAAATTACACTTGGTATAGCCATATTTAAGCATTAAAATGTACATATCATAAACATTTTTAATTTTTTAATTTTGAAGATTTAAAAAAAAATATCGCAAGTGATGCCGCAATATTAAGTATGTCAAAAATTTACAAATAAATAGTACTATAACAGTGTGCAAGGATATAACGGCCATCCTAGTGATTCCAGAGATATCCTCATTTTTCATGTCAGCTCCATACATTTTTTTCTTATAAAAATTATAACTCTTCCATTTGTGCACACAATTACTTCATATGACATTTTATAGAACAGTAATGATCGGCAGAAGTCATTTCCAGCAAAAAAAAATAACATTTAAGACATCGAGATCCTATATCTTCTACAGCCGTTTTCGATCCACCGTGCGGCGCCACCAAAAATTTACTAATTGTTCGTCATAGATGTCGTTTTCGTGGTTTTTAAGGGCGTTGACAACGATTATGCAGTCAAAATCTAAATTAAAGATGGCGCTACAAATAAAAAATGACAAAATAAAAAATTTGCATATTTTAGATATGCAAATTTTTTGTCATGGGTGTCATCTCCATGGTTTTCGACGGCGCTGACAACAATCATGGGGTCAAAATCGATACACTAATACCTAATATTAAGTCTGTGTAAATATACAAAATTAAATACTTACAAGATAATAAATTATAATCATGACAAAATTTCTAGAAGGATTTCTGTGTCTGTGTAATTGAGTGTCGCTAAGTATTCTGTTAAAATTGTACTACATTTTTTATAGCTTACACTATAGAAGCATAATAACTTGTTGAGTTTATTATACAGAAATGGTCCTAAGAACACATAAAATCTATTAGCAAAAGCATGTCTAGTTTGAGGTTTTATGCGAACCAAGTCCTTCCTTCTCTTGTCGGAAGGTATAGAGTCAAAAAGAAGTGCAGTGTGCTGGTGTTGTTATTACAACACCAGCACGCTGCACTTATTAATTCACTGCAATTATTTATTTTAAGCATATTTGCTTAGAATAAATAATTGCCTTACTGTTAGTACATTATATGCTATTTAGAGTTGGTGCGTAGGAAATCTAAAAGGGCGAAAGGTTGCCATACGAGTATGTATTTGAGCAGAAACTTGCTATATACCTACTATAGAAAGGCAACTGATTTGCTATGGTTGTCATAATCCAGCTGGAGCCAGGCGCTCAGAAGGAGGTGCTGGGGCTGGCGGTGGGCGCCAACCCGCTGGGGCAACTGGTGTTCTCGCCGCTGTTGGGGCTGTGGGCCAACCGCACGGGCTCCGCACGGGCGCCACTGCTGGCCACGCTGGCGCTGTTCGTGCTGGCCAGCGTGTTGTACGCCGAGTTGCACCTGACGCGCCCCTACGCCAAGTACTGGATGGTGTTCGCGAGGTTCCTTGTCGGAGTCAGCTCAGGTGACCGACCTTCTTTTCTTTTAACGTTTACGCATTTAAATGTCCAAATCTCTTTCGTTACCCGAGTTACCCTTCATTTTAAGTTTACTTATCCAAATGTATAACTATACGATTGATTTTATTGATCCTAAATACATTTCCTGCTGCATGAGACATCTGAATGAGTAAGTGTGTGCTTGCAGCGAACATAGCGGTGGCGCGCTCGTACCTTTCGGCGGCGACGCTGGTGAGCGAGCGCACGCGCGCCGTGGCCGTGGTGTCGCTGGCGCAGGTGCTGGGCTTCGTGGTGGGCCCCGCGCTGCAGGCGGCCGCTGCGCCGCTGGGCCCTGGCGGCCCCTACGCGCCGCCCGGGGACCTGTCCTCGCCGCTGCGCCTGGACATGTACACGGCCGCCGGCTGGATCAATGCCGTGCTCGGCTTCATTAACTTCTTGCTGTTCCTGCCGTGCTGCTTCAAGGAGAGGAAGATCGCTGGCAGAGAAGCTATGATTGCGCAGGGCACGGATAACGGTGCGTACTGCTTTGTATAATATGGGGCGTCTACTTGTCGTTTCAATAATCTTCATATTATGTATTAGCTTCTGCTCGCGACTTCGTTCGCGTGGAAGTCGTAAGACGACGCAATATACTAAAATACCAGCCACATTTTAATAAATTTTCCCTGAATACTACGTTTGTAGTTTTGGTCACAGCAGTCAAAATATACAGAGAGTCAGGACTGGTGACGCGGGAGCAAGCGACGTACAGTTCTATGTTCTATGGTAAAGGGTTTGGTTTCCGCACTTAGTCCTTCAGGTAGACCATTGTACATGGGTCATGGCGGCCATCAGTGGTTATTTCAACCAGTCCACCTCCCTTCAGAAGTTAATTACGTCTCCCGGTCTATTTAGAATATCTGTTAAAGATCTGGATGCCCCGAGGGTTTCTGTTCTAATCTGGGTAACGCCTGTGCATTCAAAGAGCACATGCGCGACGGTTTCCTCAGCCTTCGTGCAAGCCCTGCTCAGAGGATTGTCTGATATGCCTATTGTGTGGAAGTGTTTGTTTAGCGAGCAGTGTCCCGTGATGGTCCCCGTCACCAGGCACAGGCCAGTGCTGTCCACCAGGAGTAATAATCGCCTGGTTAGCCTACCTCTAAAAATGGCATAGTCTCCCTGGATAGTCTGCAGCTCGGTATCGAGGTCCATCAGCTCTTTTCTAGTGAATTATTGAGGGCCTGCGTTCCTGCATATACACTAACGGCACAACACTGATACATTGAATGTTTCTTATTGTCATTCTTAGAGATTATTCCTGACAAACAGCTATCACTAATATAATATAACAGTCCATTGTAATTGTAAACACGGGAAGTCAAGTATAAATATAAGTCCCCTCTTTGAGGAGTGGCTAGAGAGGCGCCACGGCATCCTAACCTTCCGCCTGACGCAGGTCCTCACCGGACACGGTTGTTTCGGGAGGTTCCTGTTCCGTATAAGGCGGGAGGAAACGCCCGGATGTTACCACTGTGTGGATCGCCCGGATGACACGGTAGAGCATACGGTGGAGGTCTGCCCGGCTTGGGTAGAGCACCGCCGTGTCCTCACGGAGACGATCGGCGGCGGCGATCTCTTGCGTCCGAGCCTGGTCCAGGTCATGGTACGAAGCGAGAGTGCATGGGAGGCCGTCACCTCCTTCCGCGAAACAGTAATGCTCGCGAAGGAGGAGGTGGAACGCGTGAGGGAGAGGTAGTCTGTGCGCCCTCCCGCCCCTAGTCACTGCAAAAGACGCCCTGGGCGGCGGGAGTCAATTGGCGATTCTCGGCCACCGTATAGGCGCGGGCTTGCGGACGGCGAGCAATGGGCAGCTCGCCGTCTGGTCAGGCCCGGATCGACGGCGCGTTGTGTTCTACGAGCGCTTCAAAGAGATGTCAGCACGAATTGACGGGGTCGCTAGAACCAATGCCTGCCAGGATTGTTGTCCGAAAGGGATACCGTGGCATGGCTCAAAGGCAACTAAAGGAACATTGGTGGGATTTAATCAGTAAAAGTTTGACATACCCTCCCGCTCCGCCCAGAGCGGAAGAAGTTATTTGATAATTTCCCACCCAAAAAAAAGGCCTATATAGTTTTTCGAACTATCACAATTACAGTAGCAAAATATTTAAAAAAAACCGGTCAAGGGCGAGTCGGACTCGCGCACTGAGGGCTCCGTACCATCATATATAGCTTCATTCCCTAAATAGTTCTGTGCCCAGAAAAAACTACAACTGTGCTTCAACAAAAGCAACCTGCGAGTAGGTAGGAAGCAGTAGTGCTATTCTGTAACCATCTCACCGTGAAAACTTAGGTGAAGTGAGCTGTCAGCAGTGTCAATCTCAAGCATCAGGTGAAATTACACGTCACTTCAAGCTCACTTCACCCAGGGCCGCGCCGACCCCCCACAGCGCCTGTGTGCGAAACTAGGGCTTCCATTACGTAATTACGTAATTACGCAATTACGTAATTACGGACAGATTTTAGAAATCTCACAAATACGTAACTGAAGAGCTGCAGTCCGTAATAACGTAACTATAGGATAATATTAATTAATTTAGGTACCCATTTATTTAGTTCTATAGTTTCTGCCTACTCCATGGGAAAAAGGCATGGGTTTATCTGTGTATTTACAATTTACCTTAATTTAGTTAACCTACGACTTACATTATGACAACACCAAAACCCTTTCTGTGGGTATCCCCCGAATTCCCGGGGTTTATTTTATAACTTCCAATTTGAGTCCGCAAGATTTAATTTCTTAGTCGTACAGAATAGAGTTCATTGTTGACCAATCGGGAAACGAAGGGAATCCCCGTTGGTTGTGGATAGTTCGGTACGTAACACAATCAAAGTTTATAAGTGTTTCGCAAGTATTTGATCTACCTCGTAGATAATAAAGTTTAATATTGTGGATTGAGCAAGCTAAGGGAACTCCCTACATTTTTCTTTACTTTCGTGAATTTAGAAACAATCTCAATACTCGGTACTCAGTCGTCTTACGTACACCTGCGAGATACTGTCCTGCCTGGTCTAAGCTTATTTTATTGACTTTTGTGATTTTGTGTATGTGCCGCAAAGTTTGACGCTTGGTTTTCAGAAGCTTTTCATTACAAGTTTCTAAGTAGATATCACCATACACGAGTAGAGATACTTCAACGAAAATGTAAGTACCTATTTTAACATTACTTTACTTGTCTACTTACTTTGTTTCTAGGGTATTGTGTGAGAGTTTATACATATAATTTAGTAGTTGATTTTATATTGTTGACGGCACGGTTGGCGCAGTAGTTGAGTGATTGGCTGCTGCGCTGCGGGTCACGGGTTCGATTCCCGTACGGAACAAATATTTGTATGACCTACAGATAGGTGTTCCGGGTCTGGGTGTCTTGTGTATGTTAGTTTACATGATTGTGAGTGCACCCACGATACAGCAGTAATTCCTAGTGTGGTGCGACGTTTAAAAAAAAAAAAAAAATATGTGCGATTTTATTTTATTGTTGCTTGTTAGATGTCTGTGCAAATAGACATTGATTATGAGTTCACGGTACGTATGTAAATGTATCCCGTTTTAAGTGTAGTGCCTAACTATAGATGCTATTTATATGTATTACCTAACTATTAAATTATGAAATATTTATATATTGTTTTAGGTCTGCAGTAAAGAAGACTATTTATAAGGAGTTTTTGAACAAACGCACACAATCAGCTATATGGGAACACTTTTTGAGGGCTGAAAATGGGCAAAGTGTCCAATGTAAACATTGTCAAAAAATTTTGAAGACTCCTGGTGGTGCTACTGGAGCACTACATACACATATGCGTGCTAAACATATTGGCGAGATGTCACAAGAGCAAGATGCGCAAAGGGCAAGTACTTCATCGTGCTTTCAAGCAAGAAAAAGTTTAGAACCTCCATCGAAGAAAACTAAACTAACGGATTACTTTTCCACTGAGTATTCCTTGGACGTTATAGTGATTAGAATGGCAGCATTGGATGGCATCCCATTAAGCAAATTTTGTACTTCTGAAGATCTAAGGTATGTTTTCAAAAAATCTGGCTATGATCTACCGAAATCTCCTTCAACTATTACCAAAATTGTCCTGGAACAGAGTTGTGCCATAAAAAAACAATTAATAAATCAGTTTAAAGATATGAAGTCCCAAAAAAAACGGTTTACTATAACGTTTGATGAATGGACCTCTACCCGGAACCGGAGGTATATGAATATAAATATTCATAATAAAGACCTAGAACCAGCTAAATATAAAAATTTAGGACTAGTAAGGATAAAGGGTTCAATGCCAGCTCACGTTGGAACTGTACTGTTAGAAAATCATGACTTTTATTTGAAACTTGAAGATATAATTGCATTCACAACGGACGGAGCCAGTGTTATGGTTAAAATGGGCAAAAATTTTGATGGTCACCATCAGTTGTGTTTTGCTCACGGAATACAACTTGCAGTGCTGGACGTATTATATAAGACACGGAAAAGTACAACTACTGAACCAGAACTAGAAGATGAAGCTTCAGATACTGACACTGAAGAAATTGAAGAAAACGATGGCGGACTTTTCATAGAAGTACCTAGAGTTCTAGAACCAGAGTTTCTGTACAAAGATATTATAGTAAAAGTAAGAAAACTTGTTAAATCATTCAAAAAATCACCACTGAAGACCGATTTGTTGCAAAAATATTCTTTACAAGAGCATGGTAAAAGCCTCGATCTTATACTAGACTGCAAAACGCGATGGAACAGCTTATCAGATATGGTTGGACGATTTCTGAAATTGAAAGCAAGTTTATTTAAGGCTTTATTAGACTTAAAATCAAATATAAGTTTCACAGACACAGAAATACAAGATCTACATAACATTCATCATAGTTTAGATATAATAAAAACTACAGTGATGGCATTGTGTCACCGTGACTCGAATTTGTTAGCAGCAGATGCTGCGCTTCAGTTTATGTTAAATAAGCTTGATGCTCAGTCCAATGGGCTCAGTGACAAGCTTGCTGTATCCCTCAGAAAAAGAATAAAAGAAAGGCGAACAAATGTGTCTGGTGTCTTGCAGTATTTGCATAATAATGAAGAATATTATAAAACCGAAGAAACAGAAACTTTTACAAAACCGACGTCGGATTATATTAGAACATATGTTGCAAACTTATTAGAAAGGCTCAAATTTACACCGCCTACAAGTACACAAATGAGTTTAGATTCCGAAGCAGATGACAATGATGCTAATGATGGTTGTGGCGACGAGTTGACTGTTGCACAGCAACTAGAAAAAGAAATACAGAAAACTATGTCTACAGTAAACAAATCTGGAGTAAACACAGATCTTGAATCCATCATCAGAGTTGAAATGTGTATCTACGATAGCACTGGCGGCGGTCGTGAAGTTTTCCTAACAGCAGCTTATAATTATTTACTATGTATAATGCCTACTAGTGTTGAAGCAGAACGGGCATTTTCTTCTGCCGGCTATCTTTGTTCTAAACTAAGAAGTTCCCTTGGTGACAGAACATTGCATTCGTTATCATTTAGAGAAAAATAACCATATTTTATATTGTTTCTTACTTTTAAACCATTTGTGCGTGGTACATGTTTTGTTTGAATTGTTGATTGATTTTGATTTTGAGTTTAATTTTAAAATTATCATTTTAATCTGTAATTTACTTTTAATTCCTTAATATTATAATTTTTTTCATTTGAAGTTGTTTGATTTTTTACTTCTAAAATACGTAATAAGCCCAGAATTTATCGTGCTTTAAAAAATCAAAACAGTTAAGTACGTAATTACGTAGTTACGTAATTGAAGCATCAAAATGCGTAACTAGTTACGTAATTAGCAAATCCGTAATTTTGGAAGCACTATGCGAAACCTATGAAGCGCCTCTTTTTTTCACGAATCTTCATGTTTCAACTTATGTTTTTTTTTATTATTTGTTAATTTTGACCGAAATAAATGTTTTCCAGTTTTATATACTTAGATAATATTTTCCTAAATAGGTAAAACCAGTTCGCTTCCACATGCCAATTACTGCGAAAAATAAAACACGAATTTAATTTTTACATACTTTATTTATGATGTTATATCTAATTGTATACATACTTAGATATTAATAACAAAATAGCTGACTTTTCTAATAACACTGATTTAATACGTATGCTATGTTTAAAAAAACAACAAGAGTCTAAAATATGTAAGAACATACTTAAATTATATTATTTCCACTCTTCTCGCTTTTCTGTTTGCGAAATCCTTAATAATCTCGTGTATGTCTTTATGGTCTAATATGGCCTCCTCTATGGATATTGTTGCTAAAAATTTGTTAATCTTTCCTGGCTCATTGTTGAGCGCAGGTAATTTTTTATAAGTTTGAATTTAGAAAAGGACCTGTTCCGCGCTTGATACGGTAACTGGCATAGTTAGCAAAATTCGTAATGCTATGGTGCTGTTAGGACAAACAGCTGTCAAATTGTTTAATTATATAAATTAAACTTTGAACCTTATCCTGTAGTGATAAAGTTGAAAATCTATTAAAGAAATTTGACAGATTGTAGTAGCTTGATGTGCTGGCGTCTGTACAATGATGAACACAGACAACAAACAGATGTCAATCTGCCTAGCCTTTTCCCAACTATGTTGGGGTCGGCTTCCAACAATAGCTTGGGCTTGGCTTTAGACAACAAACAGATGTATTGTAGACTAAATCCAGGAAATACCCTGAACATGGTCATGCTGTCCATTTACGGTGTTACCATAACTTGTTGTCCAAAATATACCCAAAAATACTGCCTTCGCTCAATATACCTACAAAAATACTCACGTTCAAAAATATCGTTAGAATATACTGAAACAGTATCAAAATACTGAATCTGGTCACACTGGTTTTGGCACTCTCGTTCCTTAAAGTCGGGGAATTCCCGTGACCCCATCCCGCTTGCGTCGCACGCATCGCATCAGGTTACGTTCATAATTCATTCAAACAAACTCACGGCGGTTCTTTTGATTTTAACGCTGAGCTCGTAACTAATGTTAACTAAAACCCAAAGCGTAAAATTAAACCACACACGTGAATATTATCTTAGAAGACTTGTACAGTAAGCGCATTATAATTATGTTTTGTTATTTACAAGGCATAATTATGTTGCGCCTATTGTACCTACTTAGTTATCGATACTCCACTACAAAGAATATGTTGTTGTGTAAGTGTAACAAAAATAATTTCGATGGCGGCGGCTCTATTGTCTTGGCGCCTGTGTGCGCCGCACACTTCGCAGTTCGCACACAGGGGCGGCGCACGGTGGATCGAAAATCGGCTGTAGAAGACATAGGATCTCGATGTCTTAAATGTTATTTTTTTTGCTGGAAATGACTTCTGCCGATCATTACTGTTCTATAAAATGTCATATGAAGTAATTGTGTGCACAAATGGAAGAGTTATAATTTTTATAAGAAAAAAATGTATGGAGCTGACATGAAAATATATCTCTGGAATCGATAGGATGGCCGTTATATCCTTGCACACTGTTATAGTACTATTTATTTGTAAATTTTTCACATACTTAATATTGCGGCATCACTTGCGATTTTTTTTTTTAATAGTCAAAATTAAAAAATTAAAAATGTTTATGATATGTACATTTTAATGCTTAAATATGGCTATACCAAGTGTAACTTACAATATTTTTTATGCTTAGACCAAAACATTCTAAGAAATCACAAAGTCGTATTACCTACTTATTTGAAATGACATGGTAATTATGAATTACATAATATGTAATCTTGTCTAATGCCTCAAGTCCACATTAGCTAATGATTAATAAAACTTAATACCTATAAACCTATTAAAAGGATACGTACCATAATGAGGGTAATTAAATAAACGTGATCTTTAGTCAATAACAATAAATGGTAAACTATTGTATGATTAAAAATAAAAGCAAATTATTAAAAAAAAAAAAAATACTTAACCTAACCTAACATCCACGTGGGCGAAGCCGCGGGCAAAAGCTAGTTTTATATATGTATATGTATGGATGTTGAGGATTAAAGTTTATACCGAATGGTTAATTGCAGAAAAAGAAGCCCTGAAAGCTCTGAAGCCGGACCTGGTGAGCAGCTGGACGCTGGTAGTGGCGTTCTTCGTGCTGGTGTTCAACTTCGTGCTACTGGAGACGCTGGCCACGCTGCTGACCATGGACCAGTTCGCGTGGAGTAAGCGCCAGGCGCTGGAGTACATGGGCGCGCTCATGAGCGCCGGCGCCGTCCTGGCCTGCCTCACCTTCGCCGCCATCGGCCCGCTCACCAGGATCTTCGAGGAGCGGTACGACTATGTCTTTTTACTGTATTTAACATATTATCTGCGATTTAACTATTTTTTCTTCTTTGCGTGTAGAATATTATCAATGGCAATCTATATCGAGTCAGCCTAGAATTTAGCTGAGTTTAGCGTTATCACAAGAATCTATTAGTTCCTGTAACGTGAAGGTATATGGCACGCTGGACAAGTGTTTGCTTGCTGGAACAGCCACTCATTCTCTACCTAAGCAGATTGTCCTTGCGTTTCTGCTATGAGTTTTGCTAGCGCAATAGCTTAGGCAATAGAGTTCATCATTTAAATATTTATAAACATGTGCGTGTTCGCGGAATCATGTCATGAAACGCGGTGCGACGAGTTAGATGCGTTTACAGGAGATTGGCTGGAGAAGACAAGTACGACAAGGTTAAAAAAAACCTAACAAGTGAACAAGCGCACTTTGTTCCAACATTTAAGAGGTTTTGAATATGTGATATTTCATTTTATACAAAAAAATATAGTAGAAACGTTCCCGACATTGCGTAAGACTGTCGTTGTGGTAACGCTTGGCGTAGGCCTCCAGCCGTGCTCGTCCTTCCTGATGGTGATCTATTGCCGCGGTGGTTTCGCCGCAGGGCTCTGCTGCTGTGGGGCGGCTTCCTCCTGACGGGGCTGGCGTCGGTGCTGTGCATCCCGTGGGGCCCCGGGCCGCCGCCGCTGGCGCCCGCCAACGCCACCGAGGCCGGCGGCGGCTGCCCGCAGGCCACCCAGCCATGGTGCGCCGAGTCACGCGGCCTCACGCTGCCGCAGTTCCTGGCTGGCTACGCTTGCGTGTCCGTGGGCTACTCGCTCGGCGTTACGCTCATACAGACCATATTCTCCAAAGTGCTGGGACCTAGGCCGCAGGTGAGTTCACCGTTACGTGGCGTTTTATCTTTTTGATCTATTGCAGTATTCAGTAGTCATAAGAGCAAGCCTATTGCCAGATTAACTAGCTAGTTTGGGGCTCACTGACAAATAATACTTTGCCGGTAATGTTTTAAGTTACTCATGTTGCATCACCCTGTGGTTACCTGTGTCCTTACTGTATTACCTGGATAATAAACTATTTTCGATTAACCGGGCATGAATCAAGACTCCGGGCTGCTAAAATATTATCACTATGCCGGACCTGGGAATCGAATTTAGAACATCCTGTTTAGCAGTCACCATCAGTTGTATTTTGTCAGTCAACAACATTCATTCAAATTTTTCGAACATATGAAGCAATGGATTAGCAATTTGTTTAAACATCATTCAGATTGCGATTGGTTTTGTTTTACGCAACTAGGGTACAGTACACCAAGGAAGCAGTCAACTCTCATTCCTACAAGTATAGTAATGTAGAAGTGAGCGTCCTCTACTTGACGGCGACGGTTTGCGGTTCCTTGTATATCAGTACCTACTTCTGTTTTATGATTTGGTATAATATTTTGTAATTGCAGTGACCGAGAAAGCATTTTCAAAGCCCAAAAACGTAGTCTCAGGGCTATGTTTAGTCTCAAAATAACAGACAGCTATCAAAGTCAAATCATTTATATCAAATAGGCACATAAAAGGCACTTTTGAACGTCAACATTTACAACTATAATTTATTTATTCTAGTTGCCCCTTCCAAAAGGTAATAACTAATAATATAATAATAAAGTAATTTATTTCTCTCAAAGAGGTATAATTTTGATTCATAGCATAAGTTACATTTTCCGGTATATCCTTTGTGAGAGCTGGAGTCTATACTGGGTTCGGGACCTGTATGACAGATCTCCAGGCTCACACCCTTAAAATACAATATTTAATTGCACTTACGTACTACAACATTGAAAACTCCAAGTACTGAGAGGAATAGAATTATGTTGCACTCACTTTGGTTTTTTAATATGAGTTAAATTGCCAGAAGATACCTTTTTATGGCTTGGTAGGTTACTCGGCCGCTGATTCTCGCCCGATCCGGCCGAGACAGGAATTTCATTATTATTAATATTTTTGAGTGGTGTTTCGGACTATACTTTCTTTTAAGCAAATTTTGTACAGTCAGAATGAAAAACCTTAGGTAGGGTTATATTATTTAAGTAATAGTCAGGGAATTGTTAGAAAAAGATAAAGTTTAATATACAATTACAACAATCAACAGTAAACATGATAAATCACAATAATCAGTCTTATATATCAATTAAAAAACGTACAATAATAATTATATAAGTTAACAACAATAATCAGTCTTATATATCAATTGAAACATGTACAACGAATATTTAATGTAAATTACTAGATCAGTCTTATATATCAATTACCTATTAACAACCACTTTACTAAAATACCGAAAATAGTTAACGTTAAAAATCAGTGACTAACTATGATACCAAAATAACCTCTTCTTATGTTTATAATATAATATTAATAACAATCAGTCTGTTCAATACAATCAAAACAATAAACATATTTATTTCATTAAAAAAAGAAAACAATCATGTACCTATATCTACCAACTAGAAGTCTTTAAGTCTCAGTTTTAGTCAAGTTTTAGATCTTTTAGTATTTCAGTTTTTTTTTTGTCTTAAATATTAAAAAAAAAACTAAAATACTAAAAGTTCAATACAATATTCTAGCGAAATTTTGTAATTTTCCAAATCCGTAATGGTGCTAGAAAATTTCAATTGTTTCACGAGCTTTTGCATGTATATGATAATGCCTTCCCTCTCTATGCACTTTCATAGTTAGGATTTCAAAATAATTAGCTTCTTATTTATTTATTTTATTATTTATGTACACACAGTTAAATACATAGAGATACGACATAATTATAATTTCAGTACAAAGGTACTGCTTATATCTTAAGAAATTTCTTCCAGCAGACCTGCGAAAGGAGAAATGAAAAAGAAATGTCTCTTCATGTTCTCACACACTATTTGTGTGAGAACATGAAGAGAATAATATGAATATGCAAAGTCTTAAACTAAAATATTAAATATAACATATACTTAAATAAAGCTACAAAATATATATATATAAGATATTTGTTGCCGTATCGTTGGTGTAACAATAAAACCAAAATGTGTTGCTGTAATTAAAGTAATTTATTATAAGTAATCTAAGTATTGCTAATTAGATATAAACTAGAAAGATGTCCTACGTATTTATAAATTAAAACATACCTGTAATTAAAGAAACGACATTTTAAGTTCATTACACCTGTCGATTCTGAATAATTTATTAAAATGTATTAATTAAAATATTTAACAATAAATCTATTTTTTCAATGTTGTCATTTTGACATCTCTGTCTGCACCCGTTCAACTCTCGTCGTACTCTTTGGTAAGCTTGCCAAAAAGTATTAATATATAATTAAATACTTAAAAGAAATATATTTTCTTTACATCTCCCCCCTTAGAGAAGAAAATTTACAACAAATTTTCGTTTTATACTACTCATCCTCTTCTATTTCCGGATGCAGGGACTGGAATAAGTTTTGTGATATGGAAAAGATTTGATTCATTTTTTCTGTGACTTGTTCCTATTCTGTATATAGAGTTTGAAATTTTTTCTAGAATCTCATATGGGCCAATCTTCAGTTCATCTAATTTTTTCCTGTTCTGTTTGTTTCCATTTTCTACGTAAACCATGTCTCCTATATTAAATTCATAATGCTTACGATTTTTATCAAATAGTATTTTGTTGGAACTATGTGATTTCAATGTATTTTCAAGTGCTGTTTTTCTATTTCTAATCAAGTCACTATTTGATTTTTCTTCTTTTAGTTCATTCTGTAAAATATTGAAATCTGCACCATATAAAAGATAACTTGGTGTAAAACTAGTGACGGAATGATTAGTTTTATTATATTTATTGACGCATTCTTGAGCGATTGTTGCCCAGGCTCTCTTTTTTCTGCTCCATTCATTTTGCATCTGATTTTGTTAACTAATGTTTGATTTAACCTCTCATTTAGGCCATTTGAGAATGGTGCATTTACTGCTGTGAAGCCCATCGGTATCTGCTTGTCATTTAAAAATTCCTTAAATTCTTTCGAATTGATTCCCGGATACTGATCAGTGAGAAGCATACCAATATGATCCGTTTCTGTTATATTCTTGACTAGTTTTATGAAATCATTGGCACTTTGCATCTTAGAGGTGAGAATAAATGCGTACCTAGAGAAGTGATCTACTAACAGATGTAGATACCTTTTTGTCGATCTTGAACCTCCAAAACCTCCAATTGTATCTATAGATATTATTTCAAAAGGCTTTGTGGCCCTAGGTGCGACATTAAGCCAAACCGATCGTGTCCTTTTGATTTATTTTTAATACAACTTTTGAGCTTCATTAAGTTTTTTGAAAAATAAGCCACTGGCTTCTCTTTACCATCAGGCTGCGTCTGTTTTAAAATGGCTCCAACTCCTTCTAAAGAAGCATCTGTATAAATATTGATTGGTAAATCTTGATCAAAAATTTCCAAGACAGGTTGAGAACATAGCAGGCTTTTTATTATCTCAAATGTTATTTGGCATTCATCAGACCAAACGAATTTTTGATTATTTCTGAGTAAATATGCAACGGATCTAATATTATTGCACTTCTTGGTATATACTCATGGTAAAAATTGATCTTTCCAAGAAATTGTCTTATGTTCTTTTGTGTTTTTGGAACAGGAAAATTCTTTATTGAAATCAAATTATCCTTTATGGGTCTGACTGAATTATTTTGTATTATATGACCCCGATATTTAACTTGGTCTGTCGCAAAAGTACATTTTGTAAACTTTAACCTAAACCCCTCTGTTTTGATGGTTTCCAGCAACTGTGTTAAATGATTGATGTGTTCAGAATATGTTTTAGAAAATAATAAGATATCATCGATATAATTGACAGCAAAATCAGTAAGTTTATATTTCCTCAAGATGTTGCTTAATATCCTCTGAAAAATTGCTGGTGAAGTCTTTAATCCGAATGGTAAGCAGGTCCATTGGTAATGTCCGTCCTGTGTTACAAATCCCGTCTTTTTCCTGTCTTCAATTCGTAAAGGGATCGACCAAAATGCAGAATTTATATCTAGACTTGAAAAAAAAAAATCCTCGCTTTTATCATTAGATCATCAATCAACGGAAATGGCTGAGCTTGTGGTACTACTATTTTATTCAATTCTCTGAAGTCTATACATAGTCTGGATTTTTTGTTATCCTCTTTTTTGAATGCTAATGTAACAGGTGCAGCAAATGGACTGTAGGATTCTTCTATTAATTTGATATCGAGTAATTTTGCTTTTTGTTCTTCTATTTCTTTTTTATCTTCAACAGTGCATCTGTATGATCTCTTACTACAATATTTATCCACTAATAAGTCTATTCTCGCTTCATATCCATTAACCGTACCCACATCATATTTATGTTTCGCAAAAATCGAATCATATTAATTTGCAAATCAGTTTATCTATCTCAGTCTTTTGATACTGATTCAAAAGATTTTTTTTTTATTTCAAAATCTTCTTCTTTTACATGTTCATTAAAAATTATTTTGTATTCTTGTATAGCGTCATTGCTTTTTTTATTCGTGGAAATTTCTTCCACATTATTTTCATTATTTAAACTATGTTTACAAGTTATTTTTAAATCTTCATCTTGAGTTAGTTTGAACTTCTTTATCAAGTCCAATCTTATCAGAAAATCATACTTGAAATTCTTGTCATCAATAATGATGAATACATCAACACTTTTTTCTATATCAAATATTTTAATATGTAAAGTTGTCAAACCACTAGCTTTTTAACACCATTAATCATTACTAAATCTGCTTCGTTCATATTGTTACTTTTTCCTTTTATATTCAACAATTTTGAATTTATCAAAGATACATTTGAGCCTGAATCATAAACTCCATCTATTTCTATTTTTCCATTCAGCAGTAGTTTTACATTTATTAATGGTGTTACAATTAGTTTTTTTGCTCAGTTTCATTTAACTCCGCTTCTATGACTGAATTATTTACATGTTTGATGAATCTTTGCATTACTTTATCATCTTCTTTTATTCTAAACCAACAAGTAGCTTCAGAGTGATACCGAGTACCTTTATTTAGCTTCTCACAAATTTTACATGGATTTTGATCTTCATTTTTACTTTTGGTTCTTTGATACAATTTTTTTTTTCTTATCCGCAAAGCTCTTTTTATTTACCATCTGTTCGTACTTGCTGACTTAATTAAATAAATCCACAGTATCTTTTAACGTTTCCCTATTAATGTTATTAAGAATAAATTCCGGTAAACCAGCTGCAATAAGATCTATCAAGGTACCTGTGTCAATTGATTCTCTCATATCTAATAAGAGTTTTTCTTTTCTCATAGCATAATCCAACAATGAACCATCCTTGTATTTAAACAATAATGCATAAGTAACTGGAATCCATCCCTTGTTTCCAAATGTTTCACAGAATTTATTTCTCCATGTTGACCATTCCGAGTTCATTGTTAATTTTATAATTGAGCCGTACCAATCCATACAAGACTTATCCATGAATAATCTGAGTATTTCTATTTTATTTTCATCTGTTGTCACATCAAAACGTCTACATTCTTTTTCAAAAATATTCATCCACTGGTTTGCATTCGAAGTTTTGCTTGTAAATTTTTCAATTACAAACTGTTCTGCAATGTGTTTAAAGTTCTGCCGTTTATGTTCCTGTGAATTTCCTATTAATTTCTCTAATAATCTCTCCAATGTACCAGGTTCAGTTTGATGTGCATCAGCAAATTGTTCTATATTTATCTCTTCGAGAAATTGATCCCCAAATTGTAAATTATCATCTTCATCCATGTAAATTGTTCTAAGTTCTTCTGTCATTGTTATCCAAACTCTTCTGGTCTAGTATCTTTTTTTTAAAGTGTTTTTAATTTTACGATACGCATCCGTTTTTTGTATTTCGACATGAAAAGAAGCTGGTTGTAACTCTTCTGGTATTGCGTATACTTTATTATCACATGTGCTTATTGCGTTTATAGACAAAACATTTGTTTTTCCTGCACTTCCAGGCAATATTGTGAATTCAAAACGAAATTTCGCCATTTCGGACATATTTTTTAACAAAAAATGTCGTTATAAAAAATATTTGTTGCCGTATCGTTGGTGTAACAATAAAGCCAAAATGTGTTGCTGTAATTAAAGTAATTTATTATAAGTAATCTAAGTATTGCTAATTAGAATATAAACTAAAAAGATGTCCTACGTATTTATAAATTAAAACATACCTGTAATTAAAGAAACGATATTTTAAGTTCATTACACCTGTCGATTCTCAATAATTTATTAAAATGTATTAATTAAAATATTTAACAATAAATCTATTTTTTCAATGTTGTCATTTTGACATCTCTGTCTGCACCCGTTCAACTCTCGTCGTACTCCTTGGTAAGTTTGCCAAAAATTATTAATATACTAGCTTTTGCCCGCGGCTTCGCCCGCGTGGATGTCGGTTATCGCATAAAAAAGTACCCTATGTACTACCCTCTCCATATCCCAGGCTATATCTCAAAATTCTAACTTAATATTAATTTTAATGTGACTCACTATGTGTTTATTACCGAGCTGGTAATGAGTTGAACTATCGAACTAATGTGCACACTAATAGGGTTGAAAATAAAACCACAATAGTGTACTGATCTAAGCTGGTATACTTAATTAAAATTGCGAGACCCCAACCAAATCGCGGTAACGAAACCATAGCGAGATCTATTTCGACGTCAACGCCATCTATCGAGCTTGACATCAAACTTTTAACATTTCACAATAATAACTATGGTTTTATGGTTTCTTCATGAACACTATGTGAATAGAAACCGAAACAAATGATTTAATATAGTAAAAGTACTTATGTTCTGAACGTGAATGAGTCTTTACCTAAAGATAACAAACACAAAATCAAAATACGAAATTTCACTCAAATTCTTAAAGCAATCAATTGTAGCAAATACAACACGAAATAAAATTGCGACACAAATAATAATTTTAGAATAATTCACGTAAGTACTAACTTTTCTCAGGGTCACGTTCGCAATTGGACGAAATATTAGACATTTATTTTGTACTTGCAAACACGATCTGGATGTAGAATTCGATTAATCGACTAATAATTGACCGGTTGACATTTTAGCGGGAACACCACTAAACGAACGAAAAAAGAAAACAAAATACGTCTATACTCTGTGGTCGTGTGGCGGTGTGACGCGATGCTTAATGTAAACATTCATCAAGGTTTATACGTGCGTAAATTAATGGATTCAATGAGAAAACGGTTTAATCTTAGAAGAATCTTATACAGAATTACTGAGAAATAAGTGTAGATTTCGTATTGAGTGTTAGTTTATCGAAAAGTGATAAATATGTCAGTGAAAAAGTAACGAAAGTTTTGGAATGCACAAATTTTGATCATAAGGCCGCCGTGTTTAGTAATGTTTTTATGATAAATATTCTTGTATACTGTTTGAAATACACGTAAGTAGCTAGCTTATTTATCTACGAACATAATTTGGCTTATAGCTACTGATATTATAGCGTATTGTTATCGTAATCGTATTTCCAAGAGTAAAATTCGGTAAACAAATACCTACAAAAAGTCAATAAAATGGATATAGTATGTTATCCTTAAGAGATAGACATATGCCATCGCGGACTTTTTTGAAGACCTTTTTATGATACACAATTCCACCACACATTATTTTGTTATATCTCAAAGGGTTTAGACAGCGTTTTCGTTGAAAGCTCCCAGACGGCTTATTTTTTTCCGACACCTCCAACAAATATCGTTAATTCATACAAAAATGCATACAAAAACATAACAAATTATATACTAAAACCTTCCTAGAGAACCAAGCTATCCATTGGTGAAAACAGCATGAGAATCGGTGCAGTAGTATTTGAGTTTATCGCGAACAGACAGACAGACAGACAGACAGACGCGGCGGAGGACTTTGTTTTATAATATGTAGTGATAATTAAATACTTAAAAGAAATATATTTTCTTTACATATACATAAAATACTCACAGTTGAGAGGAAAGGTAATGTCTTTTACTCGAAGTTTGAATAGAGATAAAGTTTTTAAATTGCGAATGCTAGGCGGAAGCGAGTTCCATAATCTTACAGCATGGACAGAGAAGGAATAATAATAGTAGCTAGTTTTCTGAGGATGAGATTTAAGGAGGGATCTAAGGTGTGATCTACACGGTGCGTCGCTAGGACGAGCGTATGAAAAATGCTCACGTAGGTAGGAATGATAAGACGGGTTGTGTAAGATGTTGAATAGGAGACATAAAATCCGAGTGTTTCTGCGAATGCGGATTGGGAGCCACTTGAGTTCCTTGCGAAAGTGAGAAACATGGTCATACTTTCAAAGACCGAAAACAAAGCGAACGCACAAGTTTTGCAAGCGCTCAAGCTTGTTCAAGAGCTCCTTAGAAGCATTTAGGTAGCAGGCGTCGGCATAATCTATAATCGGCTGAATTAGTGTTTGTGCCAAAGTAATTTAATTCTTAAAGGGCAGGATAATAAAGAAATAAAGTAAAAAATTGTGCCACATTTAGCGGGTTTTTATTAATTTTTTATTGACAGTTCCATGCCATGATTCAACCATGTTTAAAAAAAGGATAAAAAAATATAAATATATATATTTATATATATATATATATATATATATATATATATATATATTTATATTTTTTTTACAAATATTCAAATGTCATTCTTATAATTATAGCTAAGTACAATTAATTTTAAGATTTAATGATTGACAATAAGTCCAATATGAATTATTATAATTAGGTAGTCGTTACTTTAAAATCAATGTCAAAATTAAGTACATGTCATCTTGGATTTTTACAATATTCCATAAAATCACCAATGTCATAAAAACAATTATTCAATAACCAACTTGTCAGTAGGGATGCATCCGATACCGATACCGATGCCGATATATCAGCAATACTCGAAGTTTGCCGATATATCGGCATCGGCGATATTTTTATGGCCGATTCAACGAAACTTTTCAAATTTCGCGCTTTAAAAATGTAATGCAAACGCGCGTGTTGTCTCGTCTACTTTGTTTTTTAAACAAAAATCTCAAAAATGTTAATTTTAATTACTAAAACTGTTAACTAATCTCAACCTGTCTATAGTTTTAAACGGTTTTATTTAGTTTGTCCTGTTAGATATTATTTTTATATTAATTAAAAAATTACCTGACTTGTTTCATTTATTTTACCTTCATTTTTGGATTCAATAAGCGTATCGTTATCGGTATCGTTAATATTTTTATAAGAGCATCGGTATCGTATCGGCAAAAAGGCGTATCAAGGCATCCCTACTTGTCAGCTCATCACTCATTAATGTTTATTTTATTCATGATTAATCAGTTATCCATGGCCACAAAGTAAAATATGTATTATTTAATTATGTGTCTGACGTTATTTTGCCTCTAAAAAAGGATTCGTCCGAAACACCACTCAAAAATATTAATAATAATGAAATTCCTGTCTCGGCCGGACCGGACGAGACTCAGCGGCCGAGGCGCCTACTAAGCCCCTTATCCAGTACAGTACAAGATTTCTAGTCGATAAGTTAACTTAATTGAAGAATAGTAGAATGTATACGGAGCCCTCACAAACTGTAACAGCAGATTTTTGTACATACTTACATTAATTGAAAAAAAAAAATATTTATTAAAACTTTATGCATAAGTAAAAAAAAAAGACGTGTGGCACTCGGGGACTGCCGCGGTAAAGCTATTGCATAGCATTTTGTATCAACTTATGCAATTATAATTATTTATTTATTTTATTTATGCAGTATTTCTTTTTCTTTGATATTAATTCAAGTTACACTTTTTGTGCGTGGTGACCGATAAGAAAACAAATTTTTCTTTTATTAAATAAACAAAGAGTATATAATATTAAGAGACGGGAGTCCCATAGATAAAAATGAAAAACGTCGCTTGTATGAAACGTGAGCTAATAATGAATATACCAACATAACAGAAATGACACGGACTGCAGACATGACATAAAGCTGCCAACATAATAACAAGATAGGGATGTACTACTACTCACTCGTAATTTTTATCGATATGTTGCTGTAAAAAATTTCGGGTTTTAGGATCCTGACATTTTTACGGTTTCATTCTTAATAAATTTAAGGCAAAGGTCACTTAGGCCAACGGTAACTTTCGATTTGAACTAAGGTTACGTGGTAATTTTCTTATAAAAAGAAACCAGCTACGGCTGTGATTCCACGTTGGCGTAAGCGGGGTTCAGAGACAAATCCCATTGTATAGTCTAGATCTAATCCGAGGTAAACTTGACTATAAGATGAGATTTGCTGTGATGATAATAAAATAAAACAAAACTGTGGACTTAAGTTTTTTTATAATAATTAGAACACCTTTTCCTTTCTATTGATCATTCAATTGGCAATGGTTCAGCAGTTGATGTTGAAGGTACTGAAATGTAGAAAACACGTTGCTTATTAACTGACACATGAACAAGTGAATTCAAATTTAATTCTAATCTTGAATAGTTACTTGGGCTTAGTCTCATTCTTTTTATCACATTTTCATTTGAAAAAGGGTCTGTAATAGACAAAAAAGTATCTGTAATATTTACAATTGATACATTCAATACAGTTAATCAAATAGTAAAGTGAATTAACAAGTTAATTAATAAGTTTAAAATAAACATAAACCTTACCCGCAATAGAACATATTTTCCTGTCTTTTGAACATTCTACTGGCAATGGTTCAGCAGTTGATGTTGAAGGTACTGCAATAAAAACGAAATGTAGTCATTCACTTCTAATTCCAAAAACAATGAAGGGTATCGTAGTTGGGATGAATTAATCCCAAGAACCGAATTAACATTGTAATTGAAAAACATGTTTCCCCATACTTTCCAACTGCATAATAATAATGTAAGTACACACAATATCGAGTAATTTACCATGTTATTTTAAGACCATAGACTTCTTAAAGGTTTTGCTGTTACCATGTTATTTTAAGACCATAGACTTCTTAAAGGTTTTGCTGTAATCTTTAAGTATAGAACTGTACACTGTATTTTTTTTAATGTTAGGATCAGCAGTTTCGGAGATAAGGGGGGAAATGGTAAATTTTCATCTATTTTCTTTTTTTTTTATTGTTAGGATCAGCAGTTTCGGAGATAAGGGGGGAAATGGTAAATTTTCATCTATTTTCTTTAATAATTTTCATTAAAAATGTAAAATGAAATGAAAGGACTTGTCAAGAGGATTTTTTTTTTAATAATTAAAAAAAAAGTTCTCTTGTGTCATGTCCTTTCATTTCATATGTCACATGATACATTTTGCATGTGTACCAAAATGCAACTTAATCGGTCCAGTAGATGAAGGTACATAAGGGTTCCGTTTTTTCATTCGGACGTACAGTACCAAAAAAAAAAAAAAACTTACTAGATGTACCAGTCCAAGAATCGCAGTAGTCGAAGTAGAAGATAACTCTGCAAAATATAATTGAACATGAGTTACTAAAGTAATCGGAAAGGGTGAGTTAGGATGAATTACGACTGGAAAAAAAAACTTACCTGTTTGCTCACTTTTGAAGATGTGTAGTGGAAATCCAACGAACAGCTCATCTGCCATTGGTTCTGCAGTAAGTTCTACAGACGGAGTAGCATTTTTTCTTAGTTGTGTCTTCTTTTTATTGAAATCCTTTGGTAGAAATTGACTGCCACAAATATGTTCCAATTGATGTAGCTTTTCAATGGGTACATACACCAAGTCTTCTTTCCCGTAACTTTAACCCATTTTTTACATCTAGCTGGAACATTTTATTACATTATTATGATTATAATAGTAGTGTATTTAAACTTATATCTTTGTTATTTTGGTTTTGCAGTATTAATAGAATAACAGAGAAAATTAAATGAAATAGGAATATTATAATAATAAAAATATCGACAGTCGATAAAAAAGTAACATGCGTCAAGCACTAGCATATTGATAGGTTACTTTGTAATTTTGTAAATTTTGGACTTTAAATCAAGTAATTTATTTTCTGTAAGAGCTTATCAATGTTTTTTAACATAACAATTGAAAATATATGCTTACCTGTCTTCATTCAAAGGAAATTTGGCTATGAAGATTCGCATTTGACCATCTGACCGGCCGGATCTTATAACACATATTTCACACGTTTTGTA
Source organism: Dryobota labecula (assembly GCA_947523025.1). Classification (NCBI taxonomy): domain Eukaryota; kingdom Metazoa; phylum Arthropoda; class Insecta; order Lepidoptera; family Noctuidae; genus Dryobota; species Dryobota labecula. Next base: position 543,232 of record OX383294.1, read on the forward strand.
ATGCATTGCAACTTAAATTACGTCACACGTACATACATAAATACAACAATAACTCTAATTTACGATAAATATCCACAAAACACAGAATAAAAACAAAAACAGCGCTTTGTTGACAAAGTTCTTGACAACAAACAAGACAAGAATATGGCGGCCGGTAGCTATGGCGGCTGAGTAGCGTAGTGCGATAGAGTCGAATAGATGTTAAAGCGAGACAGCTATAGCATGAGGTTTTTTCGTTACGGAATTTCTGGATTCGGTCCCCGCGCTCAAGGCCCGCGATAGAAGTTATGCAATAGCTTAAAAAAAAATCTGTGCAAAGGCGGACTTAAAAGCCTGAGACATTTTCTACCAGCAGTCAACCTTGGGGTGATGCAGAGACAAAACACGGCAGGTGCAACATAGGGGATGGATAATCTTAAAAATAAATATATATTGCATTCTCATTCAGGGCGTGTGGATGGGCGTGCTGACGGGCGCGGGCTGCCTGTCGCGCGCGCTGGGCCCGGTGTTCGTGTCGGCGGTGTACGCGCGGCGCGGCCCGCTGGCCACGTTCGGCAGCACGGCGGCGCTGACGCTGGCGGCGCTGGCGGCGCTGCGCCTGGTGTACGCGCGCCTGCAGCCGCGCGCGCTCGCGCCCGCCGCGCCCGCCGCGCCCGCGCACGAGCTGCGCCCGCTCAAGCAGCCCGCTTGATCTCTCTGTAGCCGTGTGATGGGTCTTTACACCATGTAAGGAGCCGTAGGGAAGCTCACTATACGTCGCTAGTTCCAGAACGAAATACCTTTGTATTAAAGTTTTAAACTTTTTTTAATAATGATATATGACTTTTTTAGCAATTAGGTATATATATGTAGAGATTAGTCAGGGCATTTGATTGCTGAGCAGATTGACACACTAAATCAATTCCTGTGTTATAGCCATTTCATACGACTGACAAAGAATAAGGTACAGTTGTGATTTGTTTTTACGAACATTCAAGTTTGATAGTTGTTGATTAGTATCCATCAGGTTCCCTGACTGACCTTAGTTTTGCTCACTCTAACTAAGAACCAACTAGATTTAGTTCTTAAAATTCAGTATTCAGTCGTCAACATCACAGTCAGTGATTGCTTCACGCGAGCGAGCTCACGTACAGCTACAGTGACGATGACGTAAATAAATACGATGTATAAAAAAAACCGGCCAAGTGCGTGTCAGACCACGCACAATGAAGGGTTCCGTACTAGGGAAGAATTTATCCTAAGAACAAACTTAACATTGTAGTTGGTTAACATAGTCTCCCAAACATTCCAACTACAAATGTAAGTTTGTACGCACAATATCGAAAGATTTACCATGTTATTTTAAGACCATAGACTTCTTATAGATTTTCCTGTAATCTGTAAGTATAGAACTATTTTCTGTAATTTTTTTAAAATTTTAAGCTCAGTAGTTTCGGAGATAAGGGGGGGGGGAAATGGTAAATTTTCGTCTATTTTCACTTATAAAGTAAAACAAAAACAATAAAACAATTTATTTTAAAATTATTAAATAAAATATTTGAGACCCTCACAGTAAGCCCTTTCATTTGATATGTCATACGGTACAGTGTGCAAAACTTTTTTTTTTTAATTTTCTTATATGCCCCCCAAACAGTTTTGGGGGGCATATAAGAAAATTAAAAAAAAAAAGTTTTGACCCAAACACAGAAGTGAACCGTAAATAAATGAATTTAGAATATTGGGGTCAGTACCCCAATATTCTAAATTCATTTATTTACGGTTCACTTCTGTGTTTGGGTCACTCAAATTGATAATGTATACCAAATTTCAACTTAATCGGTCCATTACGTTCGGAGCAAATTGCCTGTGACAGGCGGACAGACAGACAGACAGACACACGAGTGATCCTATAAGGGTTCCGTTTTTTTCTTTTTGAGGTACGGAAGTGGGCTTAGAATAGTTAATAAATAATGATATTGTCGTTGTGATAAGCTATATAGTGTTGGTTATAGTAATCTTAAGACTGAGTTTAGATAACATCTAAGCTAATAGGTTCATTATAAATAAACCACACGTGCTATACAGGCTGTTTTGTAATTTTGATGTATGTGTATAGGCGGTACATTTTATATTTCTTACGTGGAGTTGTTTGTAATCTTGCTATATATTGTGTTCCTCGTACATCCGACGCGATGCTTACTAATCCGTACCAATTTAACACTCTGTAGGTAAACCGAAGGTATTAAACGTATTGCAAACTGTAGATAAACGAGTTGCCGCGCGGTGTGACGGTGTGGCGCAATGTACTGATATTAGAACAAGATAAACGAACATTGTTATCAAGGAACGCTGCTATTGTATTGCCGCACTGATGCTATTTGAACATCATCGACACTCCATGTGTGCTAGTAGTTTAGTCTCGTTGATAAGTAAATGCTCATCTCCTCACAGTAGGTACCTACTTCTTGTGCATAATGTTAATGAAATAATGATTGTTGTAAATATCATAACTTTCTTGTATAGAACATTTCGTTTATTATTAGGTATTGCTGGTATTGCGATTTTTTTTTGACTCCGAATAAAAATATAATTTAAAGCTGAAGAAGATTTATTTTTGTTTCATCATTTCAGCTGAAAGACGTCCACTGCTGGACATAGGCCTCCCCCAAGCAACGCCACTTCAACCGGTTCTGTGCTTCCCGCATCCGGCGGGTTCCCGCGGCCTTCGCAAAGTCATCGGTCCACCTTGTGAGAGGCCTTCTAAATCTACATCTTCCAGTAGGTACACGGTCGCAACTTCAAAACTTTTCGGCCCCATCGGCTATCTGTTCTGCAAACAATGTGCCCTACCCATTGCCACTTAAAGTTTGGCAATTCTTCGAGCTATGTCGGTTACCTTGATTCTTCTGCGGATCTCTTCATTTCTGATTCGATCACGTAGGGAAACTCCAAGCATAGCTCTCTCCATTGCCCTTTGGGTGACTTTTAGCCTTCTAATAGGCCCATTGTGAGCGACCACGTTTCAGTGCCATAGGTCATCACTGGCAATACTAACTAGTCAAAGACTTTCGTCAGTCTTGAGACACTACAGAATGTGGGACGAAAAGATATTGCGTAGCTTCCTAAACACTCCACATTTGACGATTGACTCTTTCTCGAAGTTGGACCTACCTAACTGGACAGTTGGTCCTAGGTAAACATACTCGACCACAACTTCGAGTGTAGCGTCTCCGATCTTCATGCGAGTGGGTGTAACATGGGTATTTGACATGACCTTTGTCTTGTCCATGTTCATTCTAAGACCCACTCGTTCAGAAGAGGTCTTCCATAATCTTAGCCATAATGACTATATCAAAATCAAAATATTTTATTTCACATAAACCTACATGGGCACTTATAAAACGTCAGAAGCTAGGTGCACTGTTCCAATTAGTCGTTTCCTATGGAGAAGAGCCGGCAAGAAACTCCACACTCCACTCTATCGTCGGCAAACCGAAGGTTAGTGATGTACTCGTCATTGATGTTGATGCCAACCCCTTTCCAGTCCAGAACCTTGAAGACATCCTCCAGTGTAGCGGTGAACAGTTTCTGTTGGAACTATTTGGTAGCTTTAACCAACCTTCTTCATAGGTTCTAAATTTAGTTTTTAGTTTGAATGTTTTGTCTATTTTTTCGCTGTCACTCTATTTAAAATAAAAAAATGCAAGCAATAAAATATTCATAACGTTACACATTATTTATTTGGAATACTAGAAACCCACTGAAAAACAATAACTTTGGTTATGGGCTCAGAGCCAAAATTCAGATATAAAATTAAAAGTCAGATATTGTATAAGGGTCATAAACAGAACATACAAAAAAACTGTGCTTTTTATTAAAACATATTATAACATATTTTTTATGTTAGTATTTTTATTTCAACGAATACGTATTTGAATACTTTATTAATTTAATCCACAATATAATTGTTTTATTGAATTACTTAAAAAAATATATATATATATTGTCCTTTACATCCCCTTCCGTGGACCGTTACCAGCTTATGCTGAGATATTTATGTAATGATTAAAAATAGTATAAATTAAAAGTTTGAGTTTATTGTTCATGAAGTTTGTTCCCGACATCTTTATTATAATGTTATACGTTATTACAATAATTAAACATGTAATACATTTGAATTATATGACATAAACAAGCTGTTATCAATTTTGCGACCCCTTCCGTGGTCCGACTAAAATGAATACTGGATACATAATAAACGGAACGCAACTTAAATATATTTATTCTTGTTGGCAACATCCTCAAGCTGTCAGTTTGAAGCGTAAACTTCGATGGGGTGCGTTTGCGTCTTGTAAAAAAATAGTTAAAACTTCCATTAATAAGTGATTGTGTACCGTTTGTGTTAAAGATCGTTGCAACTTTTCTGCTACGTCGATATTTCGGTAAGTATTAACATGAAAAATACCTAAATCAACTGTCGTAGTCTGATATGAGAGGCCATTTGCAAAAGCAAGGTGTGCTTTTTTCTAACCTCCAAATTTTGTGTTTTGAATGGCATTATTTGGCTATTTTTCCGTTCCGTGGACAAACTTTTCGGTGGACACGATGTCCACGGAATGGACAGCGTCCACATAAGTGACGCTTATTACACATACACTTTTTATGACACATTATATACTTTAAAGCACGTGGTACTTGGCTAGGCTTGGCACTTATGTAATACATCTATATTTGTTAAATTATGACACTATTTAAACATGGTGTATAATAATATTTTTTTATTGTATTTGGGTTGAATTTTCTTATAATCTGCTAAAACGTGCTAGCTTATGGCTTTCTAATGCTTATATAGATATAGATATATGTAAGGGTTATTATCATTGTTTCAGCTGATAATGCCAAGAACAAGAGTTAAACATCTAACTGATGAAGAAAAAAAGATCCGACGTCGTGAACAAAAGAAAATGAGTATGCGGCGAGCGCGTGCGAAACTAAATGAAGCCGCTATTGAAGAGATACGCAAGAAAGATAGAGAGAGATACCATAGGAAGAAAGAAAGGGGAGAAATTAAAACGATTGATCAATATAATTCTAGAAAACAGCGCCAAATAAGGAAAATGTGGCGTGAAAAATCAAAGAAACGGAGAGAATTGATCAAAATGCGAAAAGCTACTACCGCCTTACTAGAAGAAAATACTCCACCGTCCAGTCCTTCTTCATCATTTTCACGTGTTGAAGTAGGGAGGGTTGTAGCTTTTCGCAATAAAAGAAAAAGGAAAGCGGAAAATGAGGCTTTGAAGACTAGAGTTATACAAATGGCAAGAGAATTAAAAAAGTACAGAATGCGTATACGAAGGCTAGAGGAAAAACTGAAAAAAGTCCCGAACAAGGCTGTTTCTAATAGAAATACCCAGAGAAAAGACGTCAGAAAAGCTGTGCATGATTTTTTAATACAAGATGAGTATAGCAGATTGACCGCAGGAAAAAACGAGACTATTACTAGGAATAAAATGAAACGCCAAATTCGTTTACTAAATGACACTCTCTTAAATTTGCATGTAATTTTTCTAGACAAAACAGGGATTAAGATTTCATATCAAACTTTTCGAAGATATCGCCCTTTTTGGATAATGTTTCCAAAAGCATCTTCAAGAAACACGTGTTTGTGTACTTTACATGAAAATAGTGATCATATAGTCCGTTCACTTCAAAAGGCCAAAATTATAAGTTACGGGTCTGCTAATGATGTGGCTAAAATACTTTGCTGCAACAATAAACTTAATCCTAAATGCTTGGAGAGAACTTGTACGGACTGCCAAAACAACAAACTAACATTTAACGAATTTAATGAAAACGATTACATTACTTACGATAGGTGGGTTGTTAAAACTGTTGAGGTGATTATCAGAGGTAAGCAGAAAAAATCTAAGAAATGTATAAAAGAAACTGTTAAAACCTCAAAAGCATCTCTTGTGAAATTATTTAATTCTAATTTACCAATATACTTGCAGCACATAGCTAATATGATTCATCAAATAAGATCAATACAAACCATTAAACAACAATTGTCTAATAATGAAGGTCTGTTACATATAGACTTCTCCGAGAACTATAACTGTAAATACAGTACTGAGGTACAATCTGCCCACTTTGGTGGATCTAAACCTCAATTGTCGCTACATACATGCGTTTACTACAGCGCTCAGCTAGAATCTCCAGAAAAATGTTTTAAAACAACTTCAATGTGTTCTATCTCTGAAAATTTGCAACATGACCCAGTAATGATATGTGCCCACCTTAAACCTATCCTACAAAGAATCAAAGAAATAAGTCCGACCTTAACAGATTTACATATACTGAGTGACGGACCCACCACACAGTACCGAAATAAATTAATGTTTTTTTTCATTGCGAATTTTATAGGCAGAGAATTAAATAAGGTTAACAATATTATTTGGCACTACAGCGAGAAAGGACATGGAAAAGGAGCTCCTGATGGAGTAGGTGGGTGTATCAAAAGGCTGTGTGACAATTCGGTTGCATTGGGAAAAGACGTTTCATGTTATGATTGTCTTATGTCTTGTTTACAAGAAACTTGCAAAGGTATAGTAATTTATGGAATTGGTGATCCGAATATTCAAGATATTCAAGAAATCATGGAGAAGAGTACAACCAAAGCTTTTAAAGGGACATTTAAAATACACCAACTCACTTGGAGTCGAAGTGAGCCAAATATTTTACATGCCCGAAGACTAAGTTGTCTGTCTTGTGCAGCAAATATGATTTGTCCACATTTTGAAATCGGTCAGATAAATGTTCAACCAAGACAAGAAGAAAGTACTAGATCGAGTACTCCTATTAGTTTCGCATCTAATGACAGCAGCTTAGCTCCAAGACATGTTCCCACTCCTGATGCTTCTACTGTATCTTTTAGATCATACCTTCTAAGTCCAACTACACCAGAAGACCAACCTTCCCAAGCGTACCCTTTACGTCCTTATAAGAGATTGAGACTCCTTTCAGATTCTGATGATTCAGATACTATTTTATCTCCGCAACATGTTAAAAAAATATTGATCAATCATACAGACAGCGAAGATGAAGAAGACTTCATTATCCACCCACAACAGCATAAAAAACCATTTATTAATCCTTACACAGACAGCGAAGATGAAGAATCTATATTTTAAAGGGATACAAATTAATAGGCTTGCTAAGTTTTATATTATTGTTTTTATTTTTCATATTATAATATAATCACAAAGTCAACAGAAGGGACGTCACTTCTGTGGACCTAAAACAAATATTTTTTTGCTGGAATTGATTGATTTTATTTTTATGGGTTTTTTACGAATCAGTAAAGTACAACACAATTGGTATTTTAGTTGAGCTTGTAAAGTTTTGGAGTTACTTTTGTTGATTAAAAGTTTCATAGTTATCTTTTCGGTGGATTTTGTGGTCTATACGGTAGACACATAAAAATGAAAATGTCGCATATTTTCAAGAAAACAAGTTATTGATCTCTGATATTATTATTAATATGATCCTTTTGTATTCTTTATAATAAATACTGATTTTGAACAAAAAAAGAGACGATTTTTATTTTTTATTTATTACCCCTAACATTTGTTTATGACCCATAAACATGGCAATTTTTGACCTGTTGAACATTATTATATCAAATATTAATACAAAAACACCTATATGTGCTATCTATACAGATATGTCGAAAGCTTTCGATTTTGTCAACCATGATATACTGCTTCAAAAACTAAACGCCTATGGCATTCGAGGTAATATCCTGAATCTAAATAAAACATATTTATCCGGTCGCAAACAGATGTCAGAAATTTACAAAATTTGTGTCAAGTCTAAATTAGAACAAAAATACGTATCTTCCATTAAAGAAATTAGATTCGGTGTACCACAGAGAAGCGTCCTTGGACCTTTGTTATTCCTAATTTACATTAACGACCACCCACGTCAAATCAATCATCCAATGGTACTGTTTGCCGGCGACAGTACAGCACTCTTAAAATGCGACAATAATGAAAATTACGAAAACGATATAAAATACACCATTAAAATTTTATTATAATAAATTGGCTAAATAGTAACAACTTACAAATAAACATACAAAAAACAAAGATAATGCATTTTTACCAAAGACTTCGTATCAATGATCTAAATATAATATTAATTATAATAGTCAAGATGTAGACAGAGAAGAAGTTACAAAATTTCTAGGAATATTAATTGACAGTCAACTGACATGGAAGGCACAGGCAAAAGCAGTCTGTAAAAAACTTAGCGCATCTGCATAAGCACTTTATAATCTTAAAAAAAAAGCTAATATCAAAACAGTATTACTAGCATATCATAGTCTTATCGTTTCCATTTTAAGGTTTGGTATTATATATTGGGGCAATTGTACCGAAAGAGAGAGTATTTTTAAGTTCCAAAAACGCTGCCTACGAGCAATATTTTGATTCAAAGTTACTGACAGTTGTGTTCCAATTTTTTTAAGTCATAAATTATTGACATTTCCGTGCCTTTACTTATTAGAAATTGCTCTTTTTGTTAAATCTAATCGACATCTTTTTTTAACTTTATCGGAAAGTAGATACCGGGATGTACCTTTGCGATCTCAATACCAAAACTTGTTATGCACAGGTGGACATAGGACTGCTTTGTTAAGGAATTGTGTTTTTCGTATGGCACCAGCTATTTTGAACCACATTCCTAATTCCATAAAAGAGGAACCGGTAATAACTTTCAAAAAGAAACTAACAGTATTTCTATTAAATAAATGTTACTACTCCGTATCCGATTTCCTAGTTGATAAATTTAAGTTAGGTATCAATGTTCAAATGTTTGACAATGAACTGCATCAATGTTTGCATGCCAAAATGGTAGAATGTACAAGGATCTTTAATATTATGTAACCACCTTATTTTAAATACCTACATTCTTAGCAAATAAATGAATATTCTATTAGTTTAAGGTTCCTTTTTTCTTAAGCCCTATGTCTGTTGTTATGTTTCCTTAAGTTAGACATAAGTTGTTTCTTTTTGTGAGTTTAGTCTCTTTCTTTGTCTTAAAATTGATTCTTTAACTTGGGTCTGCTGTTTTCCTTTTGCTCTTGTTTGTTCTTTGTTGACAAGCTTTAGGGTTACACTTAGATTAAGTAGGCGTTTCGTCATCTTTTTCATTCATACCTCTTGAATATTGTTTTTGGGATTCCATGATTTTTTTACTTAGGTCTTAAAGTCTTTAGTTCTTAGTTTATTTATAGATTTAGTCGACACTTCGATGTTATTTGTTAATTTTGTTTCCATTACCTTTCAGTTTGTGATAAGTAGTTTAATTTATTTATTTGTCTGTTCTATGGTTTCTTTTTTAGGTTTCCCACTTTCCTTTAGGGTTGCCACTTTCCTATAGGGTTACCACTTTTCTGGATATTATTTATTGGTACTGCAGTATTATTTATTGCATTCTTTAAACTTTTTTAGTCATATAGCGATGCAACCTACTTAAAAATTATTTCTTCTTTTTTGAAACCTATTTAAAAAAAATGAATTTGCCTTGTATTTGCAATGACATTGTTCGGATTTTTTTATTTTTTCATGGTAGGCGGTCATTGCAGATTTTGATTTGAGGACGGATGGTCCAATGTCATTGTAATTTTTATTCTATCGCTCCCAAATTATTTTACTTATAAAGTATACTTATACTAAGAATATATGGTATAAATTTGTGGTGTGTGAAACGTTCATTTTTATTTATTGGTATGTAATTTTTTTATATTTTTATTCGCACTTTTATTTCTATAATTTCGTGTCTTAAATTACAATATTTTTATCTTTGCTTTAGATTTGCGTTCGACGTTATAGTCATTCAAAAATTATAAATCAATAGGAGTCTATATTCCCGGAAACGGGTATGTATTCCTTTCATTTGATTTTAAATTACGAGATCCAGACCAAGTATCTAGATTCCGGTCTCTAAGTACCTTTTTGTTTTGCTTTAGGAAAGACCCTAGGCTACAAGCCGGATCTCGATTTTCTCCCTACCTCTAGACGCGCCCAAAATCTACTTGAATTTGTGGATCTGCGCTCTACATCAATTATTTGACCCACGTCGAGACATCGTCGCAACCCAGGGAACCAGACATCGTCGCCTTGGAGTCGTAGTTCTGATATCAATTTTATTTACGTTTTGATTTCATCTTTCATTCATTACAAAATTATCTAGTTTAACTTTAAGACCAAACATTTTTTTTTTTAAATAAAAAAACGTTGCCCCACACTAGGAATTTCTCCTGTATCGTGGGTGCGTTTACAAACATTTAAACTCACATACACAAACAGCCAGACCCGGAACAACTAATTGTAGGTCATACAAATATTTGTTCCGTGCGGGAATCGAACCCGCGACACGCAGCGCAGCAGTCAATTGCTTAACCACTGCGCCAACCGTGCCGTTAGATATTTCAATTTAGTTGCGTGTGCACGAAGCTAATTTTTTTCCTTTTATATTTTTTTATATTATCAGGTTTAAAGTTTTAACCAAAAAAAAAAAAAATACATTCTGCAATTTCTCTATTTCCTTTTCTTATTTCTGTCTTTTTACCTTTTTTATATTTAACATGTTTGAGATTTAATAATTTAATTTAAAAAATTATACGTTTTAAAGTGGTTGTGATTTTTATTATTTTTTTCACGCTACAATATGCAGGAACACAGGGCTTCAATAATTCTCTAGAAAAGAGTTGGTGGACCTCGACACCGACCTGCAGACAGTCCAGGGAGGCTATGCCATTCTTAGATGGTAGGCTAACCAGGCGGTTATTACTCCTGAACAGGACCGGCCTGCGCCTGGTGACGGGGACCATCACGGGACACTACTCGCTAAACAAATTCTTTCACACAATAGGCATATCGGACAATCCTCTGTGCAGGGCTTGCATGGAGGCTGAGGAAACCGTCGTGCATGTGCTCTTTGAATGCACAGGCGTCATCCAGATTAGAACAGAAACCCTCGGGGCACCCAGATCTTTCACAGATGTTCTAATCTGACTGGGAGACGTAATTATCTTCTGGAGGGAGGTGGACTGGTTGGAATAACTACTGATGGCCGCCATGGCCCATGTACAATGGTCCACTTGAAAGACTAAGTGCGGGAACCAAATCCTTTACCATAGAACATGGAATTGTACGTCGCTTGCTCTCGCGTCACCAGTACTGACTCTCTGTATATTTTGACTGCTGTGACCAAAACTACAAACGTAGTATTTAGGGAAGTTTTATTAAAATGTGTCGTCTTACGACTTCCACGCGAACGAAGTCGCGGGCAGAAGCTAGTTAACTAATAATAAACTAACTAATGCCTAAATTATTATAATATAAATAACAAATTGTTTATGTACTATAAAATAATTAATATTAGAACCCGCGGGGTAATAATAACAATGGCTTTCATTTCGACAGTTCAGCAACATTCATTGCGTTTTACATTGTTGAACAGACACATTTTTCCAACGTATGAAGTCGAACAGATTGTGATTAAACTGTGTTACGAAAATTAGGGCGCACTTCCTTATAAGTTTCAATCATTATAAATTAACGCCTTTCCCACCGTTACCGCAGGTTCGAGTCCTTAACCTAACGTAGACGTCACGACGAGCTCAGTCACACAACAGAGAATACAAGATAACTATGCTCCGACCTGTTACAAGTAACCATTGCTGGACGTGATGCGCCCTGGTGTTTACGGAGCAGCGGTCAGCGGGCCAGGCCGGTAGGGACATGGTTTCCTATGTTATGATCTGTTATTTGCCCCAGGCGTGGTCGATACAGCTGCTGCGAGCTTCGTGTGACTGGTTAGCAGCAGCTCGCTGGGTCACGTGTCGGCGGAGAGCACGCGAGGCGCGGGCGCGCTCGGCTGGGGGGGCTGCGCGGGCTGCGCGGCGCGCAGGCGCTCGGCGTCCTGCACGCGCTGCGGCAGGCGCGCGCTGCGCGTCTCGGGCACGCACAGCACAGCCAGCGCTGCTGTGCCGCTGCACACGCCGTACAGCAGCGCTTGCACGTACATATTCTAACAAAAACTTATAATAAGGAACATTGCTTGCATTGTGTCTCGAACTCTCGACTCGCATGCTAGTGCTTCGACATAAGGGGGATGTGGATGTAATAATAAAATCCATTTTGAAGGTCAGAGTCCGTTTATAAATTGATCAAAATATGATTCGCGACGGTAATAAATAAGTATTTAAGGAATTATAATGATTAAAATCAACAATAGAGCTCTCTAAGTTAGAATTGGCCCCAAATGTCATGATATCACGAAAAGTCATTCAATAGGGTTGTAGAAGGTAGGAAGATATTCAATGATAATGCTGCGGATAAGGTGAAATAATTATATTAATCCGAACAAAGGTTTTATATAAAGGAGCGAGGGAGCACACGCGATGACCGCTAGTCACGTACTAATTGCTCAATTGATATTAATTAACTATGTTACTAAAAACTGCTTAGTCGTTGGTAGTGTATAGTTTCACCGTACATGCTCCCGGGCCAAAAAGTTACACATCTTCTAATCTAAAGCGACATGTTTTAGACATAGGTGACGTAGATTTGTCTCGTTTATGGTTAGTGTCTTCACTAGTTATATTCACTTCACTAGGCTGACGGTCAGCCGTGCTCTGCTTTCGCGAAAACACAATACTATTTGCCACACTTTGTGATAGCTCCACTGAAGAAACTGCACGGCACCTTCTCCATAAGAAGTATGACGCCAATAAAGCGGCTACACCCAGCAAACCGTAACAAATAATGTACTGATGAATGTCATGTGTAGACAGAGTGTAATCTGGTAAGTTATTATTGGCAGACTTCAGTTGTTCTATTCGTTCTCCGAGATCCACTAATGTGCTGTTCAGTGAGTCTTCGTATGCTGTGTAGTGAGATAATGTTATATTTACCATATGATTTAATTCAGCTATGTGTGGGGTTGGAATTTCAGAGTTTGATTTAATTGTATTTGCTGGTATGGCATGAGAATATAAAGTAAAATCTTTACTTTTTATTACGCATTTCGAACCTAGGTCAATAATTCCGACTCCAGTCACCTGCTTAAAGGCTACTTGATCTTGACATATAATCCTCATTGAGTAGGTATTGCAGCAAAAATACATGTACCTCGACGGATCATTTCGTTCAAGCCAGCTGTCTTGACAAGGGGATTTAAATACAACGCATTGTTTTAATTTGTTATCCAGTTTGCAGAATTTTTCATCGATGCTTAAATGACTAATCGGTTTGTTGGCTTGGCACAAATATGAGTGATCATTATGTAGACATGATTGAAGCTCCATATACGACATTGTGAAGAAAGCATCTTTTTTCAAACTAATAGCTACGAACTCTGCAACTGGTAGTACGCTAATTATATCATTTTGAACTTGCTGAGGAACGTATGATTTTATAAATCTTGTAGCTGTCTCTGCTGGTCAATGGAAAAGTAATCTCAAATATGAAGTATTCTTCCATCATTCTCGCTTTTACCTTTAACATACTGTAAATATGTTTTAGGTCAGACTGTAGGTTGTCCACGGGCAGGGTAGTATCCTTTGTTAGTTGTCCAGAAATGAACTGTAACTCACGCTGTAACTGATCTGGAGTTAACAGGTGTGTGTTAAATTTCCCGTGGTAAATATCCGTGACGGTATCTAACAGAGTATCCTGCATCCTTTTGAGATTTTGAAGTAAGTTGATAGTTGTGACTGCAGACAGAGTAAAATCTTGCGTTTTAGCTAAACCTTCAACTTCTTGCTTAATAACCAAGGCAGCATTATCTTATTCATTCAAGTGTTTGTTTATTGTTTTGTGTTGTAATTGGATAGTTTGCTCGGTTCTTTTTAATACGTTGTATTCAGCCTCAATGATAGAGGTCTGATTTCGTAACAATTTATTAAGATGCTGCTCGTTTTATTTACAAGCTGTATATCTTTTTTGTACTGTTCGGCGAATCGTTCGTCTAATACTTCGAACAAGCTATTGGCTACGTAACCGATACCGTTAATGAGCCCGCGACGCTGTCTGGTGTGCACATCAAAGTGCTGATTAATCATAAGTTGATTATAATGCTTTATTTCTTTGTAGTCGTGATTTAATTGAAGCGTTATCATATCACAGTGACTCTTATCGTTTAGGGATGCACAGAGCCTTTGTAAATAGTCTAAGAACTTTATAGCGGCAGAATTCCCTTCCCAATAGGGGCTCATATCATAGTAAACAATTAGATTCCATTTGTCTCGAATAATTTGCATGTTGTCTACTGACTCGAAATACAGCGAATTGTTGCTAGGCAACGCTGATATGTTAAAAGCTGCGTGAGACGATGTTATCAATGAAATAAAAAAGATTAACGACATTGCTAATGATACAAAGTTGGATTTGATTTTTATTTTTCTGATCCGCACGTCAGGCTGTTTCAAGGAGACGTTATTTGCTTGAGTAGCATTTTTATCTACTGTATTGCTTGAAGCAGGCTTTATTGGCAAGATTGACAGTTTTACTGCCGGCCTTTTAATTATTCCGCTTTTAAGCTATTGCATAGCTTCTATCGCGGGCCTTGAGCGCGGGGACCGAATCCAGAAATTCCGTAACGAAAAAACCTCACGCTCCCCACTCCGATGGTTATTTTACTACACCAGTACCCTCTAGTGATCTAATAATTTCTGGCAGTTCCTTTTTCTGTGTACTGCGTATTTTATTCTTATAAATATTAGTTATAAAATTATGGTTTTGAACTCACGACCAGTCGATTATGAGTACATTCAGTTCCCCTGTTGCACCGCAAGGCTACAATGACTTAATTAAAGCTTGCCAAATAGTTGATACCATTCCAGTTGAACAATTTTTAAACTGGACTAGACGGTTGGAAATGACTCATGTACATGGAATTTTTTTGCTGTCAAAACAGTTTGTCACTCTTTTTTTATTTAAAATTACTTTAGGTTCAACACTTTCGTCTATTTTAAAGTTGTTATCATGCTTATATTTGAATAGTATTTGACTTTGTTTACGTAGTTATACACTTTTACGACGTTCAGCACTTATTTTATTTTGTTTTTAAGCTATTGCATAGCTTCTAGCGCGGGGACCGAATCCAGAAATTCCATAATGAAAAAACCTCACGCTCCCCACTCCGACGGGCACGGAGGTGTGGTTTGAAGGCCGTGCATCGTCTAACGTCGTTTCAGTTCGGCAGTCTTCGACACGGCGTTGTGTGCGTGCGATTAGACGTATTGTACGACTCTACGAAACTCTGTGGTGGATTTACCGCGCAACGCAACGCCATCTAGTAATCGCAGGTAGAACTAACTAAATAGAGGTGACATTGGCGTGGCTTGTGATTCGTAATCGAGACAAGCGTTGCTCTGTTGGTGGTCTCAGTTGTGTTTTGTTGTCGGTTTTATCCACTAGATGGCAGGCATCGTAATTCAAAAGTTTTTGAAAGGTTGTTGAGGTATGTGAGCAATTTATTTATAAATCAATAATTTTACTCGTGTTTATGATTCTCCTAGCTAGAATTAACATTAAATATTAACGTTCTTCATAGCTTATAAAAACCACTTTTAAACGGTTCTCCAAAGTTCTGGGCCGATTATGGATTGACTTTACTTTCTTATCGGTCACCACGCTCAAAAAGTGTAACTTGAATTAATATCAAAGAAAAAGAAATACTGCATAAATAAAATAAATAAATAATTATAATTGCATAAGTTGATACAAAATGCTATGCAATAGCTTTACCGCGGCAGTTCCCGAGTGCCACACGTCTTTTTGTTTTTAGGGTTACTACCCGAACTAATCCATCTTGACCTGGATGAGTTTCTTTTACTCTGCTCATCATCCATTTTCCAGGTGATTCATACAAGCTGAGATATTCGGGAAAGCTACTGTGCTTGCTTGATATGGCTGAATTCTTGCTAAATTGTATTGTTTTGATTGTTCGTAAAAGCCATGCTACTATTTTAGTTATTTTATTGAGTGAGCTGAACTTAAGTAACAGTTGCAATATGATCTGCTATCATTTTCGAGAGCATTTACTTTGCTTGCTGCTGATTTTCATTTGATTTCTTGATCAGTGGTAAAATTGATTTGCTTGGCTTCAAATTTTTCGTCAAACGATTTCAAGAACTGCGGTCCTTGCCACCAGTGTTTGATCTTTTAATTATGAGGCTGAGATGCCTCTGCTTGCTGCATCTGCTGGATTGTCCTCAGACTTGACATATCGCCAGCAGCTTGGTTTCATTATTTTTGTTATGATTTTAGTCCTATTTGCAACAAAGGGTTTCCATCGGCTAGATTCTCCTTGCAGCCACCCTAGGACCACCATGGAATCTGTCCATCCATAAATTCTAATATCTAACTCGCTGTAACAATTTATAACTTTGTTCATTAACTTGGCTAACAAATGTGCACCGCTTAATTCTAATCTCGGCAAAGATATGCTTTTAGAAACAGGTACTAATAGAGCCTTAGCAACAACTAGCACTACCACTGTCTTATTTCCTTTCCGTAATCGCGCGTAAATTACTGCTGCATAGGCTTTGGTCGATGCGTCATAATAACCATGCAGTTCTATGACGTCATTAGGCTGATATCCTATCCAGCGCGGTATTTTGCATTGATTCAAGTATTCCATGTCCGCTTGAATCGCTACCCATTCTGCTTTGATGTTTACAGGAACTTCTTCGTCCCAATGCATTTTGTTTAACCATAGTCTTTGGAATATCAGCTTTAGCTTTGTAGTAAGTGGTGACAACCATCCCAACGGGTCGAATACTTTTGATATTTCCGATAAAAGTAGTCGTTTGGTTACTTTTGCGTTTGGATTAGCTATGTTGTATTTGAAAGTAAACATGTCATCACAAGAATTCCAACGAAGACCTAGTGTTTTTGATGTGCTTTCTGATTTAAAGTTAAAAATGATTTCTCCATTGCTGCTGCTGTTTTCTATATTTTGAAGGAGTTCTGAATGATTTGCGGACCATTTTCTTAGTGTATGTAAATCCTCCTGATTTCAATAATCTGTTGAGATCATCGATAAGCTGCTTTCCTTCTTTCATGGAGTGTGACCCATGGACCAGGTCATCCATATAAAATGACTCTTCTAGTATCTTCGCAGCTTCCGGATAGTTTCTTCGTACATCCGAGGCTAGACGTTTCAGAGTCATCATGGCTAGAAATGGTGCTGATTTAGTTCCGTATGTGACGGTGGTAAGGTTGCACTTACCAATATCTGCCTGTACATCTTCTCTATATCCGATGTATAAGCAAATTGATATTGACGCCATTTCAAAATTAGTTCTTGTAGATCCTGTTGTAAATTTGGGCCTTTATACATCAGGTCATTCACACTATATCCGCTTGACATCCTTGCTGACGCGTTGATCACTACCCGTAGCTTCGTTGTTGATTCTGCTCGTTGCACGGAATGATGTGGTAAGTAACATGATAACGCTTGTTTGTTATTTTTGCTGTTACTAGGTACCATATGTCCTAAGGCAATGTACTCATTAATGAATGCTTTATATTGTTCTGCTAGAATGGGTTGTTTGCTAAATTTACGTTCCACATTTTGGAACTGTGCTATGGCCATCCCTTTCGATGAACCTAGTTTTTCATTTATTTCAGCTTTTATTGGCAATCTTACTTCGTACCGCCCGTCTTCACGACGTTTTGTTGTAGATGTATAGAAGTCAACACGTTCTTGATCTTCCAACGATAAGTTCGTATTTTTGCTTATATCCTCGATCTCCCAAAACTGTTGAATATCGTGAATATTATTCATGACGACGTTGCATTGAAGTGATGACATTTGACCACCGCCGTATATGATCCACCCAAGCTGTGTTTCTTGTAACACAGGTTGCGTTAAGCTATCTCCTTTGATTAATCCTCCTAATAATATTAAGCCATTTACTTGAGCGCTTAATAATAAGTCCACTGGACGGCTATGGTTAAAATATGGATCAGCTAATTTTAGATTTTCTATGTAGGACCACTTCGATGTATCAAAAGATTTATACGGAATATCTTTGAGTAGGTTGCTCATGATAAGTACTTCGGTGGTAAACGAAAAGTCGTTATGTGTAGAGAAACAGCTTAGTTCGACCACACCGTTACAGTTATTTTCGACTTCCCCTACTCCGAATACCAATCCGTTGGATTTGGATCTCCGCAATCCTAACTTCTTCACTGCACTTTCTCTTATTAGAGATACTTGTGATCCAGGGTCAATGAGAGCCCTTAAGACATGATAAGATCCATCAATCGCTGCAACTTTAACCAACCAAGGCTGTAGCTAACAAAACTTCATTCGTTCCTGGATCATTTTGTGACACATGCGCAGTCATTACGACATTGTCTTGCGGATTTGGGTCAGCTGTTGTTGTTGCCACACTATTCGATTGCGATAATTTTTTTTTGGAGCAGGCGTCATGTAAAACAGAGTGGTGATTTCCGTCACATGTGCGACATCGCCTAACGAAAATGCATTGCTTGCCATTATGGTCAAATAAACAATTTTTGCATAATTTCAATTTAAAAAAAGAATCGCAATTGAACATGGCATGTTGTTGACCGCAAAATTGGCATTTGCTAGTTGACACGTGTAATGCTTTTAAATGCTGCTTATTATATTTGTTGGCAAAGTAGTGTCGTCTTGTTTTTTGATTTTCAGGAAGATCGTTATTTGTCTGATTGTTTGATTTCGGTGATGCTTGATCTTGCTTTCTGCGGGATGTTTCTAGGCTCGTAAATTTGCTTTCTAAGTAGTCCAAAAAATCCTGTAAAACTGGTAGCTCTCTAGAATTTTTAAAGGAGTCTATGTAATCTCCGTAGGTTTCGCTATCCAGCTTCTCTGACAATAAATGCACGAGAAGCGGATCCCAGGTGCTGATATCAATCCCTAAGTTCCGTATGGCATGCAAGCTCTCTAGTGCTACGTCATGCAGTTCTTTAATATGACCTAGAGTTTGGTGTTGCATACCAGACAAACCTAGCATAGTATTTACGATTGATGTAAAGATGAGCTTCTTATTGTTATACCGATGGTTTAAGATTTCTCAATCTTATATCGATGGTTTAAGATTTCCCAACAGGTATCATAGTTACTGGAACTTATGGGTAGATGCTGTATGAGTCTTTCTGCCTCACCATTGACCTTTCCTTTCAAATATTGCATTTTTTGCGCTTGTGACAAGGTATGGGTTGCTGTGAATAGCTTCGGTAAAGAGGTCCTTGAATGACGTCCAATGCTGATAATTTCCTGAAAATACAGGTATATCCATTTTTGGTGTGGAATACTCTCTATGTGACACACTCCAAAGCTTTTTGTTAATCATTTTCTTAGAATGAATATATGATTGCTCATGCTGTGTATAAGCTGCCTCGTAATCAACGTCCTCTCCACCTATCTCGCTATCAATCTCCCAATGTAGAGAGTCAATTTGTGACCAGCGCGCTTGTATCGTTCGTAAAGCGTCCTCCATTTCCCATTTTTCTGACATGGAGTCTAGGTCGACAAAACCCGCTGATCTCTTGAATGCTTTGAAGTTCGCTGCTTGTTTACGCATCATATCATCTAATTTTCTAGTTGAACTTCTTGACTCCATGGTACGTAAAATGCTGACTTTTCTTGGCTGTTCATAACCCGAAGGATCTGCTTCGCCTTCGGATTCTTTTTGCTCCTCTTGAATCGCTTGCGTACTCCTGATGGTTCTCTTGCTGGACATCTGCAGGCGTTGTTCGCTGATTAGAGATTTGGCTGCTGCATAATGCTTGCTAACCTTTTCATGCTCATTATTTATGAAATACGTATGATCTTTGACCCCATATTGGCACATAGATAAATGATTATTTTGAAAATCTGACCAATATTTCTCTAACAACTCTAATCGCCTTTTAAAATAGTCGTCCGATTTCCTATCGGCGCTATCCTTTTGTATATTTATTGGTATTTTCCGAATTAAGTCGCTAATTTCCAGTTGTTGGTAGTAAAGATCCTCCATTTTGCTGCTAGCTAGGTTTTGAAGTAAAAAAGGAAAGATCTTACTTGAACAATACTGGCTTTTGACTTCCGCTGGTTTGCTGCTGTCGCACTCCGAATGCTGATGCTCTGCTATAGCTGGACACTGTCGTCCTGCTGCTGTAGATACCGAGTGCTGCTGTTGTAACTACTGATTTGTTGCTTGCTAGTCCGGATGCTGATTGCTTCGTGCTTGAAGCGCTGATGTTCCGTTGCTTAGTAGAGTTGCTCGTGGTCACTAGTATTGCAACTACACCTTGGGCTGCTATAGGGTTTTGCTACAAATACTTCGCTAAAGTTCTGCGATCACGAAACAATGTCCTCAGTTCACACTTATCACTGTAATCCGATATGCCGATTCCCGAACGAGATCACTCACAAGATTCTAAATACACGTAACTTCCCAATAGAAAAAAAACGAATACCTACTAAAGCTCGCGAGGTCCCGCTCGATAGCTCGAAGGACCATGTAGAAGGTAGGAAGATATTCAATGATAATGCTGCGGATAAAGTGAAATAATTATATTAATCGGAACAAAGGTTTTATATAAAGGAGCGAGGGAGCACACGCGATGACCGCTAGTCACGTACTAATTGCTCAATTGATATTAATTAATTATGTTACTAAAAACTGCTTAGTCGTTAGTAGTGTATGGTTTCACCGTACAAGGGTAATTGGAACTTGAGAGTTGTAATGATGATTTCAGTGATAATAATTCTGTAAACACATACTTGTCAAGCTTGTTACGGTCGCGGTTCGCGTAAAGTAGGTATTGGTGTCTCATGATGTTGCGAGTGCACACTGACCAGTAGCGGCGTCTGCGGCGCAAGCACAGAGCCGACGCGGCCGATGAGCGAGCAGGCGGCCAGCGCCGAGCTGCGCGCGAACGTGGGGTACAGCTCGGCCGTGAACACGTACAGCGAGTTGAATGCGAAAGTGATGGCCAGCTTGCCCACGAAGAACAGCCCCAGAGACGTGCCGTCGTGATCTGTGCACAACAACGCAATACTGTCATGTAGGATGTACGCTCTCATCGCCGTACATTTTTCTGCTTACTCTGTAACCTACTTTATGCCAAGCGATGCGCGTCATAATTTAGCGTAATAAAATAACATGACTAACGAATCTAATTATACTCGTAGTGAACTTATAACTGTGTAGCTATCAACAAATGAGAGAAATAATCGCCTTCCGCTATAATACTGTTACTTACTCTTAACTTGAATAAACTTAACCATTTAGTGCATTTTAGTGGAACGTGTTTCTCTATACTAACTGAACTTACAAACCTTCACGACAAATCAGTGTACGGAGTTAACTACTACACCCCGTACCTCCATAGGAGTTACCTTAAGCTTACGTTTGAGCTTAACGAGTTATAGAAAGAATTACAGTGATAATCAAATAATAATAATATCACCGTACGGAACTGGAGGTGCATCATAAACTAGATTCAAAGCACTATGGTGGCCGCCACATAAATCTGGAATAATTTTAATTGCTCTTTCCTTAATTTCTCTGCGTAGGTACCCTGACAATACATTATGAATCGTTTTTTATTACTAGAAAAAGTCAAGGATCACGATAAAGGTCGTTTCAGGACAAGTTTATGTCATTATTTCTGTTTTCGCAATTACGTATTTGAATAAATTTATGCGGGTCAATGAACTTTATTCTAGATTTATGTGGCGGCCACTATAGTAGTGTCCATGCCCAGTTTAATTGCGATAGGTATTTTTTACATTTATCAGATTAAGGAGTCTATCCAAAAATCACAAATTTTACAAGATGACCAGATTTTTGTTATATTCTACTCTAATAATAATAACGTTAATGTTTACTTATGAAGAACGGTGAAACACAAGCGACCCCGCAAAGCAGGAACGCAATGAATATGCACAACTTGCGTCCGATGCGCTCCAGCGCCATCATGATAAGCACGGAGGCGGCGATCTCCATGGACATGTTGAGCGCGAAGTTGACATGCTTGTTGCCGGACAGCGCCACGGAGTTGATGGTGAGGCCGTAGTACACGAAGGTGGTGGCGGCCCAGCACCAGCCGCACACCGCCAGGCGCCACATAAGCACGCGCGAGCGGACCACGCTCAGCCACGGGCTCTGCCGAGTTTCCTTCGCCTCCACCTTCGTGTCGTCCTTCAGCTTGCTCATCAGCTGCTCGTTCACGATTATCTGCAATTATTTGCCTTACTTCAATGTTGGCTTGAGAGTTCTCTCTTCTAGCCCTGATTTAACGGCTGTTGCAAAACAGAAACCGGCATTGTAAAATTATGAAATATAGAGTATGGATGCACTTCAGATCGACGCTTAGCAGTTCTGATGGGGCCTCGCGCTGCGCTCACGCTCACCAAAATATCAGCATTTGGATTTTTGGCAGAGTTGCATACTTAGTAGATACAACATAAATCTAGATCGATCACCTTGTTCCATCGAGCAGCTTTCTGTATGACGGCGGCGGTCTGGCCGGCGTCGCCCTGCGCGTGTAGCCAGCGCGGGCTCTCGTCCAGAAGTAGCCAGTACAGCGGCAGCAGCAGTGCCAGCGCGTGAATGGTCCACAGTAGGTGCCGCCAGTAGGGAACACCCCACGCTACCCACGCGAAGAGCACGCCGCCCGCGCCGTACGCGATGCCCGTGGCGCATGCGAACACTGCGCGCAGCGACGGGTGCGCGATCTCGATCACTGTGCGGAAATGACACTTGTTGTGCGATTTACAGCAGTTACACTCGATTCGACTGACCACAAAATACCTCTTCGACAATCCTAAAGCGCTACTAAATAAATTCACGCGTACATACCTACTAACTAATTTAGTAGCTCCAAGTAGGTACAAGGATAGACTAACGCATCATGAATGTGATATCTTGAAGGGCAGGAGTTTCCGTTTGTTCATTGAGGATTTCGTTTATTTGTTTTAACAAAAGCTCTATCTACTTTTCCATTTTTCAACCCAATTTTAGGAGGCTGGTCACACTTTGGCATTGTACTGCACGTTGCGGGATAAATGTTACCGATTATGTAGTGGCGCATACATTGAGTTAGACCCGTTCATACGTCGTTTATACTGCAAAAAAACCTACATAGCTAAATACGTTTATCGAATACCCACCGGACTTGTCAAGCAAACCGTATGATTTTTTTAACGTATTCGGTGTGAAGTTGTGCATAGTATTACACCATCCAACTGTGGCTATTTGTTTTTACACGAAGAAAAAAGC
Organism: Dryobota labecula; assembly: GCA_947523025.1. Classification (NCBI taxonomy): domain Eukaryota; kingdom Metazoa; phylum Arthropoda; class Insecta; order Lepidoptera; family Noctuidae; genus Dryobota; species Dryobota labecula. The sequence goes on from OX383294.1 coordinate 566,546, forward strand.
GGGCTGTACATTTTTCTATATTAAACGGTTTAAATCGAATATTGTAAAAAACGTGTGGTTTATTGCCGTGTGAACCCAGCCTTACTTTTGTCTTTCTAAAATGTACGTTGCAAGTTGGTAAAACGTAAAAACATGCGCACTTATACCTACATAACAGCATATAACTATGATCTTACTCATAACGTATCCGGCGCTGTTGAAGCCGTAGCCGAGCGCCGCCTCCAAGAACTCCATGGCGAGGTACATCTGGTAATTGACGGAGAACGCCTTGAGGATGCCCATCACGCCCGCGAACGCCGAGAACACGCAGAAAGCAGTGCGCCGACCATACCTGATAACACGTAGGTGTGGGAGTTACAATAAACAAACATTCTTACAAAAGAGATAATGGTGGTCTCTAATTGAATTAAAAATTTAATTTTGTTTTGGCTTTGACTTATTTTTAATAGACTTCCCAAAAAGAAGGAGGTTCATGTTTACCTCATAACTCTCTCGATGACACTATATTTTTCACATTTTAAAATAATGTTAATAAAATCAGTCTCATGATTTAGCTTTTTTAATTACTCTATTTCTTAATACCAATGGCACTATAATCTTATAATCTAGATACACAATTCCATTTTCATAAGTGATGTTATCTTTACATTTATGATAAAATTTCACAATTTCAGCTACTTTATTTTTGCATGTAGGCCATCCATTTTCATAGTAAAATTTTAATTGCTGAAGGAATGAGTCATTATCAGTTTCTAACATAATAAGATTTTGTACATCTTTACTGACATTGATAGTGTGTACAGTTTTAGTAAGAGAACTATCCAATTCTATATTGTCAGCATTGCTTGAGGCACGACTTAAGGCATCAGCTACATGCATCTTCGAACCTGGAGTGTATTGAACATCCAAATCATAAATACTTAATTTTATTTTAATTTTTCTTAAATGTTGAGCACCTATGGAATTAATTTCTTTGTTCATAATTACCACTAATGGTTGATGATCTGTTTGCATAATTACATGCCTTCTATATATATAGTAGTGAAACTTTTTACAAGCAAAAAGTGTTGCTAAAAATTCCTTATCAATTTGTCCATACTCTGATTCACAAGTAGGTGAACTTTTTGAGGCATATGAAATTGGATGACCATTTTGCATTAGTACACAACCAATTGCATCCTTAGAACTATCAGTCTGAATTACAATTTGTTCTTTGGTATCAAAATTTATAAGCATTGGTGGACTTTAGGTTTAAAAGGTTCTTAATATTATTGACACATGTAGTATAGTTATTATTCCATACAAATTCTACGTTTTTATTTAATAATTGCCGCAGTGGACTGGTTACTTCAGACATATTGGGAATGTATTCCCTAAAGTAATTAACAAAATCTAAAAATCTTTGAAGACTTTGCTTATCAATTGGCATGTCATATCAATGATCTTATATAGGACTAGATCAGCAATGTGCGGCACCAACGCATTACTACGTCGTATATGTCCACGGGCATATCTGACTTCAGTTGTCAACTTAACCTCAAGTGAACGATAGCTTAAGGATAAAAAATATCAAAATGGTGAAATGTGCGGTTAAAATTTGCATGTCACGGTCTGAAAAGATTAATAAAGCAAGTGGTGTTACATCTCACAAGAAAGTTTGCTAAATTTTCTTCAGATTATCCAATAAAACATTAAAACACGAATTACATTTATCAAACATTTTATTGCCATCAGGGTTACCAGTAAAAACGATTTTGATTTTGCCAGACTGTTGGGAGTTTAGTGAATGACGAATGTATGTTCCTGTAAGTCTAAATTATTATTATACGAGTAGTCTGTTTGGTATAAACATAATGTGCAGTACCCAAACACTTACTAAATAGAAAACTAACATATTCACGTGTATTCCGAAGGTTTAAATTTAATAAATCACCACTTTTTACAAAAAATAATAATTTTATTAGCAATGAATAATCTTAGACGTAAAGTGAGGTTATATTTTTTAACGAAAAATTCTAGACTGTTTATGATCACATTGTGTTAAATAGTGTTGTGCACTGACTGGACAGGTCCACTCAATCTGTGTGGTTCTTTCATCAAAAGCCCATTTCAGACACCAATCTACATGGTCTTCGCATGATCTGACCAAGATTAGGTATGTCTGGACTTTGAAAGAGACTGTGACCGCTGAGTTTGTTTCGGCCTTTCTTCTCAGAGTAGTCAGATAGAAAACGCCGATCTCATCTAGTTTTTAAAATATGATTGACATGTAAAAACTTACTACAAACTACTACTTACAGAAATAAAATCATTTATAATTTGCGGCTCCGCCCGCGTGGATGTCGGTTATCGCGTAAAAGGTAACCTATGTCCTTCTCCATCTCTGCTGACGATCGATTTAGCGTTACTTTCACATTTATAATATTAGTATGGATAAATGATTGTCATAAACATTGAAATAATATCATTCCATTTTAAACAATAGTTATTTGACACAATATTAATAGTTTTGAAATATAATATTTAGCACATTTTTTTTTCTTCCTATATGTATCAAATTCATCAATTTCTTTCAATCTTTAATCTATTGAAAGTTCCATAATACAATCTTTCATAGTAGGTCATTGATTCAATAACAAAATATCTTTATTCATTCTGGGGTAATTACGTTGATCGTTGGCAACTCTGGCTGTTTTTCCGATGACAATGTCTTGTCTCGTTCCAACGTAATTAGTTTGACGGAAGAAGAAATGAGACAAACAGATTATTTTGACATTGTGACATAATTTATGTATCCGTTTCAAAGTTACGTCTTTAACTCGTAAGTGGTTACGTTTTTCGGAATATTTTTGTAGGACGTTGCGCCTCTAGTATAATATAATCTCATTTTCTTTGGGTTAAACTTAATATTCAACTCACGTGCTCTGCTGAGGACCTTTTTGAGTATCTCATCATGTTTTTCTTTGGATTCTGCATGAATTAAGAAGTCATCGATATATGTAAAAAAACCTTCAATGTCACTAAAGCAATTTCTACAGTTTTCTTGAAAAACTTCCGCTGTGATTTCAAGTCCAAATAGTAAGACATTAAAACAGTAAGATCCATAAATTGTACAGAATGTACAGTACTTTTTACTGTCATCAGTCAGTCGAATCTGCCAGAATGATTCTTTTAAATCTAAAACAGAGAAGATTTTTGAATGACCTATTATGTGACTTTAAATTATTGATAGTTGAAATTTCACAATACTTTTTAAGAATGCACTCATTGAGAGCCCTGGGGTCTAAACATAAACTACATAAACGGATAGAACCATATTTTTTTTCCACAATCACAATCCTATTCGCCCATTCTGTAGCCTCCTCAACTTTGGATATTACACTTAGTTTGCAGTCTGTCCAACTCATTTTTTTATTTATCTTTTAGTTTTAAGGGAAACCTATGTGGAGGTTTGGACACTGGAATAGAGTTGTCTTTTAATAAAATTCTATATTTTTTACGAAATTGACCTCTTCCTGGGAAAACATCCTCATACTTATCCATCAGTGTCTGTTTATTTGATTGATTGTTTTTTATACTATTTATAAACTTTCTTTCAACAATGCTCAATAACAAACATGAATCCTTCCCTAATGTTGGTTGATATCCAGAATTAGTAACAATAAAATCGAAGAAATAAACTTTTGATTTTAACTTTGTTTCCAATAAAACAGTGCCATAGGTTTTAATATTTGATCTGTTGTATGCCTGTAATGTGAACTTTGATTTACTAAGTTTAATATTGTTAAGTTTATTCCTTGAAATTTTATTTTGAATATCCTCTAGCAACGAGATAGGTATTAGGTTAACATCAGAACCAGTATCCAGTTTGAAGGTAAAATTTATGACATTTTCATTGATTAGGTTCTGCTCCCAACAGTTAGCACTATTAATTTGACCTACCGATTCACAAAAAAAGATCCTCTTCATTGTTTTGCTCCTCGGACACAGCTTGCACTTTTTTGGTACTGCACACTTTTTCAAAGTGATTATATTTACCATATTTTCCACATTTTGTTCCTCTTGCAGGGGCATTTGTTGTTGTCCCGCTCATGTTGGCCACCACACCATTTGCATTGTATGGTGCGATTTTCCACCTGCACCTTGTGAATGTTCCCCACTTCTACGGAGTCACATTGCACTCTGAGAGACGTAGCCTATTTACGGTTTTTTCTAAATCACATCTACAATGCTCAACAAGTTCTCCTGCTCGAATTTATTGGTGGTGCTGAAAATAATTTTATCGCGCATGCCTTCATCTTCATTTGTGAACTCATAGTTTTTAGCTAAACTTTTCAACTCTGTGAAATATACATCAAACGGCTCACCAGGTTGCTGAGAGCGCTTGTTGAACAGAAATCTTGAAAACAATACATTTATCTTGGGTTCACAATATTTGGGTAGTTTTCAAAATTAATGTACATTTCTATTGTGTTTATTTTGTGTTATGGTGACACAAAAATAACACAAATGAAGACTAAGGGCAGAGTCACAACGAAGTAATCAAATTCTGTTGTAGTACTTCCTTCCATTTTTTTGAATTATTTGATTTTAAACGCTCTCGGTAACGTCTGCCATTCAGCAGGCGTTCACGGAATCTTTCCTAAAACGGAAAATGGAATTACTATTCACTTAAATGAATATACTGTAAACAAGCCTTAACCCATTCCATTGTGTAACGTGACACAAAAATAACAACACAGTGGTTACACAAATTAACGTGTCCCTAACCTACAAATAATAATATTCTTGTAATTTCACTCTCGAATCACTCGTGAAACATGCATTCGACTTTAATTTACCATCAACTACACTGACATGCTGCACTGTAAAGTATAGTTCTTACCGAATTCACGTAATTTGGCAGTTTAAAACAGATTCTTATTGTCTTTTTTACGACGCGCACGAAATGAAACCATCAGTTTCAAAACAAAATGGCGTGGCTGGAAGAAACTAGTGCCTTTTCGTTGTAACTATTTTGATGCATAGATTTGCCATACTAAATTTTGAATTTACTTCTATTATTATAAAATATCAACGTTACAAGAAAGAATAACACAAAGGAATGGAATATGAGACACGTGTTTATGGGCAAATAAATAAATGGTTTAATATATGTAATTATATAATTTTATAGTATATTCCTTATAATTTACCCGTTCACCTGACAAAACATTGTTGAATCAAAATCACCAATCAGGCTTGTTATTGCGAGCATTATTTATTATTAGCTGCATTTTTTAAATACGTGTGACTGTGGACATTGCACTTTTGTATGGGAAACAAATTACAACAGGAATTAAATTTAGTTTTTTAAAGTAATAGAACCAACTTCCATAGAGCAAACATTTTTATGTTTGATATTTTATTACTAACTAGCTGACCCGACAGACTTCGTTCTGTCAATAGCTATAGTATAAACTTCACTACTCTACACTACCCTACCTACCTACCTACCCTACCCTACCCTACCCTACCTACCTACCTACCTACCCTACCCTACCCTACCCTACCCAACCCTACCTACCTACCTAAAACATTTTAAAAAAAGGATAAAAACCTATTCTCAGACCTACCAAATGTGCATATAAAATGTCATCAAAATCGGTTAAGCCGTTTTGGAGGAGTAGGTATGGCAACTAACACTGTGACACAAATTTTTTATATAGGTACTAGCTGACCCGACAGACTTCGTTCTGTCAAAAGCTATTTGACTGTGGCAATTTGTCTACGCGCAAAGGAAATACCTATAATGTAAACTTCAATACTCTACTCTACCCTACCCTACCCTACCCTACCCTACCCTACCTACCCTACCCTACCCTACCTACCTACCTACCTACTCTACCTACCTACCCTACCCTACCCTACCCTACCCCAGGCTATTAGAGCTGCCCCCGAGGTAGCCTTGGCTCTCCTCAACGGCTGCCTGAGAAGCCACCTTTTCCCCGAAATCTAGAAGGAAGCGACTGTAATTATTTTAAAGAAGCCTGGAAAAACTGATTACAGCAGCCCAAAGGCGTACAGACCAATCGGCCTTTTACCAATTTTCGGTAAAATTTACGAGAAGATGTTGGTGGCCCGCCTCAAGTTTCATCTGATTCCCAGGATGAGTACTCGTCAGTATGGATTCATGCCCCAGAGGAGCACCGAGGAATCTCTCTATGCACTAATGCAACACATACGCGGAAAGCTGAAACTAAAGAAAATAGTAGTCCTAGTATCATTGGACATAGAGGGAGCCTTCGACAGCGCATGGTGGCCAGCCAAAAGGGTTCGTCTGGCCGAGGAACAGTGTCCAGTTGGCTTGAGGAGGGTCATCGACAGCTATCTCGAAAACCGAAGGGTCAGGGTCAGGTACGCAGGTGAAGAGTGCTGCAAGGTCACAAGCAAGGGCTGTGTCCAGGGTTCTATTGGGGGCCCAATATTCTGGAACCTGTTGCTGGACCCGCTTCTAAAGAGCTTGGAAGCTACGGATGACTATTGCCAGGCTTTTGCAGGCGACGTCGTGCTGATTTTCGATGGTGACACTTCGTTGGAGATCGAGGGACGTGCCAATGCCGACCTCGAACGTGTTCAGGCGTGGGGTTTTCAAAACAAACTTAAATTTGCCCCGCAGAAAACCAACGCTATGGTTATAACCATAGCATTGGTTTTCTGCGAGTTATAACTCGCAAACTAAAATACGACACCCCACGCCTGAGCATGGGCGGGATCGACATTGCCATGTCCAACGAGATCAAAATCCTGGGTGTCACCATAGACAAAAAGCTGACTTTTAACACACATGTCGCAAACGTGTGCAGAAGGGCAATAGGAATCCACAAACAGTTAACTAGGGTGGCAAAGACATTTAAAGAGGAACAAATCTATCATACACGATATTTGCATAACTTAAACCGTTTACGCAGCGCACGCAACGGAAGCTCTCAAAAAGGAATATTTTTTCCCGTTTTTGGAACATTTGTCATTTATGCTCCGCTCCTATTGGTCTTAGCGTGATGTTATAGAGCCTATAATATTCCTCAATAAATGGACTATCCAACACAAAAAGAATTTTTCAATTCCAACCAGTAGTTCCTGAGATTAGCGCGTTCAAACAAACAAACAAACAAACAAACTCTTCAGCTTTATATATTAGTATATAGATTAAAGATCATATAAATATACTTTCAGAACCGCTTTCTTATTTCTTTAATAAGTGTATTGATAAAGGAGTATTTCCAGAACAGCTAAAAATAGCCAAGATTATACCGATTCACAAAAAAGGCACAAAGACCGATCCTCAAAATTATAGGCCAATCTCTTTACTACCAACGCTTTTAAAGATATTCGAAAAAATTATCAAATCTCGGCTTATACTTCATATTAACTTAAATAAGGTCTTACATAGAAGACAATTCGGATATCAAAAAAATGTTGGCACAGGAGACGCTATAAATACTCTTGTTAATGATATAATCAATAAAATAAATAATAAAATGAGAGTAGCTGGATTATTTTTAGATTTGAGTTCAGCATTTGACACAGTTGATCACGATCTACTTATAGCTAAACTAAATCATTACGGAGTGAGAGGCAAAGCCTCCCAACTTTTGTTATCCTACCTAGAAAACAGAAAAATGTTTGTAGAAATCAGTGAGATGCAAGATGGACATAGACTAAGTTATAAATCACCTTTTTTAATATTTATGCCGATGTTCCGCAAGGATCGATACTAGGGCCCATATTGTTCATTTTGTTTACCAATGACTTAATTAATTATACAAAAAAATTCTACCAGACATTCAACTTGTTGTTTTTGCGGATGACACAAATGCCATTATTGGGGCAAATGACACAAAAGCACTTACGGAAAAAGTTAATGCAGCTATAAGTTATCTCTATTCATGGTTTACTGTAAATAAGTTAAAAATTAATAGTACAAAGACCAAGGTAATGTTATTCAAAACAACTGCTCGCAATAAAGACACCATGGAAATATTACTAAATGAGGACAAAATTGACCTCGTCAAAGATGCAAAATTCTTGGGAGTACACAAAGATGACTCATTCAATTGGAAAAAGGAACTAGCCGCCATTGATGCATCTATATCATCTGCGTGTTATGCGTTAAGAACCCTTCGAGACGAAATTGACATAAAACATTTAAAAATCGTATACTACGCACTAATTGAGTCTAAATTAAGATATAGCATACAGTTTTGGGGGAACAGCTATAATTATAACTACCAAAGAGATTTTGTCCTTCAGAAAAGAGCTATACGTACCATTGTCCGTATTTCACAAAGAGATAGTTGTCGTCCACATTTCTTAAATTTAAACATCCTTACAGTACCCGGTCTCTATGTTCTAGTCCTTCTGACTAATCTTAAAAAGTACATGTTATTGATTAAGTCATAAGGTTCTGAACTGCACGCCACAGAGTACTATAAACTATACTCTGCACGCACAGATAACTTTAGACGGCGGCGCGTACGCCGCTGCCGACGGAATGGAATGTTGCCATTTTTTTATTGTTAAAATATTATTTTTTATAAAAACTATTAGTAATAATTATGTATTGTGTATTTATGTTATTTTTTATCTCATTGTATGCTGCACCGGGCACTGGTCGACGTCATCACGTCAACGCCGGCTGTCGCTGAAAACCAGCGCTGGGGCTCTGTCTCGCATAGGGTCGCAGCATTATGCTGAGCGATGGCCGTTTTGCGTGGATGTGACGCATATTTACCCCAAACTATTTTTTTTTTTGTGTTGTGTTCTTTTTTTGCGTCATGTTTACCGCAAATAAACGTTTTTTCTTTCTTTTTTTTTTTCTTTTTACATACATGAATATGAGACGGATAAGGAAAGATTGGTTCGAGAGAGCACACGTAGGAAGGAATTGAGAAATAAGATAAGTCCTCACTTCAACATTGTGAAGCACAGTTCACAATATCAAGCAGTGCAATTATTCAATAAGTTACCACTATTCTTAAAAAGCTTGATCTATACTTCCGCATTTAAAACAAAAAGCTTCAAGCATTCCTACTAGATAAATGTCTCTACTCCGTTGACGAAATGTAATATTGTGACCATGCGTTTTCTCCTGTCATCTTAAGTAGGTATATTATGTTACTAGAGCTGACTGTAATTATTATTTTATGTAATCATGACATTATTTTTAAATGACAACATTGTATTATTATTCCATTTTTTTTTTTTTTGAGATGACTTTGAACTATTTAATTTGATTATAATTTTTAAATGATTTTCTATTCCTAATCTTAAATTCCTAATGAGTTGACATTTAAAAAAATAATATTGTAGGTATTTTTTTATTGTGATGTTATTTTTGATGATTAAATATGTGAGTTAAATTGTTATTTTTGTGTGACCTACTTGTATTATTAATTATTTTTTGTATCTTAGAAGTTTTCAAACACAATGTAAATTGTTTGTGAATAAGTAAATTGAATTGAATTAAAACAATTAGGTGACAACAATATTTTACTCAGTCTACAATTTTAGTTTTCTTACATGGTTTTTGCTTCGGACGCCATTGCTGTCCCTACCTCTAGTGTCGTCCATCCATCACTCTCTCTCGACTAGTGATGTTCCTACTTACTAAACATTACATACTACAGAACTGATCTAAAGATGAAGCCGGAAGGTATGCACCGGAACTTCGTCATAAAATAATGTATCGTAGCCGTGTTTGGGCTTATTGGAATTGTCATGAGATGTACTCGGGCTATAAGTGGTTTTTAACCAATTTTTATTAACTTTGCTTCGATAGTTTTTGAGCTAGCTTCGATAATACGTATTTAATCCACTTCGGTAAGTAGTGGTAAACGAATTGCTGTGGGGTAGGTACCATATCTAAAAAAAACATTTTATTGCAACTTTGATAATAATCATAAACATAAACAGCCGTAAACTCTCTTTTTAAACAAAATTTATGCAATTTCATACATACCGAACAAAACCATTGAACCTAAATGTAGCATATAAAGGAGTCGCCCTGACAGAAACTGACTCAGTTAAATTTCTTGAGATATCTTTGGATACATTTTGCAGTTGGAAAAAAAAAAGAAAAAGATTAATTATTATATTCATTTATTTCAGATTTCCAAATTGGTACATCCATAAAATTGTTAGTAACACAGAAATGCTTATGAGAAACTAATGTTAGTAATGACATGACACACTTAAAAATAAAAATAGCGGATAATCCGATACTCGAGCGCATGTTCACTTGACTGCGTGCAGTCGTATCCAGCGCTCGAGCATCGGAGAATCCCACCGGTCCGACAATACGCACAGGATGCTGTTGGTACTTGCACGCATGCGTGTTAGCACGGAGGTACAACGCTTGCGCATGATCGTAGCGAAGCTGTCTACGTGGGCCTCGGCAAACATGCCAGAGGCACTGCAGTACCGCGGCAGCCCCATCAGCATCCTGAATGTATTGTTGTACTGCACTCTCAGGTCACTGTACGCACTCTGCAAATAGTCAACCCACAGACTGCACGTGTAAAAGGACGTTAATTTTACTTTTTTCGTACACCGTGCAAACCGGCGAGTTAACATATTACATCGTACCGACAATGACCTGCGCTCTCTCTCAATGTCAGTACTGTCCTTTAAGTCATCGGTGACCCAGTGACCCAAGTACTTAATCTTTGTAACTCTTTTTAAAGAGGTCCCACCCAAGAAAACTTCAGGTACGTTTTCATAGCATTTAGTCCCTGCCTTAAAAACCATTAGCTCAGATTTCACTGATTTGTACTTGAGGCCACGGGCCTCCGCATAAGATTCACACATATGTAAAAGCTTTCTCAATGCACAGACCGATGGGCTCAGCAGCACCATATCATCAGCGTAGCTTATATTATTAATACACACATTATCAATATGGCAACCGATCCTAGAGCTACGTGGCTCCTCGATCAGCTCATTAATATAAAAATTAAAGAGACGAGACGAGGGGAGGAAAGCCCCCTTGCCTCACCTCGCAATCCAGCTTGTACTCATCCGAGAGTGTGCCTGCCCATCTTACATGATTTTCCTGCTTATCATACCAATGCATCAGTACAGACACAATTTCTCGGGGTACACTGGTATTCACATAACTTAACTTCCATAACTTATCGTAAGACACTAGGTCAAAGGCTTTAGATAGGTCCAAAAAACAGGCATACACTGGAGTTTTCCTAGCTGTATAGTATTGGACCGTCTGTTTGAGCGACAGAATAGCACTTTCTGTTGAGAGGCCAGGTCTAAACCCAAACTGCATCATTCAGTTTCAAGTGTGCCCCTAAGTGATAGTTAATAAGACTGTCAGGTACTGGACAGTCTTATTAACTATCACTTACCTAAAATTGTAGCCAGGGAGATCGGCGTATAGTTAGAAACCTCTAAAGGGTCACCCGTTTTATTTTTAATTACAGGGACTATTATAAATTAATAAAATTAATTATTTATTAATTATTAATTACTGCATACCATGGCTATATATCCTCCATTTTGCGGTATGGTATCATTCTTTGGAGTTGCTGTGTGGAAATTGATCAAGCATTCGTGATGCAAAAAAAGGGTTTTAAAACAGCTATGTTTGGGCTAAAACAAATAGAGTCTTGTCGCCCTTTCTTTAGAAAATCTAAGATACTAACTTTACCGTCCATCTATATCTTGGAATCATGTTTATTTCTTTACAAGCATATGATACTTTTTCAGTAAGCGACAAGCTACTATGCCCCTCGATCTCATGATACTTATTAATAAATTATATCAACCCAAGACGAATCTCACACTCACATCAAACAACAGTTATATCATGTGCATCAAGTTATAAAATAAAATTCCGAGTACAATAAAAAAACTTCCATTTTTTTAATTTAAGCGTCATTTAACTAAACTACTCATTGGTAAATGCTTTTTCTTTTAACTACGAAGTAATATTATCATTAATCACTACCAAACCGATCACAAAGGACGTATTTTTTTCTTAGAACCAAAACAGTGCAGAAAAAGAAAGAAGAAGAAAGAAAGAAAGAAAATACATTTATTTAGCACAGACACAGGCACACATGACACAATATAATTTACCGCAGATATTTTTTTTATTGAAATCTCAATGTTGCACCGTTTTTCATTAATGCACTGTTTTTTTATATCTATGTTTGTCAAGCAAAATCCATCTCGTTTTGAGCGTCTGGCTGTTGTATTCCCACGGAATAGGCGTGTCAACAGCAAATTATGTCAAGTATCATGTCGAACCACTTTAATGCGTAACAGCGTTTCTTGCATGGCCCCAATTATTTACAATAAATTACCGAGTAGTTGGAAAGATTTAAATACAGCACAATTTAGGAGTAGATTACGGAATTTTTTGGTAGATAGAACGTACTACAGTGTAACTGAGTTTGTATCGGAGAAAAATATTTGTTATTTAGTGACATCTTGATTTTTAAAATTTTGATGTATGACATTTTTGATTTTTGACATTTTAATGTATGTCATTTTTAATTTTTGACAGTTTGATCTTTGACAATTTGATTTCTGACATTTTTAAATGATGTATAATGATTTGATATTTGTAATAGTAATGACATGATATATAATCTAATGATACTAATTTATATTTTCCTTTTAATACAAATATATATTTTTAATTAAGAGGCTACCGAGTGCACAGTGGCGCCCTCATCGTTATTTCAGTGATTTCTTTTATTTTAGAATGAAAATGCAGAAAATAAGCTCGTCAAGTTGTAAGACTATACGTTATTATTACTACAAACAGTAGTTTTAAATTGTTATGTTTTATTGTAATCATTAAAACGGAGCTAAAAGCGCTTAAAGCGGAACAGTGGCCACTATTTTCCGTTTTAACGATTACAATAAAACTTAACAATTTAAAACTACTGTTTGTAGTAATAATAACGTAAAGTCTTGTGAAGCACAACTTGACGAGCTCATTTTCTGCATTTTCATTCTAAAATAAAAGAAATCACCAAAATAACGATGAGGGCGCCACTGTGCGCTCGATGCAGTCTTAAGTTGATGATTTAAAATGTTATACTAGTAATTTATAAATTGATCTAAATAAGTGTAATAATAATGATATAAATAATTTCAAATGTTTGCATGCCGATTGGTAAAATGTGGTTGAGCTAAATGTAATCTTAAGAACTATTATCTACCTACTACCCATATTTGCAAAATAAAAATTCTATTCTATTCTATTCTTTTTATTTTTTATATATACTATATATATATGTATGTCGGAGACGAGTTGTATCTGGTACACCAGCGCCGTCTAGTCGCGTTCGGTATAGTTGTGTCGTGTTCTTACATTAATTACTTTGCATACCCATTACTGTATAGAATCAAGTTCTTCTAACTGAACAGACAGATGTGCTGCTGGGGAGTTTGTTCCAGCACTTCTTCTTCCCAGCTAAAGCACTAGGAAGGTTTGAAGGGATGGGCGTTTTGGGGGACTGTCTTATATAATTTTGATTCTCAACTTAGATTAAGTAAAAGAGTAATTTTGAGTTTAAATCGGTTTTTCTATTGCGCAATAACCAACACTACCCACAGTACGCCCACAGTAGTTAAAATATGGCTGATGATAACAAGAGAAACCTTCCGTTCCCCGAAATATACATTATTAGTATTGATATTATAAAGCTCAAGAGTTTGTTTGTTTATTTGAACGCGCTAATCTCAGGAACTACTGATTGGAATTGAAAAATTATTTCAGTGTTGGATAGCACAATTCTTTAGGAAGGTTATAGGCTATTTAACATCACGCTACGATCTTAAGGAGCCGAGCAAACGACAAAAAGTGGGAAAGAACGCTAAGCGAAATCGGAGTAACTGCGCGGGCGGGCAATGCGATGCGACGGGGCTGAATTTTGCGCGGGCGAAGTTGTGGGCAGAAGCTAGTTTTAGATATAAATTTACCACAGAGGTTTAATGTCTTCCATTAAGTTTAATATAAAATGTATGCATTTGGTCAAAAAGATCATCATCATCTGCGTAGCCTTTTCCCAACTACGTTGGGGTCGGCTTCCAGTTTAACCGGATGTAGCTCTGAATACTTGTACCAGTATTTTACATGTAGCGACTGCCTATCTGACCTCCACAACCCAATACCTGGGTACCTTTTGGTATGACTTGTTGTCAGACTTTCGGGCTTCTATAACCCATAACGACTGTCAAAGATCCACGAATGACAGCCGGGACCAACGGCTTAACGGGCTTTCCGAGGCACGGAGAAGTCTCGGTATGTAAAGATGGTCACCCATCCACGGAACAACCCCGGCAAGCGTAGCTTGACCTGATGGATCGACCCGTGCAGCTGTTATTACTTAGACACGAGCTCCTCAAAAAGATACTGGCTGAAAATAAAAAACGGCTGAATAAAAACGACTTGGTAAAAAAAAAAACAAATCAAATGGAAATAGTCAGCGATAGAGATATGAATTGAACTCCAGAAAGTATAAAAACAGCTGCAAATGAAATTGTTAATAACCTTTTGCCGCAAAAGTCGCGGGATAAATATTTAAAAGGTTATGAAAACTTTGTTTTCATTGAGTTTTTATTTTAAAGAAAAGTAGATTATGCCCCTTGCTAAAGTGAGTAATGAATGCACTTTGCGCCTATATGATCATGCTGACTAGAAATCAAAACGTCTATGCCAAGTATTGCCTAAACCTTATATTGACTAGGAAGCACAATGCCTACCTTGCAATATGTCTATACAGTATTTGAACTAAACCAAAATGCCTACCTCGCAATATGTATTATTTTAAGACAAGAAAGGGAGTCTCCGTTAGTCGCCGTTTCTCACAGTTCACAGTTCTAACCTAACCTAACTTACAGTTCAGAGGCCCTAGTGTAAGTTTATTTGAACCATCTCGACTACTTAGAAATTATTGCATTTTAGGCATTTTGCTTGTTAAACATTTTGATCTCTAGGCGATTTACAGCTTAGGCAATTTGCTGTGTAGACATTAATTTTAGGCATTTTGCTTCGTAGACGAATTGAAAGTTAGACACTCTGGTCATAAACCACTTTGCGCTGTGTACTTGAGTTCTTAGAATATAAGTTGTGAATTATAGTGTAATGTCATCTAAAATAAATTAATTGGTACCAAATTTGTTTGAATTTAATTTAATTTCATAATATAATTTTACGTCACACCTGGCCATAATGTGAGTTTTACCGCACGCTACGCGTACAGTAAAACTCGCATTGTGGCCAGGTGAAGACGTAAAATTGTGTACTCACCATGGGCAGTAAAAAAGAAAGCCCTCTATCAACCCTCGCCTGTGGCTCGGGTCACAAATACCTGCGATTTCGGGCTTTCTTTCTTTTACAGCCCTCGCTAAGTAATAATAATAATAATAACCCTACCGCCGTATCTCTACGTTGATGTCGTGGTGGGGCTTACGCGCTCTGAACTCTGGGTCTGTACCGGTAGAGTTTACTTTACCGGAACATGTCTAGGGTGAGGAGCCAGACCAAGAGAGATACAGAAACCCGCAGGGCAGCATCAGATCCTATCTCCCGGGAGAAGTCATGTTCCTCATCTCTGGCTTGCCTTTATTGGCCGGCTAGAGTGAACACTGACGAGGAACTGAGCTCCCACCTCATTCTTGCCTTTATTGGCCGGCTTGAGTGGAGATTTGCAAGAGAAAACGTGCTCGGAGGAAGGAAGTATTCCAGTAAGTGCTTGTAGGGATCTTGACCATCTTCCGGGCTCTGGGATTGTTCTGAGAGCCGTGGAGTACCTCTCCACTCCTCGAGCACCTTTGGATATGTTGCCCCCTTGTCGCTACGTCACTATGTGCTAGCGACCGTTTCCGGGGGCCCATTAATGAGTGTGCAAGTCACCCCCTGCCATTTTATCCGTGTACAATAAAACATTGATCAAGCAGGGGCCATAGCCCTTCCATAGTTTTAGGTAACCAGTCCATTTTAACCACCCAAAATCTATAGTTCAATATTTTTGTTTCCATATCCTGCAATACTCCTACACCAACCGGGAGTTGTCCTTGGGTGCTTGCATAGTGCGTACAGGGATAATCGTCGGTTAGTGCCTCATTTCATTACAAGCGTGTAACGGGCCTCTGCGAGTTGGCTTCGGCCCCTCGTACGCCTTCCAAAGGTCCGGGACCCCAGGGTCCCGAGATATATAAACGTATATAAAATTAAATAATTATAAATCATTTATTTTGAACCAAACACTTGTTATAAACCTGCCAAACTGCGTGACAGTTTGTCGGCAGAATTAGCGCTCGTTTTAAAACATTCGGTATACTATTTAATTAAACATCTAAGTAGGTACATACATACATGTAATTTAAATGAAGGGTAAGAATTAGTATTCTTACCCTTCATTCAAACCATCCGTATCTAATCGGTTAAGGAACACCCAACCGAAATATATTGCGCTGTAGTCAGCGCAATATACTCAGTTGAACGTTCCTCAACCGATCAGTTATTGTCACACGTTGCGACCATATCATTCAGCAGTTCAGCCCTTAATTTACTCCCCAGTGTTCGCCTGCTAATTACACCATAATCTCTTCTTAGCCAGTCGAAACAATTAAAGAGTGTAGGGGTCAGATACTTATTGGTTCTTTTGCCATAGTAATTTTTTACTGGTGCTCGCACGAATTTACGATCTCTAACACTTTTAGTATTATAAGTGGTTTGCACACGTACTTTGAATTGATCGTTAAAGAAGGAACTGCTCTAGAACCACTAAGTATCTAACGTTCTCATGCACGGGAAGCACCTTACATTCATCAAAAAGCTTTTCATAATTTTCATTACACTCTTGTTTTAGTTTTGGGTTAACAAGGTATTTTATAAATCGAATTTGCAGTGATTTTATACTGTTCAGATAGGTTTTAAATGTACGACCATAAGTATTTAATCCATAGCTTAGCAAAGACTCGGCGAGAGCAAAATAAATCACACGCAGCGTTTTCCTACTCAACGGTGCCTTCAACATATACAGCGTGTTACGGAAAGGGTATATACATATCAAAGGCACGGATTCTTTTGGTGATAACAAACTACAGGGCAATATTTTTTAATACCTATACCTACATAAATAAAAAGTTATGAAACATTTAACTAAAAATCAAATGTTTCCAATTGAATTCTACACATCACTAGACCAAGGCAGCTGATCGGTGTCAATAAACTACACACAAAGAATCGGAAAAGAGAAACTTACTAAACACTGACCTAAGCTTTGTACACACTGTGTCAACCTGTATCTTCTAGTTCATGCTACGGTTCACCTACAAACCTAGATACTTATAATATATTTACTGACATACTCCAGCTTTTGACAGACACAGTTGACATTTCTCACGTGCATGCAATCTCACTCTTTCATATAAGCATTTTTCCATCCTGTATCCAGATATACTTGTAGGTTTTTTTTTAACTGGTTTTTTGTAACCCATAGGAGGTTTCTTTTATATCTTGTGAGGTTCTCGTTTATATAAATGCGGCTTTCATTCTTTGTATTATAAACTTCGCCATTGGTCAAGCGTTTTTTGCGACCTTCGATCCACTTATCACAGGCTTCTTTTGTCCTTAGCGTTATAACTACTGGCAGAGGTTTCTCGGCGTCTGGTTTTTCACGGCCTACCCTCTCTGTATACTCAATCTGACTAACGTCCATCTGGAGCTTTTGAGCAACCTGGGCAACTTTATTTGCAACTACTTCGTTTTCTTTCTTCTCCAATCCAGCTAATTCCACCTTTTTCTCCTTGTCTTTTTCTTCCAGCTCATTCACACGTTCTTCTAGTGATATATTGCACTTTTCCAAGTGTGCATTCATGTTTTCGAAGGATTTGATTTTGGTTTCTGTTGATTTCTGGTACTCCAACAAATTGTCATACTTTTCAGATACGAAATCAACAAGATCGGCCAACTCACTAAGCTTTTTCTCCCTTTTGTAGACAAAATCCATTTTCCTGTTCATATCAGCCAGGGTTACTGCAATATTCGGTTCCTCAGGCCTAGGCGATCTAGACTGCGAACCGTGCGGGGAGACGCAATCCTCACACTTTTCGTTTTTGAAGGTAGCTCTCGTAACGCATTTTTATGAAAGACTGCTTCACATGGGCCTTTGCATTTAATGATCTCATCTTTCGCGATCGACACGACCTTATTGCATTTCTTACACTTCACCATTATTACACTATTAGTAAAAACAACCGTCTATACTAGATACTTAGTCGTAATTACGTATTTGACTTAGATGTACGAAACACAGCCATACGCCAAGCGCGCACGCACGAGACTGACGTAACTGACACCTGACTGACACCTGGCCATATTATGAGTTTTACCGCACGCTACGCGTATAGTAAAACTCGCATTGTGGCCAGGTGAAGATGTAAAATTGTACCCTCTATCGCATATTTACAACCCTCGCCTGCGGCTCGGGTCACAGATATCTGCGATTTCGGGCTTTCTTTCTTTTACAGGCCTCGGTAAGTAATGTACTAATCACATGTAATTTATTAATTTCTTTAAATCATCTATACTATTTCTTATTTCTTATATAATATTACTAGCTTCTGCCCGCGACTTCGTCCGCGTTAAATTTCTAGTTCCCCCGACCCACCCCGTCGCAACAGATTGCCTGCCCGTGCTTTTACTTCGTTTTCGCATAAACTTTCATTAAAAAAAAAAATGGTGTTCTAATTAATAGGAATGTAATTCATCCTCAAGAATTGGGCTGTAAAATGCAAAAAGATTTTTTCAAATCCAACTCGCAGTTCCAGGGATTAGCGCGTTCAAAAAACAAAAAACCGGCAAAGTGCGAGTCGGACTCGCGCACGAAGGGGTCCGTACCATCCATACAAATCCTTATCCATACTAATATTATAAATGTGAAAGTAACTGTCTGTCTGTCTATTTGTCTGTCTGTCTGTCTGTCTGTATGTTACGTTTTCACGCCTAAACCGCTGAACCGATCGTCATGAAATTTGGCAAAGATAGCCTGGGACATGGAGAAGGACATAGGCTACTTTTTTACGCGATAACCTACATCCAAACGGGCGGAGCCGCGGGCAAAAGCTATCCATACTAATATTATAAATGTGAAAGTAGCTCTGTCTGTCTGTCTGTATGTTACGTTTTCACGCCTAAACCGCTGAACCGATCGACCTGGGATATAGAGAAGGACATAGGCTACTTTTTTAGACGATAACCGACATCCACGCGGGCAGAGCAAAAAAAACGGCAAAAATATCATGTCCGTTGTATGGGAGCCATATATTAAATATTATTTTTTTTCTGTTTTTTTGTATTTGTTGTTATAGCGGCAACAGAAATACATCATATGTGAAAATTTCAACTGTTTAACTATCACGGTTCATGAGATACAGCCTGGTGACAGACGGACAGACAGACAGACAGACAGACGGACCGCGGAGTTTTAGTAATAGGGTCCCATTTTACCCTTTGGATACGGTACCCTAAAAACTAACTCTTCAGCTTTAGAATAGACTACCTCGCAGAGTTGATCATTACTTTGCTGCGGAGTTATTATAAAACAGTTATATCTCCTAAGATATTCATTGAAATTAAATGATGTAAGGGCAACTTTGTTCAAAATTAAATACTTGTGATGAATAACGTATTTATTTGGCTATGGATTAATACCATGTTTATGAAAACTCCTTCGCAAATATTGCATTAATTTCGAACAAATTTGATTACCATAAAAAAGGTTATAGTGAGTCAATCTTAAAAGATAGACATATGCTGTCGCAGACTTTTTTTTAGAAAATTTAAAGAGGATCAATTCCATCATACATTATATTTGCCTAACTTAAACCGTTTACGCAGCGCACGCAACGGAAGCTCTCAAAAAGAATAATTTTTCCCGTTTTTGCAACATTTTTCATTTATGCTCCGCTCCTTTTGGTTGTAACGTGATGTTATATAGCCTATAGCCTTCCTCAATAAATGGACTATCCAACACAAAAATAATTTTTCAATTCCAACCAGTAGTTTCTGAGATTAGCGCGTTCAAACAAACAAACAAACAAACAAACAAACAAACAAACTCTTCAGCTTTATATATTATAATAAATAATAAATAATAAATAATAAATAATAAATAATAATAATAATAATAATAACCCCACCGCTGTATCTCTACGTTGACGTCGTGGTGGGGCTTGCGCGCTCCGAACTTTAGGTATGTGCCGGTAGAGTTTACTTTCCCGGAACATGTCTAGGGTGAGGAGCCAGACCAAGAGAGATACAGAAACCCGCAGGGCAGCATGTGGCGAGCTGTTGGGCAGTTGCGACCCCACGGTCCCTATCTCCCGGGAGAAGTCATGTTCCTCATCTCTGGCTTGCCTTTATTGGCCGGCTGGAGTGAACACTGATGAGGAACTGAGCTCCCACCTCATTCTTGCCTTTATTGGCCGGCTTGAGTGGAGATTCGCAAGAGCAAACGTGCTCGGAGGAAGGAAGTATTCCAGTAAGTGCTTGTAGGGATCTTGACCATCTTCCGGGCTCTGGGATTGTTCTGAGAGCCGTGGAATACCTCTCCACTCCTCGAGCACCTCAGGACATGTTGCCCCCTTGTCGCTACGTCACTATGTGCTAGCGACCTTTTTCGGGGGCCCATTATTGAGTGTGCAAGTCACCCCCTGCCATTTTATCCGTGTATAATAAAACATTGATCAGGCAGGGGCCATAGCCCTTCCATAGTTTTAGGTAACCAGTCCATTTTAACCACCCAAACCCATAGTCCAATATCTTTGTTTCCATATCCTGCAATAGTCCTACACCAACCGGGGGTTGTCCTTGGGTGCACTTGCATAGTGCGTACAGGGATAATCGTCGGTTGGTGCCTCATACTCATTTAATTAAAAAGCATCTAACGGGCCTCTGCGAGTTGGCTTCGGCCCCTCGTACGCCTTTCAAAGGTCCGGGACCCCAGGGTCCCGAGATATATAAACACATATAACAAATAATAATAATAATAATAATAACCCCACCGCCGTATCTCTACGTTGACGTCGTGGTGGGGCTTGCGCGCTCCGAACTCTGGGTCTGTACCGGTAGAGTTTACTTTACCGGAACATGTCTAGGGTGAGGAGCCAGACCAAGAGAGATACAGAAACCCGCAGGGCAGCATGTGGCGAGCTGTTGGGCAGTTGCGACCCCACGGACCCTATCTCCCGGGAGAAGTCATGTTCCTCATCTCTAGCTTGCCTTTATTGGCCGGCTGGAGTGAACACTGACGAGGAACTGAGCTCCCACCTCATTCTTGCCTTTATTGGCCGGCTTGAGTGGAGATTCGCAAGAGCAAACGTGCTCGGAGGAAGGAAGTATTTCAGTAAGTGCTTGTAGGGATCTTGACCATCTTCCGGGCTCTGGGATTGTTCTGAGAGCCGTGGAATACCTCTCCACTCCTCGAGCACCTCAGGATATGTTGCCCCCTTGTCGCTACATCACTATGTGCTAGCGACCGTTTCCGGGGGCCCATTAATGAGTGTGCAAGTCACCCCCTGCCATTTTATCCGTGTACAATAAAACATTGATCAGGCAGGGGCCATAGTCCTTCCATAGTTTTAGGTAACCAGTCCATTTGAACCACCCAAACCCATAGTCCAATATATTTGTTTCCATATCCTACAATAGTCCTACACCAACCGGGGGTTGTCCTTGGGTGCACCTGCATAGTGCATACAGGGATAATCGTCGGTTGGTGCCTCATTCCATTTAAAATTGTCTAAGGGGCCTCTGCGAGTTGGCTTCGGCCCCTCGTACGCCTTCCAAAGGTCCGGGACCCCAGGGTCCCGAGATATATAAATGTATATAAAATAATAATAATAACCCCACCGCCGTATCTCTACGTTGACGTCGTGGTGGGGCTTGCGCGCTCCGAACTCTGGGTCTGTACCGGTAGAGTTTACTTTACCGGAACATGTCTAGGGTGAGGAGCCAGACCAAGAGAGATACAGAAACCCGCAGGGCAGCATGTGGCGAGCTATTGGGCAGTTGCGACCCCACGGACCCTATCTCCCGGGAGAAGTCATGTTCCTCATCTCTAGCTTGCCTTTATTGGCCGGCTGGAGTGAACACTGACGAGGAACTGAGCTCCCACCTCATTCTTGCCTTTATTGGCCGGCTTGAGTGGAGATTCGCAAGAGCAAACGTGCTCGGAGGAAGGAAGTATTACAGTAAGTGCTTGTAGGGATCTTGACCATCTTCCGGGCTCTGGGATTGTTCTGAGAGCCGTGGAATACCTCTCCACTCCTCGAGCACCTCAGGATATGTTGCCCCCTTGTCGCTACGTCACTATGTGCTAGCGACCGTTTCCGGGGGCCCATTAATGAGTGTGCAAGTCACCCCCTGCCATTTTATCCGTGTACAATAAAACATTGATCAGGCAGGGGCCATAGTCCTTCCATAGTTTTAGGTAACCAGTCCATTTTAACCACCCAAACCCATAGTCCAATATCTTTGTTTCCATATCCTACAATAGTCCTACACCAGCCGGGGGTTGTCCTTGGGTGCACTTGCATAGTGCGTACAGGGATAATCGTCGGTTGGTGCCTCACTCCATTTAAAATTGTCTAAGGGGCCTCTGCGAGTTGGTTTCGGCCCCTCGTACGCCTTCCAAAGGTCCGGGACCCCAGGGTCCCGAGATATATAAACGATATATAAACATAATAATAATAATTAATAATTAATTAATTAATTAATTAATAGTATATAGTATAGATAAAGCTGAAGAGTTTGTTTGTTTGTTTGTTTGAACGCGCTAATCTCAGGAACTACTGGTTGGAATTGAAAAATTCTTTTTGTGTTGGATAGTTCATTTATTCAGAAATATTATAGGCTATATAACATTAAGCTACAACTAATAGGAGCGGAGCATAAATGTAAAATGTTGCAAAAACGGGAAAAAATATTCCTTTTTGTGAGCTTCTGTTGCGTGCGCTGCGTAAACGGTTTAAGTTACGCAAATATCATGTATGATGGAATTGTTCCTCTTTAAAAGTTCTAAAAAAAAGTCCGCGACAGCATATGTCTATCTTTTAAGATTGACTCACTATAACCTTTTTTATGGTAATCAAATTTGTTCGAAATTCTGAGACTCGACCCTGAGTGGCTGGATCGCCAACATGCTCAAGCGGAGAGCTGTGCAAGTCACAGTAAACGACACCACAAGGGCCATCGTGGCAAAAGGCTGTCCGCAAGGCGGCGTTCTCTCGCCGCTTCTATGGAACCTGGTTGTAGATAGTCTCATCAAAACACTCAACGACAAAGGTTACTTCACCGTAGGCTACGCCGATGACATAACCATAATAGTAAAGGCACCCACGAAAATACCCTGTGTAACCTCATGCGCCAAGCATTGAAGATAGTAGAGGACTGGTGCAATAGTCACCAACTCTCAGTGAACCCCTCCAAAACCGAATTGATTCTCTTTACAAAAAAGAGAAAACTGACGACACTACAACTTCCACGCTTCTTTGGAACTACCCTAGGCCTATCAGCTGAAACCAAATACCTGGGCATATATCTGGACAAACAGCTGAACTGGGCAAAACATACCAACTACATCACTACAAAGGCCAGCATATCCCTGTGGCAGTGTAAGCGACTGCTCGGCAGGAATTGGGGAATTAGCCCCAAAGTTACATACTGGTTATACACCACAGTCATCCGACCAACGATCACATACGGCTCACTGGTCTGGTGGCCCAGAACAGACCTGAGCACAGCCCAGAAAGATCTCGAAAAGCTGCAGAGACTAGCTTGTGTAGCAATTACTAGCTGCATGCGAACCTCGCCTACTGCCGCCCTACAGGCAATGATTGGGCTGCCGCCTCTACACCTCATCGTGCGAGAGGAGGCGCTCAGGGCCGCTCAACATAAATGGAACCCTGAGCAAAGACTCTAGAGTTAAGCACGTACGCATAAAAGAAGATGCAATCAAACGCCAGCCAATGATGGCATCACCCCGCGACAAAGCCCCAAAACTACACTACTTTCAAAAGCACTATAACATCATACTCACAGAAGAACGTTGTGACTACTCAGGACCGAAAGAGCTGAGAGTATACACGGACGGATCAAAGACCGACTCCGGGACCGGAGTCGGAGTCTTCTCACAGGACCTTAACATAAATATATCCAGCCCGCTGGGAAGGTTCAACACCGTTTACCAAGCGGAGTGTGTGGGCATCATACAGGCGGCGCACGCCATAGAAGCCAGGAGAGTCACGGACACCCAGATACGTATACTCTCCGACAGTGCTTCAGTCCTCCAATCCTTAAGGAAAAGAAATATTACCTCGAAACTAATACTAGAATCTCACAACGCACTAGAACGAGCAACGGTGCCCAACCGCAACACAGTGACACTACAATGGATAAAGGGACACAGCGGATCTCTGGGTAACGACGCAGCTGACGAACTGGCTAGAAGGGCATCCAGCGCGTCGGCATGTGGACCCGAGCCTATCATACCCATCCCCTTCAACCAATTACGCAGATGGCTACAGGATTTCACCCACACACAAGCGGAGAACTGGTGGACCTCGACAACGGGCTGCAGGCAGTCCAGAGAGGCCATGCCATCCTTGGACGGCAGGCTGACCAGGCGACTTTTACGCCTGGACAGGTACGGCCTGCGCCTGGTGACGGGGACCATCACGGGACACTGCTCGCTAAACAAACATTTTCACACAATAGGGATAACGGACAGCCCTCTGTGCAGAGCCTGCATGGAGGCGGATGAGACCGTCGCGCATGTGCTCTTCGAATGCACAGGCGTCACCCGGATCAGAACAGAAACCCTCGGGGAACCTAGATCCTTTGCCGATGTTATAAACAGACTAGGAGACGTGATTGGCTTCTGGAAGGAGGTGGGCTGGTTGGAATAACCACCGACGGCCGCTATGGCCCACGCACAATGGTCCATCTTAAGGACCAAACCCTCTAACATAGAACATAGAACATAGACACTGGGTATATCAAAATGATAAAAAACAAAATGGCGGATTTTTGGCGCCGAATTCAAATGTTTGGCACGCTCTGCAGCCTGAACGGCTCGATGGATTTTAGCTTCAATGGTGTCGTTAGATTCGTATTAATTGTGGAAGTGACATAGACCCTTTAATTTTTATATATTACTAGCTTCTGCCCGCGACTTCATCCGCGTGAAATTTCGGGCCACCCATCGCGTCGCATCCCGTCGCTCGCCCGCGCTATAACTTCGTTATCACTGAGCGTTATTTGTGACTTTTGTTCTTTTCGCTTGGCTCCTAAGGATCTCATCATCATCATTTCAGCCGAAAGACGTCCACTGCTGGACATAGGCCTCCCCCAATTGGGGGGGTTTGCCATAATCGCGACGCTTGGCAGGCGGGTTGGCGATCGCAGTATGGTGTTAAAAATAAATAGAGAACGCTGCTGCCCATTCTTTAGTAAATCCCTTAGTCGCCTTTTACGACATCCACGGTAGGAAATGGGATGGAGCTATTCTTTACGTCCGGCACCACACGGAACTAAGGATCTAACGTGATGTTATATAGCCTTCCTCGATAAATGGGCTATCCAACACTAAAATAATTTTTCTATTCGCACCAGTATCTAGTTCCTGAGATTAGCGCGTTCAACCAAACAAACAAACTCTTCTTTATACTGTACTGTATAGCTTTATGATATAGCTGACCCGCGCAAATTCGTCTGCGTCACCTAAGAGAGAGACTGGTTTAAGTAATGAATTTACTACTTATTTTGTTACGGAGTTATTTAAAAATTATGATATTTCCTAAGATGTTGATTTAAATCAAGTGATGTCAAGGACAATTTTGTTTACATTTAAATACTTGAGATAAAATATTTATTTGGATAAGGATTAATATTATGTTGATAAAACTCCTTCGCAAATAACGCATTAATTTCGAAAAAAAAATGATTACCATAAAAAAAGGTTATAGTGAGTCAATCTTAAAAGATAGACATATACTGTCGCGGACTTTTTTATTGAACTTTTAAAGAGGAACAATTCCATCATACATGATATTTGCGTAACTTAAACCGTTTACGCAGCGCACGCAACGGAAGCTCTAAAAGAGGAATAATTTTTCCCGTTTTTGTAACATTTTTCATTTATGCTCCGCTCCTATTAGTCGTAGCGTAATGTTATATAGCCTATAATATTCCTGAATAAATGGACTATCCAACACAAACGAGAATTATTCAATTCCAACCAGTAGTTCCTGAGATTAGCGCGTTCAAACAAACAAACAAACTCTTCAGCTTTTTTTTTTTAGTATAGATATAGATTAGTATGGAAGTATAGATAGATTGCTTCTGTAAATACAAAAAAAGGAGGGGAGGTTTAAAAAATATTACATCAATTTTGTTATCAAATAAAATCTAGTAATGAGACAATTAATATATATATTTATAGTTTTTTTAATACGAATATATATTAAAAAAACTAAAAAGCTTGAAAAAAAAAAATATATATATATTTAGAAAATCTATAAACCTGACTGCATTAACATAACTGAAAAGAGAAAAATAAGCATTATAATCTATAGAATTTTGGTATGGCAGGCGGGGACAAACCGATAGCCTGAATTAAGATGCAACTTTTGTTTGTCCCCGCCTGCCATACCAAAATTCTATAGATTATAATTAGGGCTTGCAATCCGGATATCCGGATAACCGTATTATCCGGATATCCGCCGATTCTCAAATCCGGATTTTACTTGCACCAAAATCCGGATTTTTCGGATTTTACGGATAGTTGTATTTCTCTTTTAAATATTAAATAAAATGCTGTCATGTGTAAAGTACATAACTATTATTACGTTATTTATTGTTGTAATATAGTTAATCACTCTTGCAATTATTTATTCACTTCACAAATTACAATAAGTCATTTTAGGGACCGAGATCATAACACTTGTTAACTTTATTTAAACTCACATCCATACTGCACGCATTTTCAAGATTGTATTGTATCGCAGTTTTTTAAGATCATATTACCAGAATTTCGATAAAAAATAATTTATGAATTACGTAATATTATATTATAAAGGGTTATTTGGTTATTTTGAGATATTTTGTTCATTTTTGTTTTATTATATTTATACTATTTTTGTTTAATAATTGAGCTGTTTTGCCAGGGAAAGTGATATTTTATTTAATTATATGTTTTAAATAGACATTATCACAAATCAAAACATCCCAATCAAATCAACTGATTGGGATGTTTTGATTTGTGATAAATGTAAGATTACTTTTTAATTAGAATTGTTTTTAGTATGAGAAGAATAGATACAGAAATGCCGCCGACATTCAGTCTATCTTTGTTTTGCAGAAAAGAGCTGTTCGATCAATTTATAAATTAAGTTCGGGACACTCTCTCAGAGAGAAATTTAAGGAAATTAATGTCATGACTGTGCCTTCTCAGTATATTTTTGAAAATCTTTTATATGCCCATAAAAACATAAAATTGTTTAAAAAATACAGTGATATCCATAATATAAATACTAGGAACAAACACATGTATGTTGTACCTAAAACTCGGCTCAAGAAAATAGGTGGTTCGTTCAGATGTCAATGTATACGCTTTTATAATAAACTTCCAAGCCACGTTCAAGATCTAAGCATTAATAAATTCAAATCATTCATTAAACGTAAGTTGTGCCGGAAAGCCTTTTATACCATTAAAGATTATATTGAGGACAAAAAGGCTTGGGATTGAGCTGCTCCAAATTTTACATATTGAAACTTTTTTTATTGTGATTGCTTTATACACATTGACATGAATATTTACTTGTGAAGCATAATATTATTATTTTAATTATTGTGAATGTGAAGACTATAATATGTGGGTCTTTATTTTTATTTTTTTCTTCTCAGTATTTTTTTTTTTCTGATCATGGTATGGCAGTTTGAGTAATTTATGCGGCCTGCCCAAATGTCCTTTCTTTGGTATTGTTCGTCGAATCGTTGAGCTCCTTATGTTCTGAGTTGAGCTGCACGATTACTGACAAATGCGTGCACTGAATGGATAGGTCCACTCAATCTGTGTGGTTCTTTCTTCAAAAGACCATTTCAGACACCAATCTACATGGTCTTCACATGATTTGACCAAGATTATGTCTGGACTTTAAAAGAGACTGTGATCTCTGAGTTTGTTTCGGTCTTTCTTCTCAGAGTAGTCAGATACGAAACGCCGACCTCATCTAGTTTTAAAATATGATTGACGTGTAAAAGTGCTTGTAAAAACCTACTTACAGAAATAAAATCATTTATCATTTATCATTTACAAATTATTTGTGCACTATCAATGTTTTATTTTAAAATTTTAGAAAGTGAACTAGTTTTTATTATTCAATACAATTTATTTAATAAAGTAACTATGACTCATTTGTTAGTAAAAAACTTATCCTACGTTAGTATTATTATTAGTTTATGTTATTTTATATAAATCTTATACATAAATCCCGTATAATAAATACAGCGACTATCCGACGCAACACAGCGGCTGCACCATTTCATGGGAAATGGAGCAGCAACGATTCACGTACGAACAGTCCAGCGTTCTCGAAATTAGAGACAGGATACTATTGTTACTGCCCCACATCCCACCCACCAGGGATGCACAGCGCTTACGCATTGTGGCAAAGAAACAGTCCACATGTCCGCGAACATCCCTGATGTGCTGCAGTAGCGGGGCAGCCTCAACAACACCATGAACGCATTGTTGTACTGCACGCGGAGGGCACTACGATTTTTGAGTATACCTAGCCCACAGGCTGCTCATGTAAAACGTTGTGCAGTACGCTCTGAAAAGAGTAATTTTAACGTTTACTGAACAACGAGTAAACCTGCGAGCCAGCATGTTCACTCTAACCGACAAGGCCTTCCGCGCCCGTTCAATGTCATCATCGTCCCTGAGATCAGGGGTAAGTATGTGGCCAAGATATTTAAACTTGTACGCCCTCTCTAAATGGCATACCATTAAGGTAAACTGGTGGTACATAAACAGGATACCTACCCCCAGCCCCAAAGACCATGAACTTACTTTTTTTTAAATTGTAAAATAAGCCATGTGAGTCCATACTACATGTGCATACTCCTCACAAATAGCCAGAAGTTTTCTGAGGCCACAGACTGACGCACTCAGCAGCACCATGTCGTCTGCGTAGCTGATATTATTAACGCAGACTCCATCTATATGGTAACTGATCTTGATGCTGCTGAGCCTGCCAATAAACCCGTCGACATATAGGTTAAAGAGCGTTGGTGAGCTCAAACTCCCCTGTCTTACCTCGTACTCCATCCCACACGGATTAGACAAAGCCTCTGCCCATCGTACATTGTTGACCTGATTTCAATACCAAAATTTAAAGATGGTGACTATTACAGGTGAAACATGAGCTTTTTCAAGTTTATCCCATAGGATATCATAAGAAACCAGGTGCCTAAGTCTACTAATTTACAAACGTTGCAATGGTCTCGCCATTGTGAGTATTTGACAGTGTTTGTATGGCAAATCTGTCAAAAACTCACAATGAAGAGACCATTGTAACGTTTGTGCATTAGTAGACTTGGCCCCCAGGTCAAATGCATTGGACAGGTCCAGGAATCAGGCGTAAATAGGAGTGCTGCGGTCGGTGTAGTACGCGATAGCATGCTTAAAAGACAACACAGCGCTTTCCGATGATTTCCTAGGTCTGAACCCGATCTGGTTATCGTGAGGTGTTATATACTTATTTAATTGTCTATTAAGTATGCTGTCGAATACCTTAGCTATAACTGTTGATAATGAGATAGGCCTATAGTTATTTCCATCAGCAAGATCGGCAGACTTAATTTTTGCTATAATAATAATAATAATAATAATACCATTTATTTCAGGCAACATAGGCCCATAGAAATATACCTTAACCTAAACATACATATTTTAATATAAAACTTAGTACTTCACTTAGCACTAGCTGCACTTTGTACTGTCCTGTGGAACTTGTCCGCGGAAGCGACGGAACACCACGTCCTGCGGCCAAAAGTCTTCTTCCATCACGACGGGCAGATACAGATTCGGAACACGCACGATGAACGCCTTGAAGTTGACGTTCCGGTGCGATTCCAGTAACTGCACCCTCGGCATGTACGTTGTCCTTTGGCGCACGTACTCCACGATGTCCTCCGCCTTAGTGGCGTAGTGCAGGCGGGAGATGTACACCGGTGTTTTCGGCTTTGCGGCACGCAGACTCACTTCGGGCTCCGGAGGAGCTTTGCCACAGCGGTTCTTGTTCGTTCGCGAACGGCGCTTCCTCCTTTGCACCGTCACGAAACCATCATCATTATCAGCCCTTTTCAGCGCCTTTTCTGTGCTATGGGCACTACCACCGATCTGTGATTATTACTTGAAATATTGGTATAGTTTATTATTTCTTTGTAATGTAGCTTGAGAGACTAATTAAAACGTATTACAAAAGCTTATTCGTTTTATTAATGATAAAAACTAAAAAATATCCGTATTATCCGCATTATCCGGATAATCCGGATAGTAAAAATGAACGGATATTGCAAGCCCTAATTATAATGCTTGTTTTTCTCTTTTCAGTTATGTTAATGCAGTCGGTTTTTTAGTTTTTTTTAATGATTGATGCGTAGTTCGCATTTGGCGTTGTAGATGCCACCACAGTATCATTTGCTGAAGTGGAACTGACGAAGAAGACCGCAGGTGGCCACCGGAACTTCTTCTTTCTTTCTTCTTCTTCTTCTCAATGATAAGTATTTAATGGGTGGCGATAAGATATGTCGATTAAGATAGTTAAGCGACTATGAAGCAAATTTCAATAAATAATACTGATGAAAATGGTACCATCGAACTGATCTGAAGATGAAGCCGGAAGGTATGTACTGGAACTCACTGTTGTTTGTGCGGTTTAAAGGGTTTACAAGGCGTCGTAATCGAATTGTTGTGGGGTAGGTATCATAACTAAAAAGTGAAAAATAAAAAACTTTTAAACAAAAAAACAACCAACTTCCAAAAAAAAAAAACTAAAAAGTGAAAAATAACTTTAATTTCGGAAGTCGGTGGCAAAAAACGAAAATACAGAACCAAGGACACCGACTTCCGAAATTTAATGTAATGAATAACTCAAGAAACAAATCAAAAACATCTATGCAAATTAAAGAAAAAAAAAAAAACTGAACCCATTTCTCAAATAAAAGACAATGATTACCGAAATTGCAGAATCATTCAATAACTTTCTTATAAATCTAATTTCAAGAATATCAAAGAATAAGTTAATAGATATTGTAGATGTAAACCCACATTCAATATTTATGTCCCTAGTTATTCCAGAAGAAATCATATGCACCATCTTTAGAAAACAAGAAAGCTTTGGATGTGATGGCTTCTCAACCAAAGTCGTTAAGTTCGTTTCTAGCTGTATAGCGGACCCTATAAGCCATATTGTTAATTTATGTATACAAACTGGAATATTTCACGATAGTTTTAAAACCACTATAGTAAAACCAGTTTAAAGTAACGAACGAACCGAACGAGTTTTAAGTAAGCGCGAAACGAATATTTGTATGATCTACAAGCAGTCGCTCCGGGTCTGGCTGTTTGTGCATGTGAGTTTAAACTCACGAGGCCACGATACAGGAGAAATTGCTAGTGTACAACGTTTTAAAAAAAAGAAAGAAAGTTTTAAAAAAGAACTGTAAGGAAAACATGGCAAACTATAGACCCTCGTGTTGATCCCCGTGTTCTCTAAAATAATTGAAGAGATAAATTTATGAATACATTTATGCATTTTTGTCAAAATTCAATGCATTGTGTGACGAACAAAAAGGCATTCAAGGAAATGCCCTCAATCTGATAAAATCTTGTCAATCTTGTAGATTGTGAGCAGAGCAAATGTTACCAAATTTCTGAGAACAACTATCGACAGCCAACTAAATTGGAAGGCACAGGCAGAGGACATCTGTAAAAAAATAAGCACCTCTGCTTATGCATTACACAATTTGTCAAAACAGTTGATCATAAAACAATACTTGTTGCCTATAATGGCTTGGTTGTATCAGTCTTGAGATTTGGCATAATATTTTGGGGCAATTGTAGTGAAAGGGAAAGCATTTTTAAAGCTCAAAAACTTTGCCTCAGTGCCATGTTTGCTCTAAAAGCAATAGATAGTTGCATCCCCGTTTTAAATCTCATAAACTTTTAACGTTTCCGTGTATTTATATATTAGAACTAGCTTCTGCCCGCGACTTCGTCCGCGTAAAATTTTGGGCCACAACCTACCCCGTCGCATCGCATCGCCCGTCCGCGCAATTACTTCGTTATCGCTTAGCGTTTTTTTTTTCGACTTTTTGTCGTTTTACTCGGCCTATACTTATTTTGTTGCGGAGTTATTTTAAAATTATGATATCTTCTAAGATGTTGATTGAAATCAAGTGATGTCAAGGACAATTTTGTTTTCCATTTAAATACTTGAGATTAATAACATATTTATTTGGATAAGGATGAATAATATTATGTTAATAAAACTCCTTCGCAAATAATGCTTAATTTCTAACAAATTTCATTACCATAAAAAAAAAATTATAAGTGAGTCAATATTAAAAGATGGACATATGCTGTCGAGGCCATTTTTTTTAGATCTTTTGAAGTGGAAAAATTCCATCATACATGATATTTGCGTAACTTAAACCGTTTACGCAGCGCACGTAACGGAAGCTCTCCGCTTCTATTGGTCGTAGCGTGATGTTATATAGCCTATAACCTTCCTCGATAAATGGACTATCCAACACAAACATAATTTTTCAATAATGACTAGCAGTTCCTGAGATTAGCGTGTTCAAACAAACAAACAAACAAACGAACAAACTCTTCAGCTTTATAATATTAGTATAGACTAGCCATATTTGTTAAAACTAATCCATATTTATTTCCTTCTTTGAGCGATACTAGAAAAAGAACTACAAGTTTGAGATATCAGTACCAAAACACGTTGTATACAGGTGCACATAAGACATCGCTGTTGGAAAAAAGGTTTATTTGTATGGCACCTATTGTATATAATACAATTCCTAACAATATTAAAGAGCAACCATTTAGAAAATTTAAAAATCATCTCAGAAAATTACTTATAGATAAATGTTATTATTCTGTAACAGATTTTTTAGCCGATAAATTACTTCGCTATGATTAATTGTCACTTTATAATCCTTTTATGATCCTCGTCACGCGCCATAAGGTTATTAAATATTATCTCGAATGAGGTAGATATATTTCACAGCACCCTAATGAAGTTCACAGGAGTAGCACTGAAGTGCATTGAAAGTGTTGACACGATATTTTAATTGA